>CM050651.1:47903164-48503164 GCA_027574665.1 Rhynochetos jubatus | reverse complement strand
TTTTAATTAATTCAGCTTGAGAGACTGGAGCATGGCTGTCATGGGTACCAAGTCAGTACTCATCTTTACTGGGCCAGAATAAATTTTGAAGTACCTTGTGAAACAGCACACCTCTAATTCAGGCTGGTTTTAATATCTATCTATCTATCTATCTATCTATCTATCTATCTATCTATCTATCTATCTATCTGTCTGTCTATCTATATATATATATACACAATTGAGTTGTACTTATATAATTCTATCTATCTATCTGTCTGTCTGTTTTATTTATATAGTGACTCCTCTGGATGCTTTTTGGGTTGATATAGGTCTTCTTTTAGTATCAGGGCAGCCCCAGCATCCTAATGGCACAATCACACACAATTCACAATCAGACCGTCAGAGTTTTGCTGCAGCAGATGCTGGGAACTTACCTGCCTGCCCTCAGAAAGGCTAAATGTCTCTACAGACTGGACTGGGAGACCAGGCAGCTGGAAGCAGATTGCAGTAAAAAATGGATCGAGTTTTACCTGAACAGAAAAAGGGAACCGGGTTTTCCTTCTGGATGGAAAGATTTGTGTGTGTACGCATGAAAGACAGGAGAGATGAAGAGATGGATTTATTTCCTGTGATTATCTTCTTCGGAGTTCTAGCAGAAATGAAACAGAAGACACAGGTTTGCTCTGTCTTCACAGGGTGAATTGGTTTGTGTTTGTGGGGAAATAGCAGGAATTATAGCAGGTAGGGTGGTGGGTTCATATTCACAGGCTGGATCTCCAGCAAGGTGTACTGAAAGCTGTGTTTGACAGTATCAAAGTGCTTAAAA
This sequence comes from Rhynochetos jubatus, assembly GCA_027574665.1. Taxonomy (NCBI): domain Eukaryota; kingdom Metazoa; phylum Chordata; class Aves; order Eurypygiformes; family Rhynochetidae; genus Rhynochetos; species Rhynochetos jubatus. The sequence goes on along the minus strand of CM050651.1, from coordinate 48,502,356 downwards.
TAGCTTAATCTTATTAAATACTGCCATGAAATTATTCTAGTTATGAATCTTGCATTATTTAATGACCATTCTAGAAACTTAGCTCCTCTGAGCAGCTCATTTAATGAAAATGTTGGTTTCTAAAATTTAGGTTGGCTTCTGCTCCTTCCAGTCATGAGAAGTGACTTGGAAATCAGACCTGAGTACACCTGAAAGATTCAAAACTCAGAAGGTCATGTAGGAAGAATAGACAGCAAATCGTCAGAATGAGGATTTTTCAAAAAACCTCTCACAACACCTTGAAAATAAAGGCCAGGGACATTCTGTCTTTCATAATATTAAAAAGGAAAATAAAAAGCATTAATAAGAATCTACAGTGGTTGTTTAAAGGAATAACATGCAGAGATGGGCAGGCAATGGAATTTAATCTGAGAAGATGCTGACCCTTTCAAACTTGACTATTCTTGGGCTCATAATGTTGTGGGTGCGATTCACTGCTCAGCATCTAGGTGCATGCATATATATCTATATATCTATATCTATATATATATAATGTTTCCCTTCTTCTGTGCCTAATATACAGAGGATGTGGCTTTGTTTCAGCCTTGCTATGACATTTACCTTTCCATTTGGCTGTAGAGGCTCACATGTTCAGCTTGTGATGTCCTGGGTTCGGATATTGTTCTCAAGATAGATGTTGGTTATCATTTTTGTGGGGTGTGGTTTAGAGTTCAGCCTGTGCTAGGGCACATGTGGTCGGGACATCTTGCCTCTGCAGACAGGAAGCAGATAACCAGCTGGTCAGTACGGTACATCTCTATCTGCTTGATTAATGCAGGATATGGGCCTGCCACAGCTTTTACCTTCAGATCTTGGCTCTTCAGTTGACTTAGGCTTTCATCCTCGGAGAAGTTGATCTTCCTCCCAGATATGATTTATTTCACTGTTGGGGTTTTTTTTTTTTTTCTTCCTTGAAAAAACCCCATCAAAACCCAAACAAACTTAGGAGTATCCAATTACTGGCACCAAACTCATGAACTTTTGCCCCATTCAGTGTTTTCCATTTCCCATTACATTCAGTTTGACTGGAGCCACATGCCGTCCCAATTCCTAAGCTGACCATTTCCTGCTGGAAAAGGCAGGGAGAGACTCTGCATTGACCTGAAGAGGAATAATACTTGCAGTTCTCTTGATAACCTCTATGAATATTATACTACTGTATGTATTATAAACATCTGTAAACCCCCTGAAATTTGTAAAGTAAGACCTGGAAAAACTTGCTTACATATGGCACTCACTGTACGATGGAACTATGGCTTATTATTATGGCATTGTAAGAGGTTCACCTTACTGACAGCTGATATGATAAAGCCATATCATAGGGAGCTTGGAGTTCAGCAACTGGCTTTTGTTCTGTACCCTGCTACAGGTTGATCTCCGTGTGTTTTATTTCAGTTCGGATAATTGCAGGTATAAATATAAGTGTCTGCCCTCTTTTAAAACTGTTGACTCCCAGTTTCCTCCAACATTTTCATAGCAGTTAGGCACTGCAGAAAATACTTCTTTAACTCATTTAAGAGTTTTTATATAGGGACCTATAGGGAAACCTCTAGGAAAAACTAAACACGTGATTTTACTGCATTTTTCCCAAGTTGTTCTTCATGTTACACACCTCTGTTCTGTCTCCTTTTGCTTGTTTCCATCTAAATGGAAGGTTGTTGTACTGCCTTAAATCTTTCTGCCTATGGGAGCCTTTTTAGGCTGCTGAACATTGTAATTAACCACTCTGGCCTTCCCAGGTTTTACTGCATGTACGCTCTGCTAAAATTCAAGCCCAGGTATGGCAAACAAAGTTCCAGGTGAAGGCGTGCTGTTAACTAACATAATGGCATTATTCATCCAACAGTGCTCCTTTTTAATGACTTTTCTTTTTACTGTTGCTGTGCAGCAGTCAAACACACCTTTTTCCTATGTATTCTGGCAAACAACAGGCATTAACTTTGAAGATCAAGGCACTTGAGCTTTTAAAGTTGAGCACCCACATTTTATGAAAACTGGTTTAGTTACCTAATTCGAAGCCTCATGAGGACTGGGGAACCCCCAAAACACCTTTAAATTAATGACCCATGCTTGTTATTCCTGTGAGAAACTCTTGGCTAACATGACTGGGTTGGCCTCGGTCCTTCTCCTGGTGGCAGTGGGTGCAGGTGAGCCCAGCTTCTCTCTGTGCCATTCCTAAGGGGTTTGCACAGTGCTGAGGAGATCCTGAGCTACAGAGCAACCAGTCTGACAGCATTATGGGTCCTACCTTCCTGCACTTCAGAGCTCTGCTTCATCTGGGGATGGGACATGCTGTGGAGGGTGTGCTGCCCACTTGGGTAGGGAGATGGTGCCTGGAGCAGATGCTCTGCTGCCATCACTCAACTGGGTTTTGTTGACAGAGCAAGAAACCATGGGCTCACACTGGCTGTGTCACAGCACCATCTACAAAAGTATTCTGTATTACACAGACACTGTAACAGAGTTAGGCAAAGGTGCTACAAACTGATAAAGTACACATTAAAAGCACAATACTCTGGGGGAGGAATGTAGCAGTTCTTGCTGAAGGACACCTGAAACAACCCACCAAGCTTGTGATTGCAGTGGAAGCATGCAGATAAGACACTGGTATGTTCTACTGGGTGGATAGAATATGGATTTGAAGAAAGAGTAGTGTTGTGCCTGTACATAAAGCATGGGCTTGCTAGGACTTACCAAAATGCTGAGTGTTTGTCTCTTTGTGGTTTGGTCATGACCATGAATGAGACAGCTCAGCCAGGGTCAGCCACAGAGATCTAAATTCTGACAGCACTGAGTAGGGAGAAAGCCTGAAATGATGCTGATATTAGTCATATAGAAATCTCTGATGACACACAGTAACTACATGTGAAATTACAAGGGATATGGAGTAATCAGTATGAATATGAGAAAATGATCATCTAAGATGGAGAAACTACCAGATGTAAAGCCAACACTTTGATGATGAATGCGGGCCTGATCTGTACTTTTTTAAGATTCTCATCTGTCCAGTTGTACTGTGAAAGACATCTTTCCCCCTCAGTGAGCCTGGAGGGGCCATGCAATGTCTGAAAGTTCATGATCCATAGCTGTCAGAAGAGGCTCTGACTTTTAAATAAGCCAGCTGGTGATCAGATACTGTGACTTGCTATTTATTTTGCAAATGATACCTGCAGACATGTTTCCTTAGCAAAGTCACTGATTGTGACAAATGCGTATAACAAGTGCAGTCTTCTATTGATTCTCACATTCTATTTTCTGCTTTTGGTGGAAACAGATGGAATTCAATTTTCTCACAATTACTATTAGCCAAGAATAACATCACTTAAATCAGCGCGGGGGAGGTGGAAAGTTGCAACTACAAAAACACACAGCCTGAAAAGCTGGATATTGAAATGTGACTTGCAAATAACCATAACTGATGTGTTATCCAGGCCCCGATTCAGAAACACACTTAAGCATTCTCTGGACTCGAAGTGTTATGTCCTACTGACACTATACATGTGGCCTTCTGAAAAAAGGGATGATCCTGATTCTTGTAGGCTCATCTCATGGCATGACTGATGTTTAAATGGTAAAGTCGCAGGATATTTTCTACTAAAAATAAACCCAGTGTAAGGTTGGATGTAGCTAACGCTAATGTAAAGATATGCAATTGGACAAAATAATCGCTTACCTTGCAAAACATTAGAGGAAATTATTAAGAAATTAAAATATTAGGCCATAATTAAAAAATAATTCAATTGTTAGGCACACAATAATCAATCATATCCAAATATTTCAGCTGTTTTACATCAAAATACTGTGAATTTAGAGAGGGTGCATTGCATAGCTAATGTAAGAGTACAAGAAAAAATCCTATGCTCTGTGGATGTTAAGGGTAAATCAAGTGTTTAAAATTAAGAAATACCATAATTAAAGATTTTCTTGAAATCCCAGTTTGACATTGATTCTTTTGCATCATGCTGAACTCTCAGATGATGTTATCACAGGTATTTTCCTTTCATTTTTAGGTATGGCCTCTAGCTTTGTTTAGTAACTAATATGGGATTAGTAGTTTCATGCTAGGTTTCCTACTGTCCTTTTTATTGTTACAGTATCTTAACAATTCCCTTAAACTACTACATTTCTGTTCATATGGTCCTTGTAAAGAGGCATTATTAGATCTATTATACAGATACTGAATGGAGCCAGACACTTCTGTGTCGAAAAGGTACCAGGGTAAGATGACTGTGATCCCCTATTTCAGACCCTTTCTTATTTTATAGTGCTTTATGTGTTCATAGCAAAGATCCACAGAAATCATACAGCTGGTGTCTGTAGTAAGGTGTGTGAAAAAACAAGATGACCTGCCAGTGGCCATCCATTAAAGACTTGCCCCATAATACCTGTGAAACCTATGGCTTAATGCCTAATAAATCCATTTTTTGAAGGCAGATCACAATATCTAGCAGGAGAAGCCTGAGGGACTTCTGTTCTGTCCAATTCAGAGGAGAAAATCAAAATTTTTTGGAAGTGGATCCACGTATTTGTGAATTATGAAGTGCTAATCAAGCCACCTCTGTCTGAGTAGTCATGTTTTGCTCACAGCCTGAATGCCGAATAATTAAAAAATGGAAATCTATATTCCTTTGTGCAGTATTTCTAGTTTCTAAGGGCACTCAGCAGGTGCTAGTGATTCCTGTTTCAATGTGGGCAAGGAAATGAATGAGGAGGCAGCTCAAACCCTACAGCTACCTCTGGAGTGGATGATTCGTGGCACAGGAAGGCTGGGAAGCACCGGGTGCGGGAAGGCAGGGTGGTATGACAGACCCTGGACACCCATCCATGCTGAGTAAGGATTGCATTTGGCTGGGAAAACAAAGTGCTTGCTCATGGCCAAGTTTGCCACGTTGCAGGAAAGGATGAGTCAAGCTCTTCACACCTGATCCACCGCTGCTAGTTCATCCAGTGCACAAGTGGCTGCATCCCCAGCTCCCAGCTGGCGTGGACTGAATTTCCATCCCTTTTCACAGTCCTTGGCACCAGAGCGAGGTGGTTGCATTGGCATTGGGGTGTTGCGGCCAGCAAAGTTGGTCTCTGTGAGTATGGAGTGACACTTCTCCCGCCTTCCTGCACGCTCTTTGCTCCACGGCTCTTGGTGGTGACACATTTTCCTCTTGCAGGGACAGAACCATGTGTTGAAAGGCTGTAGTTTAAGCTGAGATTGCATCTTTGCTCACCCCACTGTTTTCTGTGATTTGAATGTTTCTGAAGGAATGGGCTTCATTTTCTCATGTAATGTAATTTTTTATTTTTTCACAGGAAAAACGACCATATATCAGCATCTGCTACCTATTTAAATAACATTCCGGTGTCATTGTTTAATTCATGGCACTGAATATTTACTGAAGTCAAATGATGAAGTACATTGGCATCAGGATATGTCAATGCTTCCGCCCTTTTTTTTTTTTTTTTTTTCCACTTAGCTTTCAATTCTGACATCCTTGTTAGAAGAAGCAAGTAAGGACAAAATAGTTTGAGCAGTTCTACAGGGAAGATATTTTTAAGCAAAGAGGTAACAGGCCTGGGATCTAAGTGCACAAGACCTGCAAATACTGAGATGTTAAAATAATCGCAAACCTTAGAAAAGAAACAGAAGCATAACTCTTTTACTGCTCTTGGCATTGGTTAAATCTACAGAGGAAATTGAAGATTTTTATGATTCTATTAAAATTACTGTCCAACACATTCAAAGGGATGATAGTGAAACATAAAGGGCAGTGTCTCATACGTTAATGTTAACCTGGCAATATCATTTATATTGAAACTTGACGGGACTTTCAAGCACCATTTGAAAGGTTATTGCATGTGAAACTGAATTAAGCAATGCAGCTGAAGTTTGCTCTTTTATAATTTAAAATAAGAACTGTGTTCTTGTTTCTGTAAGTCCCTTCTCAAAAAAGAAAAATTAAAAAAAAATGCTGTAGTATTATGCCTCCCACCAGCAATATCCCTAGTTTGTTAGAGGGGAGGAAAACCAAAAGCAGGTGAAAAAGGTGTATCCTTGGGGCAGGGCTCTGATGCCAGAAGTGGCTTAAGCCAGAGTGCACATTAATGAGGCTGTTTCACCTTTACACTAGAGTGTCTGAAATTAGATACTCCTCCACTCTCTAGTTTCTAAGTCTTGTATTTCCATCCCTGTCTTTATTAATTTCGGGCTGATGAAATCCTTTCCCATGCCATCCCAACCTTTACCTCTTAGACTGCTCCAGTTATTTGAAGCACAATACCTTGTTTAGCTAAGCTAGCCTCCTGCGTACGTATGAGCCGGATCAAATAACCCTGCTTCAGTCACCTCTTTAACTTTTCCAGGAATTAAAAACTAACGTCCATGTCCCTGAGGGTTTTTAGTGCATAGTCTCAGCAAGCCTGCGTAGTTTTGGTAAATAGCTTGGAAATTTTAGAATTTGCATGAAAACATCCTTAACTGAGTGGGACCCCAGGAAAAAGAAAAATAAATCCCAGTCGTCCTCATCCTGAGATGACCCCGGCAAATGCAACTTTTTAGTGAGGCAAGCTAGTTCAACAGAAACCGCCAGGCTTTTCTGAGAATCTCTCCACTGCGCTCCTGCCAACTCTACCACTTTGGGCATTAATCTACCAGATTTCCAGGCAGCCGGAAAGTGCAGACAAATGGTCACTGTGCACGCAGCAAGGAGTCAGCCCGCGCCTCTGCACAACAGCCGGGCACGCCAGCGACTTTAGACCTGTGAATATTGGCACCTTTGTGCCTGCTGTCACTAACAGGGGAGGCAGGAACTTGTCAAGCAAACAGAATCTCTGCCTCCGGCAGAGAAGTCAGTGCCTTCGACACAGCACAAGGGTGAGATGGAGATAAATATAGGGATTTATGGGCACTGCAACCAGACTGTTTAATGGAACAGGGAGGAGCTGTCAGGAGTTGTCTTTATGAAGAATGATTTTTATAAAATGGGGAATGGATTTTCCCATTTGAGGTGTTCAGCACGAGTGGAGGGAAGATTTGGAAACTGGAAAGACTTTCCCTAAGGTTTATTTTTGTTGCTTTGCCTATGGCAGTATTTTTCAAAGAATGGGTTTTGGGGAGAAAAAGAGGGGTAGGGAAGGCAGCTAGGGAAAGGCTGTAAGAATTAGGTAAAATCTTTTCCCCCTAAATATCCCCCCCATAATTGAAATATTTGGATTTCCTGTTGGGAGACATATTTGGTTTTTTGCAAGGAGAGTGTACATGGATCAAATCTATTAAACTGTGTACTTAATTTCCCATAACAAATAACCATGTTTCCATCGTGTATTTTATCACTGCAAATTTATATCAATTAATCTATTTCTGATTTTTTTCCTGGTGAACAGTCCTGTCTCCACTCCCACAAAAGGCAAGCTTCCTGCAATTTCAAAAGTAAACAAGTTCAGAGGACATGAATGGCAACAAATAATGTAAACAGGAATTCTCATGCTAATTGTACCCATGCTCTGCTATACTTAGAAGTGGAAGTCAAGCCAGTGTGTGGTGAAGCAAATCTGGAACCAAGAAGGAAGCAGGAAAATAATCGGCATACAGGTCAGTCGGTCAGCAGGGGAAATCCGAGGTGCAGTTTCACAATACATTGAGTCCAGAACAATACCAGTTCAAAAGTTCCCGGACCTTGGCCTTTTGGGAAGAATTGGGAAGAGGAAAGGGTGTTTTAAAACCGGATAGTCCAGTAAACTGATTTGTAGTTTGGCTTTACAGAAACATGTACTTGTACAATAGGGGAAGTGATACAGAGAGGAAACAAGAGTGGGCATGGAAAAATCTCCATAATGGAGCCATGTGGGCAGAGTTTGCTGCCAGAGCCAGAGAGGTGTGGAAGTACATACCAAACTGGGGACATAGCTATTAGCATGATCTTTGATTTCAGATATCGTATTTAGTGAGACTTGGTAGAATCAGAGTTCCTGGTCAGCCTCATTTCTGTTGGGATGGACTGATTTTTCATGATAAAATAGCTCTGCTGTCATCTCTGGTTGTTCCTTTCCAAGTGATGTCTCTGTCTACCAAGCTTAAGTGTTGCATGAGTTGGGATTTATGAAAAGACACAAGGATTTGCATGTTAGGAGAAGGTGGCCGCAATAACTATGTAGTTCAAGTTTTACTTATCATGGTCAATAACAAGTTGTACTTTGCCATGCAGATTTTTATTGTCCTTGGTTGTGTGTTATTTTTTGCATTTTTGGTTAAACTTCCTGAATAAAGCCCGGCGTTGACATCTCAGCAACATCTATAGATGGTTCTTTGCAGGTAAGAGCAGGAACATTCAGCAACACTGACATCTTGTGGCTAATGAGAAATGACTCAGACATGCCAGACTGGCCACAAACTTCATCAGTTGCATGTTCAGCATCTCCTAAAATCCCGTGATGCTCAAAGGGATGAGTATCACAAGTCTGGAAACCAAGAGGTTAACAGATAGAAAATGCATAAAGGTGCTGGTTTATTAGTTGACTGAGCTGTGTGTGTGGATAATGTGGCTGTGTGCTAATCCTTTTGACTAAGCTTCTTCTGTGTGAATGATTCCCTCCAGAGGATGGGGATAGAGTCTGGGACGTTTGACGTGGCAAACAGAAGCTGTCGTTCACTGCAGATGATCTTCTTTGTCTTTTCTCCTCCACTGGGAAGCTGGGAGAGAAAATACCTCGGGAAAAGGCCCCAGGAGGAATCTTTCTTAATACCTATTCTTGCCTCCAGAAATAAGACCAGCAAAGCCAGGCTGTGAGTCTCTGCCTCTCAGCCAGTGGAGATTTTTGGAAAAAGGTGTTGTAGGGAAAACTGCATGGAAAGATGTGTAGGAGCAAATCTTGATTGCCTGGAAAGTTGCAAACACTTCTGCATGCGTAGGCCACTGAGGCTTAAATATACCCTGTATAAAATGATCTTAACCTTGAAGTATGGGTAGGACGAGTAAATCTAATTTAGACTCCTATGGTGTTGGAGGTGGAAGGGTCAGATTTCTTTTTTGGTCTAAAGGTACATGTTTGTAATTCTGCAACATGTGATGGTCAGCCTTAGACTTTTCAGTTGCTAGCAGCTTCTTGGATTGCTTCCTTGTTTGCATATGTTTGTGTTGCTAATGAACATCTGTATCCACTTTATCATCTGAACCCAGTGACAAAATGATTACTGAACATGAAATTAAATGTTACGCAATGGTCTTTTGCAAGGATCTAGAGAACTTTCACACTTCCTTGAGGATGTTAGGTCTGGGATTGCAAGGAGCAATGACCATATGCAGTGCTTACCGTCTGTGCTTCTTGAAATCAAACTAGTTGTCTGATTTATGGCCCATACAGTGGAAAATCTTTTATGAAACCTGGGGGAAGAACTGTAAAAGGCCACACCCAGCTGGTGGTTGGGATTAAGTTGATTGTGAAAATCTTAAAAGTCCAAGACACAGTGAAGCTTGTTCAGGCTTGGGGGTCATATTTGCTAATTCTCTTGGGAGGTGAGGAATAACATCCTTTTCCTAGTCTTGGAATGAATTTACTTCTTCTTTCTTGCGCTTGTTCAGAACTGCTTTGAGTACCTTTACCTAGTGAGACTGTGAAAACATATAACAGAAGTGAACGATTCTGTGATTTATAGTGTGCTTGGCTGTATTACATATTGTGCCTTGGCACCTCTTAATTCAGTGTATTAAGTCACCGTAAGCCACTGACATACACAAATGCTGTAGTTTAGGATACTATATACATTTCCAATTTAAAATGGTTGATACCCTGTTTTGGGGAAAAATACCCTTTTATCTGCTCTGCTGACTTCACTTAATAATAAAAAGATTATTCTTAGTTGATAGGAGTACTCTAGAGAGAAATCTATTATTCAGTATAATTTAAAAGTGGGTATTGTGGAGCTTGCAGGAGCCATTCATTCATACTGATGATTTTCTCTAAAACACATCTTGTTTTGTTGTTTAACCATGTTAAAATCTATCACACTGAATCACAGATGTTTGTTTCAAAGAATAAAAAGTGCTCAGTTCAGCAGAAACCTGCAGCAGCATGCTGAGTTAGCACCTTTCAAAATGCCAGACAACTTGGTGTGAGTTTTGTTTTTTAGCCTCTTAAATATATTATACTGACTTCAAAAGTAGTAAAGATCTCTAATCTGTACTCTTTATTTCTTGAGCACAATTTTCATGTAGGATTTTCAATATATGTTCTTTTTAATTGATCACTGATAAAAATGAAAAATATGCACTGTGTAGCACTTGCTGTTATGTAAAGCAACATCTTTTACATGTAGATTTCTAATTTACATTTAGAAATAACTATTTTTTCCTAAGCTAGTAGAGGTATTGAAGTTTTAAGAACCCACACTGTAAGCGGAGCCGGTAAAATTCATATATCTTTTTGTGAGCTCAAACAGGAAACAGCACAAGCAAATGATTTTAAGCTTATGACGGCAACTTTGACATTAGCATTTGAAAAAACGGCATTAAACAGTAAATTATGAGGGAACAGAGGTCTTCGGTCCCTTCATAACTCACTTGTAATGAATTTGAATGGATGCATTGTTTCCAGAACTGCAAGCATGGGAAGACTGGGATTGATGTTGAAAATTGTAATATGCCCTAATTTGAACTTAAACACTTACACTGTACTCAGTTGAAGCTTGGTGGAACAGCTGAACGTACAAGACATGACACTTCTGGTAAGCTGTAGGCATTTGTAAAGTAGCCTACTCTTCTCATCATTAGGGAATACGAAGCAAGAGATCCTTGAAGTTTCCAGATATACTCAGCCATCAGCTCAACTGTCTGTTGGTCAACAACTCAACAATTCTGCATTGCCCAACAGCCCTACATCATTCACCCCTTGTTGGAGCAATGTTAGTGACAGGGTTGGATTTCTGTTAGCTTTGACCCCTGCTCGTGTATTCTGCCTACAAGTATTTTTTCCCCTCCCACACTATATTTTTTTGTAGCATATGGTCTTGCATCTGTGGGTCTAGAAAGCCAGATGTCCACGGCATTTTTGGTCAGTACAATCACTTATGCTGCCAGTCATAAGGCCTTTAAACACTGCTACAGAAAATTACAGAGAGTTTGTTTTCGTATTCTTAGTCTAAACCTATTTACCAGACTCATAATGATGCTCTAAACCAATATCTGTATGTTGCCTAGTCATACACAAACTGCTGTATTTCAGTTGTTAAGTAATGGACAAGCAATGAAGCAGCTGTTGAAACATTGCGCTGGGTTTTTCTCTCTCAAACTGAATGACAGAATTTGCCAGGTCATTTAATCAATTTCATACTAATTTAAACTAGATAAAATCAATCATCTTAGCTCATAGATTTGGTAGCTGGAAAGATTGTGTTGTCTACATTGTAATGCCATACTATAATAATTTTTCAGTTAAAAAGGAAATTATCCTTTTCAGTGTCCACAATATAGTAACCCAAAACCTGCTAAACTGTTGTGTGTGAGAGAACTAAAACTATAATTCTGAAATGACTAATTCATAAACTAAGAGGTTTTGTGGAATAATTAATCAAAATGTGGATCCGAATGGTCATTTGTCCTCAAAAGGGAGTTAGATAATCTAATCAATAGCTTCGTAAGTAGGGAAAAAATCCATACAATGTTTAAAGCTGTTAATTTTTTGTGTCTGTTTTTTAATAAACCATCTGCTTTCTATATTTCACAGGAAACCCATGCATTGAGATTTTTTTTTTTTAAAAAAAGGAGGTTTCATTCTTTGCCTATAATGTAAGCCAAACTCAATATAGATTATATTTACGATGAGATATAAAAGTGTTTGCAATGTTTCAAAGGGAACTTTGATTTGCACAATGTATCATAAGGGTGTGAGGAGGAATAGCAAATAACCCGTCTTATTAATGAGACTTATAAGAGCCAGCCACTCTAGCACTTCATTAAGCAGGGCTTCCTTTTGGATAAAGGGAATTTTGCCCAGTTTTAAACTTAGAGCATAGCCCCTGAGAACCAGTGTGTGCCCTCAGTGAAGGTTGATGTTGGTCAGGACCCGCTGACTGAGAGGGTTCGAGACATCCGGGAGGTATGTGCTTGTCTAGCATTTAAGCATGAGAGTCCGCTCTAAGATGTCTGGCCTCCTTGCATGTGATTGTCAGAAGTCATGTTTGGGTGCTTCAATTCCCTTTACAGTGGGAATCAGTGGGGATCTGGGTGCCCCAGGGTGACCTCAGCATCAACCAACAAGGTTGGTTGAACAAACCAAAAGCCAAGAACAAGCTTGAGGGGTGGTTGCATCTTGAATCCCACCTCCCCAGGTGCCTTGCTTCAGGCTGTAGTGAGGTGCCTTCATCCATTCGCCGGGACCTGAGGACAAGCACACTGCCCAAGAATTTTGGGTATTTCAGTTCTTTGCTGGTTGATACCCACGGGATTCACCTTCTCTGAGAGCAACTAACTGAGAGAGTCTTGGCTGATCTGAGAGGTGGGATCTTCACACCTCCTCCTTTTCACTTTTCCCCTTCCCCTGTCCCACTGTAGTTGTGGCAGTATGAAGAAAGAAACCTAGTCATTAGAGAAAGAACTACAAGATCCATGGTTTTTTATTGCACTGATCAAGGCTCAAACCTGAGAGAGGTTTCCTCTGCTGTGCTCTATAAACCTTCCTTCTGCAAATTATCAGTTGTCCCCTAATGAGTGTCAAGTTTTCAAGACCAGTTTATAATCTTTGTCAGAAGAAGGAGGTCTGCAGGAGAAACCCACAGAATAATAGTTTTGCCAGTCATGCTTTTTCCCCATATTGTCAAGCTTATTTTGAAAAGATCCATGTGAGAGACCACATATGACTATGCCAATGAAATTTTTCTACTAATATATTTCATAACTATTTTCTAGTTTATTTGATTTTATTCTAGTACAACCAGAATTTACTTAAGATTCTGAACACTTAATATTAAAACAATTTCAAAACCTTGTAGAATATACTTAAGACGTGTGTTCTGAGTGCAATCAGTGAAACAGGAGCTTTCAGGGAGCAGATGGGCATGAGTTTCCAAGTCATATATCAGGGCTTGGTGTTCTTTTCCTACTTAATATGATACTTATCCTCGGTGTGGACTTCAAAAAGTCCATATTGCCGCCTGCATGATTCATAAAGCCCATGTCAGGGCCACACTCCAGAACAATGTCACACTTTATAAAGTGCAAATTGGTTATGCAAACTTTATTAAGTATATGAAGCTGCTATTAATGTCTAATGACTCCCCAAAAGATTTGCCAGGCTGCTACTCAAAGGCATTGCTTTTCGTCATGTCCAGCAGCTTAAAATACTTTTTACTTTCCAATTCCAGCATTTTAGTGTTTCATGAGCCAAATAAAACTAGGAAAATGTCAATGAGGTGAGAACACCTCTGTTGCTTGACTCTCTTGGGGCAAATATTCAAACACAGGACTTGGTTTACCTCAAACTGTGCAAAAAAGTCCCATCGTGGTGATGGGACTATACCTGCTTAGAATTTGAGGTTAACAGATTTCAATGAATAGAACCAGGAGCTGGGAATTTTACAAAACATGCAGTTCAGTATGGACAATGGTAATGCCTGTTTAACATCTAGCCCTAGATTCACAAGAAAATGTAAACCACATTAAAGCCCCTAGTCTCAGCACCTTCAAGACCCATTATGGTTTCAGTTGATACTTCTGTAGAACCTATCTTTCATACAGAAAAATTTCACAGAATTCCAGACATTTGTTTATAGCCATGTACAGAATAATTGCCTTAGTCTAGAAAGAGAGCCATACAGTGAGAAGAGCTTAATTTACTTAAATGTGGGCTTTCTCCATCCTAGGCAAATCCTCTAACCCACCTGGATATAGAGTGACAGTGAGAAATGACACAATTCCTCCAGACTAATTCTGTGCTAAGCCCAGCGTGCCAGACAGATCTGGAGAGTACAACTACAAGTGGTCCTGAAGCCAAGTTAGGGAATTGGCTTTGCAAATCATATGGTTGCAAGCTCTTGTTGTTACTTGATATTTTTCAGACCTAAAAAATTCTAGGTGTGTTCAGTAACAAACATTTAGATACATTTATAAGTCCTAGGACGATTTGTGAGTGTTGCAAACCTCAGCATAGATCTGTTTGAGGCTCCACACAGTCTGCTAATGTCATTCCATGATGTATTTTTGTCTGAAGTGTTATTATTTGAAGACTGGATGGTATATGATGGCACTTTGTGGTTAGTGGCATAGAAAATTTTCATTTTTTTGACTATCTGTCAACTCTCCTTAAATTTGGGTTTCCATCCTACAAGACCATGTTATCTGCTATGGCTGTCTGGGGATGTTCCTTTCAAGTTGGCAGAGAAAATCAGCATAAAAAGCCATTGCTTCCTACCTGCTGCTTTTCCCTTCTTCCAGTATCTCTTAATTGTTCTGTTTCCTCTGTCCTGGTGTTGAGAACTAGGTGTATTCTTAGGATTTTATCAATGGGTGTGGTAGCCACATACATACAACATCATTTTTGGTGTACAACTATGGTATTTGTACTCAGTTCTGAGGTACTGATTATGAATATCGTTAATGGAGAGGAAAGCCTACAGGTAAAACTAAATGGAGGATTTTGAGAACAACATCTTATGTGTGAAGTGGGAGTCGGAGTTTTGTGTAGTTTTGAGAGCACCAGTATGAGAAAGGCATGGAAATACCAGGGTGAGTGGGGAGTCTCCGTGATGGTCAAGGGGCTGGAGAACATGAAGTATGAGCAGAAACAGAGAATGCAAAGGGAAATCTTACTGCTATGTCCAGCAACCTAATCAAGAGCACAGAGAGGACAAACCAAGACTCTTCTTGGAGTCCTGTGGCAATGGACACCAGCTGAAACAGAATAAACTCTGATTAGATTAAAGAAGAGAGGTTTTCACTATGAAGTTGATCACTCAGGAGCACAGATTTACAGAGGTTTTGAAAACTCCACCTCTGGAAATATGCAAAACTCAACAAGTTTCTTTGTAGGCTGATCTAGCTGGACCTGCTCTGAACTGTTTTTTGGGCTGGGTGACATCCACAGTGCCTTCAACCCATATAGGTTTCTAAGTCTCTATAAAAAACCCCCACTCTGTATTAATTCAGTATTTACCAAGTACGTGGTTACACTGTGTACTATACAAATACATAGAAAAGTGTTTTCTACACTGAAGAGTTTATGTTCCAGAGAAAACAAAGCCTTGTGTGTGTGTATAGGGACTGGAGGTGCACTGAGGTGAAGTGATTTGCTGAGGTTCTACTGAAATTCACTGGTGGAACAAGAATTATCTCAGTCTCATTCTTTCCACTGTCTCGGCTCAGACCATGCTGTGTGCAGAAAGTATTGTTAGGTCACACAGGATGGAAGGATTGCAAAAGTAGGATTACTGTTTTAGGTTTTTTTCACTTACAAAAGATATTTCTGTCTGTGACATTTTGCAGCATTTAAGGAAAAAGTCCCACTCACTGCAGTGTAACATCTGGATAGACATCCTATCACTGGTACGTGAGCCTTTTCTGCTGAAGATGCAAAAATGTTCTCTCTATTTCTGTAATATCCTCTGATTACTCCAGACCAGTTCCAGGCAATGGGCTCCCAGTCAGTTGTCTGTGAAATCCCTAAATTGGCATATTGAGGCAGTTCCAGTGGAGGTGAGAATAAGTTTGATTGCAAAAGTTATTTGAACAAAGTAAATCTATCTGTATTCTCTTTCAATGGGCCACAAGTTAAAAAAATGTGTGAATATCGAATAACTAATTTCCAGGGAGACTCAAGTGGCTTGCAAAAGAAGACAAACAAAAAATTACCCCTTTGCATCTATGATGCACTGTGATCCATCCCTCCTTTAATAATCAGAAACATGGTTTCACTGATACACTTTACAAAACCATTCTGGGGATTAATGAATTTAAAAGAAAAAAATTAAACTAGATGTGAACAATTCATATTTAAATAGCTTTGGGCCCAGATATTGCATCAGTATTTCCAAGTATGCAGGTTTTATTATTCTCTTGAAGTATGAATAAAAACAAGGTTGTTTTATCACACTTGGACTAATCAATGATATGCCTGAAGCACAGTTGGCAGTAAATGATCCGTTTTAGTTTAAAACATTTTTTAAATCAATGTGTATTGTATGAGAGTCATAAAAATCTTCAAATTAAAGGTTTTTGAGCCATAAAAGCAAGTAATATCTTTAAGGGTTTTTTAAGGCAGTAATGTTTCCAAATAAATAGGAGATGGGCCAAGCAGTTCCCTCTGAATTACTGTTCATCAGGTTTTCACACTCTATTAAGGTAACCTTCATGAAATATTGCTACATTACACTTCATGATGTAATTTGAATGCATTAGAATTAATTTGCCAATAAACTGCAGGGAAAATATGGAATACGCTACCCCCAAAAGCTTATGAACTCTCTGTTTATCTTGGGTCACATTCACAAGGGTTTCCAATGTAAAGTTTGCAGGCAAAATATGAGTCTGTGACTACAACGCTTTATTCAGGAGGAAGCTCTTTGCTCAGGGAGGGAAAATGATGGTGTCTGTGGGTCTGTGCACTGGGTTCAGGGCTTTTAGTTTACTCAATAAATGCAATGCATTGGGAAACCAGTGACTCAGTGCTGACTTTGTAGGGTAGAGATGACCTCCTAAAACCAGCCTTTTACCCACCCCAGGCAAGCTCCTCCATGGGTCTCTTGCCCAGCCAGCTTTTGACAGTGTGTTGCAGTGCCAACCCACCACTGAGTCCTCATGCCTGTCTAAAGCATGGCTTACTTGTTGGACAAGATCCAGAGCAGGCCCTTGGCTGTATGGATGAGTTTCAGGCAATGTGAGCTCACCCAGTGACATCAAAGGGACTGCAGGTGGGAAATAAGATTTTCAGGGCAGTGGTTTTTGCTTTGTCCATTTTTTTCTACAAATGCTTAGGGTTACTTCTAATCTCTGCCACCCACCTTTGACACTAAGGATCTAACACGACCACTAGGGAATCACCCGGCAATGCAGGGGAGAGAGGTTGTAAAGTTTTCTCTACTCTTTGCTTCCAACTCTCATTCACATTACTGGCAGCTTTGCTGTCTGCATTTCTAAAGAACCTCTTACCGCGGGTTTTAGTTCAAAGGCAATAGATGTTCCATATGCGTTCACGTCAGACATGCCGTATTGAGGTTTGGAGAAAATCCACTGAAGACGAGACTATGCTTCCAGTGTTTATGCTCATTGCCTTTGGTTATAGTCAATGCGAGTGAATGGAAATACTGACAACAGGATGTATTTCATAGTGAAAAAAATTGGCATGTGGTATCTCATAATTTTGATGATTATTATTTGCTTTTTCAAACGTACAAAAAATATATGAGCTAAGTACATCAAGAGCTGAGTTCTTCTATTTTATGCAAACTTACTGGCAAAACCCCCAGCTCAGCAAGGAATCATTCTCACTAAGCAGGTTATTCTCGAGTAATCCCTTTATCCACTACCGCATTAATACTACAGGTCCTTAAAAACAGACCCATCTAACTTCTTTTAAGGCTAAAATGTGGTCACTAAATAAAGAGGTAACGAATTAGAGATTTTTTTTTCTTTGATTTTCAGGAGTAGCTATCTCCTCACACTCACTGCTAGAAATCCTGAGAAAAAATTCAAATTAATAAAGAACATTATTCTTATTGAAAACTTTGCAGAAATATTTGGCAGTAAAGAAAGACCAGTTGTAGAATCTTTACTATATAAAATTTAACATGGAAAGTCTGACACATTCTTAAGCTATAATAACACAAATGGGATCACTATAATTTTCAGTTCTGATTATAGGTTATAAAATCACTGCCAAATACCCATATATTCACGAGCCTGCAGAAAACAATCTGCAAAATGAAATATGGAGAATTGCTGAAGGAAAGTACAGGCAGCTGTAAGTGGTGTAGGAGATATAATGATAAAGCCAAACCTAAAATCAAGATACTGTTGATAACTAGTCAGAGAAATTTCACTCATACCCTATCAAATTGAATTTAATCACTGACAATTTCCATTATCTAAGAATACAGTGATTTATTTGCAGACATTCTAAGACAAAAAGCTTTTCTAAAATGGGATTAATTTTGAGAATGTATATCAAGTACTAAACAGGAAAGAAATTATAGGGGTGTTATATCCAAACTGAATAATATAAACCATGGAAATTCAGACTCAAGGTTACATGAAGGAGAAGGAACCAAGTTCTAAAAAGTGTATGCGGAAATATTCATCAGTTTTGGTCACATGAAAATTAATAATTTTCTCATTGGAAGAGAACTGTTTTGTTGACAGTGCAGTTTAGAACACTAGGATTAAATGCGTACAGATAAAGGGAATCTGAGTAGAGTTGGTTTAGCATGAATGTACTTCAACAGCTAGAGATAATATAAACATACCTATAGCTTTATCTTGAAGTAGGTGACTGTAAAACTGCAAGATGGATGAACAAATGGACCTCTTCCCACTAGATTTCATGTTCCTTTCGTTGGAATTTGCAAGATGTGTGTTGAGGCAAAATAGCAAAAACATGGAGCTATTAAAAGATGGAGACTTGACCTCTTTGTGGGCAGAAACAGCACAGTAAACTGCTAACACAAATGTCTGGTATTACTAATAAATTGAGATAAATAATCTCCCAAATGTAATAAGATACATAACAAAATATAAGGAGTGGAAGTTTTTCCAGTGTGAATTAACATAAATAAAGAATTTGAAATGCAGTAAGGATATTATTATGAGCAAAACTCTCTCTGGATTGCAACAGTCTATGATAAAGTCTTGAATGTTTGAGTTTCCTGAAGACTGACACCTTTGCGTTTCTTGTTTTTCTTCTGTCAGTCTGTAATTTCATTTCAATTTGTATTGGCTTAGCAATAAGCATCCTTAAATAGTGATAGCTGCAGCAATGTGGGTATAGAAATGTGAATCATAACCTTTAGGACATTGTAACATCTTTGCTTAAGAACCTAAGCAGTTCAGGAACTAATAGCTAAAGAACTATGCAGCTGAACCATTGCCTACGCATCAGTGGACTTCTTAGAGTAATCAACAGAAAATGCAGACTTAAAAAGCTATGAGGACCATATGAGGTGTGCTCAGCTGTTTCTGCCCATGTGTTAGCTATGTTGAGGTTTGTATAACTGAAGTGAAATCATTAAGGTCTCTGTGGGGTAATTTTCCATGCGTAGGTCCTGCCCAGTATCTGCTTTTCACTGATATAATTTCCCCTTCCTGAACCTTCCCCCATCCTGAAAGCCCATTTCCAAAATTTCCATTTCTCCTTCCTACACGACTGACTGTGACTGCTTATGACTTGTGAATTCTGTTTGTAGAAGCACTATACACTCAAATTCATAAGCAAAATACATGTTTCAATAGCTGTAATTATGACGGAGCTGTAAGACTTGGTGGGGCTCTTCAGCTGAAAGTTTTAGAAGCTTCCAAACTGTCAAATTAACCTCAAAATTTGTGTCTGATGGGTAAATGTAATCTCACCATCTTGAAGGGTAAAATAGAAGTACCAAGAAAAGAAACCTCATGATTCTGAATTTGGGTACTTGAAAGGTTATATTGATATCTAATGAGGCATGCTTTTTTTTTTTTTTTTTAGAAGCAGAATCAGGCTTGTGGCTCCAGCACACTTCATTAAAAAGGTCTTCAGATTTTCATTGAAAGGTGAGGATGCCCGCCAGCTGCTAGCATAAAAGTGTCTTATTTATTTTACTAAATGTGGACATTGCTGTTTAATATCAGATCTTCAAATAGTCTTGAAGGGAATTGCCCAAGGTCAGGCAATGCCTTTGGGAAAGACCTCAAGCGTTTTGACTTACTTCTTCACTCTGTAATGCAATGAGCTAAGTGAGTCGCTTCTGTTTGTGAGCATAAGAGACACAGAGAAATGTCATGCATAGAGAAATTTCCTCCTGAACAAAGCCACCGAAAAATGAAGTGAGCACGCAGACCTGGAGACTGGCCTTCTTGGTTTTCACTGGCCAGCTACGAGGTTGTGAGCTTCTTCATAGAAATGATGCAATTTCAGAAACACCTCAGTGTTTGGTTGGCATAGTTTGTTTAGTGACTCACTTTTTCAATACATATAAAAATGCTGTTAGCTAAGGAGAAGCCCAGACCTCTTAATCTTCTTTTCAAAATAGTCGTTTGGGGGACCCTGTATTACAACTTTTTATCTTGTTCATTTTTCAGAAAGCAGAATTTACGTACTCATTCTGTAACCTTGACAAGTCTGAAACACAAACTATTCTTCCCTCTCTACTGTGTGGTGTAACCTGTGGAATAGGTCTCGTTTCTTGAACACAGCTGTAAAGCTTGTCTTTTTCAGACCTCTTCTTGTGATTGCTACGTATGCAGGGTCTCTCCTCTTTTTGTGGGTGGTAGAGAAGGCAATGGAAGGCTTCAAAGTGAAAAACGGGGGATTTTATGATTCCTGTTGGGCAGGCGATGCTTCAGACCCAGATGCCATTCAGAAAGGGGTGGCTGAAAGTGTGGAGATGGCTCCTCTGTATGCCAGGGCTTTTGGCTGAGCTGCTGTTGTGGCTTGAGAGGGCATCTGGTTGGCATGCTGTCTGGTTGTTTAATAACTAGTTGGCAGATCTGGACTTGAAGGTGATCTTAAGGTCAGTCCTAAACACCAGAGACAGCTTATCCTCCTGCATTTATGATTTCATTAGGTTGTAATTAGCTGAACAAGGACAGTGTCTTTTATGGAACAGAAAGAAAAAAGCTTCTGGTTGTTAGATTTGGGGCATTAAAACAGAGTGCTTGCATACCAGCTACAAGACTTTTTCAGTTGGCCTGAAAAGAAAAATATTCTGCTTTCAGAGACCCATAGACTCTGTGGCATGGCCGCTAGGGCACCACATACCTCACTCTGGCAGCAAAAATAGTGGTGGAAGGCAAGAAAGGCCAACCTTTAGATCTGGGCAAGGTGTTAGCAGGCAGTGCTTACCCAGCCTGGAGGCAGAGGTGCAAAATGCTTTGAGACAAAGCTCTCCAAATGTCACGTCTCTGTGATTAATCTGTCATACCTAGTGTCTACTGGAGACCCAGAAGTGAATGACAATGATCAATATTCATGTTACATGATTTTTAAATTATTATGGCATTTTAAAAAGTGTTGTAATTATCAGAAGTTTCTGTGCATTCTATAAGGATTAATTCTAGGAACGTAGGATTATGACCTCTGAAAGCCATGCATAGGGGAAGGTTGTCCATGGCATGGCTGGGTCTGATGTTTGGAATAATCCCACAGAATGCAGGAGGGGAGACCAGGGGATCATTGCAAGCATACTTGATAGAAATATTAACAGATTAAAAAAGGTGTGGGATGGAAGGAATTCTGACTAAAAGACTAAAAAAGAGTGAGAAGGGAGGTTTTTCATCTTGGACAAGGAGGAGGGAGATGGTTCAGAGTCAAGGTTCTGAGAAGGCGAGGCAGGCTCAGTTTACCAAGTTAGATTTGGAGGGTATCCTGAACGGTAACACTGAGGAAGTGAACTTTTGCTGAATTTGGCTCTCAGCTTGCACAGCTGGGTGCCCAGGGAAATCCTAAATGACAGTTAGTGGAGGAGACAGGTTTTGGTGGTCTCTATGGGACTTGTTTCCAACTTTATCATCATGTGTTTCACTGTTGCTTCACTGGGATGAAACATTCATCTTTAAGCTGTCTGATGATAAG
This sequence comes from Rhynochetos jubatus, assembly GCA_027574665.1. Classification (NCBI taxonomy): domain Eukaryota; kingdom Metazoa; phylum Chordata; class Aves; order Eurypygiformes; family Rhynochetidae; genus Rhynochetos; species Rhynochetos jubatus. Next base: position 48,480,585 of record CM050651.1, on the reverse strand, counting down.
AATCTTTGGAAATGAAACTCAGAAGCACAAGGCATATATTTGTCTTTCCTATGGGAGCAGTGAAGGCAAGTATAATTATTTATAAGAACAAAGTCTTGAGGAGCTTCTGCTTTTGCTGACATCTAGGCAATCTCCCACTGAACTGCAAGGATCTAGTTTGAAGCTTATTTCAGGTATCACAATGTGATGGTGTATCTTTCAAGGTGTATAAATACAAGAACGTAATTTCTTGTGGTGGGTGATAGCAGGTACGTCTTTGGCAAAGTTTATGCAGTGGAGAGACATCTCCAAAAACTGAGTAACTTCAAATCATCATAGTTTGTACCGGCAGAGCCCTCCACTATTGGCATCAGTTGCTGCTGCCATCTTTTTTTCTTTACCCACCAAATTCTTGCTAAGATAAAACTTGTATTGAACTAACCTGAGCTCTCTGGACTCAAGTTGCTCTCCAAAGTCGTTATGAATGTTGCCCAGCTCAGTTGACTGTATGACATAGCCTTTATTTAGCTCCTGCCTAAATTAACTCTGTTTAATTTCCTGTAAATCACAGTATTACATCTGAGTTTTTGGGTCTCTGTTTCTTTACACTTCTTCCAACGTCTAAGTCTGTACTGTGGTTCTCTACCAAGAAAAAGGAGACAGATGTTAGATGAAAGGTAGAGGAAAAAAATAAATTGCAAGGACAATGGATATGAAAAGATGAGAGAGCTTTTCTGAGAGAAATTGGGCAACTGAACTCAAGAATGACACAATCTTAAAAAAATGCACCTTCTGTTTTCAGTTATAAATAAACAAAACTGGTAACCTTGTTTTGAACTTTTTTTGTTTTTATACTTAGAGGTGCTATGTTTAGAGGAGGAAGAGAGAAGCAAATTTATGTAGCCCCCAGCAAGATGCCATGTTTTTCATAGAATACTTTTCTGTTTCTTCTTCTTTTTTTTTTTTTTTTTAAAATATATTTTAGTTTCAGAGTTGCTCTTAGAAATGATTTGAAAGGAAATATTCTCCAACAAATCTCAGCTGTGCCTCTAGTTCCTAGCATTTTAAAAAGAAAGATCCTCTGTCTTGTATATTTACATAAAGCCTGAATGCCAGACTTGGAAGATGTAATAAAAATATGCTTTTCTGGGATTTGTTCTTAGGGAAAGAGAAGTCCCCATGACCAAAAATACCCCAGTAATAAGCATTTGCTCTGTGCTGGCACCACTGTGACCTTAAATTATGAGCTTGCCCCCATTTGTAACCAGTCTCCCCTCCTTAAATGTACAGTTAAATCATTTGTAAATATCATAACTAAATCTGGAAGTGTAATTTAGTGACTCTGAGGATTAAGAAGAAGGATAACATTACTTAGAACCATATGTAATCTTTTTCTGCTTTGTTTAAGTTAGTTTACGCTATTTATGCATTATCTTACAGTCATTCTTCACTCCAGCTCACTTGATACATTTGCAAATCTTTTGATAATACCATCAGAAAAATAGCTAAATGTTTATTTCTTTGCAAAACAAAATGTATATACGGTGAAGTGCATTGACATAACATTAGTGATGCGACATCATTGTCCCTAGGAAGGAAAGAGGTTGTTAGATCATACTGTTAATTGTCCTACTAGAGAAGATTTAAAACTATGGAAAAGAGGTATTCGATTTTACACTTGCTCTTACTAGCTGGCTTTATTAAACACTTGGAGCAACACTGTAGTCTCCCTTATCATGAATGCCAAAGAATTGAAATTCTCTGCTGGATACAGTCTATGTCATGGTCTTTGCTTCATTAAGGTGTTATTAATGTTGGGTTTTTTTTTCAGTGGGACTGTCCCCCAGATGCTGTGGGTACCTGATGTTTGATTATTCTGCCAGAGCGACAATTGATGATAAATTCGTGTGTCTTATTATTCTTTACAAGACTCACAAGATTTATTCTTGTAGGGCCCACCTTGTGATCCCTAATGGTAGTTGAGTTCACACCTTCTTATTTCCTCCAGACAGTATGGATGCTGAAATAATTTTAAAGACCTGAGCAGCTGCCTTTGAAGTTATTCCAACTGCTTTTCGAATCACATAGTCTAAATTTGTAGCCTTACTTTTTATTCTTTTTCATGAAAGCGTATCCCTTACCATATGAACATATTGTACTGTCAATGAACATAATTCTTTGTCATATACTTGGAAGCAACATGGAGCAAATCCTTGCCTGGTGTAAATACTCATAATTCTGTTGATTGTGTAGCACCATTTCAGCTTTTAGTGAAATTTGGCAGAGGACACCTTCACCCTTTGCTTGGTGTAAAGTCAAGGCTGGCACACAAGATAAAGTGCCTGAAAGATTACTATGAACTGGGCAGAGCAAGGACATCTCCTAAAATAGTGCTGTCCCATGTCATTGACAGCTACCTTTGGAAAATCTAAGAGTTAGGTAAAAGAAAAACTTTAAAAACCAGTCTCTGGAGCTCAGCAGAGCTGACACAAAGCCATTCCCAGCATTCCTTACCTCACAAACTGCTTCATTAGTAGTCTAATCCAATGCCCAGAAACAAATAGCCACACGCAAATAAATCCTCTGGCACAGCAGGGGCTAAGGAACAGAAATAGCTGTGTTTCAGTTACAAGAAGGATAGATCCTCAGCCAGTGGTGGCCCCCAACCCAGGAGACAAATTAAACGCAGAGAGGCAAAAATGAAAATGAGAGAACAATGTTTCTTTGGGGAAAAGAAAAGATGAACCATGAAAAAACAGCTGTAAGAAAAATAACTGGGAAACATACACACACCCACAAATACCCACACACTTCGATACATGAAACCAGTCTCATAGTAGAACATGAAATATATAGATTAAAAAAATGAACTTGTTAGAAAGTTTTGGCCCGTGATAGGGTCCAGTTATCAGGTGGCCATTTTCCACAGCAACATCAAACAGAGATTCATTATGATCTAAAATCCTTAATTTTCCTTATTATTTCCTGTGTTTCTTTCTTTCAGGTCTTCATTTATCTTACATTAAAACCAGGAGGAAGACTCATGGGTATTCTGGCAAGAGGTGAGTCCAGATTCATGTTTTCAAGTGGCCGTGAAACATAACTGTGTACCTGTAGTCCAGTCCAAGATTTTTAAGAACCTTTACTATTATTGGCAAGGGAAGAAATGGGATGTAGAAAAAGGCAATATATCTCATTTTTGTATCAAGAGAACTGTAATCAGGATTACTATAGTCTTGCTGTATCTGCAGAGCAATTTGATAGAAACTGGTCATTGTGCAGTTAGTGTAAAAATTGTATGGGTAATTTTACATTTTTAAAACATGTGGAAAATAGTGCTGGTAAAACTGGAAGTGAGACTGCTATCTAAATAAGTATCAAGGAGAATTATCTGGTTGTAAATAGTAAAATTAGTTTTAATTAAATTTATTTTTCACAATAGAAATTAATTGTTTCACTGGCCACAGGACAGAAGAGTGTGTTATAAGGACGTCTAATCAACAGCAGTTCTAACACTGGAATTGGCATACGGGAAGCATTTGTCGACATGTAATTAGGACTCAATCCAACCCTCATTGAAATAAACCTTCCACTGATTTTAATAAGAAATACATTAAACTCTGGACACCACAGTTCACCATGATGTGGTATCTCTGCTTTTAGAATTTGGCACCAGATCAAATTCTGTAATTTAGCTTCCAGATTTGCTACAGGGAGTGACCTTACCCATATTATGTGGTATGACAGCTACAAAACAGCTGCCATCAGCCTTGAAGAATGGTCATTTTATAAGCTGGGAAAACAGTTTGTCATGGTAGATTGTTATACTGAAGTAGATACAAGTTCAGGAAACATGGCAAAAAGGCAATTGCTCAGTAAAAAGAGCACTGAAATTCTTTGGTTTCCTACCTGTGCAAAAAAGCATCAGTTTCAGTCACTGAATAGACACTCTGAGGAAACTTTTCAAAGCTACTCATATAGCATAAAAATTCAAAGGCAAGTCTTTGAAGTTTTTTATATTCCCCATTCTCACAGTACTTGATAGCTTAGTAATCAACACATAAATTAATTATTCAAGTCAGCAGGAAGAGAGATAGACTAAATTAAGACTATAAAAGAGTTAAGTTTAAAATATGACTTTTTTTTCTATAAAAGTACTCAGGGTGCAAGCCACACCTCTGTGAATGTAATAACTGTATTTGGGAGTTCTTTGCAGTTCTTCTGTAGGATTGGTCACTCTTCCAAGCTCAGCGTTTAAGCCAGTGCTTGTCATCTTTCGGTGCATGGATATAGGTATCCGCAAAAAACCCAAAGGCTTAATTTTTTTCTTGGCCACCTACAGCTACATCCTTCGGAATGTCACAACATTTCTGCAGCACTTAAGCATCTGCTACGTGACTGACACTAGTTGCCTACATAATTTTATTAATGCTATTCAATAATGATATTTTGGCACATGTCCTCTCAACCTATTAAAATGACAATTGGTGGACACAGCAGCCGCGCAGGCTGATCAACAGGAAAGGTTTGCAGTACAGATGTCTATAGCTGAGCCAATTGAGAAGGCTTTTTTATAGCCAGTGGGCAGAAATGGGCACTTTTAGGTTATGATTCATCTCACCCCACAGTAGACATCTAAAACAGGCAGATGAACTCAGTCTTAAAAATGTGTAGTGGCATAAAAGAAACTGAAGGGAAGTGGCTTTGAAATGGGCATTCACACTGTAGATACATTAAGTGAGATGCATCTTGCCCTGCCTCACGGATTCTGACCTGGCAGCACTTAGCATCTCCCTCTGATGTCAAGCAACCAACAGAAGTGCAATAATACTATATAAAATATTGTGTCCAATAGTTTTCATATAGGGAGAAGCTTTTAATTTACTTTCTGGCCTCATGACCTGCCATAGGTTTGAGTCATCAATAAAATCGCCTTTACTGTAATGAAATGCACTTAAAAAAGTGTATTATTAAGTCATCATTTGCAAAGATTATCCTTGTAAATAAGGATAACTCTATAAATAAAGATATAAATGTAAATAAGGGTAACGCTGGCAATTGCTGCACTCTTTAAATGACTTATTTAGCAAACCCCCAAATAATTTAAACCATTTACCTGTCCCAGGGACTGACTAATGCATGCAGAATTACCAGTTTAGCCTTATCTCAGCATGTGCTGAATGGTGACGAATGTGTTCTTATTTATAGTCAGGGTGCAGAAAAATTTGTGTGTGCTGAAGTCCATACTTCTGCCCCAGGGAACTAACAGAGTCTGGAAGATTTAGTTGAGAGCTGTCTTGGGTATTCCTGTACTTTAATTCTTTTAGTTAGATCTGTAATGAAGAGTGGAGGCACTCCAGGAAGAGTGAGATACCTGGGTGTACCCAAATGGAAAAGGTGTCTCAAATGTACTTTGCATGGAATGGCTATAAATGTTGAATGATGGTATTTGCAAATTAAAATATTGCATCTTGAGAAAAAACAAACAAGCAAAACAAAACAAAACCAACAAAAAAACCCAAACCCACAAGCTAAATATTCCTGATCCATTAAAACTTGATTGGAAGAAAAACCTTTTTTGCTAAGGATAATCAGGTCTTAGTTGGTCTCTTGCAAAACCCCAGAGTGAATACTTTTGTGATTACTGGGGACAGACAGTGAGAATTGTGCAAAAGTTCAGACTTTAAACGAAGCATGGATGATCACATTCAAGCATACCGGGCTGAAGTGTTTCTTATTCCTATTAGTGTAAGGCTGCTCATAACATGTCTTGAAAACAATCATACTGTGCTTAGGAAGAGTCAAATTTCATATACCTACTGGTGGATTGGCCTGTGCCTAATCTGTGTTGGCTCTATGAATAAATTACTGTCCATGCTCAGGGTGTCTTGTTCAAGAGCATCTTGAAGTTCAAACCATACATAGTTCTGTGATTTGTAGGTGGAAGATGATTATGAGCTTGAGAATGGCCTTACAGCCACACTGGCTGTCATCGTCACTGCAAATGTGCTCCACAATGTGGGTGATGTCCCAGTACCCACAAGGATTTTCCAAGACTTGCTGCTCTAGGATTTGGGCTTTCCCTCTAGACATTGTGCTGCCATCTGATGAGCAGGTGTCCTGCACATGAGAAATGGCAGCAGCTAAATGAGCTTTGCAGGGGTTAATGGTATTTTTAATAGACCTGCCTCCTGTCTGGGTGCCTGAGAAGAAAAATCTACAGGAACTCAAGAATTAATTACCTCTGATGCTGAGAAGGAGTGGAATTGAAAAGGTGATCCCAGAGAAGGGAATAGAAAGATCTAATTAATAGATTGTAAAGCTAAAAAAGACTACTGTGACCATCTGATCCCATGTAGCAGAGGTCATAGGTCTTCCCTGAATTAATTTTTACTTGAACTTGAGCATTTCTTTTTAAAAGCCATCCAATGTTGATTTATAAGTTGCTAGTGATGGAAAATCTTGCAGACATCTTTAAGCTGTGCCAGTGATTAATCGTCTTCACTGCTGAAAAAAAAATCGCATAGCTTTATTTTTGGTCTGAATTTGTCTGATTTCAACTTCCATGAATCTCAACTGTGAGTAGTTACAGAACATACTGACTCAATTTCCATTCTTTTACTCCACATCCAGCAAAAGATACAGTTCTGTTTTACTTGGACTATCTACATTATTTCAAGGTCATCGAGAGAGAAGATGAGAGAGAGAAAAAAAGAAAGAAGGAAACTGATGATCAGTGCCAGTACTGGGATTTCTTGCTCTGACACTCTCCACTTCACCAAGCTCACAAAAATAATTCAGAGCCACGTTTTGGAAAGGTGTTAGGCACTGTACACTGCAGTAGGCATGCAGGGAGAATGTAAAAGCTCCTCTGCACCCAGGTCCTTATGTTTCTCCTGGATCTAGGCACTTCTGAAGACCCAATAAGAATGCTTTGGTACTGAACAGTTCTCCACCCCCACCCTCCTTCCCCCCTGAAGCCTTTAATCTTTCTGCCTCAGTTGCCTAAGGAAATTCTATGTAGAAATGGAGAAGAATGCTGTAAGGTCAAGCATGATAAGACTGGGACGTGTCCATGTGCAGGAGGAAAGGGCCTGTATGAGTACATAAGATAGACGTGAGTGTTGCTTGGTAACTATGCAAAGGAAGGATCACTTCCATATCATACTTCTGACTGGTAATCTCTGAAATCTTAAAATTTTAGTGAGCTGTTGCATCCATCTGCTCAATCATCCATTTGCTTTCTGAATACCACAAGGAAAGAACATAACTGCTGCCTGCTGATCCACACCACAGATTTGGGATCTGCTCCATGCCCCTTTGAAGTCATCAGAAAGGCTCTTCTGGATGACAGCAGGCCCTGGATGGCCCTTTCCCCCATCGTGTTCCCCAATGTCCTCCCACTGAGGTATGCTTCGTGCAGATAATAATGGGTGCACTCTACATTTCTCGCCTGGCTGTTGAGTGTTTGAACTCGAGTTGTCACTCTTGCGACCTGCAACCATAATTCTCTTTCAGTAGCAATGCCAAGTCTAAAGGCAGCATAAGTGATGTGACTATTTTTGGGGTAGACTCAAAGAAATGAGCTCAGGTGTGACTAAATTGTTCCAGTCAGGTTTGCTAATTTTGTCTTTCTTGTCCTCTTTTTCCCTCTTTCTGGTTTTTTACTCCTCTCATTCAGTTCTAGCAACAAATAAAAGCTGTAATATTTAATGGAAATGTTGTAATTATAAGAATTAATTTTTTGAATAATCTGACACTCTATTTTACTGAATCTGAAATGAAGATTTTTATACAGCAAATAGATGCTAAAAGTTTTCAGAAAGGAAAAGTATGACAGAAAATATAGAAATTATTTAGAACCAGAAGATGTTAGTATGGAACCGGTAAATATCCAGCATGAATGGGGATTAGCAATTAAGATAATGTCACGTTTTTTCCTCTCCAATTTTCACTCTGAAGGAAATGCTGCTTTTATAGCTTTTAGCTCAGCTGTTTCATTTATCTGTGTTGTGCTGCAAGGATAAAAATAAGGAAAAGGATGTTTCTATTTTTTTTCCCCAACTCCTTTTGATGTGAACTGCCTTTGATTATGAAGTGGAATGAATTATTGATTTTTGATTCAGGGTTATTGAAAAGAGTGCATTTGTGCTCTTTTCTTTGTCATATAGTTTAAACATAACTTTTAGAGTTATTTTATGGAAAAGCTTTCTGTGCCCAACTGTCATTTTCTACGTATTCAAAGACATCTGAAATCCTGCCTACTCCTCTTAGTCCCTCTTGATTACTCAGGAAAAGGTCCTGTTTTTCTTTAATGGGAGCCTTGCCTGGGACTCAGCTTCAGGATGAAGGTCTGTCTTTTTATTCAGCTCTTGGTTGGAGTCCGGTTGACTAATATTACAAGATAGTATTAATACTTTGCTGTCAGAACTTGTCAGTCCAGAGAAAGCACGTCTGACTCATTGGAAAATATCCCCATGAGAGAGAGACTTTCACAACTGCCTATCTCAATGTACGGAAGGATAAATGCTACGATTCAGGCTTTCCCTCCAGAGAGAGACTGTTCTTCAGGAAAAGTCAAAACAGACACATGCTCAAAGTAGGCTCAACAGATTTTACAAGATATGACATAAACGACAAAGAATTTCTAGCAGTGACTCTCTGCAGACAGATTTATGGAAGATCGAGGGCTTGAGGATTAAACTTTCTGTTGGCTGGGGTGAGACAACCTGATTATTCTCTCCAGCTGGAAAAGAGACTAGTAGCAAGATCCATCTCAAGAAAATTAATCTATTTAAATGGTGCAATGCTGTCTTCAGCTGGCAGTGTCAGGGTGACACTGAACATAAATGCTCACGGGTTGTGGCTTGCATTGATATCCTTAAGAGAACAACAAAAGGCATTAGGAAAATTGTACCAGGTGTTAAATACATCACCTCAGAAATTGAACAAAGTGAACAAAAAGTAAGTTGAAAGGATGACTTTGTATAGCAGGGAGCTATGCAACTATAGGCCATCAGCAAGATGCATCCAAAACGTGAAATGAAGATTAATGTTACATTTAACCCAATTCAAAATTTTGGTATAACAGTACAGTGGGAGAAAAATGCTGTTAAAATTGTGTTTTATATTCCATACCCTGCTGGTTTTTATTTTGCATTTTCACTGAAAGTCACACAACCAATCAGATCTTTGCTGGCATCCAGAAGATTCATGTGGAGAAGCAAGAAGCTGGAAGGATATGATGGGAAAAATTATGTGAGTAAAAATAAAAGGGGAAAAATTCAGTATAATGGTATTTTAAAAAGATGCAGATGAGCCTTAGCTTCAGATGACATGCTTTTAATTTTTTTTTCAAATAAAACCACTCTGAAAAACATGAAGATAATTATTTGTACAATTTTTTTAGGTGTCACCTGACAGAATGTCTAAAGTATAATTAATTTATGGATGCAGAATCAGAAGATGCTAAAAAGAAACACATTTTCTTTAAAGTAATGATGAAGGTCATGTCCTGAATACATTTGTGTATCTGTTTCTTTCTAGCACAACTTTGGACAGAGCTAACTCAGGTGAATACTGGGATGTTGTTATTGAAACGTCTAATTATTGCTTCTGTGAGTAGTTCTGTTGGCTTTGGTGTGGCTGTCCCCAGTCATGGAGGGCAGTAGATCTGTTGTCCTCTTCTAAAATGCACAACTCTCTAAATAAATATGATAGTTGCAAGGATCCACCAAACAGTAGCTCTGCGTACAGACCCTGTGCATTGTTCTCCTTGATGTTCCCCCTCCTACACATTCCCCAGTAGGAACTGCTTCTCTAAGGATCATCCTTGGAGGACACTCAAGAGTAATAGCATCATGGTGATGTAATCTGGACACATACTCTTTTCTCTGGCTTATTTCCATGGTGGCAGTAGTAAAGCTAACATGCATGGTCCTACCTACCCTGCCCCAGTCTGTCCGTCTCTGTCCCAGGGCATGTTTCCATTTGGTCAGCTGCCTTTACCCCATAGAGGATGAAGAATTGCAGATTCATGGAAGAGCTGAATTGCCTTTGGTTAAGCTTATAAATTTTCACACTGATCGGGGCTGCTATTGTTCTGGGGGGCTTAGGTATCTCTTAAGTACCATTGCACCCCCAAGGCAGCACCATACTTCTAAGGTATGCAGCGTTACTGCTGCAGAAAGGTGGGGGCGTAGACTAAAGCCGTTTTTATCATTCACTACTGCTGGGATTGGACTATCCTAATGATGTGGAAAAGGGAGAAGTCCCCAACTCAACTTTCTGTATAGCAACAGGGAAATGTAATGTGCAGGATTTCCTCCATGTGCTTATCTGGGGGGAATGATGTGGAAAAACTGTGATGAGTGGTTTCTCTTTTGAAAATGATTTACAGACCTTAATTAAAATCTTTTGTCTTCTTCTCTTCAGTAATAAACCCCAAAGTGCCTTGATGAAAAAACATTGTTATTATTATTCTCATTTTATAATGCCGGTATCAATGTCTGTGTGTCATATGGGCTAGGGTCTATGATTTCTTTAGCTGGAGTAAAGGACTGTATTTCTTCAGAGAACTGAGTCCAGCCTTATTTAACCAAGGCCAAAGGCAAGTCACAAGCTGTTGTAGGTTTATAAAAAAAATTTCCTGGTTTTCAACCCAGTTGCTCATTCCACTCAACCATACTGGCTCTCTGAAGTGCTAGTGGTGCGGAAGGAAGAAGATGCTTTATGATCCTTGATGACTATAATGTAGCAAATAAAGCTCTAGGGTGCTTTCAAACTCACAGTGATCTCGTGGGGTGGAAAATTAATCATGCTGCTGCTACCGGAGAATATATTTTTTTTACATTAGCTGCTTGGGTCTTTTTCCAAACCAGAAGATGATAAAACACTTCCCACTACTGGATGAAGACAAAAGAGAGTGTCATCAACACAAGCAGTAAAATGAGCTGAATAAGCTTGTTTGGACTCCTGGTTACTAATTTAATTCTTTTACAATCGTTTTTGGCTCTAGAAATAAGAACTATTTGCAAAATAAACAGATTCTTTTTTTTAAATGCCCCAGTCAGATTGTTGCAAATGTTGGATCTCAAATCTTTGATCTAGTCTTTCAAATTTAGCTGTCAATCTTTCCTTACTACAGAATATTGGTATATTCTGTATAAATGTATGGACAGTTAAACTTTTGGAAAGTGCTTAGAAATTGTTCCCTGCGGTCAGTATATATCAGTAGATGCAGCTAAAATAAAACACAGACGGTGGTTTGAGGTTTCTTGAGAATCCTGATAATCCTACTGAAAAAATCTTAGTCAGCATTTTTTCCCACTGCTTTCTCACTGACCAGTTTTGTCTCCTTACACAAGAGATCTTTCCAGACATCTTTTTCCTACTAGATATATTGGGCCAGGAAGGGGAGTCCTGTTAGAGTCCCATATTCACTATGTGTAGGGTAAGTCACAAATGCTCCAGGTTCCTACTCACAGGTTTTATTTTCCAGCTTGCCCTTATCTAAATGAGGCCATTTGAGGTTTCCAGCATGGTTACAGTCTCCTTCTAAGCCTGTCACATTCCCCTGTTCATAGGCTGCAGCATGCAGCAGCCCATGAGCATTGGAATTTTATATGCTCTGAGCAAGGTCAATCTTAACATTTTCCACCTTGGTGTTGTTACATCATTGCAGAAGGGATTAAAAAAAGGGAAATCATGTACTTGTCACAGCACAGCCAGTTCTCTGGTTTTGCAGTGCTGCCACCCTTTCATCACATTGCACCTCCACCACCTTCTTGTAACCTGTAAGTCAAAATCTACGTCAAAACCTAATACTAAACTTCGAAGGGGGGATAATTTTCTTTGGCTAGCACCTGCCTTCACCTTAACTGAGTGCTTTTTCTTAAGTCAAAATGGAGCCCTGTTGCAAAACTATTAATGCTTTTCTGTTCTTTGAATTTCAGCAATGGAAGAACCTTTCTACCCTAATTAAAATGCTAGGATCAGGGTTCTATAGTAACTAACGATTTTCTCTTTTAATTGCAGTCTGTTGGTCTCAGGAAAGTGCTGCACATCATCAACTCTCTCAACTCCCTGGCACCAGACCACTTTCACTGCAGGCTTCTACTAAGGGGGAAAACTGTAAGTTCAGCAAAACCAGCTTAAAATAGGAGGAAACAAATGATCATGAAATGAAAAACATACTGAAAAACCCAAACACCAAAAAGCTTGTTGGTCATCATTAGGCTTTTCAGCTCTTCTTGTGCAAAGCTGCAGCATTTTCTAGAGTGTGCTGAGAAGCTGCGTGCAGGAGAAAGGTCAGGGATAATTGTGAGGGTTGGCACCCGTGGAGCTACAAAGGTTCCCATGAAATATTTTGTCTTACAGCCAGCTGTTTCTTGACATAAACTGGGCACAATCCTTGTTAGCCAACAGCTCTACCAAAAATTTAATTTGGAGACTCATGAAACAACTTAGGAAGATGAGAAAATTAAATCACTAAAAAATACTTCTTTGTGATAAATTCATATTTTTATAACATGGATACAGCACAAGAACTCAGGATGCATTTTACTATAGACTTTGTGAAAATTAGTAAAAGCAGTTTCAACTGCCTAAAATGTTAGTGTCTCTGAATTGCTACTACAGGGCTTATTTTCACTATATATCAGGCCATTTATGCTTCTCAGAAGTGCAAATGGTCTTTGGAGTTGAATAAAGAGCCTGTAGCTCACTATCATAGCTGTTTTTGACTAAGAAGTAAGCACACACTAAGTGCAGAACTCCATGAACTTATGGCTACTGCTCTTTATTCCCATTTATTAAGTAAATGTGAGTCAAATGAAAGATTCTGCCTCAGTGCTGGCTTATTTGGTCATTCTTTCATTGTGGTATCTGACCCAGCAACTATTCAAAACTAGATAGAGCAGCAATACTCTCACTCAGCCCTTCATCTACTCGAGGAAATATGATTGCTTTAGCGGATGCACTGATGCTTGAGTTCTTGTTGGGGTAAGTTCCCAGCTGTGCATACTTCCTGAAGAGTTTCTAGTCCTCCCTAGGAAGTGGTGCCCCCCTTCACTGGTGTTTTCACAGAAGAATAGACGTCCTTGGACAGCCATTAGTGGGGAGGGAACTGCTATTACAGTGAAACCCGGGGAGGACCTTGAGTGCCAAGACAATATTCAATCTATTCCATGCAGTGCAGGGAGCAAATGCGGAGGAAGAAAGACTTGTGGCTATTGTGGTGACTTCTGTTGGTGTCTCAAAAGCCCAGCAAACAGGTTTCAGGGATAGAGCTGTGACAGTAAAGCTTATGAGGAAGTAAAAAAATCTTTCATCATGAGCATGGGTCAGTATCTGGTCTTGTGGAAAGTTCAGTCCCATTTCAGATGCAAATCAATATTTTTTATGCTGTCCTTAAATGAACTTCCAGAAGCACAAGGAGCACAGAAGGCCTGAAGAGACACTTAACAACTTGAGGATGGTGATGCTGTGGAAAGTATTTGTTTTACTTGAAATGTATCTCCTCAGCATCACCCTCATCTCTGTAGTCAACTATTTTAGCTGTTTTCCCTCCAGGTATATACTGAAAAACATAGACAATGATATTGTTAAGTGCTTCAGAGAGAAATTGAAGCAGCAGTGTGTACCACTGTCCTTCTGGTCCCATCTCTGTGGTATGTGTCTGTCTCTCTTCTTTACTCTCTACAGATGTTGAATAATGCTGGAGATAGAATTGTGGTTGAATGAAGTTTGCCATTGAGGGCTCTGTAGAATGGAAAGGAAGGACCCGAGACATTGCAGGACATCTTTTTTAATTTCTGCTGTCTCCTGGCGGTGGTGTAATGTACAATGCCAGTAAATAACAAGATTCTGCAATAATTTGTCCTTCAGTGACACGGAACTTTTCCTTCAAAGTTGCTCAATATGCCATTTTCTTTCTCATGCTCTTGTTGTGATACTATATTGAATTTCTGTTTCTTCCCCACTTTCAATTGATGCAAGATGAGCCTTTTTTCAAAGGCCCTGTGGGAGTTAGGCACCCATTTCTCAGCAATTTTCCATCTGAGCTAGCACCAAATTTACTTAGACAGTTCTTGAAATCTCACCCGTAGAGTTTGATTGTTAAAGAGTCCTCATTGGAAACTATGATTATTACAAAGGTTACTGGCAATAAACATTACTTTGTTATGCCTGTGACGTGCGGGTGGTTGATTCATAACAATAATGACACTTTTCACCTAGGTAGCACTTTTCATCTGAACTGAAGGATCAGAGTCAATATTTCCATTTTGCTGGTGTTTCATATAAATCTCTGCATTTGTCATTGACAAATGAAAGAGCTTCAGAAATGTTTTCCCCATCATTTGTCTCTTGGAACATAAACCAAACAAGGAAAGTTCATGTTGTATCACAAAGAGTAGGAAAAAAACCCAAGTTTGTTGGCTCAGAGAACTTAGCAATGGCAGATATGATGAAATAGCTGGGGGACATGCTGGGCCCCACACTAAGTGTAATGGAAGGCATGCAGTCAGCGCGTGGACTGAAACGCCCTTTGTAGGTCCTGGGGCGCCGTACGCAGGCCTTAATAGCATAGCCTGTCCCTCGCCTTTTCAATGCTATGGTACGTAGATAATAGGGTTTTGCTTGCGCACTCTCCACGTATTCACTCGAAACGAGCATGTAACAGTGAATCATTGTGACATGATGTTCCTTTTTCAAGCACGGTGAGAAAGATATTTTCCAGTTAGAGTTCAGTTTGTTTTCTTTAATATGTGATGGGAACCACACTTCGTATTTACAGACGTTTAACAGTTCCTTGCAACCACGCTATTCAGGCTTTTATTACATGTGAATCAAACGATTCTGACAAACTCCTTTGTCACCAAGAAGGCAGATAAAGGGAGTTAAGTGCTCTCTGGGTAAGGTGGTGTTGAGGAATTCCTATGCCACCCAGCATGATTTTAATTCCCTTTGCAGAGCAATAATAAAGGAAGTTGACAAGTAGGATTTTTGTTTTGGATTACTCTGTAAGTAAACTCTAACGCAACAGCCTAAAAGCCCTGTTTGTCAGGCATCAAATAATCATTTCCTAAAGACAACACATCATTTAATCTGTTTGTTAATGTGTGTCATGCTATTAGAACTGGCTGTGCTGGGAGGTGTACAGATGCACAGTCCAAAGAGACATAACACAGAAGTCTGGGAGGGAGGTGGAGTAATGTGTTTCATCATTAGGAACTGTATAGAAAAAAAAGGTTGCAAACTCTTGTCTTAATCTGAAAAATCCTTCCCAAGGTTTCTGGCAGATTGAGTCTGCTTCCCCTTCTTTCCCTGGCTTTTAATGTAAAAAAGAAAAAGTGATGTCACAGAAGTAAAAGCTACAAGAAAACCACAAAGTAAAGTAAAAATATACATAATTAAAAACATATCAGTGAATGGCAGTTCTGTGGTTTCTGTAACGTGGACCCCATAGGAGAATGCAGTGTGTGGGACTCTGGATGTAGCTCTAACTCTGGAGCTCTTTTTCATTACTCCAGTGATGTGTCCTCAGGACAAAAGAAATTCTTCCCAAAGATGGTTTAAAAATACTAAATGGACTTTTTCCATGAGATGATCTACAAAATATACCCTTCAATAAAATGAGCAAAGAACTCATGATGGGACGCTCTTACTGAAAAGAGCTCCCAGCTACCAAAACAAAAATTGGCTGCGGAGGCAGAGTTGAATTGAAGCTCTTCAAAAGCCTAGCAAAATAAAATCATTCAGAGACTAATAGGTCATATGAGCCTTAGCTGCTTGCCATGAACTTGTACTATGTCTGAGATTTGAAGAGACTATTGCTGTTCTTGCACTGATTCTATGGTTTTAGATCCCTACTCTTCCAGATGTGCTCTGCAGAAATTAATTTGTATCTATCTGATCCGTCTATTGCTATTGTCACACTTACTTTAAGTAAGAAAAGTTGTAAATTTTACAATTTTTCCTCATTTTTAGTCAGAGGTTTTGGAACAAAAGAAAAGAGTTACAAAAGGAATTGAATGCTTTCTTACAGGAGATCAGAAATGGAGAAGGAACAAAGTATAACTTAACAAAGTTTGGCATACAAAGATGCTTTAACATACCAGATTTTATCCGTAGAATTTATCAAGCTTACTGATGTTTTCTTTGCTGAAACATTTATTCAACTGGAAATTTCCAAAATGGCAGTAAACATAGCAAGAACTTCTAGATATACCATATCTTTATTTGTCCTGGGAATAATTTAAAATCTGGGAGATTAGAGCTGTGTTTGGACTCCCCAGCTGAGGTCCAGTGGGGTGCAAAGGGTGGTCAGAGGAGCATGCAGGTGGACTGGGTAGTGTAGTGGAGAGGGTTGGGTGGAGGGTGACACCTGGTATAACTGTGCTCATACAGGACACTCTGTGATACTGGTTCAGATGTACCTATTGTCCCTGTAGGCAGCCTGGATTAAAGGTGGGATCCCTGATCTTCCCAGTGGCATTCCTGAAATGGCAGACAGGAGCTGTAGATGTAGCCCCAGCATAGACAGAGCAGGTAAGAGTGAGAACATCTTAAAATACCTTGTACCTTTATTTAATTTCCTGGGTGCACTAGACAGACTCTTTCAAAGTAGGCTCTGAGGACACTTTAGCAATATATAAACATGCATAAAAATGTATAAATGTACATGTAAATACAGAAATAATGTAGGCATTGAGGGAATTTGGCCTCGATCCTCACTTTGAGGCTGCCATTACACCTACCACCTTGCAGATAACAGGACAGGTGTAACTAAATACCTTCATCTGCTTCAAGCAAACTGGGGAGGAAACAATGAGTTTATTAGCCTTCTCTGATTTTGGTCATCTTCTTTATATCTATGATAATCAACCCACATTTGGAAGAATGGAGGGCAAGGGAATATTGCCCCTTTTATAAGAGATGGTGAAAAAGAGTTCACTTGGAATGAGTTTTACTGTGAGAGAGAATCATTGTGTGAGAGTTTTACCATGTGAGATGAGTTGTCAGCCTACTGCAGCTTGTTCTGGCAATGAGTCTATTCAGTGCGTCTGGAACAGCAAATGGTCATTTCTGTGGTATCTTTCTGGGGGGGTCATGTTGTGGAGGATGCTCTCCTAATACTGCTTTACCCTATTTGATGACACTAGTCCTGAAAGAATCCAAAGGGCTTATTTAGAAATAAATATAATTTAGCTTAAATGGAAAGTCAAAATATCTAATATCCTGTTTTATTTCTCTTAATCTGCCTGGGCACCGAAAAGCAGAAAAATCCAGTTTCTGGCCATATGTTACACATCTAGATTTCTGATTTTAGCGGTGCCTATGACATGGAAGGGAGTTCAGCTGGCTCCATGAAGTCTATTAGAGGTATTGTTGTGCAGATATATTTTACCTGGAAAGCACATTAGTACATGGGTGGAGATAGCTAGAACTTTTGGAATAAAATATGCAAACAACTAAGTTTTAGTCGGAACTCACATCGGAATATTTTTATTTTGCTTCTGTTTTTTCTTGTAAAGTGATTCCTTGGGATTTTTTTCTTTTTCTGTTGTTATTTTTCTCCTTTTAACTCACCACTCATTGTTCTGAACTTAAGATTTGCCTATCTGCTTTCTGAATATAAATCGTCTTTTATAAGATTGATCTGAAAGACCCCTTTGTTAGCACATTGCCTATATTTTCAAGTGTATACTCAAAACTCCTGCATGAAATGAAAGCTGTCTTTGCATTCCCTTGCCTCTATGAATTAAGCACTGGCTTCATGCACATTGGATGAGAGCTTTGGTTGTGGTGGCTCTGACATACGTCACTGTTTCTGTTTGTCATGGTTAGTTTTACATCTTCTGATATCTTTCCTCTGCTCATCTGAAATAGAACTTTCCAGCTCAAAACAAGCACTGTTGTGCAATTTGTTGAGAGTTGATTTGTGGTAGTTTGGAGGGGATGGGGAACAGTTTCACAACATTGACTAGAAACAAATATGCACAACTTTTACCTTTGTGACCCCTTTGCTCGCCCACTTCCTGTTTCCTTTATTGCAAAAGTTAATCTCATTAGAAAAAATAAGACATTATATTTCAAAAATAAAACAAATGTTTCCGGGCCTGTTTGTTGTTTCGGGAGACAGGTATTTCACACAGAGTTACAGAATTGAAATGTCATGTAGGATGTCTGATGCTTTGGGAAGAACGAATTGAAGAGAAAATGTGCATCTGCTTTGCATAGCAGGCAGTTCACAAAATGTTCTATTTATAGATAGAGAAGCAAAGAAAACTTCACCAACAGGTCATCTGGATCTTGGTTATGGACTAAGAGTAACCTCCAAGCCAGTGAATGATTCTGGCTTCCTGCAATGCCATTGAACTCTGTCAGTTCATTCCATCTTGCAACAAATCTTACGAGCTCAGAAAGTCATCAGTGGTACTTCTCAAGCTTTTTATCATGAAGTACATATTTTCTAGATGGATGCAAGAGTGGCACACATTTTGCAGGCTTGAGCATTGTGACATTTTCCTTGATTTGTGCAATCTTTTGCTCAATATTTGATAATCCAAAGTTTTTATCAGCTGTCAGTTACAAGAACTTGCTGTGTGAGTTTCACAAATAAACCACAGTTCAGTGGTAACTAGGAGATGTCAAAACTATGTACAGTCCTTCAGTGCTCATTCCTTTAAATTTTCTGAAGAGTCAAATTGGTAGAGTTTTGTATACAGAGAAAGCTACAAGCGATATAATAAACCATTCTGCGAATCTGGGTTTCTGAAACAGCTGTATATCTGGAGAAACTGATAATTTACCAGGGACAGTTTCTGGGTGGTGTTTGTTCTCTCTACACGTTGTGCTAAGTGCTGTTCAAACTGCCCTTGACTTCCAGCCAACAGATGGGAAAGTCATTAGCCATTAGATTTGAACAACTGTTGCTTTCTGTGTTTACAAAGTCCTGTACATGATCTGTATGTTGACAAGTTATAAACTAGGTGGGATATAACTGATGCCTTCTCAGGCCAACCTGTGTAAAACGTTGCAGCAATCAGCACAGGGTTAATTTAGCGTACTGCAAGTCTCTTGTCCTGCGTGGGGATGAGGGCTGGAGCAGTTATCTGAAAAGGGGACAGTTAGGTGGTGAGAAAACAGCAGCCATCTGGAACAACAGCACAAGGCCAGTTTGTGACTAGGACACAAAGTACATCCTCATAAAAGCATGAGCATTTCCTGTGCTGTCACCAAAGTCAATAATCTTTGTAGTTCTAAGAATAGCGCCGCAGGTACATAAATCTTAATAGTCTTGAGTCTAATTTATGCATCTGTAGCACATAATCAGTGTGCTGCTCAGTCTTGGCAGAGATGCTGGGGTAATAATTTCACAGAACTAAACTATTGTGGACATTCTCTAGAAAGTATTCTGCACAACCAATATGTTATTGACACCAGGTTTGGCATTACCCTCTTTTTTTTCTTATTGTCTAGATTCCTCAACAAATAAACACATGACCAAATTAATCCTAGCATTCAGGGGTTAATATTAGGGATGGGATTGGCTCATTATATTTAATTTATGGGGAAAGAATCTCCATCAGTTTATAATGTTTCCCTGTGCTGTATTAATATACTCTACTTTCTGAACTACAGTCCAGAGGCAGAAGCTGGTTAATGCAGAAATAATATTTTGCCAAGATACCTGAGGCACTGACTTGGTAGAAGTAAATCAGTTTGGATAAGAATTATTTAATCAGTGGCCATTAGAGGTTAACTATTTATTTACTTTTTGTAACCATACTATTGCAAATATGTATTTAATTGATTTTGTATTGAAAAAAATCCATGAGCGGGGAGATTTTAAAATAGAAACTTTTTAAAGTTTAAATAGGTCAGCTAACAATCATTTTCAACATGAGGGATTGAGTGCACCCTCAGCAAGTTTGCCAACAACACCAAGCTATGTGGTGCAGTCAACATGCTGGAGGGACAGGTTGTCATTCAGGGGGACCTGGAGAGGGGCTAAGTGCAAGGTCCTGTACATGGGTGGGGGCAATCCCAAGCACAAGTACAGGCTGGGTGGAGAATGAATTGAGAGCAGCCCAGAGGAGAAGGACTTGGGGGTACTGGTAGATGAGAAGCTGAACATGAGCTGGCAGTGTGCGCTGGCAGCCCAGAAAGCCAACCGTATCCTGGGCTGTATCAAAAGTGTGGCCAGCAGGTCGAGGGAGGGGATTCTCCCCCTCTGCTCTGCTCTCGTGAGACCCCACCTACAGTACTGCACCCAGCTCTGGGGCCCCCAACATAAGAAGGATATCAACAGGTTGGAGCGAGTCCAGAGGAGGCCAGGAAGATGCTCAGAGGGCTGGAGCACCTTTGCTATGGGGACAGGCTGGGAGAGTTGGGCTTGTTCAGCCTGGAGAAGAGAAGGTATGTAGTGATAGGACAAAGGGTAACGGTTTAAATTGAAAGCGGGGAGATTTAGATTAGATATCAGGAAGAAGTTCTTGATGGAGAGGGTGGTGAAACAATGGCACAGGTTGCCCAGAGAAGCTGTGGATGCCCCATCCCTGGCAGTGTTCAAGGCCAGGCTGGATGGGTCTTTGAGCAACCTGGTCTAGTGGAGGGTGTCCCTGCCCATGGCAGGGGGGTTGGAACTAGATGATCTTTAAGGTCCCTTCCAACCCAAACCATTCTATGATTCTATGATTCTATAATTCACTTTGTAATACCCACAGATGTGACTGTCTCAGTCCCTTTCCCTGCAATGAACTGCAGATCAGTTTGGTCATGATACTTCACTGCTAAGGTCAACGAGTATTTTTCTACTTGACAGATGATGAAGTCCTCAGTCAGAAACAATCTGCCTTTTCTCTCTCTCTCTTTCCATTACTAAACAAACATACACACACTCATACATGTATCTACCTACCTACGTGTAAGGGGTTAAGAACACAGATATTTAGTCTATTAGAATTGTCTTGGCCTCTTGGTGAGATGGGGAAATTTTTGAACACTTTCTGTTTTTCGAAGCAGAAGCCCAAGGATCCACACCTTGTTCTCCATTCAGTCCTGTGCCATCATTTACCTCTGTGAAAAGTGAGTACAAAACACTACCAGCATGAGTAAAGCAATTGTAATTTCTTCACATAAGCATGACATTATAAAGTATAAGGAAGTGAAAAAGCAGGTCCTCTGTGTTGGCAGGATCAGATCTCTAGATGCTGTTCCCTCATGTGCCAAGTTTTTCTTGCCATATTTCTCAGGTAATTAAGTTTGTTTATGGGAAGCTGTGTTCCTTTTCCCTCCTGTCCCCTTTTGACAGTGATTTTGCCCTGAAATCCCATGCTGAATGGAGGTAGGTAACAAGACTGCTATACCTCTCTTACAAAGCAGCAAACTGAGTCAAAGATACAGATAGTTGATATTAGCATGAATTGAAATAAAAGTTTCTGGTTTCAGGCTAATGACAATTCTTTAACACAGATGGACTATTTTTCTGATTGGCAGTTTGTGGCCCAGGGGCTTTGCATTTGTATCTTCAGAGTCTTTTCTTTAATGTATCCTGTGAACACAAGCTGACACATTGCACTCAGTTCTGAAAATGAACAGTTGGAGGACTGACTAAGGCAAAATTTTTAAATCAAAGGTGTTTATTTGTTTAATGAAAGAGTGTAACATGGGAAAATTTCCAAACAAAACTGTCTCACTTCATGAGTATTTCTGTTCAAACCTCTGGAGTTAGCATTGTATTTCTTATGCAGTTTAAAAACCAACATGCCCTAAAATTATGAGAAGTTTCTGATTTGGACCGATTACTAACTAGACATAATATAGCAACATGCTGTATATTTTTTTTTCTTTTTTAAATTTTAATTTTTGTGTTATCAACTTCTGAAAAATGCTGATATTTCCTCCTTCATACATTCCTCCTAAACTTCCTGGTTCAGACAGAAGACCCTTCTGCTGGCAGAAGACCCTTCTGCATGAAGGAATTCGGGCATTTTCTCTAGGTATAAAAAGTATAGGAAATCACCCAGACTTTAGTCCCAAACAGTTCTGAATGTTCCAGCCATTATCCAGGAAAGCCCTTAAGCACGTATTTCTCTTTCAGCGTCTCAAGAGCCTTATTCATATCAATGGGTTTACTCAAGAATTTTGGGAGTTCAGGGCCAGAATTCTTAGCACCTTGCTGAGAAAGGAGATTACGATGTGAGGAACTAAGGTCAGACTAATGATCAAAGACCTGCTCATCACCTCATCTTTGAGATATTCTGACGTTTTATGAGGAAGAGAGTGAGAGCCAAGGATTATAAGCCTAAATAATTTACTCCTTTTGATCAGGGGTTGTGCAAGGGCTAACGAGGATTATTACTGCTCCTAGGAGACACTGCTACTCATAAAATATGGCAACAAAGAAAAGCCTGTATTTGGATGGCATTGACTTGGAAATACAAAAGGAAAAACTGCAGCTCTACTGAGCAGGGTGGGGTAAAGAATTAAAAAGAATAAAAAAAGTCAACTTTTCTTGACATGAAATTCAACTATATTTTCCCCAGGAAAAATGAAATGTAATACTGGTAATTTATACAGACAGTTGAACAAATTGAAACCATATACAGAAAATTAAGTTATGTCTTTATAGAAAGAACAGAACACGTTTAACAAGCACTACCTAGAGCCAGCAATTTTTCACTATATAACTTGCAGGGTGTTTTAATTATGCTGAGGTCAGAATGTCTGTTTCCAGGTTTAATCAGCTATTCTTTATTTTATTTGGTCTGAAAAAATCTAATAATACTTTTGTTCTTAGGTTTATTCTTTTTAATATTCTAAATAAGAATTAGAAATACAACACAATGTATCCCTAGATTCTTAAGATGCTAGGTTACATTAATGAAAATATTCTTGAATGTTAGAAGAAAAAGATAAAACTACCTACTTTGGTAAAATTTGTGCTTGAATTGTAGTGTTCTGTACATGCCTTATTTTTAATCGCTGTATTTAAGCCTAATTCTGTGTTGTGTGGTAGCTTGGTTTATATTACAAAGAGGTGGTGAAAAAACAAGGGAGCAATCTCTTGAAACCATGTGTGCCCCAAGTGGGTTCTTCGTTGTAGGAACTGAGCTATATTCTGTGAGTTGTTAATGGATATTTTTATTGCGTATTTTCAAATATTGGCTCACTGATAGCAACAGTGAGTGAGTTAGATGCAAATGAATTCCATGTTATTTATCCATGCTGCTTCTGCAAGGAAGTTAGATGTTCCTATACTTGTGCCTGTTTCCTTATTCGGAAAATGAGTAAAGAATGAAAACTGAATGGATCCTTTGTTTATATGGAAAATGTAATGTGAATTGATAATGGTAAATGCATCTTACCTGAGGCAGGCACTGAATAAAAATGCAGAAGCAGGCTTTGACACTGGAACTGAAAGTGGTACCTGACAATGTTCCTTTCCTGTGATGGTCCGGAATACCAGGATGAAGGATCACTCTTATTTTTTGCTTTTGCTATTCCAATGCATCTTGATTTGGTTGGGGTGTTTTCTTGTGTAATAGGGAATTTTCAACCAGAGAAATAGGGAATGAAACTGGCTCATAACTGCCTTGTGCTGAAGATGCCTACCAGAGGAGTTGGAGGATGTGGTTTGAAATGTCCTCAGACAGAGGAGAGAATTTGAGCCTGTCTCTCCCATATTTTGGTTGAGGAGACTAGGAACATTTGTATTGGGGTGTACAGTGTGAGGTGGAGGGAGGAGTAATGGTGGGGTAATTTGTTGGACAAAAGAAGAATAATTTGCTCATCTATGGAAAGAGAGGTGGTAGATACCTATGTTCAGGAAATGACCCCCAACTCAAGTGGTACTTTTCTGCAGGTTTAAAAAAAGAGGCAAGATTTAGGATGTGTTCTTAGGTATTCCTTTTTGCTCAGTTCTAGATGGTTCCCTAGAGACTTCACTGTTTTGGATCTCGTTCTGAGATGTCTAATACTTCCCTGGCATCACTTTGAGAATCTGGTCACTTAATACAGGGTTATGAATGTGGCTTGGCGAAAAATTTAGATTTATGATGCTTCATTATTGCTACTCGTAAATCATTTTGTGGCTCTAACTCAAATAGACTACTTTTTTCCTTTATACCTAGTGATTCTCTGAGCTGTATGTTATTTAAGAAAAGCAGCATGGGCAGGATACCCCCTAAAAAAAGATTCAATCAAGGTATCATTTGAGAGGAATGAAGATGTCCAAGAGTATTTTATATCTTGTAATTAAGATATGTGTTTGCTCAGATTAGTCCCGAGGTATACAGAAGGATGGCGTGTCTTTTGGCTACTTTCTGCAAATCTGAATCTTTATCACATGTTTGAAACTTTGTGCTGATGACCTTACATTTTTTGTTACCCATTTTCACTGCTTAGATATGGATAGTGTATAACAATCACTGCCTATTCAGGGTAAAAATAGCTGAAGTACCTATAATCTGTTCCACCTTTATAAAAATAATGATCTTGCTGTAATTCAAGAGAGACTGGCCTTACAGAAGACACATAGCTATCATTAAGTGTGTGTACACATCCCAAAACTGTTAATAATCATTTCCATTCCTTGATTGGATGGCGGCCATTTGGTTAGTCGTCATTGAAGTGCAGAGAGACCATGTAGCTTGTGAAAGCTGCACCTGAGACAGCAAAACTGCCCAAGACATCCAAGCACGTAACGTGACTATCCAATTATATTAACAAATGATGATGGGTAGAGTTTGAGAGGGTGGAAAATGAAATGTAGACCCAATTTTCTACTAATAATACTAGTACTACTAGTGATACTTTCTAAAATGGCACTCCACTACTGCATATTAGCTTTTCCCTTCCCTGTCCTTTTTTACCCCTCTTAATAACTCCAGAAACTTATCAGTCTCAGCTTTTGTGCCACTGAAGGACTGTACGGTTGAGTCTCATCTCCACAGATAAAAGTTTCTATCGCCACAGAGGGGTTTTTTTTTTTTTCATTTCTCCTCTTCCTGAAGCAATTTTTGTCTGTGAGTTTATTCCCCGCATTTGGAATATGACCTAATGTCCGTCACACTTGAAATAAATAAAGCCTAGTTCAACATTATCTGCAAATCCTAGCTTGGCAAAAAAAAATCAGCA
Organism: Rhynochetos jubatus; assembly: GCA_027574665.1. Classification (NCBI taxonomy): domain Eukaryota; kingdom Metazoa; phylum Chordata; class Aves; order Eurypygiformes; family Rhynochetidae; genus Rhynochetos; species Rhynochetos jubatus. The sequence continues at coordinate 48,455,460 of CM050651.1, read as the reverse complement.
TGCGGCAAAAAAAAATCAGCATGCAGCAAAAAGAGCAAACTCTTCATCCGACTAGCAAGAAAATGGCAATATTGCCAGCTTTTATTATGATACTGTGACTAGTATGATTCTCATTGTCCATGCTCCTGAAAGGAAGGAGATAGATAAACTTTTGTTAAAAAAGATTTATTTATAGTCTTCCTGTTTGCACAGGAAGTTTGAAAATTTGACCTGAATATGCCCTAAAGACTTTAACCCAGGAAATGAAATGTCCTCATGTACATATTTTTAGATTTCATGGATTTAAGCTTCACCGTAGGACTTTTGGGGTTTTACTCAGAGTATTTGAGTGCTTGTGGTTAGCAGCACTACAATGACTAATAAAATCATGGGGTTTTGTAATCAGCAAGATATAAGATTACATTCATACTACAGGCCTGAGTGCAAAGGATAGAGAACAGCTGTATTTCACATATTGTTTTTTTCTTCTCACAAACCATACCTTAAAATACTTCACGGGATTAAAAACACAGAAAAAAGTGTCACCCTAACCTTAGTTAGCTGATAGCCTGGGGAAATAGAAATTAAGAAAACAAGACTTGCGATTTCATCTAAGGTTAGAAATGTGGTGAGGGATCAAAGAGACATGAAAATAAATAGAATATCGATGTAATAATGTTATATGAAACAACATCTAAGAAGATGCTCATATTCACCGTGCCTAGACTCTATAAACAGAGAAAGACCACAGAGCAGGGGTCAGAGGAGGTGACAGCTACATCTGTGAGGAAGGCTGCAGGCAATCAAGGCAGCTGGTTTAAAAAAATGGAAAACAAAAAAATGTGATTGGCAATTTTTACTAGATCATGTGATGCCTGCTTGTCACTGGGGATGATGTGTTCAGACAGTGTTGCTTGTTAGGTAAGCTGAGCCTAAAAACCATTTTACTTTTGTGAGTGAACGCATGAATTGCAAATGTTACACCATGGAGATCCTGTTACCATTAACTGATGTGCAGCACCAGCAGCAGATTTGTATTCTATCTTGAAGCTGACATGTTGTACACCCCCTTTACCTCAAGCAAATTGTAAGAGGCAGAGAACAACAGCTCCAGGCTTCATGAGGCAGAGGGAGATGGTCTCCTTGCCTGCAGGAGCTGGTGGAGGAACTGTGTCCCAAGGTAAAAGCACCATGGGAGAAGGTCAGCAGACTGCACAGGATCAGAGATGACAAGAAAGGGATTGATCAGATCTCAGGGATCCTGCCGAGACAATAGTCTGAACCCCCAGCTACACTGAAGGAGGGAGAGGCAGAATCTGTCTTCATCAGGTTAAGAAATGGAGACTTCCCTGATGGCAAAGGCTAGAAGCTGATGACTTCTGGCATCAGGAGGTTGGCTTATGCTCCACTTGCAGATATGTTCAGTGTCCTGTCTTCAGGTGAGGAACTAAGACCTCTTTCCAACAAAGCAACCAAGTCTGATGAGCCTGAGCCATGCAGGAGCACCAGGAGGAAGCAACAAGTGATAGCAGTAGGCAACTCCCTGCTTTAGGGGATGGAAGCCCCATCTGATGACCAGACCTGCTGTCTAGGGAGGTTTGCTGGTTGCTGGGATTTCAGATCTGGGACACTGTAGAGAGGCTGCCTAGGCTTGAATGACCCTTGGATTATTATCTCCTGCTGCTCTTCTACATGAGCACCAAAGATATTGCCAGGGAAGATCCTGACTGAAGTATGACTGCATGAGTAACCATCTGGAAAGCAGGTTTACAGAAGGGAACCTCGGTAAGAGCTGCATTAGGAAGATCATTGCTGGCAGGTTGAGAAAGGTGATCCTTCCTCTCTGCTCAGCACTGTTGAGACACATCTGGAGTCTGGAGTCCAGAGTCCAGTACTGTGTTTGCCATTAAAGAGAGACGTGGACAGACTGGAGTGAGTTCAGCTACAGTGAAAAAGAATTACTGGGGATTGGAGCATCGGACACTTGAGGAGAGGCTGGGTGAGCTGAATTCATTTACCTTAGAGAAGGCTCACTGGGAGATCTTCGCAATGTGGTCAAACATTAGATGGGATGACATAAAGAAGGTGAAGCAAGACAATTTTCAGTGCTCTGCAGAGGAAGGAAAAGAGGCAATAGGCACAAATGGAAATACAGGAAAATCCCTTTAAATGTAAGATTATATTTTTTTTTAAATTTTACTTTTTTTTTAATTTTGAGAGTGGTTAAACACTGGGAAAGGTTGCCTAGAGAGGTTGTGGAGTGTCCATCTTTGATTCAAGATCCTGCTTTGAGCAGGGAGGTTGGACTAGATGATTTCCAAAGGCCCCTTCCCACCTCAGCTATTCTGTGAGTCCCAGCCCTTGAAAATTACATTGATTTGTCTTTTGGCAGCCAAAGATTTGTTCCTTTCTTAGTGTTCAAAGCAGGAAAATTTAGCATAGTTTATAGTCAGCTCATGGAAATTCTTCAAGACCTATATGCACAAATAAATGCTTTCTGGGGCATATTCTTAATGTTTTTAATTGGAGAAGGTGATAAAACACTTCCTCAGTACATCACTTGGCCATTTTGTGGAAAAAAACTGATGAGGATATTGGGTATAGATGGATGGGAACGGGAGGGAAAAAGGTTTCTGAGCCTCATGGGATGGTGAAGAGTAAGGATTCTGCTTTGTTTTTAATGTTTTCTCTAAATCAGAATTCAGGCCAGATGTGTTCAGTGAGGACAGGAACATAGCTTCAGAATGGTCCACGTTAACTGTGTCAGTAGTACGCAGAGGCCCTGGCTACAACTGCTTTCTTCCAGTACTGTGAAATCTGCAGGATTTCAGGAAAGCCTTGAAAATCCTCCATTTAGTTATGATATTTTTCCAATACAACCATTTTAACAGGACAAACTGATTAGAGGAGTATTTAATAATCCTGTTTCCCAGCATTACACTACTAGCTATGCCCCACCACAAGTTTATTATTATTTTGTACACAATGGGCTACAGTTTGGCTGAAAATATTTTATACCAACATTTCTTTTGGATGAGATGATGTATATGAACAACAGAATGTCTTTATGAGGCAAACACATTTTGTCAATTTTTAACTGACAATATTGTCTCATTCCTTTGCAGAGTACTGTCTCATGAAATCCAAAATGCTGTTTACTAATACTGACAGATGCCATAAGAAAGGATCTGTGGATGGACAAGTCATATGGACATGCAGCTATAGGGGAAAAAATTGTCAAGGTCTTAGCAGTCTATTTTTTTCAGGTAATTAGGTCGAGCTGAGAAAAAAAAATGCTTCAGTTGTGTAGCCTTATACTGTATATAAAGCATGTTTCAAAATACTGATACTAGAAACAGACCTATACTTGATGAACTCCAGATGATTCAACTGATGTTAATACAGAGAAAAAACCCCAATGTCTTCCCTCCTCCATCCCCTTCCCCTGCCAGAGGTAATCCAGAGATTCTTGCACTGTTAAAGTCGTTATGACATATTTTGGAACTAGCAAAACTGAAAATGATTCATCTCCTCTTTCCTATGATGTTTAAAAATGTATTTTGCAGTAGCTATAAGTACAAGGCAGCTAGAAAACTTTCAGCAATTTATATAAATAAATATTGTAGGAAAAAATCTTTGAAGTGGGAGATCATGAGTGAACACATCTGCTTAACAGAACTGAAAGCACAAAGGTTTGAGACCTTTCCCTTCTGTTCTACTAAACAAAATTTAAAAGAAAGATGTGCTTTGTTTTAATGTTTTAGTCCCAAACTTTTTGCACTGTTTTGTATTTTAACACTTGTATAGCAAAAGGAATGTGTAGATAAACAAGAGTCTCATTTCTCTTAGTAACACAAATACTCTGGTTCTTATTTATTGACATAACATAAAAGTCATCTTTGATAGTAAGACTTCCATCTACTTGTGACTAAATAAAACCTTTAGGAGATAATGTTAAAAAACAATCTTCAGTTCTTTAATTTCAGTCATGAGAAAACTTTTTGAAGGTACTACTGTTTAATCAGTTCAAAATAATATCCAAGAATCTGACCTTGCTTTACAAAGAGTTGTCTCTTGATCAAAAGGATGGAGCACATGAATTAAGAAGTCTTTTCCATTTTGAAATACTAGGATTCTGTGATTCATTCTATTCATAGCCCAGCCTGAAACCTTTTTACATTATTATGCAGCCAGTAATGCTGAAAAAGAACATCCTAAAGCCTAATGATCTTGTTCAAATATTTTTTGAGTGGAGGAAGGGATGAAATAGAAAAAATCAAATCAGACCTCAGTAAAGATTTTACCCATAGGGTAACTGAGTGAACAGTTTTATAATAACTTTTCCTCCTTTTGCATACAAATGTGTCTTTTCTTCAGGAACCGTAAATGCTAGATTGTTATAAGGTCTTGTATGTTATGGCCTGCTAAGGATCCTGTGACTGTTGGTCACGGGAAGATGTCTCTTCCAAACAGATAATGACTGTGGCCACCCTAGAGGTTTCTTTATAAAGAAGTGGGTGAACTTCCTTTATCTCCTGAATACTGTATCAAACTGTACAAGAGTGCTGTGGAACAGTTCAGGCAATTATTATTTCTTGTGCTTGGGTGTTGGACATCACATACTATTTCATGTCCTTGCCTTTTCCTCCTTCCTCAAGTCTTTTACAGGAAATATTTCTATTATATATCCTGATTAGATTAGATGTTTAGCATTAAACTGCCTTTGTTGTGATTACAGCCTCTTCAAAACTCCACATCCTCTACAAAACATACATCATGAGAAATATGAAAGGTACACATTTTACAGGATTCTTACTATGCATTTTGGAATATATATGTTTACACAAAATTGACCTAAGTATGATGTTGCCAAGACTATATAAGGTACTCCTTTCTAAGATAGTGTTAGATTTAAGAAACCCTGTCATACTGTTAAATTCCTATTATCTTCTAATATCCATCTAAACTTGTAGGCTCTTACCAAATATATTAATAAGACTTCTTTTTTTCTGGCATTAAATATTGAGCTCTAATATAAAGTATATATAAAGAAAAATGTAATTTAAATTAATTTATTAATAGTGCTGTACTATATTCAATAGTATAAAAATGTTCAAGAGCCTGTGCAAAAGCGTACTTGATAGCATTTGTTGTAGCTTACAGTTGAATTGGTAGGTTAGGTGCAATTAATCTCACTCCTCTTTAGCTATCTACCTATGTCAGGCTTATTTTTAGTTTTACAAGGATTTAAGTATGTTCGTGTTAGCTAGCAAACAGTAAATGAAACACTGACAGTGCTCAATCTAGCAAAATCATTAGCAAAGAGGAAAATGTAGTAAATGGAAACAAATCAGTACTAGGAAAAAAAGCTAAAGGTATGGAAAGTCTCAGTACACAGGAAGTGATGAGCTGCTAGATAAAATCCTGCTTCTACAGGCATGAAAGTAGTGGAGAAGCAGGACTGGTGTCTACACAATGAAGGACAAAGACAGGAAAATGAATGAAAATGTGAAAAGGATGAGTCAGCAATGTGTACTTATCTGGCTTCACACCCACAAACAAGCAGATACAAAAGGATTTCTCATTGCTGATAAATCCGATATCCACATGTAACTTTCAATATATTAGAAATAGTAAACTAGGGATAGGATTGTACACAAGAGATGTCATTCCAGACAACAAAGCATTAAAAGAAAGCCCCAGTAAAAGAGTCAGAACAATGAATTGATACAAAATAAAAACTAATGCCAACATGATTACATGGATAGTAAATTAAAAATACAAGGCTTTAAACCATGAGAATCAAGAAGGGAAACAGGTGACTTGAAATACAGGCGGATTTGTCATAGTGCACATTATGTGGAAAACAATGCAGAAAGAAAAATGCCCTGTCTTTAGGCAGTAAAGCACAATGTGTGGGAAAGTGAATCACAATCCTCTAAACTCATGCTGTTTCCAGAAAGAAAATAAGTGACAATCACCAAGGCTATAAAGATTTCTAGTAATGGGAAAGATAACTTCAGTGTAACTTTAGAAGATGAAGAGACGCTGGGGATGAAGTTTTCCAGAAGAATGCCAATGATTCCATTTCTATGTCTGCAACTACGCTGTTGCAATGACTAAATGACTAAATTCAATTGCCACTGGTTTATGGAGCCAGGTGCAATTTAATGCCAAGAACACCAGTAAACAGCAACATTAGACTGGAGAAGTGTTGTTCATTCACAATAAACTCATTCAGGAGTTAGTGGACAAATACAGACTGTTGGTAAGAAGCCCATGGACCAGCAGACAAGAAAACCAAGGAAATGGTACACCTAGAGGCAAGATGAAGCTAGAAATAGTTCCTCACACAGTCTGTAAAACTACAAGAACACAGAATGTCTTTAATGTTGTTGTAGCTAATAAAGACAGATGTAGCTGCCTCCAAAAAAGGCATCATCTCAACCCTTGACGTTTTCAGCACAGCCGTCTAGAACTGGTGAGGAATCCAAGTGAATTGTGAAGTGTGCAAACTCCAGTTATTTAATGAAAAAAGAAATCATTATCATGACCACAACTCTAAAATGCTACTATTCTGCAGAGTGATTAGAGTGAAAGAGTAATTTTCAATGGCAGATTAGGAAAAATACTCATCTAAAACTAACAGGCCATAGCTGTTGCTAGTAGATACCTAATATGCTCAGAAAATGCATCTGGAATAACTGTAAAATTTGAATTAGAGTTTTATCTCAGAGGCATTAGAAAATGACTGTAAAAAAGCACTACCCAGCGTAGCTGGATGGTTACAAGACATGCTTCAGAAACTTTTGTGCTATGAGGTTAGAATAAAAGTTACTCAAAAAAGCCACTTATGGTAGAAATACAGTAAATGAAGCCCTCTACAGCAAACTTGCTAGGACATGGAGAGTGCAGTGGAACATGAGATAATATTATCAATACTCTAGAATATCTCCGCAACACTGCAAACCATAGCAGAATAGTGGCAGCCAGCCACAGGACCTCAAAAAAGGACCAAGAAGTGTCTTGGATACCACCTGGCTTTGTGCAGGAGAAATATAAAAGGTAGTATATATTAAGAACTACTAGCATGCCACCAAACACTTTAAAGAAATAACTGTGTGACTCCCACTAATAACAACACAGGCATGAAACCCTTTGGAGACTATCAGGTTGGACGGATTGTGATGGTTAAGTGTCAACATGGTTCACATCCTCTACATTCCTGTAAGCTGTAGTCCCTGCAATTTACAGAACAGTTGAAAAAAGACACAGAAAAAGCAATATTTACAAGGCAATAAAAGAAACTGTAAGGAGCTTGGCTATACATCAAGAAGTCTTAGTCTGCAGAAGGAAGCTGGAAGTCAATCTTTATGGGACTGGATTGATAGTTAAAATTGTAACCCTGTTGCAAATAAAGCATTTATTTAGGTTTTAAGTCATTAGTCTTTACGTGATATTCATCAGCCCCTGGTCCATAAATTAGGTTGGATTATTTTTTTTTTTTCACTTCCGTCTTTTGAAATAAGTATCTGTCTTTATTCCAACAGGATGAACAGCTAATGGGGGCAGGGAGGTCTGTCCGGTTTTTTGTGGTGTGGTTTTTTTTTGGGGTTGTTTTTTTTTTTTTTTTGTGAGCCATATTTTCAGAGACTTGTGAAATTTTCCAGAAACTGCTCCAGGCTATTCTATTGATATTTCCAATTCCTCAGAGGTTGTAAGAAGGGATTAACTGTTGGATGATATCCCCCTGAGAGACCATGAACACCAGAAGTTGAAGGTTTAGCAGCATAATAATCTGTGGAAATGTCATCTGAAAAGCTGAGATAATGTCTGAAATTTGCCAGTGGGCAAGAATACTGTATCTGGGGATGTAAAAAAGATAGGCTTGAGCTTGATTATAGGAATTCAAGAAAGATGGGCTTGAATCTGAATAGAGAGACTTGTGGCTCTTTGGATTAAATCTCACAGGAGATAAGCACTTGCTGACCTTCAGTCCCTGAAGTGCTCTTCTGCCCAGACTTTTAGTGCACTTGAATGTTTGTTTCTTGACCTTGAGCCCTAGGAAAGCAAAGAGGTTTAGAAATACTTGAATTGGATCTGTTGTTATGATGATCTTTTCATGAATAATTTTTTGGCGAGGTTAGTCTAAGTCTGGATGCTATCCATGAACTGTTAGTATTGCAAGGTACAGAGGAAAAATCAGGGATTCTTTGAGAAGACCAAATGGCAATGTGCTGTAAAGGGTAGATTCTTATCTGCGGGACAAATATTTTGATGAACTGAACAGTCAGATATCTTGCAAGCCAAGAACTGCAGAAGGCTATTAAGTTGATTATGTTATATTATGTTGAATTTCTGTTCCATGTAGTCCATTATAGATAACTGTGGTCAGAAGACAATTCACACATGTAATATATTAGCTCCACTTTCTTTGGTTTTGGGCACTGAGTCCCTAGAAGCATATCAATGTGACTCTGTGTCCAGGTAAAGTAAGGCCAAACAGCTGTGTCGGGAATTAGGAGTATGGCATCAGGATGGACCTAGCCATGCAGTCTTGCCATTCTATAGCTTTCTTGAATTATGATGTCTGAAATGGGATGTAGTACACTTACTAAGGACTTGTCAGTGAGTGCTGAGGCATAGGTTAGATAATATTTTATGTCTTTATATGTGTTTTATTTTTACTGTTATTTTACAGTTGTATATTATTGACTCCAGTATGATTTGTAGTTTGGAATAACTCCTAAGCTTTATTTCTGAAGAGCTGCTACCTAACCAATTCCTTTTCCTCTTACATTTGCACAGATGATGGTTTGATTTTTTTTTCACTCAACAAAGTACTGTGCTCATACCCTTATTACTTTTTGCAAGCGGAGGTTTCCTCTATTCCCAGTGCCCACATTTCTCTCTTTCAACTCTGTCTATATATTAAGACAGTTTTTTCCCCACATGAAAAGCAGTATCTTCAAGAGTGTTGGGCACTCAGTCACTCTTGCATGGTTATGTGCAGAATAATGTGCTTTGCAGCTCAAGATATTCAGAGGCTTTGGATCCTTTTCCTTATGATGTGAATTTTACCAGGCTGTACTATTTTTCTCTCTTTTATATTGATGTTTCTGAAATTCAGTCTGAAGCAAAATGAGACCTGAAAAGTTTCTGCTCTTTTTGTTATGGTAAGGATGCATTCAGTTATGTACCAGATGATTCATGAGGTTTCTAGTAGTGGGAAGTACTTATCTTGCCCACCTCCTTTAGGGTGCTTGATAAATATCTGTTCTGGAAGAATACAGAGTGTTCAAAAGTTAGAATAATATAGGTTAAATATCATATGCTCTAGACAGTCATGTGTTTCTAGGAAAATCTTCCTTCCATTGCCTCTGAACCGTTTGGGTCTGCTCACAGCTGGAAGAAGATCCTTCTCTTTCCCTCAGCCTTCAAGGCTATGGTCTTTCCTATATCTCTCCCTGCCTTCATTCTAAAATATTCTCCAGGCTCGGTGTGATCATTTGTCTTCAGGGAAGCAGAAATCTGCTGCTTCTTCCTGGGACCATTTTTTGATTCAGTGTATATAGGCAGGATAAGATGAAAGAGATGGTCTCCCTTCCCGCTCAGCCACATCCTCTTTAATACTGTGTACAACATACAGTACACACAACAAACTATCAAAGGAACAAATCAGTAGCATTTCTCACTCAGAGGCTGATAAAGTACATGTATTTAACATGATATTTCGGTGACTCAGAAGTTGTTATTTCTCATCCAATCAATACATTTGTCTTAGAGAACACTGGCAGCAAGAAGGTAGATACTCTATCTTGTCTATCTGATTCTGTATGAAGTACAGCTCACAGAAATACTATACCCTCTAGAGGCTTGCCAACTTTTGTCTGTTTTGTATGTTGTCAGGGCTCCTGACAGGTGAGATGAATCAGAAAATGTTTAGGTCATTAGCCCCACCACACTACATACATAAGAGGGTGCAGAGACATCTCAGCTCTCTCAAATTTTGAGTGCTTCAGCACAAGCCTGGTGGCTGGAAATGTTAAAAAAACAGATGTCTAGGGAATGTCACTACTCCTAGGAAAAAAAAAAAAAAAAGACTTAAACTGTGGTGGGCTCACCTTGGCTGTGCACCAGGTGCCTGACAAGGTGCTCTATCAATTCCCTCCCTGCTCAGCAGGACAGGCTGTGGAGGGAATAAATAAGATGGAAAAAAACTCATGGTTCAAGCTAAAGGCAGTTTAATAAAGCAAAAGTTGCATGCAGAAACCAAGAGAAACAAAAGATTTATTCTTTACTTCCCACCAGCAGGCAATGTCCAGCCATGTGTTGGGAAGAAGGGCTTCAGAACGCGTAGTGGTTGCTGTGCTCTCAACACCTTTCTAGCTGCCAATGCAAAGCACAGCACTAGGAGGGCTGCTATGGGGAAAATTAACTCCAACTCAGCAAGAACCAATAGATAAACAAAAGAAGAAGCTGTTAGGTGCCCCCATTGACCTTGTGTATATTCTGCTATATCTTGAAAAAGGTACATGGGTCAGACCACAGTGATGGGATTTGCAAGTTTCTTAAATTCTTCCCTTTACTACGTTCTTCCTTCCAGTTATGACTTGGCCAGCTAGCACAGTTATGAAACTACTAAATTGTATGTGCAAAAGCTGCTAAGAATTACTTTAATTAATTTTCTGACACTTGAACAAACCCTGAATTTTTATACTGTTGTATTGCCAGGATCTCAGTGATGTTCTTATAGCCTATGTTTTCTTTTTTTTTTTTTTTAATTTTTCCTAGAAGTATTGCAGAGTTAATTACCTATGCACAAACTTTATACTGAGGTGAGTGAAGTGTGACTGCAGCTCTTCTCCTGGGGAATGAGTTAAGACTTTCAAATTATGTTGTGATTCAAATGAATTTCTTCCAAATATAAGTAAAACCCTTAATCTTTTAAAATTATATGTCCAATATTGAGTATATAATTCAAAGTTTTCTGATGTATTTGATGTTGCCTGAAAGAGAGAACTTTAATATCATCTCCCACAGTAATTTGTATGGGTTGTGTACTGGATGCAGTCATTGAAGAGGCAAAGTGTTTTGAGATTTTATATACTTTTTATGTTGACTTTCTCAATGACCTTTGTTCTTCAGGGCTGATACAGGGCACTGTAAATGGTTCTAGGGTGATGTACAATATAGAGAAACATCAATTGTCATAAAAAGTGTGTAAATTAGTGCTTGAAGGCTTTAGCAGAAGCTGTGCAGTCACTGGTACTGAGTCTCATTTCAAGGGACTGAGACTTACAACTCCTGGAACACAGGCTCCTAACCTGTTCAATGTAAATAAGTTCATTAGTGGACTATCCCAGTTTTTGAGTACACAGAGAATAGAAGGCTTTATTTGGAGAGTTTTGTGCAGCTAATAATACTTATGGTGCTTAGCTCGAAGTTCCGGCTTAGAGTCTTGTGTTTAGAACTTGAATTTTTAACTCTGATTAGGAAAAAGAACAGGAAATGTTTTCAAGAACAAAGAAAAGTTTCCTCTCAGGTGAATTCCAACACTTAAATTCTTCATCTTGCTAACAGCTTTTTGCTTTTTCCATTTGACTACTATATTACCTATTTTTTAAAACTGATCTACATTGCCAGGACCCTGAGGACACCAGTAGGCGTTAATGGCCCTGGGCAGCCTCACCTGGGAGTGCCACCCAAGTCCCATCCATGGGCCCAGGACCCCGTTTCAGCTCAACGCAGCCATCAGTCCCTGCCCTGGTGATGCTGTAGGATGTCAGTTCCAAGCTGTACCAAACCTTTGCCCTCACCACCTAGGATTCTACTAACCTAGGCTGAACCTGGCGGCTGATGTCCCAGCCTGACCTCCATCTGTCCTTGTACCCAGGGAGATGCCCGATGCACTGGCCTTGGCGATGTCCCCAGCTGACCCCAGACTGCCCTGCTTCCTGACAGTGGGATAACCCCTGCCCTGTGGGCCCCATGGGAACCCTCGATGACTCTCAGTGCTCAGCATGAGGGAACTGCTGGCCCCGCTGCACCCTGGCATCCATTATTTTATAACTAAAATCTGAGGCAGAGGTGTTAATTTTAGCTGTAGACCAAACAAATATTCACCCATCCGTTACCCAGTTATGTGCTACTATGAATCTTAATGTCTGTCTCTGTAAAGGAAGGCTTTTGTAAGTTGAATGTTTCAAGATATAAACTATGGAGTAGATTGATAAGAAAAATGTAGCTTTGAAATTGCTTAGCAGTTGGAAAGTAATGCTTGAGTAAGTAAGTGCTTTACTGGTCTTACATTCAAATGGTTTCTATGAGACATTAGACCATTTTCTAAGAGATTTTGAAAGTAAATACAATTGCGTATTTGCTATTCAAACAAACAAACAAATCTATGCTTTGGCTAGGTGAAAAGTGTCATGGATATACAGCCTTTCTGAATATTTGCACACATTTCATTTAATCATCCAGAGCCATCATTTTTACCAGTAAGGTACAGGAAAGTGAATTTCTATTAAACTTTTAAAAATCTATTATTGCTTTCAGAAACCATTTGTAGTACAGTTCCGTATTATTGTTACTCTTGAGAGAAAACAGCTGAGCATTTTATTTATAGTTGCTTCCAAACCTGCAACTAAATGAAGCCTTACCTTTTCAGGACGAATTGAAAGGGTGCTGAGCACTCCACAATTAATAGCCCTGGAACAGAGTCTTCCATGGAGGCCAATCATACGAGGAGGGAATTTCCATTTCCATCCTTCAGAACCTGTATGTATTTAGATTTATTTCTAGGTACCTTTGGAAAGCAGTAATACATAGGATGCTGTGTTTTTAGGGGAGGAATATTTAATAGGCAAACAAATAGCTTTGGTTTTATGTCCAATCACAGCATCAGTATTATTAGCACTAAAGTCTCGTGCTAATCCTGTCATTGTTCATTCTGAAGCTAGTTTTGGACTCTAAGTCCACCCTGTCCGGAAGGGATCCTTGAAGAGTGTGGATTCTGGCATTCAGCATGTATCTGTATAGCACTGTAGACTTTCACAGGTTGGATTCAGTGTCAGGATGACCAAAGCCATCCTTGCAACCCTCCTTGAAGCCCCACTGCCAAGACTTTTATTACAGGCAATGTAGTGAGTCTCATACAATATTGTTGGCTTCCAGAGAGTTATAGTTTTCTTTTAGGAATTCTGCAAAGTTTGAGATAGTGTCAAAGCCTTCTTCTACTTATGGAATAGTCTTTCTTAGCTGAGGATCTCATTGTGCCTCAAAGACATTAATTAAAGACAGGTATATATCTGAAATAAGTCTAAATGCATTTAAACTTAACACAGTTAAATTTTTGACTTGACTTAGTTTTGTTATAGAATGCTATCAAGTTTGTTTCACACAATATATTTTTCATGAAGCATATTGACCAGTGTTGGCAATATTTTAATAAATTCTGGAAGTAGTAGAAGTAGTATAATACCGTTCATGTTAATTATTTTGGGGAAATAAATATTTTGAGGAAATGGATCTGGGAAAGCACAGGCTCCAAAAAGGTCATTGAATATGCTCAACTGAAACTGAGCAATTGATATTTGACATATATCTAACGTGGGCTTTGATGTAGAAGGATTTTCTTATGACAGAAGAAATTATATTTGAGGATAGTATTAAAGGAACACTGTCTCATTTTGGTATTGATACCATGCAGAGACTTTTTATAGGTGTTAAAATCTTGGAGAATATTAGAATAGCTACAACTACAGCTTATAGTCTTCCAGGCAGCTTGAACTCTTCAGTTTATTGCATGATTACTGCTCGAAAATGTCACTTGAATTTAGTCTTAAAGTACTTGCAAAAGCATCTGTGATACCAAGGTATATATATGTACATATGTATTTCGTCTAAAGGAGAACTATATGACAGTATCCAATAGCTGGTAGCCAAGGTCAGTGGAGTTTAAATTTAGGGTGGATGAGAGTGTTTTCCAGGCATCATTATACAGAAAGTCAGAGCCCTGTGAGTGCAAGTGACAGGACCAGATGAGCACAATAGTTTCCTGATAGAGTGGAATGGTTTGTTTTGGACTTCATGCATAATAAAACAGCTCATTTAAAGCCATTATTTAGATATACTGCAAGGAAGATATATAACACAATCACATTTTAAAAATAGGGTGGAATTACTTTCACAGAACTTTGGAACCCAACAGTTAGATGTTTGACTTTCAGCTAGTCACCTTCAGCTCCCTTTGTAGTCAATAGGGCGAAACAGAACTGGACTCTAAGAGAGGCTTGCTTTTATAAGCTCAACTTAGAATAAAATAAAAAAACCTTTGATTCTCTAAAAAATCAGGGTGGAAGGGGTGCTTTTGGTGACTAGCTAGCAGTTACGATGCTAACTCTAAAATTATTACATTAGAATATACGACTTAATTTCTGACTCTCTTGCTTTTTGTACACTTTCAAAAATTAGTTCTTATCATTATCTTATTAAAATAGTTTATGCATACCAAGAAGTGGCTTGAATTTTTATTCATAACAATCTTAAAATTTCTTTTTTCTTAATTCATCAATTGCTGGTGTTTGGGGTTTGTGTTTATCTGTTCATTTCTACGTAAAAATTAACAGTCCCTACTACATATAGAATTTTGCAAATGGTTTCTCTTACTGTAGAACCAAATGTCATTACCCATGTCTTACACTTCAGTAACTGGCTGGATATTTGACAAAAAAGATAAAACTTATATAATTTATAAATTAGATAGAAGCTATGGGAAATATTGGACACTTACTCATGTTTCTGGAGCAAGTTTGAGAAGATAGATATTTGGCAAGCTTCAGAGTAATTTCAGAAGAGGAAATCATACAATGTTATCTTGTTCCTTCGTTTTTCTAGTTTTATACAACCCAGGAGATGAGGCTCTTTTTTACAATTGAAACTACTATTATTTAAAATGTAGGTAGTGTTTTGTTTTAAAACAAACCTGTAGCCTCGTATCATGGATTTTTATTTCTTTTTATTTTTCATTTTATGCTATTAATATTTGTGTGTGATCTAAACTGAGAATAGTTTTAAGTTATACAGTAATTTTGGAAAGCAGAATACCCTGTTTATATCAAACAAAACACATTGATGTAAGACATTGCAGAGCAGGTCTTCATCTGTAACCTAGTTCTAAAATATCTCAATCAGAAATTGCCTTTGGATATATGGCTGTTTCTCTGGCATTATATGGTTGTAGAAAAAATACTTCACTGGTGCTGGGAGCAGACCGGAGTTTAGGACTCTTCTGTCCTAAACTTGTGTTTCCTTCTTGCTCCAGGCATGTACGACACAGAAAACGATTAATGCTTGATAAAATAACTTTGCACTACACATTAAATTTAAATGACACATTAAAATAATTCTCTAACCACCAGATAGAGAAGCATACTTGTCTTAGTCACAGTGAATCTGCACTGTTTGATTATCTTTCAACAAGAAAGATGGAGAATACTAAACTAGCCAGGAGTTTGTGATTATGCCTCTCATTTAGGAGATGGGAGTTACGGTTTTGCTTTTCCTCAAGCTTGCAGGGGGATGTGAATATATGGCCTCAACACCATCCCTAATCTATTATTGTAACTTTTTATCACAATTAAGTATGTATAGGATTTACATGATAGTGTAGTTTTTAATAGTTTAATCATTGTCAGTGTTCTTTTATTGCTGCTGGTCCACAGACATGAACACTGCATTTCCATATCAGAAGCTACATACACATACATATTTATATGAATATGTGTGTGAAGTTATGCAATGCAAACATCATAATAGATTTAGTATTATTTTCTACATCATTGTGTTTGTATGTGTTTACTCAACATTTTTTGAACAACCACTAAGTATTAAACAGAAATTTTTTGTACCCTGATCACAATGACATGAGGATCTTCTTCCTGGAATAAAAAAACCCCAAACTTAGACATGGTAAAGGTCTAAGTTTTTGGTGGAAAACACCAAAAATTAATTTCACTTATTATCAGTTTGACTATATCAGCTGTTAATTTTCCCTGAAAGAAACTTAGACTTTCTATATTTTATGTTCCTCTAAAGTCACTCACATTAACTTTAGCTTCGATTAACCCAAATTGTTAATATCCCATGTGTGCTTTTTGCCTCCCTGTTGCTCATTCCTTTTCCCTAAAGATAGATAATTGACAAAAAATTACTTCTATTACAGACTGAAAATAGCCTTATTGGGCTTTTGCATTAAAAAAAAAAGTCAGTGCACACTAAGAAATTGGTGGATAAAATTATATAAAGAACGTCCTTTTCTTTGTGCGTGTGAATATCACAGAATCACAGGCTGGTTTGGGTTGGAAGGGACCTTAAAGACCATCTAGTTCCAACCCCCCTGCCACGGGCAGGGACGCCCTCCACTAGACCAGGTTGCTCAAAGCCTCATCCAGCCTGGCCTTGGACACTTCCAGGGCTGGGGCATCCACAGCTTCTCTGGGCAACCTCTCTCTGGGAAGAATATCCTTTCTGTCTACAAATATTGGGAAGTCTGAAAGGACCAGAAATCTTAATTTATGTCTTTTTTTTCCCCCATTTTTTCCTCAAAAAATTTATATTGAAATGTTCATCTATGTTCACTTCTAGTGAAATCTCCAAGATTGTAAAGTTTATTGTAAAGGTCCAATACCTTTTCATCTACCCCATAAATGACAACTCCCTTGTAATGAGTTAGTATTATAATGAAGCCTCACTGGCAATGCAGTGTATTTTAATAGACAAATTACTCTAAATTAAGCTCTAACCATCTGTTCCATTCTCATTTATGACTCTAAAAGGAACATATTTTAAAATTATATCATTTAAAAATAATGTAAGCGATTGAAGTCTGCAGTAAGGCTTCTGCATATTTGTTCATTCAGTGTAGCATACTTATGGTAATAGTGATGTTTCTTCCTTGCTCCAGGCATGTATGAAGGAGAAAGTGGTTAATGCTTGACACAATAAATTTGCAGTTATTATGACGCATTAAGT
The DNA here is from genome assembly GCA_027574665.1 of Rhynochetos jubatus. Classification (NCBI taxonomy): domain Eukaryota; kingdom Metazoa; phylum Chordata; class Aves; order Eurypygiformes; family Rhynochetidae; genus Rhynochetos; species Rhynochetos jubatus. The sequence goes on along the minus strand of CM050651.1, from coordinate 48,438,447 downwards.
ATGTCAAAAAAGATATTTTACTCCTAGAGAGTTACACTGAATGTAAATCTCTGTATTGGAGCATCCTGATGGGATACCTGGAGGCAAAGCTTTAGCTAATTCTACAACTTGTAGGGGGTTAAGGATATCAGAGGCATTTAATGCTGACAACTGTAGTTTTAATATGCTGGGGAAATGAAGCTATTCCATATCACTTTCTGTATTTGTTAACAGTTATGCCACCACCAGGGAACTCACTAGGATTTATAGAAAAAGAACATGCTGATAGCTATTTAGAGGGAAAACAGTAATTTTTTTTTTTTTTTTTTCTTCTGCAGCCTCATTCAGTAGTAAATTGTGGCACAGATTCGAAGAGCAGCAAGGAAGAGAATGGAAAAGATGTGGTATTCTTAAAGGATGCAACTGAAAGTCCAAATAAATCCATTTTCCTGTCATTGTCTCTCTGCTCCATCTGTATCCTCTCTGTTTTAAAAATACTGCCTTAAATACTTATGTTGAGCTCATAAGTGTGACAACTTCATTACTGTTGACTTTGTCTTCACAATAAGCACCAGCAGCCTAAGTATACTTATCCCTGACTTCACAAGGCTGTTGCGTTTGACTGGGAGGCCGCCTGTGGAAGTGGCTGGGACAAGTACTAGTTACCACGCGGAGACACCTTTTCTCCTGCAAGCCTGGGCAGGATTCTGACCTTACTGAAACATAAACCAAGGTCAGCTGAAACTAAGAACTGAATCTAACCTGCAGTTTGTTGCCATATTCAGCTAAAAGATGGCATCAGTCTCACCTGTTTGCAGTTTAAAAGGTAGCAATTTCACTGGGCTAAATAATCAGGCTGCCTCTAGAGACAGATAAGAGTGTGACAGGGTTGTTTCTTCTGTGTGTTTTTAAACAGGATGAATTTCCTTTTGGAAGTGTCAGTGTCTGTGGAGACAGCCCATTTGACTGAGGCAGGCCAGATGCTACGCTGTTAGACAGCTAAAGTTAGACAAGACGACTGCCAAAGTTAGCATTTACTCATAGCACTCCGTTTAACAGCTCCTTTTCAATCACTTATAGAATGACATCAGTGATTATAAAGGGAACATCTGCTGATGGCTTTAGGAGGTATTAAGTTCGGAATGACTAATTTAGTCATATAATTAACAGAAATATGGTTTGTTTGGCAGAATAGGAAAAACACACTATAGAGATACTGATGATAATTGTGAAGGCCAGTAATAGAAGTCAAAATGTATCACTTCAGTACATTACATGTCTGAGTCTGTCATTCCAAAGTAAGTGCCTTTTAAAACCAGATGCTCCCTCTGCAATATTTGATGTGTGTTTACAGTGGCTGGACAAAGGAGATATTACATCTTTTGTTATCACTAAGCACCAAGGTCAAATTTTGTAAGTAAGCGATGGTTTCACAGTTTTAATTATATACAAAATAATTCTGTTTAATTCCTGCAGAAATGTGTCTGCCTTTTGGGGATTTTCTAGAAGGTAGCGTTTTAAAATTGGCCATCTTTTTCTCATTTGTCAGCAGATATAAATTTAAAGTATGTTGTATTTTTAATCTCGTAAGTATTAGGAAAGTAATTCAGTTGTTCTCTGGTTTGGCAGAGGGTGTACTGGAAGGATAATAATAGGATGTATAATGAAACTTTAACAAAGATGTTCCTTCTCTGGAATATTAATCACTGGAATTACAAGATATATTAATACAGGACAAAAAGTGATTTTACTCTATATAAATAAAACTTCTTGACCTTTCATTTTTTAAACAATTAAAATTTTTGTTTCCGGAGTCTTTGGAATTTATTCTTTGCCAGTTGTTCATTTATTATTTAGTAGATTATTTCACTCCATTGAGATTTATAAACTAATCTTGTGTCACCGAGCACTTTCCAGTATACAGTTAAGAGCTGTGATTAAGGCTGTTTATCTGTGGTTCATTCTTTTCCTTTTTCCACCCTGGTGTTTGTAGTAATTTGTTTTGCCAGGCTTTTAAAATTTACTTTATTTCATGTATTTTAATTAGGAAAAAATGCTAAGAAATTAGTCTTGCTTTTGGGGAAAGAAAGGCAGAAACCTTCCCTCCCCTTACTTTACAGAACTTCTCTATGGATTTTTTTTTTCCAGTTATTTTTCACTTTGCAAATCAACATTTTATTCAGTGCCATAGACCTCCCACTTTTGGCAGATTTCTGACTGTCTGGTACTGTTCTACTCATCCCAGGAAGAATGGATTCATGAGCAGAGCAAAGGTAAGGAGTTGAAATTTCATGGTAAATGAATGTTCTTATATTATTCCATAATTTATACTGCAAATATTACTGCTATCTAGATGGAATTTTTTGGTATACATGTGTATATATTCTAAAGAATTACATGGTGGATTTTTTCCTCTCTGGAAGCTGAACTTCTACTCATACAGTTCTTTATCATACAGGCTTTCCTGGTGAAAAGGAGATGGGTCAAAAAAGTGCATTACAAAGTGAGAAAATGGGAATTGGACTCTTTCAAAATTACTGAAAATTATTATTTTCTTTTCTAAAGTTTACGTTACAATGTGCGCTCGCATCTTATAAGGCCAACCGTATCCTGGGCTGCTTCAAAAGAAGTGTGACCAGCAGGTTGAGGGAGGGGATTCTCCCCCTTGACTCTGATCTGGTGAGACCCCACCTGGAGTTTTGTGTCCAGCACTGGGACCCCCAACAGAAGAAGGATATCGACCGGTTGGAGTGAGACCAGAGGAGGCCATAAAGATGAACAGAAGGCTGGAGCACCTCTTCTATGGGGAAAGGCTGAGAGGGTTGGAGCTGTTCAGTCTGGAGAAGACTCCAGGACAACCTTACAGCAGCCTTCCAGTACTTGAAAGGGGCCTTAAAGATGGGGACAAACTTCTTAGCAGAGACTGTTGCAAAAGGACAAAAGGTAATGGTTTAAAACTAAAAGAAGGAAGAATTAGACTAGATATCAGGAATACATTTTTTACGATGGGAGTGGTGAAACACTGGCACAGGTTGCCCAGAGGGGTGGTAGATGCCCCATCCCTGGAAACATTCAAGGCCAGGCTGGATGAGGCTTTGAGCAACCTGGTCTGGTGGAGGGTGTCCCTGCCCATGGCAGGGGGATTGGAACTGGATGATCCTTAAGGTCCCTTCCAATCCAAACCATTCTGTGATCCTATGTTTAATGTCGTTCACTAAAAATGGTTATCTATATAACTTACTGTGTATTTTTTCTTTAGCAAGAGTTTTTTACTGGAAGAGAAACCGAGCCAAATTTTCTTCCTGTCTAAATTTTCCATATGTATTTAAGAGGTGATAAGTATGGGGCCATAGTGGCTATTATTGTTCCTTTCTCTGACCTTTGAGAGCTCAAACTATGAAATGGAGCCAATGCTGCAGCTGCAGCAGCAAACATGCACTTTTTTAATGAGAAACATCTTGCTTTTTTCCCCCCTTCCCCACAGTAAAATTTTGCATAAGATGAAAAATGACACGTTACAATTAGACCACAATTTATTAATATTTAATTTTGTAGTGATAAGATTAAGCATAGGTGTAACAGATTTTTTCATAGATTTTGGTTTTTGCATGTGTATAGTTGTATGTAGTACTACACATTCAGAAGGAAAAATCCCTTCTGATTTTTCTGTAAGTTAAGTTCTGATTCTTTAATTTTATATCAATATTTTCTGTTGATAGAAATTTCATATGCAAGCATCATCCTGATGTAAAATTCTGGTAATATTTCTTGTAATACTCTTCTATAAACAAAGCTTAGATTCAATGTGCTGTCATGTCAGCTTCATGTACTTCTTTGGTTTTATTAATTCTAACATTCATCTATTGAAGGGGTAACGATTTATTGTGTGTGGAAATTCCACAAAACCCTATTTTGCTTTGGCAGCTGTATTTATTCCAGTGAGTTAATTAATGGGAATCCCAGTTGTTAAGATGATTTTCTGATGTGTCGGCAAAACTCAAAGAAACAGCTGACAACTACACATTTTAGTTTCAGGCAAAAAAAAAAAATCTTTTATTTTTTCCCCCTGCTTTTCAGGTATAGAATACAGGAATTGTCCATTGCGAAGAATGAATCCAGGCAAATCTTTCAGTTTCACTTTAAAATCAGTTTTTGTAATAGTTCCTTTTTAAGTTTCATCTATAATATTGCTAAATAATTAAAAAAACCCAACCCAAAATAACCCAGTTAAAGCTATTATTTTCTTAGCTGAGTTACTTCCTCAAGTGAATTAAGCGATGTGATTAAAGTGATTAATTTTTTTCATAGTCTCCTTTATACAGCAATCTATGATCTGAGATGCAGGAAGCCTTAATCTAGCAGCTAAAGGCATAGCAAGATATAACTAAAAGCAGAGGTCAGAAATATTTAAACTGGCAATTAAATGTAACTTTTAAAAACAGGATGAATCTGACCTTATTTTCAAGCTTCTTACTATATTGAGGGCAATTAATAATTGACATTCCTTCTCATGAAAGTGATGAATTCATTGTAATTTGGAATCTTGAAATCCAAATTAGATGCCTTTGAAAAAAATGTTCTGTAGCCCAGTGAAAAACTTAAGACTGATAATGTTAATTTATGGTAAAAAGAATAAAAATAATAATTTCCCAATATAAAATAGCAAGACATTCTTTGGTACATGTTATTTAGAAGTTGAATAATAAGATTATAGTGGATTCTTCTGGTCTTAACAGTATCTGGATCTACAAAAAAATGTTCAAATAATACATGATATGAGTACAAGTAGGAGATAGACCGTTTTGAAATGAAGGATGACATTAGGGAGGCAGTCTCATTTAGCAATTAGTGCATGGATTCACTACTCAGAAATTCTACATTCTACTCCCATATCTGACATTGATTAGCAAGTCACATTAGGACTTATTATCAAAAGTCAGATATGCAGCTGATCATCTAATTAAGATCATCATCCTATTAGCATAACTGCATTTGCAAATCATGCATGCAGAGCTTTAGCCTTTGTTTAACCTTGATCTGTGATATGAAAGCAGTCTGTGTTACAGGCTGATACAACATTCTTTTTCTATTATTTGAGCTGCTCACATTTTTTAATGTATTTATCCTCATCAGGTTCTGTCAAACTCCATTTTGAGAAAGTGAAATTGCTGCACAGAAATAGACAGTTCTGATCATAGAATCATAGAATGGTTTGGGTTGGAAGGGACCTTAAAGACCATCTAGTTCCAACCCCCCTGCCATGGGCAGGGACACCCTCCACTAGACCAGGTTGCTCAAAGCCTCATCCAGCCTGGCCTTGGACACTGCCAGGGATGGGGCATCCACAACTTCTCTGGGCAACCTGTTCCAGTGCCTCACCACCCTCTCCGGGAAGAACTTCTTCCTGATATCTAATCTAAATCTCCCCACTTTCAATTTAAACCCATTACCCCTTGTCCTTTTCACAGGCCCCTGTGAAAAGGCCTCCCTCCAGCTTCCTTGGTGTCCCCTTCAGGTACTGGAAGGTGCTATAAGGTGTCCGCTGAGCCTTTTCTTCTCCAGGCTGAACAAGCCCAACTGTCTCAGCCTGTCTTCATAGAGGAGGTGCTTCAGCCCCCTGTGCATCTCTGTGTCCTCCTCTGGACTTGCTTAGGCATTTGAAGATGCAGATAACCAATGAATAAAATTTTTGTAAGAAGTCCTAAGGAAGATCACATCCTTAAGTCCTATATACATTTTAAGTGCCTAAATCACGTTGGAATTTCATCCTGAATTTCATGAGGGTATATAAAGTCTAAATCCAATTGGAAATTCTGTCCACATTTAGCAAGTAACACAGACCAGTATAAGCAGATTAATCAAAGGAAATAGTCTGTACTGAAGATTTGGCATTCACACATTTCAGGGGGCTTTAATGCTGGGCTAGTTCCAGACATGCTGTGTAGTGAATGCTTGTCAAAGTTCACCTTCTACTCACTTTCATTACAAAATCCAGTTTGTGTGGGTCTCCAAGACCAGTCCATAATATGAATGAAAACATGATTAATGGAAATGATACTGAAAGTTTCTTAAAACAATCACACCTCAGCTAAAATGTTGATGTAGACTTACTCTGTGGATCTTAGAACCAAACCAGTAAGTCTATAGGTAATTGGATTCCTCCCTGCAAACCTGGAGAATATTGATGTCCTTAGTTCAAAAATTAGTATTAGTAAGCAGATTTGGTCATTTGAGAGTATGGTAAGATGATTTTTTGGTAGTTTCTCACTGAAAGGCTGGATAGAAACGGTTAAAACTATCTTGAGAAGAGATATACTTGATTTACGAAGGTTAGCCAACTTAACAAAACAAAATACTTAGCACCTTTCCAACTTTGAAAATATTCTGCGATTATTTTAGTAAATATTCCAAATCTCTCTTGGCCAGGTTTGTGAGAGAAAGCAATAATTTTCCAGCCACTGCTCTCACATTTTCATGAATTTTCCATATGATGAGAAAATGAAAGAAGAAATGTCTCATTTCAAAGTTACTAAGTATATGAGTAAAATGAAAAACATTTATGAAATTAAATACACTTGCACACAATAAGGTGAAAGAGGTTAAAATTTCAAATAAAAAATATGCTTGAGAGTTTCAGCTAGGTAAACATTTCAGAGATGTCCTGGAATTACTAAATCCACTAACTGCTGTGTCATTATTTTGAATGAATGAATGTTGTTACTCTTACATTTTTCAGAATAGTATCATGAACAGATGAGAGATGCCCTGTGACCTGATATTTCTAACCTAAATGTTTTAATTTTTTCCAAAATATGAAATGAACTTTTATCATTGTTAATGTGAAAAAAATCCCAAAGCAAAATAGTCCATGTGACAATAGCAGATGTACAAGATTTTCCAAGCTATCTAGATTTCCTCACTTTTTTTCTTGTGCTTTAGTAATGTTGACATACTCAAGTAATAAATACACATGAGCATTATTCAAGAGAGTTTAACAAAAGAATGCTGCAAAAAAAGGGAAGGTTCACTGTTACCCTAATAACCTTTTCATGCCCTGAATTATTACATCAGAGTTAAAAATACAGGATACAAACAACAGATATTGAAAGTACACAAATGAATTGAATAGCACCAAAGGTTAGTAATGCAGCATGAAAAATCTATGTCGATTTTAGACAAAAAAAATTACTTATTTGTATCTGGATATTATCTCTTTATTTATTTATGACCCCAGTTATGAGGTAACTACGGTAATTTTCTAGTATTTTCTTGCCTTGTTTCTGAGTGAAAAGATGTCTCAATCCATATCTTTCTCCTATCTTTGTCTCTCAATGAAAACTTACAGCCTTGATGACTTGTACCAAATACTGTTGAGAGTAAACTAAAGGGTCAAGAGAGTCTTTATTCACTCTAGAAAATTAAGATACTTCTAGTGTTTTTTTGCAGATGTTACTGCTGAAAGTATTAGTGATATCCTAATACATCCCTTCAGAGACTGTTAGTCTGATGGATAAAATGAAGGAGGTGGGCTATAAGAGTACTGGAGGGCTAAAATGAAGGAGGTGGGCTTCTCTTGGTACTGTATATGCAGAATACCTCAGCTGTCCCTTTCATACATGTATTACAATGTTTACAGTATATTTCCATTTACATAATTATTATAGCTTGGCAGGTAATTTACAAGGGAAACCTAGTACTCCACAGTACACCATCTAAGAAAATATTTTGAACTATGTAATTTTCCTTTGCAATTGATGAGAATACTCACATTTGACTTTTGTTAATTTTTCAACTTTTCCTAGAAATTATTCTCATGGCACCTCTTTTAAATTTGTGAAGTCTTCCAGATTTGGGGTAAGATTAATTTATTTTTTTTTAATAGCTGTCTTTCTCTTCATTAGCCATAATGACTCTTCTGCTATACAGAGATGTGGGTCTTTAAACATCTGGGAAATAGAAGGCTACTTGTCAATAGCAAGGCTTCCTAGACTGCTTATCTATATACCTGTTACCTTGGATGCAATTTAAAAATGTAAAATTTAACAGAGCACAGGTAATTTTTGTGTTCTTCTACCACACACTTCTGTTCTAGTTTCTCTAAAGAAACACTGTCTTCTTTTCTGAACACTGAACAGGTGGTAAAAAGGTGGGATGTTTTCTTGTGTTTTCCAGTCTGACCTTTGAAACCTCTGTCTTGGATTTCCATTGAGAAATGGGAAGACTGAGAAGTGAAATGAAGATATCTACAGATCATATAAACATTTACCTATGGGTATTTTTTTCTTTTTAATAAATAGTCTTTATCTCTTCAGAATTGTATGGAGCTTATGAATGGCTGTTATAATGCAAAAGTTGAAGTTGGAAATCTGTTTCATTAAAGGCTGACACAACCTGTCGTACATCTTAAATGCTATCAATGGCTTCATAAAGGCAGTACCATGGTGGGTTATAGTGAAAAATCATTATCAATGGCGTATGGAAAGGTTCTATAGAAAAATATAGTCATCCTTGTCATTCTGGGCATGTACATCAATGACTTGCTGTCTGCCAAGGTATTTGCTACCATGGATAAAAATAGTAAGAGTGGAATGGATTTTCAAGGTAGCTTCAGAAAGAATTTACAATGTATCTGAAGGAAACATCATCAAGTAAAAAGCCCTTCTATCAGAAAATGCTGTGAAGACAGGATAAATCTAATTTACCTCTTCAGTTTATAGTCAACAAGAAACATGAAGATGAAGCAGTGAGCAGTAGGGTATGGACTGAAATATACACAGGCCACTGTGAATCCCAGCAGTGGCAATGTATTTCAAGCAAAAATGAAGCTGTTAAACTGCAGAAGAGAAGGTTTGGAATGCCTCAGTTTTGTGTAGATTAGCCTACCAGACAGCATTTTTGAAATGTGACAGAACCAATGAATGCGGTTGATTTACAGATTCACAGAGTGTTAGGAGATGGAAGGCTGAAAAGAAGAGCTTACGAAAAAGGTGAAGTATAGTTATGGGAGAGCCAATTGTATTGTCAAAGCACTTCCAGAGACTGTCCCTGCTTCGGGTGAGAGCTTCAGCTCATAATAATGTCACCTTCTTACAAAAACCTGTATTGAGTAATAGCCTCTTTCACTGTCTTTTCCTGAAGTAGAAACTTTCTGATGTTATGGTTTGTTTTTCATCTGCATGGATTGGAATGAGTCTTGTATTTCATTATCTTAGGAGGCAGCCAGATGCCATGACAACAGTTAGCAGTGTTAGAAGCTGGACAGACAATTATTCACCAACATCTTTGAGAGGTCACTAGAGGGTTCAGACAAAAAGGTGGACACATTTTAATTATTTTGTAAGATTTATTCATCTACTCTCTTCTGTATTGCCTAATACAAGTATATTCATATCATCCTCATTCAGGACTGTGCTAGTGTAACCCAGACTCTGGAAACTGAGCATAAACCTGAACCATTCTGGCTCATATACTTACATCTTCTCTCCCTACAAACCAGGGCCTAAGGAGAGTTTATGGGTTCAGATCTCAGCTCAGGTCTTACCTGAAGCAGGAGACTGAACCGGCTGCATGTGTGAGCCTGGAATCTGGGAAATGCTTTTGCAGTGTAGATGGAGGCACCCAGAGTTCCTCCAATTTCTGCTGGTTTTTGCCCTCATGACAGATCACAAAACTCAGGTTTTTATTCATGGTTTAATCTCTGTTTTATGGTTGGATTTGAATTTTTATTTCTTTTTAATCCTTCTCACTTGTTTTAAAAGGGCGTGACAGAACAGCAGTAAGAAAAGCTGCCTGTGCTTTTCCTGGCTGTGTCACTCTGTCAGGTGGACAGGGGAAGGGAAGGGAGGAGATTACAAAGTCTGCATGCAGACGGAAAGACTCCTGACAAAGCACATGGCTTGCTTGTTGCAAAGGAACAGACCTACAGCCAAGCCTCAAAGGTCAAGGAGAGGATACATTCCTCGAGACCCAGAGGGAGACTGTGTGAAGGTTGCAGCAACCCAGGGAGGCAGTGCAAAGTGCTGGGCTCCAGAGCATCTGGCAGGAGAGGCTCATTCTGAAAGGAAATAGAAAAAAGGGGGAAGATTTACTTTCAAAACTTTTATTTATCTGCATTATCCAGAAGATCTGCATTTGCTCTATTTTAATGGGTTGTTTGTGCTCTGAGAAAACATAGAAATTAGAATTAGTTTAGTGTTTTGGGTTATGCTCATTCTGCAGATAAGATTGGTTAGTACCACCTCAAGGCTCAGACCTCCTCAGAGTCACATCAAAACCTCATAAAGGCAAATGTTTATATATCAGCTTTCTGGGATGGAGAGCATCTCTTCCTTATTTGGAAATGACTACAGAAATATTAGTATATTATCCCTGGTGTAATTTATTTGGCCAGCCCTGCTGGTAGGAAACAAATAGCTACTATAATGGACTAGAAAGCATGAAAAAATAAGCTTGCTGTTTAAGCCCTTAAAGTTCATCTAATTAGTGATGACAGCCAGTTTCTAGTTAGTACATGAGATTTAAGAGCATACTGTAATACCGTTTTCTGTTTCCCTCAATTTTTGCCTTCTTTTCTATGTCTTGATGTTAAAATAAAAAAAATCAGTTTTCCAAGAAAGCGTCTATGGTATAATACACACTGCAAACAAAATATATTTTCTATTCTACTTAAGATAACATTTATGTCTACAATCTGTGGTTCAGCATTACAATTTCCTAGACATGTGGGCCCTCATACAGTGATCCAAGTTCCTGCTGTCCTATATCCTCAAGCAATCCTAGTACAATCCAGGAAAATAATACATAAGCTATAGGACCAAACTAACAACAAAAACCATTGATTCTTCTGTGAACTGAGCATAAAGCATTATGCATTTTTTTAACCCCCTTCTCTTCCTGTTTCGGGATAATTAACAGTGTTTTGGAACATGAACCGCAATCCAGATGCCACATGCTTTGTTAGAAGCATTGTAACTTACATCCTACCTGCATGGTCTCTATTAAGGAAAGCTGCACCATACTTTGCTTTGTTAATATGTATTGTATTACACCAGCTGACTGAAATGCCAGTGGATTGGTGTAAGAGAGTCACGGTTGGCAATAAGTACAATTCTGATTGTCTGATCTGCCATATTTGATGGGACTTTGTTGAGGCGTCCGACGAAGAAAGTGTGTAAACAATCTGATACCGTGAGATTATGGGATTCCTGCGATAATGGTTTGGGGTTTGTGATATAACATGTCCAGAATTACCTTCAAAAATGACAGTGCAGTTCACAGTACGTTTTATAAACTGTTGTTTTCATAAGTATGTTATTTTACTTTATTATAGTGGGAAAAAGGAGGCTCAGGCACTACTGTCACCATTGTAAGCGTCTGTGAAGGTAGCTTCTCATGCTAAGAATCAGAAAAGATCTACTTACCTGTAAAAGCAAGGATGTGACTTTGTATTTATATCAGTTTTTTATAACAAAGGGATAATTGTTAAAGAAAACATACTAATATTGTTGCTGGAGATGATCTAAAGTTTGGAAGATTGATGCTTCTGAGAATTCTTTCATTTGGCATCACAGTATATCTATTTCACTCTCAAGTAGTAAGCTACTTACACAATCTAATTTGCCAGAAGTTACTTAGCCAAGAGAAGTGTCAAAATCACTATTAAGATAGACACATCTGCGCCTGCATTAGAACATCAGGGAAAGCGAATGCTGATGTAGCTTTCAAAATAGCGAACAGGAAAAGCAGGAGATGCAACAAAAAAGAAATAGAGATTGGTAACTATCAAAGGCTTGTTAAAAGTAGAAGCCCCAAAGAATGACTTCAGGACTTCCAGAAAAGGCAGAAGATCCACACATAAAAAAAAGTAAAAGCCTTTTTCTTTCTATCATACTACAGTGTGCTATAAACATATAGCACTTGATGAAACAGGATAGTCTTGGCAAAGTTGGTACCAATGCCAAATCAGCAGAGTCACCAACAGGACAATGAATCTGCTCTCCAGGTAGGCCTTCATAATCTTGAGGAGCCAACATCAAAAACTTCAACAAGGAGTCCATAGGTCTGCCCCTGGGGCAGAATAACCCCACACATTAACTCAGGATGGGAACTGACTGGCTGAATAGCAGCAACACTGGAAAGAACCTGGGGATTACTGTGGATGTCAAGCTGAATGACAGGAAGCAGCGTGCTCTCACGGTGAATAACGCAAAATGCATACTGGGCTACATCCGGACTTGCGAGGACAGCAGACTGAGGGGAATTGTTAAACCCTGTTCTCACCATTGGTGAGGCCACACTGAATACTGTATTCAGTTCTGAGATTCCCAAATCAAGAGGGATGTTGAGAAATTGGAGAGGGCCCAGTGGAGAGCTATTGAGACAAGCTAGACTTGAGTCTAGCTAGACCTAGTCTAGTCTAGCTTTAGGTACATGACATCTAAGGAGAGGCTGAAGGATCTGAACTTGTTTAGTCTAGTGAAGGGGTGGCCAAGGGCAACCTAATAGCACTAAATAACAAGAGTTTATATTCTATATACATCCAAGACTAGTGTTTGGTTGCCATTGCCTTTTTTTTTTTAAGCATTTCATTACAGAATATTAGGCCCATTATTTAGATGAGTAAATCTATGCTTTCAAATGTATGATTTTTACTGTTTTGTTTTTTTCTATTATAATGATTCTAGAGACTGTTAGAAATGTGTCACAATGATCATATTACTGTTCAAGGCTATTACTGTTCATATAGCAAACTACATGTGAGGAATGAGAAAGAGAAAAATGTAAATGGTTACTGAAATCTTTCCCCAGTTCTGTGCTTATTTACCCTTAGTTTTAAGGGTGACTTTAATACTTTAATGGTTTTTTTTTTTTCATCTAATAATATATTTTATTCATAATTATAAAATGTTGCCCAAACTACTGCTAGAACACTTTCTCAGAACCCATAACTGGTAATGTATTCAGTAAACTGCATTGTAACTTTGAAGAACGGGTTAGTACAAGAAGTGAAGAATATTAATTGAATCTGCAAACAGAATTAAGGGTCATTAATTTAAATGTGCTCTGGACAATGGCTTTTCTATTGACAAAAGAAATTACAATATGAGCTTTCCATCTTTTAAAAGAATAGGTCAGAGTCTGAATATGAATCTAATCATAGAGTATTTCTGTTGGCTTAATCGTTGACCTATTCATAGAGTGTTTCTGTTAATGTTAATTCATATTTATACGAGTCTTTCAGAATTAAAAATCCATTCAAGCCTTTCTAGCAATACACTGCCTCCTAGCATGATACTCGACATTGTTTTAATTTTAAATGTAAAGATAAATGAGCAGTAGAGCTTCCTGAAATATAAATTGACACCAATTGTCCTTAATTTGTAGTTAAGGCAGAATATAGTAGAGAAAACTTAAATTTGTCATCTCTTTGTTGAGTTCATTTTTCACTGTAATAATTGATAAAACCCCCCTACACTCAAGCACTTATGATTATTAATAATGCAGGGATCTGCAACAGCAGTAACAATTACAAGAAATTATATAATCCATTATTTAAACAACAGCTTTCTGGACTTTCACAATAGCAAACTTTTCTTTTATCATTTCACTTTCTCTAATACTATCACAAATAATGGTTTAGAAAAAATGTCTTCATTTTTTGCATTCCCCTGAGTTTTGTTGAGAACCAAAGGGCAAATACAACATTTTATTTCATTCATTTTTGCTGCAAAAGAGCATGTTCTTTTGTTGCAGACAAGAGATACTGGTCTGTGGTCAGGAACAATAATGTCTTCCATATACTAGTCTTGTTTATTCTGCTCTGTACTGCTTTTAAGACCTTTTGCGCTTTTGGTTATGTATGTCATGCTACTCTTTTTTTTTTTTTTCTGTTTTCAGAGTTGGTAATTCTGTCAAAAGTTTCTTTCTGTGCATTGGATCATATTTATAGCAAAGTTACAAAACAATTATTTGCATGTGCAGCACAATGCCTCAGTGATAAACTGCCACACCCAAATGTCTTAAATGAGGATGGCTGATTCCTTCAGTATAATGATAAGAGTATTGTTAATTAAGAATATCCATTTTATAGGGGTTGACTTCACAACATTTATACATTGATGTAAAAAACACCCTTGTAATATTACTTATTGTAAGGAGAGTCATGGAAGACTTAGTTTCCCGTATTAAACTCTGTGGGCACACATTTAGTTCTCTATAGTGTTGTGTTTCACCCAGAGATCCTCCACAAGCACATGAACATCTCTGTTGAAGCTGCTGTCATTTATCAATGTGCAGAGATAGCTGCATGGGGCTTGTCTGAGAACTCAAAGAACATAACTGTGTTTGCATGACCCTGTTTCTTAATTAATAGATCCCGTCTCTCAGTCAATTAATTAGCTCCATGTTCAACACGTTCATTTAACTTTAGTATCTCTAGTTACAGAGAATTGGTTGGTGCTCACAGGGAGTTCTGCACTGAATTCCGTTGTATGACATAGACATGTATAATGTCACACATAGAAATCAGCCCTACATTCACTTTACACACCTTCATTTTGCAATTAAATTCCATGGATTACCTATGAAAGAGGAACCCCAGATTTGGAGAAAGCCTATGAGATTATTAGATAGGTGAGAGTGTTTTGCTGTTACCTGAATCATTGGAATAAGATCAGAAGCAAATTTTCTTCATAATGTCTTAAGACCATAGGATAGTTCAGGTTATGAGGGACCTCAGGAGGTCTCTAGTCCAACCTCTTACTCAAAGCAGGGTCAGGCTTGAAATCAGATCATGTTGCTCAGGACTTTATGCAGTTTCATCTTAAAGCCTCCAAGGAAGGAGACTGCACTGCATGTTTGGGCCAACTCCTCCACAGCTTGACTATTACAATAGTGAAAATGTTTTTCCTTATATCCAGTTTGAACCTCTCTTGCTTCAATTTATGCCCATTGAAATTTGTCCTCCCAACATGCACTGTGAAGGGTCTAGCTGTCTTCTTGTTGACATCCTTATAGGCCCTGTAAGGCTGTTCCCTTGGAAGCTTTCCTTCCTCCAGGCTGAACAAAACTTGGTGGCTATCAGCTGAATGGGCTCAAGTTTATCAATTTCTTTCTAGAATGCAGGTTAAGGGGGACATAATACTGAATACAACATTCTGGATGAGGTATAATGAATGCTGAATGCAATACTGCAAGTGCCTGAGCTCTTTACTATATCTAAGATCACCTTATGCTCTAGAATGATATAACTTTATTTTTTTTTTATCAGCTCTCATTAAATTGGAAATTCCTAGCTTTTCTTAGTGTGATTAGATCATATTGGAACCTGGCTCAGGAATGATGACAGAATTATATATGTAAACAGGAAAGTTGTACTGATTTTCCTATATGATTTACATGGAGGAAGGTAAAAACGGTATCTTGGTCCCAAAAATCTTGATGCATTCTGCCACTGCATCAGAACTCCTTATTTCATGGCTACCCTTAGGTCTGCATTGGCACCTCACCAGTACTGGAGTGGGAAGAAGATACTGTGCTATGGTGGCAAATAATGGATCTTCTACTGAGTATAAAGCTATGTGCAGACAGCCATACATGGATGGCTTTCCAGAAACGATAAATTAGTTTTTTACAGTACTTCATTATTCATGTGAATTAAAGATGTAACTCTAATAACTCCACAGCAAGCATTTAATATATTTAAGAACTCTGAAAGATACAAAATAAATCAACAAAACTGACACTGAAGCAGGAAATCATAGAAACAAAGGGTGGCTTTGATAATGACTACTTCAGAAATGTAACTTGGTGGTCTTCTGCAGTGTTGCCAGAGAGGTAAATGTCTGATGTTTCTACAAGACAAAGAAAGCATCAAATTGGTCTTAGAAAGTCAACACTTTGAAAAGTAGCCTTAGTAGGAGTATGAGTAGAATTATCTGGTGTATAAATCTTTCTCCAGTGGAAATTCTTTGTCAAACAAGAAGTACGAATGTTAATGGTACAGGTTTATTTCACTTCATGAATGAAGTGAAAGAAGATGTGATTCATTGGAAGATGCAATTCATATTTTCCACAAAATGAGAACTAATTTTTTTCTTTTAATTATCCTGCTGTAGTTTTGTCCCCTTTTTTATTCTTTTAATTATCTTGCTGCAGTTTTGTCCCCTATTCCCCTCAGCCAGTTTTCAGTTCTCATTTTAAAACTTTATATAGACAGCTATCTTAAAAACTCGCTATGATGTAATAGAAAAATATTGAATTTATTAATAAGTGAGCGTTAGAAATAAAGGCAATTCCATTAGCAACAAAAGGATGTGAGTAGAATAAGTTCTAAAAAAAACCCCCAAACCTCTTCACATTGGAAACGGTAGAACAAAACCTAAAACTTTTATGTTAAACAAGTACAGTATAATTGAAAACTACTATCTTGGAAAGACCACAGGGCTTTCTACACCAGTTTTATAGTCAATCCTACTGAAAAAGGATGGGAAAAAGTAATATGGTAATTAACTCTTTTTTTTGGTAATATTGTGTGTGCATAATATCACAAAAATATCCTGTCTTGTGCTATGATGAAGCTGTACTGCAATACACGTTAGATTCTCTTCAGAGCATCTAAGAGCATCATCAGAGCATTTTTGATTCAGTAACAGGTTTTCTTGCAAATATCCAAAGTAAATTTAAAAGCAGGGATCCTTGCAAGTATCCAGCTCATGTCTGAAGGATTTGTCTTCAGCATCTTCTAAATACTCAGCTTGTTTCAGAGTTCTGGTAAGTGATGCATGCTATACAGTCCAGTGAGCTAATACTGGTGGTGCAGACACTCCACAGATTAGCAGAGCACTCTGACAGCTGACTCTCATCCCACAGCTCAGAGCATCAGACTGATGAACAGGACAAAGAAGCTAGATGTTTTCCTCAGCTCTGTGGAGTTTTGGTGGATAGAAAGACAGCATGAATTCCTGTTCCAACACCCTTGGGAAACAAAAAAGAGGCAGAGAAAGTGACAGTTGGCTGCTGCAGGTATGCATGCAGTGGTCTGAATGACTGAAATCCAGGATAAAGGAGCTGCCTGAGCGTGTAGGGCTTGTCAGTCTGCTTCATACCTATCACGTAAGCATTAGCCATTGTATGGGAAGGAGGCCCCTGATTTATGCTTTAGCTGCTGAGTTGGTGGAGAGGATTTAACTAATTTGTTTCCACTTGATTTCATTGTTGCCAAGATAACTCTTCTTTACTCATAAAAGAGATTACAAGATTTTATGGTTTCTGCTACAGATGAATTGGATAGATAACCTCTATGGTTAGGTCATCAGGATGTTCCAATTGCTGAGCACTTGTGAAAGCCAGGAAAAACCAGCTGTGCATATTATGCCTGAAGGACTGTGGCAGAACAGGAGAAAATGGCTTTGACCTTACTAACAGTAGTTGATTTTAGAAGGATAATTATACACTGGAAGATAACTTCTGTGTTAATGTGATACATGATAGATTAGGAAAACAAAAGTGCTTGGTGAAGGTGGCTCTCCAGAAAAATCAAACACCTTGGCTACTAGAGAGCTCAGCAAACTGGAATAGCCAAAGAACTTCCCGGGCAATTGAGTCACTGACAGATACAATCCCTAGTCTCAATAACCTATGTGTAATCCCTAGTTACACTGCCACTGTCATGTAAGTTGAACACTATTGCCACTGACATGGATGCTCCCATCCTCTTTTCAGTTGGGAGATTCTTGTTCTGATGTGTTTCTTGTGTCAAAGTGTGAGTCAAATGAAGGAACAAATTTGGCTGAAAAATAACTTAGGAAGATTTACTGTTAACTGGGTCAGTTTTTCAGTTTGTCTCACTGTGTAGCCACCTTTTAGTGGTGTAAAGAAGATGAAAATCAGATGCTGGGATGCAGAAAAGGGTGGAATTCTAGGATCCTCTTTTGGAAAAAAGAAAAGATTATATGGTTGCTATTGTTGCACAATATGAACCTAAGCTGTGGGCAGGGGAATAAGCCCAAAGAGGAGCAAATTCTTGATTTACTTATTTAGTGCTGGCCCACATATTAGGATTTTCAGTACTAGAAGTGACTTAAATACAGATGACAGAAGAATGCAGAAGATAACAAAAGAGCATGGCAATATCATTGTGGTCAGTAAAACTGGAATTTTTCCTTTTCCTTATCTTGGCTGGAATTCTCAGTGAGCCCTGAATTTAAAATTAAAAAAAAAACCCCAAACAAACAAACAAACAAAAAAACCAAAACAAAAAACCCCAAACAAAAAAAACCCAAACCAAACAGAAAACCCAAAACCAAAACCCCAACAAATCACACCTCCCTCTCCCCCCCCCCCCAGCCCCTCCCCAGTCCTGAAGCCCACACCCTTGCAAGGGGAATTTCTTAACTCAAAATAAAGGGTGAATTTGCAATTTCCTACTAGCAGGTTGAAGTCCACTTGGCTTTGGATTCAGCAAAAGAGAGAGAGGCCTGAATCAGTTATTTATGTGCAGGTGATGATGTGAGAGCTGGATGTCTGGTCAATGGAGAGCTTCTCAGATAGTGGAGACCAGAGAGCTACTCACCAGTTATTCATTTGGTTGAATATAGGTATGGATTAAAGGGTGAGCTGAAGAGTTCTCTACATTCTGTTGGCTATAATGACTACACCTCCATTATATATAGTGGCAGTTTCCATATCTAATTCCTATGTATATTCTCATTTTAGGTACCTTAATCTGCAAACTAAATTTTTATCCCAAAAGATAAGTAGAGATTAAAGCTACCTTCACTGCTGTTGTAGTATCCGATATTGGAAATGTTTTCTTCTCCTGTGTAAATTCCCTATTTTATAAAAGCTTCCAAACCAACACCACAATTTCTCCATGATAAAATGTTGTGCTGCTTACCACTCTGGTACTGAGATCTTATGTAGAGCTCAGAGGGTTTTGACTGAACGTAAACCTTTTGGCATTGCTGAGTGTCCATAATCGTATGTGTATCCATGGTAACTACAGGAGAGAAAGTATGGGTCTATAATCCTTTGTAAGTAATACAATTTTATGTTTTCTTGGTAGACAAAGAGCTGCTAGCTAGTCATAAGCATATTAAACAGCCTGGGAATATCAAAGTCACAGATAGACTCCTCACCAGCAAAATGGAAATTGTTTTAGTAAATTTTAATGTGTGGTACTAGCTCAGGAATATAGATAGAAAATTTCTGGAGCTTCTGTTTTGAATAAAAGTGGGCAAACTAACTTCAGATCAATCATTTCAGTTAAATCTCCTTTCTCTCAAACTTACAGTTTAATAGGAAAGTCATAACTAATCATGCCAATCTTGCTGCTTACCAGAGAAAGGGCTAAATTACTATCTGGCTAATTAAAATGGAATGTACACCCTTTTAATGTGCTATACTCCCGTGTGGTAGCCTAAACATGTTCATTAACTGTTTTCATATGGTGTAAATGATTTAAGAATCAACATGATATTCACTGTGCTAGTACATTTTTAAATAGGGCTTTTTTCCTTCTTTTCTCATTTTATTGATATTTTAAGTTAGCAAAAATACAGAACATTCTAGACACAGTTATGGCTGTTATTTAAAAACAGAAAAAAATCTTGACACCATTTTTATTTCTTACTTCCCAGCTTTCATCCTGTGAATCTTGGTAAAGCCTTCAGGCACTGTAAGACTGTTGCCTTATTGACACAAAACAGCAGAAGCTGCACACTTCTGCAAGTAAAATTAAATACAAGGCACACTTTGGCACTGACGCTTAAGAGAAAAAAGCTTTGAATGCCTACTCCCTCAAGCATTAGCGATCTATAGAGGTATGCATATAGATAGAAAATAGTGTACCTGAAGAGACACAAACTTGAAAAATAAAAGCTGTTTTGCTGTAAAAGAGAAAGAAAAAAAGTCCAATTTGATATACAGGTAAAATGGTTTCTAAACGGAAGAGTGTTCTTCCAGTATTTTGTGAATTTTCAGCTGCTTTCTGATGGGACATACAAACTGATGGAGGAATGCAAGCATAGGTTCTGACCTCACAGAAATTTTTTTCTCCAACTGCTGGCCCACAGAAATTTGGCATCTGTGACTTCCCAGACATGAAAGTAATCCATTGAGTGGAAATCTGGGTTTGGTGTGGGTTTTTTCCCTTTCCATCTATGAGATACTAAATTTGGTGTTTTGATGTCTTTCACAATGCCAGAGACTGCTTATGCTTAGTACAGTTTCTATTTAAAGAAGTAACTGGGAGTCCTCAAATTAGTATTTTTTGACATTACTAGGTATGTTTTACTCTGTCTTCCCCCTTCTTCATATATGGGGGTGGAGCAGGGAGAGGAGAAAAGATAATTACACAATATTTAGTTACTCTATTTTGCAAACAATGTAATTATAAATCAAAGAGAGGCTGTAAGTCCTACAGATTTTTATCCTTCCTGAGAAATCTGTCATAGTAGAGCTCTCATTGTAAACAGGGAAAGGTCCAGTGTAGGAATCATAAGGAAGAAAACCTCCATTCTAGACCAGGATCAGAGAATAATGACTATAATACAGTTTCCCTCTAAGTATCTGCAGCCTTTGAGGAAAGAATCCCTCTTTGTTTTTTTCAAACTAAAATGCTTCAAAGTCTCTCATTTCCACACTAGTTAGTAAGGTAAAAAAGAACTGGAGACTAGATGCTCAGGACAAAGCATCACGCACTTCTATTCCAAGGGAGAATCAGCTGTAACTTTTGTGGTTTTTGATATTTGTTTGTCTACTCTGTACTTAGAAACCTCAAGTGACTTCCCAAGTTAATGACTTCCAAAGATTCAGTTTCTTTTATCATTTAGTAAGTTTTTTCTTATAGTAGCTGTGCCAAATTATGCAGCCTGCATGTATTGTCCTGTTCCTGGATACATTCATAACATGTAGTCATGGAACCAGAATGATCTAGTCTGGTGATGTGCCTTTTGGCAGTATTTTTTCTTCAAAAGGAAAAGGCTAGTCTGATATATTAAATAAATCTGTGCTAGATCCAGAGCTAATTGCTTTTTTCCCTCATTTTAAGTGTTGTCCTGGAAGTCTCACAGTATGTTTCAATATGTGAAGTTAACTGGTTCAGTAGTTGTGATGGTAAACAACAAAAACTGCTGAAGTTTCAGGCTACTTAGTAATAACTAAGTAAGCCTTAAGCAATTTTAAGGTCTGAGCAATATACATTAAAACTTGTAGACCTTTGTACGGTTCTTCTAGAGGGCTGCATGGGCTGGAAAGATCACACACTTCTGATGTAAGTAGGCTCAATTCTCTAAGGAACCTTTGGGTCTGGAATTCTGTGCATAGGAGAGAGTGAACTGGATGTAATTCAAATATCATCCTTCAACAAACACTCAGAGAACTGGTATGAAAGTATCCATGAAGTCTCTTTGCTCTTTTTCTTAGTGGAGTCTGGCTCCTGGAACAAAAATAAATTATGGAAAACATTGCAAATGTAGGATGGTGGAAGGGGCCTTGGAAATAAAGGGCGCGTCCATGTCTAATTTGCTTAACCTTCTAGAGAATTCCCATAATCTATCCAGTTACACAAGAATTGTGGTTATGGGTGCTGAATCCATCTATGTTGAAACTTGTAATAGGTTCTATTTTGCCAGGAGAATAATCAGTGGAAATTCATGGAAGCATAGAAGCATTTAGGTTGGAAAAATTCCATTCAGACATCCCAGTTTATTAATTTCTTGGCTTTTCTTGTTGATTTACCATGGGCTGGTGGCAGAAGGGAAGGAGATATTTCCAGTCAAAGTGCCATAAAGCTCAAACTGATTGTTTGGTAACCCCCTCTGGTGAACAATACCATTGCCACTTCAGCTATATAACTATGATGGACTGGGAGCTTCATCTGAAAAATAACTGGTTTTTTTTCCATATGCTGTACCATCATATTAGTGATCTGTGGAAATACTTAAGTGACATTCCTCACAATTTCAAAAGAAGACTATAAAAGACTTCATCATTCACGGTAAACTTTTGAACTTAACTTCCTCTGCTCATCAGCCACAATAACATTTGTTAACCTTATAAGCATGGCACAAAGCCTTTGTTTTCCCTTATTTGAAAGGTGGTGGGGAAAATAATTTATAATAAATATTAAACATGTTTTCTTAATTGGGTCACTGTAGTATGCATAATTTTTCATCGATAAATTAAATAATTTTACTGATGTAAATCTATGTACTGTGCTACAGAGGATGTATGATTTAACTGAAATAATCAGATTTTTATTTGGGGTTTTTACTCTGAAGACAGCTAAGAAAAATCTCAGAGCTTCCCAAAACCACTCTTTCCAAAGAAACCACAATGTTAGAGAGCCTTTTCATCATCCAGCGTACGGTACTGTAGAACACAAAAATATACACTGTACTACTTTAAATTAATTCATATTTGCAGGAGACAGAGTCTGTGTGAGTATGTGCAATTATGAAATGTAACTTTTTTTTCCCCTCTTGACGTTTTTAGCTGCCTCACCCCTTTTATTTGAACACATACATATGGTGTGTGAGAGTGAGCAAGCTCTCTGTAAATGTTTGGAAGGAGCATCTGTCAGACAATAAAACTTACAAGAAAACATGCTTCTCATTTAAAGTGTATTCTCCAGAACTATTTCAGTGCTGGAATCAGTTCATTTGTATAGCTTGGAGGCATTAATAAGAGCAGAGAACTGTAAAGGCACCAGAAAACTCAAACTGTTACTAAGAATCCAAGGTATTTTTTAAAGCATTTCGTCTATTTGGCATCACAGTGTTCTGATAGGAACCTGAACCAGTTGACAGACAGGAAATCTCTGATAGTCCATCCAAAAAAATTGCAAACAAGAAGATGGCAAGCTTTTCGCAAACCTGGAAAGTCTAAAGATTACAATAATTGTTGGACCAAAGGGACCCTCTTCAGGCATAAATAGCAAGACTCCTACTGTCTTCCCTTGCAGACCAACTCAGCTGCCAGCAAAAGCAGGTGCTCTCCCCCTACCAGTGCTCCAGAGGAAATATTTAGTGAGTATTCACAGTTCTTTTTGCAAATTAATATATTATTACCATTTTAGTTATATTTTTATAGTTTTCTCAGAGGATAAAAGCATTTAAAAATAAGGTTTTTTAGGGTGTTATTTTAAACAGTTGCTGGAGTTCAACATTCTGATGCAATTACCATATTAATTTAAAATCAAAATTTGCACAACCTATGACAGCAACTTTTTAAAAATATTGGTTTTTAACAACTGTGTAGCTTAAACAATCTGAAGCAATTACAATGTATTTTTAATGCACAAGTTATGACAGCAAAGTAATTTATATAAATATGTAATGTATTTGACTTTAAATGTTATGCCATAAAAAAGCCTTTGTAGAATACAAATTTAAAATAAATCATTTCTTTTGGCAAAGTAAGCTGCAATTTAATCTTTAGATGAATAAATATACCACTAATGTTTTCCACAGAAACAGTTGCTACTCTAATTAATTCAAGATGTGACTCTAATAAGATTTCAAAACAAAATCAGAACCAGATTTTTCTCAGAGGTAGTACTATGGACAAGGTTAAGATATTTTTATTTTCATTAGAAACACTTGTCCCAGGTAGAGTTACAGATTCGTAGTATATAGCATGGAAATATCAAATCTGAAAGCATTAGAATAATGTTTTTAGAGGCATAACAATTTTTAGTGTTTTGCATGTATGCTTTCTTCACTTAGTTTGCTTTCTGTACTTACGGTATGTTACATTTTATTAGGTAACAGTTATTCAATTTTGAGTTTGGAGTGACTAATGTGGCTAACATTTTTCTATTTTTGTGTGGAAGGGAATGGAAAACCTGATGTTTGTCTACCGCTCCTGTAAAGTTATCTCGACGTTACTTGTAACAATACTAGGTTATGCCAGCAGCTTGCCTGTGAGTGATGACTCTATTTGCGCAGCAGAGGAACTCGCTAAGTACAGCATAATCTTCACAGGGAAATGGAGTCAGACTGCTTTCCCCAAGCAGTATCCACTTTATAGGCCCCCAGCACAGTGGTCATCAATGCTAGGTAAGTGAAAATATGTACAGTATGAAGAGCAGATAAATCTCTTGACTGCTGTGATCTTTTTTCTTCTTAATAGTCAATTTTAAAATAACTAATGAAAAAGGAAAAAATTGCCAAAGTTATGAAGAATGAAATGCAGCAGTTGAAGTATCCACATTGCTTCCAAATATCTGCAACTGT
The DNA here is from genome assembly GCA_027574665.1 of Rhynochetos jubatus. Classification (NCBI taxonomy): domain Eukaryota; kingdom Metazoa; phylum Chordata; class Aves; order Eurypygiformes; family Rhynochetidae; genus Rhynochetos; species Rhynochetos jubatus. The sequence goes on along the minus strand of CM050651.1, from coordinate 48,414,232 downwards.
TTTCAATTGACTTCTGTTTTCAATTGGCTGCAGCTGAAATAAACAGTGATAAACCAAATGTTTTAGTGTTCACCCATTTTAATACACATTTTTTTAACCTCAGAAATAAAACAGAGAAATTGAAGAAAGAAGGACAATCTAAACCAGACTTTTATGTCATGCCATGTATTCACTCAAATAGGTGTTACTCATAGTGCTGACTACAGCATGTGGAAAAAAAATGAATATGCCAGCAATGGTGTACGTGATTTTGCTGAAAAGGGTGAAGCATGGGTATTAATGAAAGAAATAGAAGAAGCTGGAGAGAAAATCCAGAGTGTGCATGGAATCTTCTCTGCTCCTGCCATTTCCAGTGGCACAGGACAAACCTCCACCGAATTAGAAGTACATTCAAGACATCCCTTAGTAAGTAAATGTACATACTAATTTTAAAAGTTTATTTTACGTCACTAGCATCCAAAATTCAATATTTGAGTTGTCACTTGTAGGGCCAATATAATGCAAAGAGTTACTAAAAATCTTGTCACATTTCACTGCGCACTTACGGTTTCTATACACTAGAAGAGCATGTTGACATTTTTTTGCAAAAATTTTAAGTTAAAATTACTATAAACAGGACTGGAGCATTTCGAAATAGGTGATGCAATCTTGATAGATTGTTTTGTTTCATTAGGTTTCATTTGTTGTACGAATTGTTCCAAGCCCCGACTGGTTTGTGGGTATTGACAGCCTAAATCTCTGTGAAGGAGACCACTGGACGGAAGAAGTGTCTGTAGATCTATTTCCATATGATGCTGGAACTGACAGTGGTTTCACATTTTCCTCCCCAAACTTTGCCACTATTCCACAGGACACAGTTACAGAGGTAGGTGTATATACATAGTTTAGCTCTTCATACCTGTATGTTTTGAGTGCTCCCTTTAAAAGATAACTATCCTGTGGCTACCCGATAGACTCTTGGGAAACTGATTTCTGTATTTGAGAGTGCTGATGCTCTTTCTCTATGGATTTATTCCATAGCTGATAAACCTATTGCTTTGACTTATTTTCTCTATCTTTCAAAGTTATTAGGTAAATGCAGATGGTGTGTGAAAATTTGGCACTACATGTAAAGTATTTTCTGTAAAAGCTGAGTATTTCTAGATGTTTTTAACAAATTCTGGAACACTAGGAAAACAAAAATATTCACAAAAGTCCTGGCATTACTAAATATGTATCTAAAGAGGAAAATTTTTAGTAGTGAATACTGATGTGGCGAGGAGTCTTTAGATAAAAGCACTGCTGAAACCTGAGACTGTTACATTTGAGGGAAAGGAGCTAAGGGAAAGCAAAGCAGAACTGCATTGCTGTTTCAGGTGACCCCGCTTTCATTCTCTTTTGTTTCTTGATGCTTTATATGCCTCATAGTTTGCTTTTGTCATTTAAGGGTGGTGGGGAACAGAGGATTATGATTTGAATGTTTTGAATACTATAAGCATTCAGTTAATACTTTCTTTAAGGTCAGTTTTTCTAGAGCCAAATGCTGTGCTTATGAGTAATGAGAAAAGGAACAGAGAAGCCAGAAAACAATACATATGGCCTCCTGTATGCATATGACAGCTGCTATAGCATACCTAGTATTATTATTTAATACCCTTGTTATTGTTCCTTGTAATAACATCCACTGCTTCCCATCAAACCATTCCCTACATGACTGTGATTTCAGTGCCTCCCACCAGGGTCCTCTATCCAAAGGTTGGCACAACTCATTGTACACAATCTCAAAGCATTATGCACAAAAATTCTGGGATTGCCAGCAGTAGCTATGTGAACTGAGGTTCACAGAACCTGGATATACACATTTTACTTGCTAAAAAGTATTAGCATGATGTGTAAACATGATCTTACAGTTATCTTCTTACTATGATGTAGTTTCTTTAACATTCCCATCTTTATTTCACAGATCACTTGTTCCTCTCCAAGTCACCCAGCAAACTCTTTTTATTATCCCAAACTCAAAATTTTGCCACCTATTGCTCAAGTAACAATGGTGAAATTAAAGAAAAACCAGCTGGGTCTTCTTGCACCTTATCTTAATCTTCCAGCTAAAAGCAATGAAATAATAGACTCTGTCTCAGGTACGTGATTAGTACTTTGAAATGCTCAATTCTGTTATTTCCATTCACTCAGAAAATATGTGGAAATTTGGCAGGTGATGTGGATGAAATAGGTGATTAGGCAGAATATTCTCCTATCTGCATAGGAATAGTTTCCAGACTCACACATGGGAAATAAAACAAGCCAGTTAACATAAAAGAGAATCCCTGAAAGAATAAGGGATCGCATATTTGAGCTGTGGATCAAAGATTTGGGTTATATCCACAGTAAGGGTTGCTCAAGCCTTAATATCAGCAAAGATCAGTAAATTTTATGAGAAGTAAACAACACTTGATCAGAAGTAGAGTTCCTAAATTCTTTGCAACTTTGAGGTAAATATTTATCCTTAAGTTTTTAACATGATGATGGAGGAAAAGAACTATTAATGTTGCCTTTTTCTGGGTCAGAGGGCTTGATAGTTATGTGCAATAAGAATTGATGTAATTTGAATGATTCGGATATATTTGTGGTAGAAACATACGTCCTGACAACAAAAATACTGTTCTCTCTCATTTTTATTTCCTTTTCTTAAAAATACTAGCTAATAACCTTGTTTAGGTAGAAAGACATGCAAACTACTGACTCAAATCAGTCTTAAGTGTAATTTTCAAATCTCCAAATTAATAAATACGTTATTAACATAACATAACGTTTGCTGTGAGGGAAAGAGAGCAGTTGGACTGTGTCCACTGAGATGTTTTGATGCAATTTTCTGTGACAAGCAGTATTTTTAGAAAACCTGCTAAGGAATAGTCATCTGTATTATTATGAGAGATATTTTCAATGGAAGTATAAATGATAAAAAGTATTTTAGAGTTTCTGACTTCTTTTCTTGCAGTAAATTAAAACGATATTAAAACTCCTTTCAGTGTTAAAGTGCCTCTAATGGCAGAATATTTTCATTGGCAGAGACCTATAGTGTACATACCAAACAACAGCAATATGATTGAATCACCAAAAAAAGTGACTTTATTTCTGAAGCAAATTGGAACAAATGTTAAATCGCATTCAATATGAACAACTATAGGAACAATATCTGTCTGCACAGAAATATAAATATAACTAAATAAACCCCAGAAAAGCTTTAATCCTGGTGGCTTTAGTGAGCCATGCAAAGGAAAATGAGTTATAAAAGTGACAGTAAATAATTTTAATGCAATTTTTTGAATACAATTATTTTTAAGCATAGTTTTCTTTGATAAGAATTCCATAGTTTCAAATCAATAGATAATATCATGCACTAGTACTAAAACCTCAGTCTCTAGACTTTAGTAATAAAAATACTAGTAGTATTTACTAGTAGTAATATAAATAATAATATAAAAAATACCAGTGTTGATTAGCTTAGGAGTTGAAAAGAGACATTTTTATTTATGAGACAACATACGGATTTTATTAATATCACATGTATTTTTGTATAACAAAGGACACTATTTGATCATCAGTCCTTAATGCTTTGCCAACTGTGTATTTGCCTTAAGCATGGATTTGTATAAAGTTACCCTTTTATTGTGTATGTTGCAGAAACACCACTGGACTGTGAGGTTTCACAATGGTCTTCCTGGGGTCTCTGTAGAGGTCTTTGCAGAAAAACAGGGACCAAGATCAGAACTCGTTTTGTACTTCTTCAGCCTGCCAATAATGGAATGCCTTGTCCAAGTCTGGATGAAGAAACAGGGTGTGAACCAGAGAATTGTGTCTGAAATAAAGAAAAGATAATAATTTAGATAATTTAAAAGTAAGATAAGTTTAACTAAATCTAAACTACATGTCAGTCAATGTTCCTTATAATTTGGGTATGCTGCACTATTTTGCTGAACAGGTATATTAGACTGGTTTTGAAAGTTGTTTAATATCCAGATTTTGGGGGTTTAAATTCCTAAGGTTTAGTGTGACAGCAATACTGGATCATTTACAGGCCAACAAACCCCAAATAAATTCTTGCTATACTGTAAGTTCTTGGAGTACCCTCTAGTGGCTGAAAAGAAGACATTGGGAAAGATTCTATTTCGCACATGTAAAAACCTTTCAGTCACAAAATATAAACTAATACCATTCTTAAATACTGTTATTTGTTGATATACAGCTATTTATACCTAGAAATTAATTTTTTCTCTAAATTATGTTTTTATAATTTATTGGCATTTTTGTTGTCTTTCTAAACATGTTTAACATGCATTTCTTCAGAAACTACTTACATAAATCAGAGTGAGCAGATGTTTGCAGTGTGACAACAATAAATCTGAGTAAACTTGTCTTGAGACTGATGAACACATGAAAATGTCTTTCTTTTTCTTTTTTCCTCAAAAGTGAGAAGAAAATTTGTCATGAGGACACCCGGCTAACCAAATTACTAGAAAAAATCAGAAATGTGGATACTAATAGAAAATCTCTGACCTTAATTTAGAGTGTTAGCTGAGATTTAAAAACTGATTGTTGGTGTGTGTCCCTCATGAGACAACTATCTCAAAGTTAATGCTGTTGACCATAACATAAATTATATCATTGTCTTTATATATGAAGTAAATTTGTCCATGTTTCTTTAAATGTGTTTGCTGCTATTTGTGTCATCATAATTTTTTACAGAGAAACCTTACCAGTGTTTTAATATTCTCTAAAACTGAGGTATACACAGATATGACAAAACACAGTATGTCAGAAACTGTTCCTGACTGCAAGTTTTAATGCTCAAATAACAATTATAAAATGAATTTAATGTGTGGCTTATAAAAACTGGTGGCTACCAATGAGGAAGAGGATTTTGGAATAACACTGTTCAATAGAATAGGTTTGCCATTGGCCCACAAATCTTTTGCAGTGCTCTGCAACTTTACAAATACACAGCACAGATATTGAACAGGAGACATGGATTTGAGTAGGTACTTTTTGGAATACGCCAGGAAATTTATTATGTACTTAAAGGGGCACACTGTAGTCTCTGTAGGGTTGAAACATTTAAAATGTTTTCTAGTTTTTTCCAGGAGATAAATCTTGCAAAGACCCAAATAAATTTGAAACTTTATCCGGCTAGACTAAGCTGGTCCTGCAAATGCTGATAAACACACAGTTGTTAGAGATAAGTATAGGAATTTCTACGTCTTACATTCTTCAGATTCCCACTGTTGCCTGTTGTTGAAAATTGATTCACTTATTCTTTTTTTAAACCTATTTTCTTTCAAATTCTCCTGTTTCCATTCTATAATGGAAATAGTGTCATTACACTATCATTTTCATATTTTGTGTTCAGTTAATTTCTCTACCTTTTCATTTTTTTCTGTATTCTTTTTATATTAATTTTTACTCATTCTGTTTTGTTTCCTTTTAAACTTACTTACTATATAGTTACACAGTTATCACCATCTTAGAAAACTAAACATTTATTGCAGTATATCTTTAAATATTCTCTGAGGACAGCAACTAGTTTCAAATTGATTGATCAAGTGGTGACAGACTAAACTCAATAAAGGTGTCAGGCAAAAATCAGATACAAGTCAAAATTATGACTGCGGGAAAACAAACCCACAAACCACAAGGTAGCCTTGGAGCAACCATCCTGGAAGTTCTCTGAACACTAGAGTTTTGCTTCTTCACATGTCCAGAACAGCTGAAGGACTAGGTCTGGTAGGAGGGTATCTGCACCTGTGATTGTATCTAGGATTTCAGTCTACAAGATATGATATAATAGTGGAGCAGTCCCCGTGTATACTCAAACCCTTGAAGCCAAAAGTTTCACAAAGGACACTGAAGGAGAAGGGAGGAGAGGGAGGTGGAGTAGAAAGGGAAGTGAATATATAAAATGCCAACACATTTCAGGAAACAGTAGTTACTGATAAACGATTTTTCTATTTTATAGTGTTTACATACATGAATGTTCAGTGTAGGCTCCTTCAAGCAGAAGTTTTTATCCAGTCAGTTACCTGGATATGTGTTTTCTTGTAAGCAGTGACTTCAGAAGACCTTGGTAAATATGGAATCCTTTAAGGATGCCCTTGTAGCAGTATAATGTTTGGCCATAAATATTGTTCTAGGTACTCACTTTGTGAACATCAGGGAAGGAGATTTCTTGGCAAGACTGTGGATACAGTGAGTTCTAGTGAAGCACATTCTAATGATGGAACACATTTCCCATCACATACCTTTATTAAACTGCTTAGTGAGGTATGTGATCCCTGTTTGGATATGGCTAGGCCTTTGTGGTTTTTACTTTCAGCACAGTCTTGGATTCGCCTTAAAAAATGTGGGACAATGAAGAAATACAGAGAAGCTCTTCCTACCTTTTCTTTTACATCCAGTGTTACAGATGGCTGGCAGCCAAGATGCTGTGATCCTAAATATATAAGATTTAGGGAAGGAAATAGGTAAATTAATTTCTGGGTTAAACTAATCTCTGAAAACATTTTGGGAGGAAACTTGAAGGGGCCAACTCTAACTGGCCAAATCTCATCCGCAGATCCTGATATGAAATACTGCAGGCAATGGTTGAACTGGCATAGGGTCTGCTGTTAAAGACGATTTTGGGGAGGGACAGTGCTGGATTCATTGAAGAACAGCTCTAATGTCCTAGCCACACTGCCTAAGTTAAGCACGGTCATGGAAACTATGCATGCCTAACTTTTAGAATGGTAGGCAAATGGTCTGCCAGCCTCTCTGATCACTGAATGAGCACTGTCCCCATCAAGGCATAACTGGAGTGCATGCCAAAGATCTGAGAGTACTTCATGGTACTGAAGGCAAAAAGGTCCATTTCATTATGTTCCCAGTCCCAGGTAAGTGAAATACATTGGCAATACCTGATCTGTCATGAGTGATCCAACATAATAAAGTAACTCAGTTTCGTCCATGACAATATTTAACATGCTCAGAAAATAAATCTAAAACTTGATACAGCAATTCTAAAGTCAGCCAAATCCTGCTTAATGAGATGTGGTATGCAGAGGTTGTGTCTATGTTAATTCACAGACACTGTGAATGCTTGAGACAAAAGGGGTCTGAATATGCTGCATGACAATCTGACCACCTGGAAGCTGACTTATTTTTGTTTGTTTGAAATCCAGCAGCCCTACTATGCTACCATTTGCTAGACAAAAGTATAGAAGTAATGTGTAAGTCCCAACTGGTCTGAGCAAAGTGAAGGGTAAAGTGGTGTCATGTAGAACATCTTGTGTTCTACCATTGGAACACAGGATTTTGGAAACCTCGAGTAGTCCAGTGAAAGCTAAAAGGATGATTGCTTACATAAGTAGCGCAGAATTTGCAGACAAACTTATACTTCTCGCAAGTCCAGTATGGCATGAGAATTTATGTAAGTGCATGTCAGTCAAGATTTCCCTGTGGTGAAGAGCTAAGAGTCCAATTATATGATGAGATTCTACATAATCTAAAATCATTTCTGATGGATAAATGTTAAAGTAGTAATAGAGTCCTAATATCACCCTTGAGACTCCTAAGGATTCAATGGCAATGAAATGCAATTTGTATCCCTCTATCCTTAACCATACGGAGTAAAAGAAAAAAGAATCAATGTTCAAAGAATCAAAGCTTGTCTTTGACAATCTCTTTATCAGTAGAGGGATATTGTATTTTGCTGGAGGTGAACTAATGCTTGTGCTAGAACTTCTGTGACGATATTTCCTGCTGTGGAATGGACGGCGCTTATGATGGTTGTGAGCTTGTGTCAGTGTTACACATTTTTAATTGAGACAACTTTATCGATAGCAGATGCAGTGAAGGGCAATAAACCAGCAGATGTGAAATAATCCAGTAAGAGTTATCATCCTGAAATTTTAGGTATTCAGGTTACAGATACTGAGGATGAGTTGCTATCCATCCTTCTTCTTTAATATTAGGAAAATACATGTTCTTGTGTTATGATGGACCCAGTTCTATGGCTACCGGTGCTAGCACAATGCATCACCTAAAGCAGATTCTTAGAAAGGCTGCTCAGAAATGGATAGGAAGACCAATGTAATTTTATTACTAATAAATAGGTGTCACCAAATAACAGTAAATACAAAGGGGACATTCTATGAGGAAATTGAAAGAAGAATTTCAGAGGAAGAGTTGAACAATAAGGGAAAAGGGCTAGTCATGATCCTTCAGTGTGTGCAGTGTTGAGGATGCAACTCACGCTGCTGAGCATTTGACAGCTATATAAAAAAACCCCAGAAAACAAACTCCAACTACCACCTTTTCAAGCACAATACATACTAGTAAAATACCAGCAAGGAGATGGTGTTTTCCCTGTCTGCAGGACTGCATACCACCTATATTGCATATGTGTCTGCCGTAGAGGTAGCTTGCATACTCCATACCCTGAAGTGAGGATGACAGAACTGTGAAGAGGTTCATGAAAGACACATGCAAGGACATGACTGAACACTTTCATCTGCAGATGCCAGGTGCTGCTGAGGAACGTGGCAGGGCTGGAGAGAGTAAGTGATCAAACCAAGAATCTTACCACAGGAGTGTGCCGAGTGTTTCTGAAGGGGAAAATTCGGAGGGTGGTTCCTCCCTACTGGAAATGATCCCACAGGTGGGTCCTCCCTGCTGGAAAATGGCCACATGAGGCCAGTGTGTCAGACACAGTGATCTCGGTTTATAGGACGAGGAACACTTGAGGGGTAACGGAGGTTGTCATCAGGCATATAGTTTGTTTAGTCTATATTAATACAAAGGGTAATAATAAAACCCTCTATCATTATTTATTTTACTTTTATTTTAGAAAATTTATTCAGCAGTATCTAAGAGAAAGATATTCTTATGTAAAAAATCTTATTCAGAAAGTGGGGGTTTGATGTGGTTGGTTTTTTTTTCTCCCCCCCTGCTGTATCATATTCATTATTGTTTCAGTCTTTTATTGTTCAAGAGCTTTTCACTTTCTATTTCATATTGCTTTCAACTATTTTATGCAGTCCTTTTTTTTTTTTTTTAACAGATGTCCAATATTTTAGACAATGTGCGATGATGTAGATTAGAAATCACAAGATTTCTTCACAAAATAGGAGTGTAGAATAGTCATGCAGAATAAATGCAAAATACCATAGAATCATAGAATGGTTTGGGTTGGGAGTGACCTTAAAGGCTATGTAGTTCCAACTCCCCTGCCATGGGCAGGGACATCTTCCACTAGACCAGGTTGCTCCAAGCCTCATCCAACCTGGCCTTGAACACTTCCAGGGATGGGGCATCTAAAACTCCTCTGGACAACCTGTTCCAGTGCTTCACCACCCTCATTGTAAAAAAATTTTTCCTGATATCTAATCTACCTCCCCTCTTTTGGTGTAAACCTGTTACCCCTTGTCCTGTCACTACAGACCCTTGTAAAAAGTCCCTCTCCAGCTTTCTTGTAGGCCCTTCAGGTACAGGTCTCCCTGGAGCCTTCTCTTCTCCAGGCTGAACAGCTTCAACTCTCTCAGCCTTTCTTCATAGGAGATATTCTCCAGCCCCCTGATCATCTTTGTGGCCTCCTCTGGACTCGCTCCAACAGGTCCCTGTTCTTTTTATGTTGAGGGGCCCAGAGCTAGACAGAGTACTCCCTGTGTGGTCTCTTAAGAGCAGAGTAGAGGGGGAGAATCACCTTCCTGGACCTGCTGGACATGCTTCTTTTGAAGCAGCCCAGGATACAGTTGGCTTTCTGGGCCAGTGCACATTGCTGAGTCATGTTGATCTTCTTATCAATCAACACACTCAGTCCTTCTCCACAGGTTATTATAAGTTAACAAGTTCGTTTAAGTTGAAAATTGAGCAATTTATGGAAAGAGGTAGCCAACGTGGCTGGTGACAGTAATCTAAGGAACTGATCTCAAGTACCTGAGGGATCCTTTCCAGTTTCATATTCTTACATGTGCATTAAAAAAATTTTTGTTCTAGATGCTGGGAAAGAAGAAAGATTTTACAAGTTTTTTTTCATGTTATCTCATTCTGCAGAACATACTGTAGTTATTTATAAACGTGTAACCACCAGCTGCCTTTTCTCACAGTTTTTTTTCTCCCTCAAAAATACACTGATAAGCAGCAAACAAGGAACGACCACAGAACTGCATACATTTGTAAATAGTTATCCTCAAAAGCAGTACAACTGGGATACATAAAAACCATGAAAAGCCAATTAATAGGATTTCTTATGAACTTCTGGGTTTCTTTTTCACTTGCTTTATATTTTCACAGTGGAGAAAGAGAAGAGAAATGTATAATCGAAGACATTCCCAGTGACACATTGGTAATTGGTATGTACCAGTCAATGCTATACAATGATCTAACCTATGCAATAATAAAGATAGATTGTAATGTCATTGAAAATCTATGATTTATAAATAGGGTAAAGCCATGGTGATAAGAAAAAGTGCACACTGAAAATAACTCCCTGCAGCAGGATGTCAGAATGTCCTCACAGATTTCCAGAGTGCTTAGCTGACCAGACAAAGTTTGACTTCTAATTCTGTAGCAGTGAAATTGCTGCTTCAGTGTGTGCTTCTGTATATTCTGACTGATTTACTCACTCATACCAGAATTTTTGTACCATGGTTTTCCCCGTATGAACGGGAGAGTTACTTTTTTGATTAATGCTGGTCTGGAAAGAAGCAATTCAAGATGTACTTAAGTTCCATTTCACCTGGGATATCACAAGCACATTAAATTCATCTACAAGACTGTAAATGTAAGATCATTTTTTAAAAATAAATAATGTGATAGATATGAAAGACATTCCTAAAAATGTAATTTGAATACAGCACACTTTTGGAGGTCTCAGCATGCCTTCTGTATGCTAATCTTGACAGAGCATTAGGAGTAATCAGAAAGTTTTACTTGTTAATCAGCCATTTTTTGTAGTATTCTACGACATTTTCTGGTGTAGTAAAAATTTATCGTATTTCACACTGTTATAAAGTGCCCCCAGGCAACTTTAATCATAAGCACATGAAATACATATATTGTTTTATTGTTAATTATTTATCTTAATAATTTTGCCGAAAAAACAATAAAAGTGTTTAAAGTTATGTTTTATTTAACAGATTTTTATCTATGTTTTTATCCAGGGAATTACAAAGTACAACGCTGGGATATACATAAACAAGAGTTTCTTGAATCCGCTCCTGGTTTGGGAATGTTTGTGACTGTCACAACTCCTTCTGCTGAGGTAAATATGCTTTATGTTTCTGTGGGATTTATAAGTTGACTTTTGGCACTGGCAGTCAGCACTATCTAAAAAGATACTTTTGAGGGAAAAGTAAACCTACAGTTTACCAACTAGTTCAGTATTTTGATGCTGAAGGGTATAAGCACCTTGTGATTTCTGTCAAAGTAAATAGAAACGATAATATTTGATAATGATATGTGTGGACATTTTTTGTGTTACTACAGAATTTGGGAAACGGTGTCTATAAGAATAGTAAGTGACAACTGACAAAACAGGTTAGATTTTAAAAAAATTAAAATCCACTACTGAAGTAAAATGGTACAGAATATACTTGACCAGCAGAAAAGAAAGCTGATGACAAAGTAAGCTGCAAATAAAGGTGACCATGAGACTGCATACAGTGATCATGCATAGCAACTGCCTGCATTGCCATGTGGTCCTGAGCTTTTTCAGCAAAGGCCAATTTATTTCTGTGTCTAGACAAGGTCTTAGTTTGTGAACTTTAAATGGTTTAGAGAGCATTGGCTTTTGTACACTGCAGAATTCTATAACATTTCAATGTTCACTGTAAGCTAAATCTGTCTATTTTTCTCTAAATTTATGCTGAATTTGAGATAAATTTATGATACCAGGAGGGTAATTAATTACTTTCTATATCCAAAACACAATTTTGTGTTTTGATTTATTGATATTCGTAATGGACATAACCAACAAATAATTTATATAAATTACAGGTACTATTGTCAAAACTGTATGGGCCACAAGGAACATTTTCTTTTACATCCTATCTATCTGGAGAGCATGTTATCTGTTTACAGTCTAACTCCACAAGATTTGTGGCATTTGCAGGAAGTAAACTGGTAGGTGTATTTCTTAAATATTCTTTGTTGTAATAGTATCAATATTTTACAAAGTGCGGAGATTATCAACTACATTAGGAGTTGGTTTAACTTCTAGCAGATAATTCAACATCTCTTAGTGATTGAATACGAACAGAAATACAAAGATGAAGAGATAAAATGACTGTTCTGATATTTAAGAAGTCAAGGTTAAACAGGCAAGACTAATAAATATAGAGTGATTTAATGTTTATACAGTGCCTTGAATTTGAAAGTTTTTGATAAATAAGCACAACTATTTGGTTCCAAAAGCTAGATATGTAAGGCTGACTAACACAAACACCTGTCATAAAGATATTCCCTGTCCTCACTAACTTAGATTGAATTCCTAATGAAAATTTAACATTTTAATTTTTGATATATTTTAAAAATAAAGTATATTAGCATAATTGATATTACCTACTACCAACAAAGTTGGTCTTAATGCAGACTTTGGAAAAAAAAAAGCCATCAGAGGTGATACTATGGCTCAACTCTATTTCAGCAAACAATTCCATAAACACCATTTAAAAAATTTTTTCTATATGCCTCTTCTCAAAGAATAGTTGAACAGGTAAGAATTACTCTCTTGGCATGCCTTTTTTTTTTTTTTTTTAAACTGTGAGAGCTGAAATACGATGTGCTCTTCATCTGTAGTTGCTGTATGAGTAGATCAAACATCTATCGTGGTATTACCAAGCTCTAGGATTTCCACGGAGTATCTGGTTAGCAAAATTTTTTATTTTCTCTTAGGTACAAATTGGCTTTAAGGAGAACTTTTTCCTATTAGTTTGAGTAAAACTTTTAATTCATGTCAAAATAAGTTGAAGTTCATAATATTTGAAGTTCCATTCTTCTCTTTTCTTTCTATGGGTCTCTTGCTTGGCCAGTTTGGGGCATTTTCATTGTAGGTTGCACAACAATTTATAGGATATTGGGAGGTATTTCATAACAGAAATAACGTGTGGTGAGAGAGATAAAAACTACTTTATGGATAGTTCTGCTTCAATACCTATGATAAACTGCAAATAATGATTCAGCTAGTGTCCTTCCAGTCTTATATTCCTGTTAGTGGAGGAAACATAGAAGTGCATTTTTAAATGCTTCCTGCAGTACTACTGAAGAATGCAATTTCTGCGTTATTAGGATGGAATGTGAAATACAATAAACAGTCCTAATGGTGCTCATTTTTTTAACTAGTTTGGACAAAGAACAGAAAAGATTTTCAGGGTGATTGAATCAATACTAGCCTGAAAAAAATGTCCTAGCAGTAATGAAGACAGTAAATTTGTGGAATTAATTTGAAAATAAAATTAAGAAATACTTTAAATATCCCACCTGGTTCTAATTTTAGGAAATATTTCTATAAGCAATTAAAACTATTTTCCTGTAATGACCTTAAAGGGAAATTATCCATTGTTTCTTTTTTCTAAGGAATTTTGAAAACACAGAAAACACAGTAATAAGAATATTTTTTCTATTCGCAGCGCATCCACTTGGACATCAGAGTTGGAGAACATTTTTTGGATGAATCTGCTGTTCAAGCCAAAGACAAAGTGAATGAAGTTAACGTTAGACTAGAACATCTAGTTGAGCAAATTCATCACATATCCAAAGAACAGAACTATGAAAGAGTATGTATGTTTCCTAGTGGAAATGTTAAAATTATTGTACATAGGCTTATTGATTTATAAAGTATTATGAGGTTTATTATTTAATTGCAGTGTTATGTTTAACTAACACATAAAAATCCATTGGTTTTTAAGCAAAATAGCTTACATTCCCTTGCAAAATATTTTTAAGCTGGAACATAAAAACTAATTCATCACTGTGAACTCATGCTTATAGCAACAGGTGTTGTTTTAAAGCAGGAATTCCCAAATACAGTTTTCTTGGTCAGTCAGTAACAGCAGCTGAGCAGGTGGCAGGTACTGTTGCTGGTGATGTTGCCAACTGTTGTTTCCATGCTGGTCCGTGTGTATAAACTTTATTGGAGTGTGTATATTTATATATCTCCATGCAGTTAGGAATAAAGCCGTCCTTCAAACAAGTGTACCCCTTTTGTCTTGATGTTTCTATACGTATGCAGGCAGTCAGACTGTGTTTGAAATACATCAACTAGTTACCTAAAAAGAGAAATGTGGCTGAAAAAGGGTTCTCAAGTGCAATATGGTAGTGACTGTAAAGCTGAAAAGGCTTAAGCCTGTACTAATGGAACATATTTAGCACAATATATCTGTTTTGAAGAAGGGAAAGCTCTGTTTGCCTTTCTGCTTCAGGATACAGTGTGTCTGCTTCCCAGTTTTGGTGTGTAAAGATACCCACCTTATGGATAAGAACAAACTTTTGATTTTATCAGGATGAAAAAAGTGTTTGCTCGCTACTGTGCAGAAGAGGGCTGCCTGCTACTTGGATAGCAACATGAAACATTCAGATGCCAAAAAGGTAATCATTATGCTTTTCCTTTTTTCTTTAGGAGCGGGAAGAAAAATTTCGGAAGACAAGTGAAGAAACCAACAGCAATATTTTGTGGTGGGCTATTGTACAAACACTAATCCTCATCTTCATTGGAATCTGGCAAATCAAATCTCTCAGAGATTTCTTTATATCGAAGAAGCTTGTTTAAGTCTTATAAAGTACATGCACAGATTAAAAAATTGCACACCATATGAAACCTAACACCCAAAGAAACCCTGCATCTATGAGAAAATTGGTTGTATAAAACTCTCAAGCTTCTCTCATTTTCTACTCTGATTCTTACTCTAACTCTGGTTTCTTCATCTACATCACAACCTCTGGCATCCCCTTACATTTTAATCGTCGAAACCCATCTTTTATCAGTTTTTTTCTCTCTACAGATGTAAAGCTAAATTTGAAGGGAGGGCTCAGTGACTAAGGCATCATTTAAATTCAACTCAGGATTGTTAAATGTAAAATAGAAATCTAAAACCAGTTTCACAATATTTTAAATTTCTCTACTTGCTTAGTAAGCTTGTTTGATACTACCACGAACAGTTCAGCATTTCAGAATCAAACAGTAGGCACAGAAACAACTATATCCCTGGCGGTGTTTAATTTTGTGAGTGTCCTGAACTCAGCCTATTTATCTGTAATACCTAGCTTTTTCAAAAATATAATTGTGACTGTTTAAAAATATTCAGATTTTTAAGTGACAGTGGAGCCCACCTTTAAGATTGTGATCATTGGTTGCAGCAATTACTGTGGACAAGAGAGACCCAGACAAAAAATTTGGATTTGTCCTTACTTTTTACTTTTAGATAAGCCCTAAACATTATGCTATAGATTTGAGATCAGACCTCTCCCACAGATGTTTATGTAAGTATTAGTCTTTATGAATTATGCCAAAGTAAATGAAATTACAGGTTTCTTGGTAAACACTGAATTTGTGCCTATGTATTTTATTTTAAGTTATTCCTACACTAAATTCCTCAGTTTCTTTCTGTGTTAGAGAATTATTTTTATTTTAATTATTCAGCAACTCTAACATAACTGTCTAAGGAACTTACCAGTTTTTGACTTAATCATGTATTACCTTTTCAGTTATTGCAGCTTGGTTGGATATATGTTTATGCCTTAATATAGCTGCTTTATATAAAACTAGTAGAGTAGCTACAGTACCATGCAATTACAAGTCAATAAGCTATGTTTAAAAAATCAAATAATTAGCCTGACAAAACAGCAGTAGTATAAGAAGGAGTTGGAAGTGGTTATAACATGACCCATCTCAGCACTTGGTTAACATGTAAGAACATGAAACTTGGAAGTTTCTAGAGAGCACTGTGATAGCAGAATATTTTGATTTGGCTTCCTACTTGTCTTTCCAGACCCTTTGCTAGCCTAACAGGTATTGAAAGCTATCTGTAAACCAATTATTATTTTAATGGCACTGCTTTCCTTCTTTTTTCTATCTTCTCACCTTTTGTTTTCATTAGCAAAGAAATGACATTGCCCTTGAAGTTCACTTACATTTACTGTATGGGAATGAAAAAACAGCTGTGAGTATGTGAGAATCCATAAAGCTGATACAAAAGAGAGACAAAAAGCAATGCTCTACAGACCAAATAAATTAAAATAAAATCTCATAAAGCTACTCACTGAGGTGTGTCCTATATTTAAAAATTCTGAGACTTTACTTGTCGCTTGAAATGACTAGTAAATAAGTCCTGTGAAATTCACTTTTATAGAGCACTTAAAACATGTCTTGTAATAACATCTTTGGTGGTGGGCAAGAAGGAAAGATGTCTTAAAACCATATGATATCCAAAGTCCAAGAAGATAGGTTAATAAAGGGTTGCTACGTTAGTGGTTCAGACTTCAGCCGGTGTTTAATGTAAGGCTCTTAACTACATCCCAATGACAAACTTAACTCATCTCAGTTGAAATGACTTAGGCTTTTGTACCAAAAGGACAGGCACCATGGCAGAATTTATGAAGGAGCTGATTATGCTCCTCTGTATTAATTAGGTCTATACTCAAACCAGCACTGAGAATTGGAGCCTTGACTATAGCTTGAGAGCGCTTCATTCTTTATCTGAAACAATAATAATAAAAAAAAAAAATCTTTAATGAAATGTTTTCTGTCTCCTTCAAGATTTTTAATTAACTCTAAAAGAAGAAACTGAATCATTGGTCTTTTGGGAAGCACTTTGGGGCAGTAGTCTTTATGAAGTTAAAAGCCAGAGGTTTCTCCTATGCAATCTGTGAGTCTGTCATACCCAGAGCTATGGCCTGCACTACATATAGGCCTGTAAGGGAATTTTCACCTAAAATTTTTATCAAGGGAAATTAGCAAGCCCAGGGGTTCTTTTCAGACTAAGAAATTAAAATCAAAACTTGTTGTTTTGCTCTTTTACCTCACCAGAAGCAGCAACAACAAACCTGTCACAGTAAATGACTAACCTTCCCATATTCCTGCATTTAAAAGACTGACAAAACACTACCCTTTTGCACACACCTGCTGTTCCAGAGGCAGCCCTGTATGTATGGCCACTTCTGTGAGGGAGGACAGGGCTTGTGGCGAAGCACCTACCCAGAGCACTGCTGGTCGGACCACTTCTGTTGCCCACACTTGGGGAAGGGAGGGGGAAATGTCTCAGAGAGGATCCGCTGTGTGGGTACTCTCCCCAGTTTGGAAGTGAAAGGCAAGGAAACACACTTTTTTTGGGTGTGAGGGTTAAACTCTGCTGCCCTTAGGCCCCCCGGCTGGGGGAGGGGCGCTGTCATCCCTCACATCAGGGCCTGGTGTGCCTCACATCAGGGGAACATGGCAGAGGGGGGCCTGTAGGTCTCACCCTGGGCCGGCAACGAGGGCAGCATCTACCTCAGCCACCTGCTCCCTGCTGGGCCCTACTGCCACTCCGCCACATGGCTGTTCCGGTCTTTTGCAACGTCTGCTTCTGTGAGCCCCGCAAACCCACCCCACGATTCAGCCTCACAAGCTGCGGACATGTTATCTGTGAGATTTGCCTACAGAAAGGTAATGGCTGCTGCAGGCATGGGCTGCTGGGCCCTCTGCTTCGGCAGGGCAGGCAGCGCCGGTGTGCACATATTTGCTTTAGCTGGTAACGTTTCTGACTCACTGTGGAAAAAAGAAAAGCCAGAGCATTTCTTTTAGTCAGCCCAATGTTATTGATAAACCTTTTCAATTCTTGCTATTGATTTCCTTTAAATAGTAAAAAACCCACCTGTGCCTGCAGCCAGATGAATCTGGCTGGAGCAATGTGGCATTGAGAACAAGCCTCAGACACTGAAAACTGGAGGCTTTAATAGAAGTTGGAAGCTTACAATCCATGATTGCATTGAAAAAAATCAAGTGCAGTCTGCTCTTCTAATTTGGAAAGGGCATGCTTTTTCATTAGGGAAAGAGCAATCTGCAAACCAGAATTTGTTTAGGGCATGTTTTGCTAGTAGTCTTAAGACATTTTAAATCTCAGTATTGTTGCTGGAACACTAGAAAATTTTCAGCAGCATTAGGGGAATTGGAGGTGATGTTTTGAAGCTTTTGTGTGTTGCATGCAATTCCTGAGTCATATGCTGGGACCCCAGCGACGTGCTTAGATGTCGATCTGTGAAAAACGTAGCGGATTACGGAAGTTGCTTTAAAAAAAAAAAAAAACCACAACAAAAAGGCAGACAAATATAAATGTTTTCCCCTGCCAAATGCCCTGTGATTTGTAAGGACACACAGAATAAATGATCAATCTGTATTTCAGAATTAAAAACTTTTGATTAAAATTTTTAGAAAAGTTGCTGTTGAGGGGAGAGGATCATGAAATGCAGCCTTTAAATACAGCTTGCAGGCTCCTAGAACCTGAACAATATCTTTCCTTTCTGCTGTTAATATTATTTAGCAGACAAAAACCTGAGACATGACGTTGTTTTGTTTGTGGTTTTGGTGTTTTTTCTTTGTTTGGTTTTTTTTTTTATGTGAATTCAATAATAATGGTAATATTAAGCTTAAAACTCTTTAAATATGTTTATAAACATTGATCCTTAGAATCCTTAGAAGGGAAGCGGCTAGTAAAATTATCAATTATAAATATTGTAGTCATATGCCTTTAGTAGAAATATTTCCTAATATGTTTGCAAATAATCAGAGACATTTTTTAAAAAAAAGATAAAATTTTAAAAAGTGATGTGATGAATTTTTCACTGGAAAAAAATCACAAAGTAAAATTATTAATTCTTTGAAGTTAAGGTTTCATACGTTTTATAAAGTGAGCCAGACTAGGCCTCAATCTATAAAGTCATATATCCAGTTGACTTTAACTCATTAGTGCACTTAAGCATACATTTAATTAAATTTATTTAAATCAAAGGAACTAAAAGTCACCTACATTCAGTGGCACAAATGATATTCATGAAATTATTTACATGAATGCTTATTTGCAGGACTAAGACCTGATTACAGTCACACACATTTTCCCTATGCAACTGTGTGTAATGGTTCTAGAATCAAATTCTTTATTCATATTTATTTGCAGTTTTTGTATAACATTCAGATTCATTCCACATGCTCCATACAAATGTTTAGGCATCAAATTCTAGTAAAATTGTATTCCATATCTATTGAGTTTGATGCCCATTTTAAATGTGTCTACCTTACAGGCAAAAAAGATGAATGTTTGATCTGCAGAACTCCTTGTCGTACATTATTCCTTTCAAAACAGGTAAATGAAGCTTTAGTGTTGTATTACATTAGTCTCTAGTTTGCTTAACAGCTAAATTATTTGCATTACAAAATATTTCCCTTTTGTTTGCCAACTGTGACATGAATACTTACTGATGCTAGGTTGGTAGACTTAGCTACTTATGCACTATACAGCTTTTAGTTTTATGGATTTCTTCAAATAAAAACCTCTTTAGGGGGGACTCTAGGTTTTCAGATTCTTCTGGACTGTAAATCATTCCAACCTTTTCAAGAAACGTGACTGGCTGCTGTGTGACATCGACTATTTTCAAAATGTAGAAAAATGTTTATTGACTTATCATTTGTACATCAGAGAAAATGGATTATAATGAATTGTTTCAGGTAATGGACTGAATCAAAAATGTGCATGGTGGTGCATCAGTTTTCAAGTGCAGTGGGTTTATTTCCCCATTTTTATTTAAGCTTAACTATTTTCCTTATGGCCATGTGATTAAGAAATGTTGGGAATTCTTGTTATTCACTAGAGAATGAATAGCTTTTAATTCCCTTTCTTCAGAAATCATTAGAAAGATTTAATTTTCTCATTTCTCCCAGGAACCATCTTCTCCTTAGCTGATTTTATAAATGGCTTGTGCAAACATTTATATTTTCCTATACTGGTGCCTACCTAAGAGACAAGCCTGCCTTACAATGATAGAAGAAAAATACTAAGAGCATTCAATACAGATAACACATAAAGTCCTACAAAGCTTTAAAGCAATAATATATATGAAATAGAGTACAATTTGGGTCTAACCCTGAAGCAGTGATGTCGAAGGAGGGCAAAATTTCTCTGGATATGTTTAAAAACTGAGCTGATGTGTATCTAAATACAGAATCTCTACCTCTACATACTGTATCCAAAAAAGTAAAAAGCTTTTACACTATATTTCATACTTGTAAACACAGAATCTTGCAGAACTGAGACAGGGTGAAGACACTGCTACCAAAAATCAGAATTTACAGCAAAATCACAGAATGCAAACGTAATACAGGGGAACAATGTACATGGTGATCAAATAAAAAAAAAAAAACCAATGCCTCCCATAAAACTTCTAAAGGAGGTATTTTAATAAGCTTTCAATATCAGCCTAGCCTGGATGCAAGTTTTATTATTAATTTCAGTCACAGAATAATTTAGCTTGTCAGGGACCTCTAGAGGTCATCCTGTCCAACACCTTGCTCGAAACAAAGCTAATTTTGAAGTTATATCCATCTTAAATTGCAGCATTTCAACAGAACTTGACAATTTACTTCAAAAATATGGAAGGAATTAAAAAATGTAATGATTGGGCTACTAACAAAAATATTAGATGTTACACTAGAACCTGCCACTGCTCTGGAGGACGGGAAAGAAGCATATTACCATATTCTTTAAAAAAGACATTAATGATGATTGCTTAGCCTTGATTAAGAACAGATAAAATGATTGGAATGATAATTAAAGATGCATATAAAAAAGTCATGGCTCTATAATTCAGGAACCTGCATGGAAATATACTTGGTAACCTTTATGTGCTTGATGCTATGGAAGAATTCCCAATGAGTAGGAGGTCCTATAAATGTGTTAAAACTCCTCATTAAATTGTATATTGGGGCAATCAACAGCTACACATTAAATACTCTCATCTTTACAGTAATGCATGCTCGTCACCTTTATGTCTTCCTTCTGTGTCTCATGATCCCCACTTGCTTTTTCCCAGAGGATGGTTAAGTGTAACGATAAATCAGAATCTCGCTGTTCATTATCTGAGCATATCATGTTAACATCTGCTACTCCTTCATGCAACAGATAAAATATATACAGTGTTCTACAAAGCTTTATTTTAAAGAGTTTTTAAATCAGCAATGAAGCTTGTTGGCTTTTATTTTTCTCAGATCTGGTAAGTTCTTAAACCAAGGTCATTGCTTTGTTAGGACCCTAAATCAGTTTCTGGAGCTTGCCTTCTATGAATACATTTCAAAGATGCCAAGTACATTTTTATGAATATATTATTTTTTTTTAATAGATGAAATTTTATTGTCTTATTTGTATTTTCTTTACTTAAATACCATAGATACATAGGTTAGACTGTGCTGTCTGTTTGTTTCTGGCTTTCTCAGTTCACCCTGTGGAAATTTTTGAATGCTTTTTGGCTAATGTCAACCAAATTCAAAAGAGCGGAGGAAGTTTCAAATGCAATTAATTTCCTCCTGTGAGTTCTATAAAGATTAGTAGCTGGGGAAAGCAAGGAAAAGCAATTTAGTTCCCCTGGTGAAAGAAGTGCAAGTACAGCTCATCAACAAGCAGAAGGGCATTTGGCAGCCACGTGCACAGTTCTGCTGAACCAAACAGTGCACATGCTCAGATGAATTGCTGTACAGGAGATCGAAGTAGCTGATGGCACAGTATTGGGAACAAAAGGTACAAATCAGTTGCAAATGCAGGTTATTAATTTAGCTCCTCAAGTAATTGTTTTTCGTGCATATGAGACTCAACTCCCTCTAATTATTAAAAATATATAAGCACACATTAAAAATAGTTTTGGCAAATGCAAACTAAATGTTATTTAGTCTTCAATATTTGACTTCATACTAGTGTTATACTATTTTTAGAATAGACAAAATTATTGTCTCTGTGCATGGGTGTGCATTTCCAAATGGAGCAACGCCCAATTCTTTTTGTTTTCAATGCAATATTTTTAAGTGGTAGCACTTATCTTTCTATTTACATCCGGAGAAGCACTCAATAATGCACTTTTTTCTTTTTCTTTTTTTTTTTTTTTAACTTTCTGAGATTCTTTAGTACTTGTGGGCTTAATTTACATTTTGCCTGCCACAGTTTCAGTTCTTCTTGATTGGATTTTGAAAGGTGGTTCCTTACATGAAGGATTCCTTTTTTCTGGGACTATCTTCTTTTATCATTTGAATATGTTGGGATTCTTCTTGCTTTTTTATTCAACTACTACCTAGTCATATCTACCTCCTATTATACAATCACAATATATGAAAGAATATTCCAATTTACAGTTTGTGGGTAGATGTAGGATTTTTGGCTAGAATCCTCATTTTTAAAAGCTATTTACTGTTACAGTAGAAGAGGATTGAAATGTGACAACTGTTAGTTCTCAATAATGTAACTGTTTTAACTTAGTACTATAACTAGTGTAACTATTTTGGGATTGTGGGTTTTTTTGTTTTGCTTATGAATAAATTAGGAATACATGTATTCTGGATTAAAATAACACTTAACTAAGTTATCTACATTGCTTTCTACATTTCGATAGATGTCCAAATGTTACATTCTGAAATTCACTTTGTATTTTGTAGCCATTCTTTCTCACTATATATAATAAATATATTCCTGAAATGCAATGATAGTTTAGGTACAGAGCACTTACTCAGCATTTGGTAAAAACACAGATGGCCACGTGTGAGTTCAGATCATGATCTCTGATTAAAAGTCTCAGTCATAAAATATTTGAAAAATTCTACTATTATTTTAGGGTTTTGTTCTTATGCTATTGTAGAATTTTTCTGCCCAACAGGCAGGAGAGATAAAGGGATACCAGTCAGCATTGGAACCATTATGAAAAAGGAAACAAAAATGATTATTAGATTCATCCATGTGCCTAGGGATGGTGAGAACCAAAAAGCCCAGAAAGGGACTGCCAGAAACCTGGCTGTTGATCTGAAGGCAACGCCTCTTCCAGGGGACCACAACGTCTTCCTTGAATGTCTTCTGGAAATTGTTATTGTCTTAGCTACAATAAGTACATATGTGTGTAATATATAAACAAAAGCACAAAACCTTCCAGATGGTTAATAAGGACATTAAATAGAACTGGGCTTGTTTTCAATTTCTGTTTCATCCTACTCTTGGTCTGTCCATTTTTTATTTATTTCCATCAATCAATTTAAGGAACATTTCACAGAATGCTTTATTTAGTCTAGCTTGCAAATAAAAATGCTAACACTGGTCTACTTTCTTCTCTTGGTAGACAAATCCTGATATTCAATCACTGTTCATGGGAATAGATACGTTATGCAAGAAATATTCAAAAGAAATAACACAGGTGAATCTGCCTTATAACTTTTTAACTCTAACGTAAGTAGCAACTTCTACTGATGTTTATATAAATGGAAAAAATATGTGAGTGAATGCTTGAAAACAAATGTATACTCATTACTGTCTTTACTTCCTTAGTTCCTCAGTTTCAAAGTTCTAAAGAAAGCATAAATTATTCATCACAGCCATTGCTGATGTTTTCAAACTCTCTCGGAGGACCACTGGTCTGGTTATTTTGATGATGTAAAATCATTTTTAATGCCATGCAATGAAAAATTAGATCTGCCAGAACTTTAAGCATGCCCAGATGTTGTGCCCTAATTATAGCAATAAAAAGTTACACGGTAAAAATCTGAACTGGGTAAAGCCGTGAGCTGAGTGTGCGCTCTCTCTTTCTCTCTCTCTCTCTTTAAATCAAAGTGAAAAAGTTAACAAATATCTGCGATCTCAAAGGCTAGGCTTTATTAAAACTAAGAACAATCTAATTTCTAAAAAACAAACCTGAAACAGCTCTGCTTTTTTTCAGACAGTTGCAATAAAATATTTCAAGGTAAATTTCCTCCCTTCCTTCTGTAAATTCCAGGCAGGACACCTTCCTTAAGGCTTAGTTTCCAGTCCAGAACTTTAGTAGCTGTCTAGATTAAATGAATTCATATAAACTTCCATTGCCTTATCATTTTCCACATCTCTGCCATTGACTTTGAGACTTGTCCCTTTTACTGACCATTTCAGTGGCAGTTGCAACCACTCTAGGTTGAACTGTAGTAGTACATCCTCTCTGAACCCACCTGCAACCTTCATTGTGTATTCTCATCTCCCTTGGGCTGATACATGCTTGGTGTTATGGTGAGCTTCCTGATCCAGCAGAAGAGTAACCCAGGAAAGATCACCTGCTTTCTTTAATGGTGATTATGGATTCACATTTGCTCTAGTCTATGCTTCACAAACTTCTCCAAAGCTGAGTATAGCCCCTTTACTCAGCTCTCCTCCTCCTAAGGCACATAGGTGACACAAGACAAACAAAAAGCCTTCCTCCATCCTTCCTTACACACTTTTAAATAGCATGGATGATGATCAGCAGTCATTCTGTAAACTGAAATAATCCAGAGAGCTATACCACTAATCACATGGGAATACACACTTCTGTAAGGTGTCAAAGAAAGAGAGAAACACACACGATCTTAAAAAGACAAAGGTGGTTTTCTGTAGACTGAGATGACCTATGGGAAACATATTGAAGTGTAATTAAGGCATTAAGTTATGTTCAGAACTTCTACCAGCATTGAAAGACATAAAAGTAGCCTGTGAGCTGTCAGGCCAAAGGTTTATCTAATCTAACATCCTGTCACAACAGGGTGTTTAGGAAAGCATGTGAGAGCAAGGCTGGCAGGTAGTGACATGTCTTCAGAACAGCCTCCTGGCTTTCAACAGTTTGTGACACAGGGATATCTCAAGGTGGGGTTGGTGCCTTTGCATTCAAAAGCTTTTGGTGGATATTTTGCCCCATGTAACTGTCAAGTGGTTTTCTGAATATTTAGCATCTATGAGGTACTATGGAAAGGGGGTGTGAGGATGATTTCCTTTTTCAGGATTTAACCTGCTACCTCCTAGTGTCATTTGATATTCTTGAATCCCATTCTAGAGGAAAAAGTCACCATTCCCATACATTCCATCTGTGCTAATCCTTAGGTTTAGACTGCTAACACACACTTTCTTCGACTGTCTTTTTCAGCCATGAAGACTCATATTCTGTGCGGTCATTCTTTTAGCGAAGTTCTAACATATGTCTGATTAATCTGAACTGTTTCCAAGACCTACTAAATCCTTTCTGAGATGTTAAGCAGACTCAGATTATAGTAATATACTTTTTTTTTTTTTAAGTGCAATAATGATGTTCCCAATTCTATTCCTTTTTTAATCACTTCTATGATCTGATTTGCCTTTTTGACTGGTATTGAACACTGAATTGACATTTTCACAGATTTCTCCCTTGTAGACCCAAGACCTCATTTCTGAGTGGTGGGAGGCTGCTCAGAGCCCTTTCTGAGTGGCTGTTTCTTCCATCAGTTCTTCTGAAGACACTTCGATCCTATAATGAGTATCCAGTAAGAACCTCCCAGGATCTTCTACAGTGAATAAGAAGTAACCATTTCAATTCGATACTCCACTCTGGGGTTATCTTCTCAGAGCATTTCTTCTTGTTTGTCCATATCCCTACATATTTTCTGGCAGTTTTCTTACATGTGAGAAGACAGATTTATTAGGAAGTTATTGCTTATTGTAATTTGTTCCTTGAGCTCTTGTCTTGCCTACCTTGTATATTTTTACTTTTAACCTGTCATGGTTTATGATCCTCATTTGGATGTAAGAAGTGCTTACACACCACCAGACACTGTGTCTAACAATTATTTTTTAATTAACAGGATATTTTTACAAGGCAAGTTATAATTGCCAGTAAGACACATTACTTTTTATGATGCCATTAATTTTATGTGTTTGCTTAGCACTAATGGATACAAAACACCACAGCTAAACTGGCTTTCCAATGTCTTACCTTGTTATTGAACACAGTATTAAAATATAAATCCAGTCAAGTAAATCTACTGACTCTGTTGTAGGTCATATGAGATTAAACTAACTTTGTAAGACTTTATCAGCGATAATAACTTAAAATATTTTGTTGAAATGGATTTAAAGAAGTTATGTTAAATACCTTTTGAAATACAGAAAAATTTGAATACTGTGAAGTAATTTTTCTCCATCATTTTCTTTGCTTGAGGCTACATAAATGTAATTAGGTGAGGCTTGATATAACTGTATTTATTTTTAGATTTCAGAATTTCAAGAAAAACATCGTAAACATTTATTAGCGTACCACAGACAAAAGGTAACTCTAATTGGGATTTTCTGATTGTTTTTTGCTTATGTTTTCCTTGTTGCTTTGGTTTATTTTTAGAAAATGTATTACATTTTATTGGAATACTTAGAATAATTTATCTGGATTGCCTAATTTCTGTGATTATAAATATCAGGTTTTGTTTAAAATCTGTGAGGACTGGATTAATTACAGTTACTATTATTTAATAAAACAGGTTTTATTTGTGAGGTGACTGAGATTAAATGGACAGTCAGAGGACAGGGAGAGAAGAAACCAGTTCATTGTATGGAGGAGAAAGTGGAGGAGATGGGGAGACATTGGGAGATACATGATAAGCCTAGGGGAAAAGAAGGCTAGGGCTGACAAACTGAGGAGACTAGTTGTCTTAAGCACCCTATGTGCAGCTATGGCTAGCACTGGTGAGGATGGTTTGGTGGACAAATGGTTTGACAGTGAGGCTGAGGTGAGCAAGGAAGAGATCCCTGTGCAATGATACACCTGTCTTGTTCCTGTGAGTTTCAGTTAGCAATGCTCCTTCCTTCAGGGCTACTGGGAGGGAGCCTGGATGAGCTGAGGAAGGCTGGATCACAGCTGACAGAGGCACACAGCAGGAGCGTGGGATTAGATGCTCACACTCAGGGTTATAATCTCTTTCTGCTACTGACTTTGAAATGATGGTGAGTGGGAAAAGAATGGAGTAAGAATGATTTAGGGTCTAAACAGTTTGACAAATAGCAATGACACCCAGGGAGGTGTGGAAGCACAAATCTACCCTTTGAGACAAGTGCTTCTAGGAAGAAGCCACTCTCCACTCTGTAGGTCTTGACCTTTGAAGAGTTGAAGTACAGCACAAGGGAATTCAAAACTGCATTTTCATAGTTGCCTATCTTGTTTGTTATCCCCTTTGTTATTTCTAGTATGTCATCCTTGCCACTGTCAACCAACAGCTTTCATGACATTGATAAAACCTTTGTTGCTGTTCCTGACAATTGTACAGATGCTGGGGTGTAGATGATACTTGTGGCTTGGGCACTTGATGTCCATATTCCTGGCAAGTCTAGAACCCATGTTGTTCTAGAACCTAAAGACATTGAAAACCAAATACTTATTCACCACCTTTGAGGCATTTTGGCCTTAAAATGATCCAGTCCGACAGAGTGACAGGATAAAGTACATCATTTTTCCTGACGTTTATACTGGTTACTTCCTTAATCAAACCCAACTCTCATTAGGAAAAAGAAAAAAGAATTAAAAAAAAAATCAGATCTTATGTAAGTTAGACGTTGTCTTTAATCTGTTTTGCAGTGTTTCACATCTGCAAAAAGATCGTAACTCCCACAAACAATATGATTTTATAAAGATATATCAGATAATGTTATTAAAGAATTCAAATAATATTATGAGTAGAAACATGAAAAGTTCACAAGAAAATTCATAATTTGCCTTCAAATCAAAATATTAACAGTATGAAGTAATGAAGGACTGAGGTCACACAACAGAAATAAAGGATAAAATATAGATGCAGTATTGAGGCTATTGATTAAATTTTTACATCCTTCATGAAATATAATGTATGATCGTGTAATGAAAGACTGTAAAAAATACACATACTAGGGAGCTGACTTAATGTTCTTGACCTTAATGTTCGTCAATTTTGCAAGCTCATAACATTTTTTAATGGAGATATTTTTGGTTGTGTCTATACTTAATAGGAAATAAGTTTATTACAAATAGGTACTGCAAAGAACTGAATAAATTTTGGATCTGAAAAGAGAAATATGGGAGCATGGTATTTGGTATTGTGTACAGTTATTGGTATATTTTCCACGTAATTCCATATTATATGCCACATAACTTTTAGATATGAAAAGAGGAAGAAAAATAAAAGCAAACTATTTTTGAGGCACTTTTGTTAGTGCTCATTTATGTAGTATTACCAGCATACTTAACAAAAGGTAATCAAACTAAGTCTGTAACTGCCAAAAAGCAGCTTATCTTTTTCAGGCTGTTTAATGGATCCATATAACAGCTATACTTTTACCCCAATAAATATGGAATAGCAATGATATTTAAGTTTTAAGCTAATAGAAAACAGGTTTTCAACACCTCAGAATACTAGTTGTATGAAAATGATGTTGCACATAACACAAACAGACTTTGTTTAAAAGTATGATTATCTCACAGGTGGTAAAGTTAGAAGAATCTCTCAAGAAAGTAACACAACAAATACACCAGCTACAAGGGTAAGAGATTTAATGTGGCAAAAGTAAATGATAAATAGTCTTTCTAATCAAGCAATAGTAAGTTTAATTGGTAAAACAATAAAAAAGACAATTATTGTTTGCCTTTTTCATATATTGTGTGGTACAATAGTAGCAGCATATTTTTACAGAAATAAATGGATTTCTGTCATCAAGTCCATTTTCTTCACATTAATCAATCCTGTCAGGAAGGAATCCAGGTCAGTAGGTAGTCAAAAAATGAACTTTTAGCCATCTCTATCATATAGTTATTCAGTTTTAACATTTTTACTTGCATTCTGTGATTCTATTTAGATGAACATGTGTTTTTTCCAATGGGCTTTTCAGCATCAACCTGAAAAGTACTATGATATCTTTCCTAGTATCTAGCCTGTTTGCAAAATTACCAGAGTTTTGTAACATGTTTCTCATCTTCTGTTTCTTGTAAAAATCAACTTCTTGACTCATCTCCAATTAGTCTTTTTTCTCACAAATGCATCGAAGAGATAGCCAAGTAGATTGTCATTATCCCCCTGCTCATTGACTGATACACCTTAATTGCTTCATCTTTTTGATTTCCAGCTTAAAGCCAAAGTTCTTACTGATCCCTAAGTGCACTCTGTGCCATTACTTTTAATTTCATTAAATTTTATTTCAATAATATGTTTGAAAAGATCACATTTTTAAAAATAATTATGTAGTTCACCTCAATATTAATGTAACTTTCTGTCTTCAGAATTTCTGTCTTCAGATGTCACAATGTTAAACAGCATCAGTTGCAATACTAAACGGAAGGGGACTAATAACATTTCTACACTCTCTTCACACTTTGCTGTTGTTGTTTCCTTTTGACATTATTTATGGTATACTTATATGAATTAATTACTCTGAATTAATTAATCTCTGCTTAAAAGTCCACGTTGCCTACACAGCACTCTAATGTTTGAATTGAATTAACACAGAAAAAATGTACTATCTTACTACCATTTAAAAAAATCTGCTTACCAGAACATAAACCAAACCAGATATCAGATTGATCTACTGTGATCCCCCTGTGGTGAAATTATTGAATTTTTCATTTGTAACATATGTTTCTATGTCCTATTTTATTCTTCTAATTTTGTTAGATTTCAAAAATTTCTGTGAAGAAAACCTGACAGGCCTGGTCCACTTTTCCCTTTTAGCGAACAGGGGTATTAAGGGTACTTAGTGTATAGTTACAATGTACTCCCCCCTATAGATCCATCTTGAGAGAAGCTCTTCACAAATGCCACTTTATACCAGTAATCAAGGATGCTGAAATCTTCTTAATAAGCCACTTCGCAAAGCCAGCAGTTTAATTGCAAAATTCTGTTGATCTTTATGCCTTCTCATTGTTTTTTCAGTATAGACTTTCTTTTAACTCTGACGTGTACTTAATACTGTATTATGCTCCTTGGTGTAATATAACTGAAAGAAAAACAGTATTAAGGAAACTAGGTATGTGGTGGATTATAATAGTTTATATATTTTTATCCACTACTTCCTTTTCCTTGTCTGCATCTCAAATAAATAGCATCTTGGTTATATCAAATACAGAGTTCTTACTGAAGTTCAGATATTTCAGAGTTCTGCCAAGAGAGTGTGACCTAGGGCTTCTCCTCACAAGCACAGTAGACATGTTCCCCCTCTGTATGGTTACAGGCAAAGGTATCATTTTGAAATAGCTGTTGGTGAATGCCAACTTTTCTTTTGATAACTAGATTTTTTTAAGTTTGGGAATTGTATACACTTTTTATAGATTTTTGACTCAACTGTAGTTAATAGTTGTATTTTAGCATCTGTTGTTCCATAAAGTACTATGCCATAATGTTATCCTAAATTGATACTGTTGTGCATGTAATGACTGATACAGACATCATGATATAGAGAAGTTAGTAGCTTATCAAATACATTGCTTCTTTTGCTTCATGGCAATTAGTGTTATGTTAACACCAGCTATTGATCAATAAAATGCTTTGATGTTATGTTTTATTGACCAGTTGGACAAATGAACTAATCAAACCAGCTTTCAATTTTTATCTGTTGTTTCTTCTGTTTCCCCTTTAGTATGAAACCTCCTGAACAAACTACACAACTACCATTTTCCAGTACAAGTAGAAATCCCCTTTCCAGTAAGAAGTGTTTGTTTAAGTTATTAACCATGGAATACATATCACTGGATATAGCTGTGTTCTAATAACAAATGTATTAATGACTTTAGTTCCTTCAAGAAAACAGAATAGTTACTCTTCATGTTCCCTTCATCGTAGTCATCCTTCCACTTCTGAAATGTAGGTACAGATCCATTACTTTTCAATTATAACCTTAACAATGACAACATACTGATATTTTATACATAAAGCCATTTTTTTTGCAGTGAGTTTAAAATAAGTATATTTTCTAATTTTGTGCTTTTGTTCTTCAAACTCTAAGTATGAAAGAACTGAGGAGGGTTCTATCCAAGCATACATAATAACTGCTTGTATAGATTGCCTTGTATTCACTGGGAAAAACTCTAAGGCATGATGCAACCTTTCCTAAAGATTTTCTAGATAGATAGATTGCTGAATTGGTGAGGAAATTTTCCCACTGACTGTAGGAAAATCTAAATTACTTGTACATACGACACCTATATGTACATTGTAATTGTCTAAAGTTAGATGGGAAGAACTCCAGTAAGGCTTATTGGGTTTTAAATACATTGAATATACATCAAGCTAAAAGATTTCTATACCTGTGACTCTGATTTTATTTTTTATAAAAAATAAAATTTCAGAATGCCCTTGTGGAAAGCTGTGACAATCATCTAAATATGCTTATTTATTCTGACTTAAATACAAGAATAACAATGGTAATCGTAAAAAAAAAAAAAATCATCACTGTAAACATCTAAACCAAAGCTCAGAATCAATTAATAGATTTTTCTTACTGGTTTGGAACAAGTCCTAAATACTCATGTGTTATGAATTATGTATTATGCATTCTCCATTATTAGTCAAATTTAACATGAGAATATAATGTAATTTTAGTCATTATAATGAATGTGTTATTTTTATCACAATGTCATACTTATTTTGACTTTTTTTGTAAGAATGGAGTCAATGGAGATTGATCCTGTACCTTCACCAATGAGGAAAGTAAGTGGGTATTTTTGCATATATGTTTGTGTATCTATCTATCTATCTATCTATCTATCTATCTATCTATCTATCTATCTATCTATCTATCTATCTATCCATATATATACCTTTGATTTCTCCTACTCTGTTGTTACTGCAAAAAATTAGGATTCCCCCCCACCATTCAAAACAATTTTTATGTACATGCTGAGTTCAGCTATGCTTGATGCCTAGTAGAAGTCAGATGCTCCGAACCAAAAAGAAATAAATCACAACATTGATTTCTGAAATTATATTCTCCACATGCCATATATAGGCTTTTAAATGATGCTAAATTAAATGGCAAATTCTTGAAATGTCACTATGTTTATATTACAAAAATGTAGCTGTTTCCAAAATAAAGGTCACCAATGCACGAAACTCAGAGTTGCAGTTAACTTTCAGTTCTAATATACTAAGGAATGGAAAAAAATGCAAGATTTCCACCATCACCAGAGCTCATGTAGCTGTCTGCAGTGCAGATCTAGGCTACCATCTCAGGGCTTCCTTTATAACCTGTGGATTGGTGTGTGCTATTCGTCTCATTCTAAAGGACACTTACTGGTCTCATTCCTATTTCTCTTCCTTGACCATAAAAGGATTTTGGGGATCAGGCTGGATGTAAATGCTGTCATTGCTGATGTCTGAAGTTGCACTTGTCACCCTCAAGTTCACATCACACTGATTTTCAAAACCTTCCTGAAATGTCAGCCAGTCATAATCTTTCACCTTTCATAAACAATTTTGTTTGCTGCTTGGTCAGGTGATCTTGCTTCTGTCTATGCTCAGGGTCATCAACATGTGTATAGTATCTTCATGTGTTAAGAAAAAGCTAGATGTAGAAGTGAATAGTCTGAAAGCAATGCTAGAACATGATATTTGAGTAGGGAATTGCAAGCTTTGAGTGCCATCTCTAAGATGGGAATGAAGGCAGAAACTTTTCCCTGTACTAGTATTCTGATTAGGGATCATCCAGGGAAAGATGTTAGCTTAAGAATGGAATCTCATCACAGAAAATGATGTGTCTCATATTATTCTTACATGAATGTGACAGAGAGGACTTCTTGGAATAAAAGTAAAATACATGTACTTTTTTCCCCTGTAACTTAATTCTGACATTTTGCATTTTAGTGCTATGAACAAAAGTGGCAGCTGAGAGTACCAGAGATCTGCAGGCTTTATCAACCTCAAAAATGTAACACTGTTGCTTAAAATACCTGGATAATTAATATACTTATGAAACTGTAATTAATACCTTGCCATTCATTTTAGCCTGAAACACTGACTGGTCCAACAAGATTATCATTAATAACTCCACCGCGAGATGGACGTATGGGTGAGTAAAAACCAAGTTGGCAACTGGAAAACATTTGTATTGCAATAAGATGATTAATAAATTTAAATCCATACATTAGCACTTTACTGAGCAAACTTGAATTAAGGAAGAAGGAACTTAACATGTAGACAGCAATTCAGCAGATGGGAAATGGTTAAAAATAAAGAATGAAATGAGACTTCTAGTAGTGATCTACTCTGTTCTGTGAATAATTGTTCACAACCTAACTGATTTTTGCTAAGCAATGATAGTCAAAGATGCAAAGAAAATACTGTAATGATGCCATGGTCGAACAGAACAGGTTCTGTTGCACTATATGCCTTTGCACTATACTTGCAAAGTATATGCACTATATGCCTTTGCCCCTCTATTAACCCTCATAATTATATTTGGTTATGGTTACTAGAGATTAACATTGTCTGTCATGTCATGTTAAAAATCACATGAGTATAAGGGGGTAACCTAAACAGAGTTTACAGAAGCATCTCATAAGAAAAGCACAGTAATTAAGATGAGATCAAGAATTTCTTCAGAAAGGTGATTTTTTTCCACCATATCACTGTAGTAAGGTATAAGACATTTTATCTGTACTTCCTTTCATTCCTGGGCTGTTGCAGAGCTAGGGTAACACTCTGATGTACATAAGGTATGAATGACAGCCTACTGAAATCACTGCAGTCTCCTTGAGTACTGTTTATTTGTGAGGAGTTCCCCACAATTCCTAATGCTCCACAGGTCATGTGTCCCTCCCATTTTTGATTTTACATTCAGCATGCTTCTGTAACAGCTCTTTCTCAGGCAGTCTTACAGCTGGCTTCAGCAGTTAAGAATCCATCTCCAGCCACATAAGGAACTTTTACCACTCATGAGTTTACATGGTGTAAACATCTCGAAACAAAGACACATGCAATTACAATGCAATTGTGATTAAGGAGCAAAAATTGCTTTTTCTAAGTTATGTCTAATTTATGTGTTCAGATCCTTCCTAAATGCATCCTTGGCTATAAATTTATGGGTAACAAGATAGTAAGCATTGAGTTTAACTGTTTTTTTATTGTGTCTAAATATAAATAGATATTTAATTAGATAATAAAATTATATGTGGAACGGTTATGTGTTCAGCACATTTTAGAATCAACCCATAAAGTTTTGCAGTGGACAGAGCTGAATGAATCAAAGCATGCTTGCAAAAGTAAGGGCACATAGAAACAATGATTTAATGGTGCACTGCATAAAGTTTCCTTCTCAGAGATGGATGGGACAAAAAAAGAATACCTGAAGAACTGGAGCACATCAGCAGAGCTATCCTAATAGTCTAATAGTAGTCTAATAAATGAAAAAGGGTTAAAGAAACCAAAATGTGTGTTTAACCTGAAAAAGATTTGTGGGAATGGTACATTATGAGTTTTTGTGACAGCTAGGCTCTATATGGGATTAGACTATTGAGACTGAAAACAATTTTTCACATTTACTCTCTGTTGGAGTACTGCAGAACACTTTTGATAGTTTTCACTTTTGCTGGATTTCTTCCAACAAAGAGGTACTGGAAGACACCTCAGCAAACATCTTGTCTGTGCCGAATTGTAAAAATACATTATTAAGTTTTAGGGTTATTTTAATAATTTCTCAAGCGAAAAGATGACTTTGTCAGCCAATTCCTTCTCTTTCTTTGTCTATTGTAATTGTGAACCAGTTTTAAATTTGAATAAACCGATCATGAATTTGTCCCAAATAATGCTACTAAAGTACTAATCTTTCTTTCCAAAATTCTCTCATAAGTAAAATGCATAATTCATGTTGTCCCTGTTTTCAAAAATTTGGTTCTTACAGGTAGTGTATCCTACAGAAGTTCCCAGTCATCTGGAATAATGTCAGGTCAAAATAGTAGAGCAGGATCTACAAGGTAATTGAATACCTTTTCAGGATTTTACCATCTCTGATGAGAGATTGAAATTCCTCTTGTCTGGCTTGTTTTAATTTGTATGTTTAAAGGTTATATTCTATACCTGAAGAAATGTTACTGTTCAGGCTAGTTGTACCCTATATGAATATGTTATTGTTGGAAGGTTTTATTTTGAAATCACTTTCTTCAAAAATGTGCAGAGATACTCTGAGTTCTTGTAGCTGTAGACATCTACAGTCATGGCACTTTTATACTAAGGGTAGTAAATTTGCAGTAAGAAAGCGTAACAACGTGTCTAGCTTATAATACTAAAATCAGAGATGACAACACAGTATCTACACAAGAGCTATTCTCTGAATAACTTGAACATCTTCATGCACCAGGTAGCAGGTGTTTCAGGTTTTTCATCTAAATATTAAAAATGTCTTAGACTGTGAGAATTATTAACATCAAGAAAAAACTTAAAATGGTTCCAGAAAAGGTAAGCACTTGTTCTCTGTAATCAGTAAGCCAAATATATCTTTCTAGCACAGATTTAAAATATGCATAATGAAATATTTTTTTCCATCTCTGATTCTCATCAAGTTTGTTTTGTTCTTCTGCTTTTTAAAATACCTAAAAATTCTAAAGAACTAAAAATGTGGTAAGGAATATGTAGAACACAATCATTTATTGCACTATCTATTAAAATATTAACACTATGCTTTTAAGTGGTTTTGAAATCTCTAGTACTATGAAAGTAGGCTCAAATCATATCCATGAATTAATTTCATTAACAGATCCACACCTATAATACTACCACATAGTGGATGTTCACTTACATCATCATCTGGATCACAAAGTAGTAGAAGAGGGTCATTGGCTACTTCTGATTTCAGAACCCCTCAGCTGTATCCATTTACATCACCATCCCCACAGTCATCTGTAACAAGACATCCAATCACCATCTCTGGACTTCTGCAAAGACAGCATTTAGGCAAGTATATTTTATAAAATAACATTTAACACTTCCTGAAAAATTCTCAGCATAACATATGCTTAGAACATGCTTACTTAGTGGAGAGCAGTAAATATGAAATAAATTAAGCAACACAAATATTGTATTTCAAAATTGGAAGCAGGCTATCAGCAAAATATGAAAAATGTTGAAGTTTATAAGTATGTTGCCTTAGTCTTGTGTGCAATAGAATAGCTGCTGTGAAAATGTATTCTTGCTTTACTTCAGAATAATATTTTAATGTAGATTTAAATCAGATAATGTCCATAACTGTTTTATAAATAATGCAAAGCATGTAATAATTTGGGAAAAACTAATCTTGCCGCAAATCTCAAGTAAGGAATAGAGAAAAGAAAAACGTTAGAGGAGGAAGTGCAGTGAACTCAGTGGGAGTCATACCAAGACTGAAATAGTCAACAGGAGTCCTTTACTAAAGCAGAATACTTAAACTGATGCAGGGGAAAGAAGGAAAAAAATGTCTGTAATGAATAGAATGAATGGGAGACAGCTCCAGTGTGTCTGAATGGTGTGTCATAGAAAGCGGGTGACAGTTGACATCTGACTCTGCAGCAGAGAAAAAAGGAACGTAAAAAGAAGCTGCAGTATTCTGAGAGTACGAAATTAAGTATTAGTCACCTGGTTATTAGGAACTAGGGAATATTAATGGAAATGAACAAATGAGTGACCTCATTCTGAAAATAAACCATGGATAGGAAATGAGCAGATGATGAGTCAGAGAAGAGAAAGGGAGGTGTGTTAAAAAACAGAAAAAAGGGTGAGCATATGAAAAGGGTGCAGAGAGAAGGAGCCCAGAACATTGCACAGGACAGAACAAGGGCTACAGTGAAAGCAGATTAAAGAATTTATGAAGAATGGAGATAAGAATGCAGAATTCTTCATATTGAAAATTTTACATCACAAGTGAAATCTTTGTTATTTACACAAACAAGATAATTCAGTTATAAAGCATCTTTCAGTCCATATTAACAAATGTGACCTTTCTATTGCAAGAGAAACACATCCCAGGCAGTTTTGAGTTCATGAAGGAACTGACATACGGCAAAATGCTTTTATGGAAAGAGAAACCTAATTATTTTATATAAATACCAAATGACCATATTCAGATTCACAAAAAGAGCTATACCAAAGTTCTTCTAAAAACGTATGGTGTGTATTTTTAATTTTTCACAGTTTTCACTTTCTCTCTTCCTTGAATAATTTCCCAAAATAATTTACATGAATAAATTTCTCCTTTAGTCTTACTAATATTTTTATTCCATTTGCACTTGTATTCTTATTCTAGGATCAACTAATTTTGGAGGTCATTCAACAGAAAGATAAGCAAACATCTGTGATTTGTTTTGGCCAAAAAGCATCTGGAGAAGCCCTACACAGCCTTTGTCCATCAAAGTATTTGTCATTTCTATAAAACGTCAAATTGGCATAAACCAGCTAACTATTCAGCATGAATAATGTGTTTAAAACATCACTTAACCTGCTGATTAACAACTGTGATTGTTTTAAACAGGAGTGCAAAATCCTCTTACTGTTTTAACAAAATTTGTCTTAAAATGTATTGTATAAATAAACAGTCTTTGTTAACTGTTAAGACAAAACATGATTACATGAGTAATTCAATTGAGTATTTCTTCATTGATTCAATGTGTATTTCTTGCTGTGAATGCATTGAGCTGCAGCAGAACTCTATTTTTAAGTGGTCTTGCCTGTACAGACAGTACAGTAAGACATGAGCCCCAGTCCTAGAAAACCAAAAATTAACCTATGGATTTTTGATACCAGAATGCCAAATTTTGGTTCTTAATCAGCTTCTTTTTTGCACTGTTGAAAGGTGTAAGGTTTGAGGGATATTAGATTCTACCAGGCTCTGCCGAGCCCATACTAGAATATCTATTCCACCTTCCAAGATTTCACCATTTGATTTAGGTAGCAATGATTTCTTCCCAAAATAGAATGGAATGGGTGTACTGGGATGAAAAGACAAAACACAGTGGAGACAACCTTTACTCACATAGGATGCTCTGAACGGAGGGTACCAGAATGCAACAGTTTTCTTTCAGGAATAACTCTTACGTTGAAATTCCCACCATTACTATGTAAGTCTGACTCATTTATACACCTGTGTTTTGTTTTGGCCTTAGCTTTACCTGAACTGTTTGAAAAATAATTAAACAAAAAGCTGGGTTTTAAGACAAAATTCCCTGAGTACATGAGAAATTTCTTTTGGGTTGACATGTTTTGCGTGACCTAAAGGAAAAATGAGAGCAGAAAGGGTAGTATAAGGGAGTTCTTTTGTGATGCTGAGACAAAGTGTTAATTCACCCAGAAAATAGAAGAGTAAATGATCGTTCTTACTGTGTTTGAAATTGATTTCATTGTTCTTACATCATCTCCCTAGCTAGCTACTACCTTGAGTTTTAACTGGCAAGTGTGCCCCTTGAATGAGAGCAAAGTAGATGTAGAAATATCTGTTTTGTGAACATCGCTGGAACAGGGACTTCCATAACAAATTTTAAGCTTCACATTTCCCTTACTTCAATGTAAAACTGCTTTTACTTTTTTTTTTTTTTTTTTTTTTTTTTACCTTGGGAGACTTAGTGTGTTTTCTCCTCCCCAGTATTCTTATATGCAGATAAAGGATTGTGGTGTGAACTTTAAAAATTCCTGCTCTCCTTTAGAGCTAGAGTAGCTTGGAAAATGATGCTAGTAAAATATGATTCCCAGCTTCAACATTAACTGTGCCCCAATGATTTTCTGTTTATTTGGATCACAAGATGGTATTATTTCTAATTTCTATTGTATCGCACTACAGAGTCATCATCCAATATGGCGAAGTCATACTATAGCTTTTGTAATCGCTGAAAGTTGTGTTCTACAGTCAGGTGCAATATCTGGGCTTTGTTAGTTTTGTTTCTCCCTCCATCCGCTTGTGTTTGTCCCCCCTCCCACCACTGCTCCCGTCAATTGCACAGTTGTAAATGAAGACAAAATCTGAGACTGATAAAACGGCATAGTTGTGTCTGTAAGTGAGACTTGCCTGAAGGTTCCCTGGAATGAAGGAGTCATATATGCTTGTTCTACAGAACTAACAATAATGCAAAATACAAAATGCACCCTATTATTCCAAGATGTGAGTAAGTATACCCAGAGAGCTGAATGATTTCTCTATGACTGCTCACCACAGTGGTTTCCTCACAAATTCAGTAATGGCATTCATGACTCTTGTAATCTTCATCAGTACACCCTTTCTGTGGTAAAAGCTTGACATAGGCAGTGTGATTGCTGGCGGTAGGTTGAGAAGAGAACTTGGAACATAACATCAGTAAAGAAAAGTAGTATAGTGTAAAAATGGGTATTTATATAATTTTACTTCTGCTTTGAATTACTTACTAGTATCTAGTAGTATTTCTAATTAAAGGTACTACCTAATCCCTTTGAACCACAGTCCAGTCTTGAAGGAAAAAACAACTAATCTTCAGAGATGTTACGGCTTTGAAATGCACTTTGGAGAGAAAAGAGAATGTAGTTTGAGGAAAACAAAAGGTCACAGGAACTATACATGCTGAGTAGACATACCTTTGAATGACATCCTCTTGCTCTTGCAAATGAAAATTTTGAAAACACAAGTTAATGAACTGACTATAATGTGTTTTTTTTTTCAAAACTTACATCTAACTGTCTCTCAAAACATGCAAAAAAATTGCTAGAAAAAAGAATTAAAAGAAAAAAGCCATTTGAGGGATGTAATTTGTCAAGTTCAATGCTTTTATCATTTATTCACAAAAAGTTGAAAATACTTAATTCAGTATTTTCTTCTTTAAAAAGAGGAGAAAGTAAAAAAGTCGTTTCTTCTATCTTCCAATAAGCACAACATTTTCTGTATTCATCTCCTAGGCATCCATCTTCATCAAGTTTTTCTTCCTTTCGTGAGGAATTCGTGTCCTCTAATCACTAAGAAAATTTGCAGTTCACTAATGATACACCAGAGGGTGCTAACTTACCTCTAAACGAATTCATTTAGGGATACCACTCTTGGGTAAATGGACGAAAATCTGTGCTATTCTGGCCTTTTCAGTTTAGGATTTGTGTAGAAAAGCTGCAGATAATTAAGAAAAAGGGCAACAAAGTATGCAGAGTCTGTATGTAGAGTCTGTAAAACATCAGAAAAGTAGTGAAAGATGAACAACAAAGGAGAGGGACTGAATGAACTAAACTGGAAGGTAAAACAGTAATTCGGATACAGGAGTCCACAGATATGTGAAAGGTGGAAAATAATGG
This sequence comes from Rhynochetos jubatus, assembly GCA_027574665.1. Lineage (NCBI taxonomy): Eukaryota > Metazoa > Chordata > Aves > Eurypygiformes > Rhynochetidae > Rhynochetos > Rhynochetos jubatus. The sequence continues at coordinate 48,373,995 of CM050651.1, read as the reverse complement.
AAACAGGCATTAGTCATGCTGTTGGGGTATGCAGTAGTGGTCTAAAGGAAGAAAGTATTTAGGCTTGCTACTGGGAAACTTTCTTAACAGAGTACTTTGGCAACACACTGGTCTCTTGGGATAGGGTCAACACACCGTCACAGTGGGTATTCAGGACTTCAGAGATAAGATGCCAGTGGCAAAGCCATGGTGTATAGCTTTGAGGAACAGGCTGAACTGGCCTCAGGTTCTTGTCAGTGTTTCTGTCTGCAGCTTTCTGGCTTTAAGTCATAAGGTGGCACTAATTTCTCTTTTGCAGTTTTGTGGGACACAACACAGGAGTAAATATTTCACCACAAGGGTGTTTTATGCAGATAGCATAAGATTGTATTAAAAGTCAGAATCATGCTATTCATGCATGGGGTCACCACTAATGCTTAAGGTATCCTCTTGTTTGCATTATCATTGCCAACTTCCGCTTCATTTCACAGTCATCACTTACATTTTTCACCTTACCATATAAGGTAGCATCATGTCTATTTATTGCTTTGTAATACAAAGGAAGTCTGTTGCAGACAAATGCTTAGTCTGTTAGACAAAATACCTGATACTTGCCAAGTAGCATTTTCTACAATTGTGCCAATTAAAATGTGAAATTTCTACCACTTATTTGTGAACTTTCGTGTTCTGGCAGTCTGGAAAGGATGCCATAACTCATCAAGATGCAGCACTATCGGCTTATTTACCGTAGGCCTATTTTTCCTCTAGAATTTAACCTGCTTGTGACCTGAGGAAACGCAATTTGATAATTTTCTCCTTCTGTGGTCTCTGTGTCAAAAGTGCCAACATACATCAGTCTGTAGATCAGCTTTGTGTGCCTGTGGAGCACATGCCGTTTCTGATGGTCAGGCATGTGCTGTTGTGACAGACTTCCTAGAAATCTCTACTGGGCAGATAGAAACATCCATGTGGATAGAAGGACACTGCTCATGTCCGTGCTGTGAATGATATTGTACCTTCAGGATTGCTAGATATCCCATCAGCTCCAGGAAGCTTTAGCACTATCCAGTCACTAAATTGCTGTCATTATTAGAAACCCTGACTACTACAACAGTTTGCAAGGAACCCTGTCTGTTTTGCACCAATGTGCACCGGTGCCATTCATAACAAAAGGGTCAGATTTGAATGCCTTCATGGGGAAGCTTAGTGATGTGCTACCCAAGGATCCTTTGGCTGGTGTGCCCCATGAGCCCTGGTCAGCTTTTCCATCGATTTACTTACCCTTTACCCCCAGCAAAAGAGGAAAACTCTTTCTAGTCTACAACTGAAAACAGGGTTGCTGTTCTTTTCTAAGCAAGAGATGGAAAAGGTCCCTCAGAGCCCTGCCCATAGCAAAAAGCAATTCCCTGACCTTGCTGTAGAGCTGTTCAGAAGCCAACAAAGCTTGGAAAGAGGCTGTTCTACACCCCGGTTCACCTTGCAATAGTCATAAACCAGGCGCTTACCCCAGCTCCACTGCGAAAAAAGCCCACCTCACCTCTGCATATCAACAACGCTGAGAGAATCCACTTTAATTCTGGCACTCCAGAGAATCGTTCCATGCAGGCAGTGTTTTGTCCTAACCAACATAAAGCCTCTCAAAGAAAGGTATACAGCACATTTCCTATCAGGGCAGCCTCCGCAGCAAGATCAAGGGCTGCATATCCCCGTGTTAAGGCATCTGAAGGAAAAACACAAAAGAAAAAAATCAGTCCCACTAGACATTCCTAAAGGCTTTTTCTGGCCTCTGCCTTAACCGAACACACATTTTAGCCATGTTTAACATCCTTGCCCAGATCAATGTTGAGCCAAACAGAAGCTGACTTTGGAGATGGTCTAACTACATCTGCATCTTTATGCATTTGGCTGTGCAGAATACAGTGAAAAAAGACATTTCAGCCATCTCCAGCTCCTCCAAACTCATCTGGTTTGAAACCGGCGGGACAGAGCTTGGAGAATCACAGTGGGTGATGATAGACAAGGCTTCATGAGATAGGAGAAAGGAACAGATGGTCCATTTGGGATTACCCAGTCCAGTCTCAGTTGGAGTTTTGACCTGTATTTGCAAACAGGACCCAACTTGAGAGGGGGACGACTCTCTGTGGGTTAGCTCTTGTGTTAGCAGCTGTCTGTAATGTGAAAACATTATAAATTAAGGACGGTGAAGGGCAGGGGCAAGAAAGCCTAGCTGGGAAATGGAGGGAGGGATAAAAGGAGGAAGGAGAAAAGCAGCCTGAAGCATTGGGGAAGGTTTTCAATACAAAAAGCCTCACTCCAGTCTTGCTCAGCTTTCCTCCTTACATACTCAGATTTTCATTCATGTGCTTCTTTCTGCTATTGCTGAAGCAACATTAGTATTAGTGGATTGATCCTGGGATAGGTTAATAGCAAAGAGGGAATGTGGAAGACCTAAGAGAGAGCTGGTTGAATATCCCTGGTCAAGACTTCCGCTGTTTTGTGCTTTAGTATCATTCTCCTTGGAACAGATACACAGACCTGTATTGCCTTATTTATTTCTTTCATTGTGAGCTCTGAAATGGGCATTTCCAGCTCTCTATGTATTTATTTCTGCTTCTATTAGCATCTCTGAAGTTCCTAGTAATGATGAGCAGGTCTTTTACAAATTATACAGCTTTTCTAACTAAGGTCTAAATAGATTAAGGGATAAGAAGCAAGGCCAGTAATCCTTATAATATAGACTACTTGCACTTTTACACAGCATAGTGCAGTTACTGTTATTTCTGAATGACAGCATTTCACACTTTACCAATAGTCTGTAGTGTGTGGGTAAAAGAAACACAGTCTAGTAACGTTACAGCACCATACATTAAATCTTTGCTGAAACATAAAAGGGGAACTCCAATTTGGGTGTGCGAATTACTGAATTTGCAGATTATTACCATGAATGTAAAAAACTTCCAGCACGGCATACGGTAAATACATTAGTGCTATATTCCAGAAAGCATCATTTTCCCAAGCTATAGGTCTTACTGACATATGTGGTGGAAAGGCCAGTTCTGCCAATTGTCTGCTTCCCTCATATCCTCCCATTCTGGTGCAAGTTTAAAGCAATATGCTTAATAGCCTTAGTCTAGTATTTTGAAAAATTGCAGTACTATCTATCTGTGTAGAAAGCCACATATCAGTGACATTTGCTTGGCACAGTGGGTTTTGAGAAAAATGGTAAGGGAAACAGTTGGCACTGAGTTTTGAGGAAAAAATGTATCAGAAAGTGTGAGTCTGTATGCAGTAAACTCACATTTTATTTGGTCATATATCACTTTGTCAGGGTTTTCAATAGCTCTTGCGGAAAATATGTGAATGAAATGCAAAGCAGCTTTTACATATAGTAAGAATTTTTCCTTTAACCTAATTGGTGTTCCCACAACCTGTGCCTTATACAACATGCTGGGTAGTACGATACTGTCCTCCTGAAAGCATGAGCACCCAAGTAATTTCTTTTTTAAAGAGCCCATCCATTCACATTTTGCAGGACATGTATGAGGCAGAGGTGGGTGTGTGTATGCATAGGCTGAACAACTGGTACCCATCCATGGATGTATGTGGACATGGTTGACCTGCGTCTTCACTTGCTCCTGTAAATATTGATGCCATGGTTACAGATTTAGGGGAAAGCTTCTGTATATCTCCAGTTCAGCTCCAATTGGAAAGTAACAAGCCAAAACCCAGCCGCAGTCCCTCTCCTTCACACTGCAAATCACAGCCAGCTAATAATAACACTAAGGCGTCAGACTGCTGAAACCTTTTTGCACACTGGACGAGACAGCGGTCTTTTGGGGCTCAGGAATAAGGAGTTCAGAGTCTCACTGATGGGCTGAAGTTGGCTGCTTTTGGCAGTCTTTGTAGAAATGTGTAGATGAGGCTGAAAGTCTTCTCCATGCTGGCATATGGAAACCTCTTTGGAGTCCTTGCATGGTGGTGCCCCTGCACTTCTCCTCCCGTAACACTCAGAGTGACTTCCCTACGGCCGATGATTAATTGTTGTAACACTTCAGCAGTGAAATCTGCTCCACACATCCTGGCTCTGTAACTCAGACCAAGGGGTGACTTCATAAGCATTTTTCATATGTGCAAACATTTTAATGCATCGCCAACACGAGCTCCCTTTCTTTGGCGCAATCTTTATTTCAAGCTACTATACCCTTAAAACTCTTACCTCAGTTATTGATGATGGAGCTACAAATATTACCACTAAAGATAGAAGCTATAAAATAAATGTCACGAATATACATACACTGTGTATAAAGTACACACACATTGAAAGGTTTCCCGTCATTTGCAGTGGTTAATTCATACACTGTTCTTTGAGAATCGGTTGAGATGGATATAAATCAGAAAACCAGCTCCCTACAATATGCTGTTGAGGTAATTGCAAATTTTCTACATTCCTTGTTAATATGGCGACAGAGTGTTTGAGGGGACAAAAAAAAGGGTTGGATAGAAGTGACTAGCTCTTGTAAGACTCAGCTGTGCCTGTCAGAACTGTTAAAAGAGTAATAGTTTTTTTAGGCAATAAACTGGAATCCCCACTGTGCTTCATTTAGTTTCCAAAATTCATAAATGCAGCCTGTTTCCAAAAAATTAATTAGCTTGTGAGTACAAAAAAAGCATGGAAGTTTATGTAGAGTGCTTTAAATCTTTCTTGTGATATGCTAATTGATGTTTTATTTTACCTGAATTACCATTCAGCAGTATTGAACTGTTTGAATACACCATATGTAATGTCATATTACTGCATAGATCGCTGTTAATGAGATACTGCTGTACTAGCTATATATTTTCCTTAACTTTACGTAGTGTTTAATCCACATGCTTTATACCCCAAGACAGTGAAAATTGTGAGTATTGAGGGAATACAACCTCTTACATTTTCCTTTTAAGCAGTAATAAGCAGATCCTGAAAGAGTATATTAACACAGCGCAGCTAAAGCCAAGTTGGTGGGCACAGGCCAGATTTTACCATCAAAGAACCCGGCACCCAGCAGTGAATTTACTCCAGTGAAGACTGTCAGCAAACAGCTCATGAGCCTGTGGTCTCCCACTCACGTGCTGAAAATACAAGCAAGAGGGGCAGAAGTGATACATGAGCCCAACCATCTGAGCAAGAGGGAATTTTATTCTTTGTGAAGGTTTTGGGGGCAGAGGTGCTCAGAATATAACTATTTGCAGACAACATTACTTTTAAAGTAGAGCAACAAGTCACTTTTATATTGAAGAGAGTGAAAGAATTTCTATGAAAGTCAAGCATGAGTGAAACACTGCTAACCAGGCTGACAGTTTCTATCCACATCCCAGGTGGTGGTGGTTTAAAGAGAGATACATGCATGTGTTTTGCCACATAATTTCATAAACAACCAAACTTCTGGCAATCAGTTTGTTATAACTGCGAAAGTAACAAATACAAACGTTTGCTCAATAATCGGTAGGGGTTATGTTTGAATTCTTTTCCATAAACCTGATATTATTATTATTACTTTAGCAATACCAAATATATCTTAAATGTATGCTTATTTAGCCTAAAATAATATTTAAAAAAAAACCAAAACCCAAAAAAATGCAACTTGCTTTAACTTTGCATTTTAATTAGAAAAGTCAGACAAAAAGTTATATTAAATGGTAGTAGCGATACATATCCTTTCTTGGTGTCCCAGTTATGCCTTTTCACGCTGTTCTGTCATAAATATTTATGTGACGTATAACTCTGAGTTCTCACTGATTTTCCAGTCAACATTATGTGCAGACTGTGCGGGGGGAGAGAGACAGCACTTACCAGTTCACCACTGAGGGAAAGCTGTCAGCTGGATGTCATAGTGTTCAGGCACCAGTGAAGCCCCGTGGGCTGGTGACAGTAAAACATCCACACCTATATGGTTCGGTTGTATCAGACAAGAAAGAATCCACTACACATCAAGGTTTCTTTGCTGTGAGGAGCCTGGGATGTCTAATTAGCTGTGAACTCTGTCTGAACTTTTCCTTCAGCTTCGTGCTACATTGTGTAGCCTTCCTAGTGTCTAATAAGGGTGAAATCCCACTGCAGCACTAATCTAATTCAGGTAAAAACAAACAAAGCATGAGATAGCCGTCTGCTGGAGGCCAGCCTTTTTTTAGTTCCTGTACTCAAAGAAGTGCTTGTTCATTTAACCCAAAATAGCCCTTGTTGTCTAGTACTTAGTTTAAAAACAAGCAGTAAATCATTTGCGGTAGTGATCTGCAGAACAGCCTAGGGAAGTGGGAATTTAGGTGTGCAGGCCCTATGCCTGCAACTAGTGCTGGTCTTTATGTGGTTTTCAGTAGGAAAACTGGTTTTCGGTGAAAAGAAGTCAGTTTTCCAAGGCAGGTGATTTTTTAAAAATTCATGTTCATTGAAAATATATGGGCTTTTCATATTTTTCCCACTTGTCAACCAAAAAAGGAAGATCATAAACACAAAATATTTTTCCTGAAATAGTATCTTCTTATCCAGAGGATAGTAAAACATTTAAGAGCTGTCTTCTCTTCCATATTTTCTTCCTGGGAGAGCAAGTGAAGCCAAGAAGACCAGGATGTCACATACAAGAGCTTGGCCAAAAAACTATTCCCCCAGCCTGCTGCACACAAGCAGGATCAGTGAGATGCCAAGTTCCTGGAGGACTCTGGGATAGGGCCTTCCCAAGACAAAGGTGACATCTTTTCATTCGGTAGCACTGGATTTTCCTTCCAAGAATGTTCGTATAACATAAATAGGGAAATGAATTCCACCGTTGTTTTTCAGAAGCAAAGAAAAACTTTCTCTTGTTGCTTCTACATCCGTGAAAACATGATGGGATCATATAACAGCAAAAATGAAAGCAACATACTTGAAAAATAAGAATATGTTTTGTTATTAACATAAACAGCATTTCTGGACTAGTTCTCGTGTCTAATCAGATGTTAAGCTTACGCAATCCATGTGCCTGTTTCTATGCAGCACAAAGTGAGCTCTTAGGAACTGAAGTGGAATAACCAAGGAATTTACCTCGTTTTCATTGCTGTGAATTTAAACCCATGAAGTTTCCAATATTCAGTACGGCAGAGTGGATCTAGTGTGAAAGCAGCTGAAACCTCCCAAAACTCCTTTACACCGCCCAAAATATGAATCTGCAGCCTGGTGCAAGTCTGAATACAGCTTGCAAACCCTGCAATAAATACATGGGAGTATTTGCTCGTGGCTGTGGTAGAGATAACAGGGTGGAGTTGCTGTAAAGGCAAAAGGCACTCTAAATAATGAACCGCTGAAGAGTGAAGTCCGGATTTACTGTACATACCTTATGGCTATCAACGAGCAATACGGTGAATGGAAATGGCCTCTGAAAAATGCATTCAATCAGGGAAATTGCCCCACCTGTAGCTCATTAACAGGATTAAATCCTGATACAAAGTGACAGTCGGTATTATTTGTTTAGGCAAAAAGCTCCCTCTCTTTGTAGTTTTTGGCATATCCAGTTGGCTTTAACAATATGGATCTGAGACAGCTAGTGTAGCTTTAATGTTAAATTAGCCAGGGTTAAAAGCTTGCCAAGGCCAGGCAGAAACAAAGTGTTCTTTTTTGCAAAGTTGGCACATGGGGCCGGTTTCATTTCAGTAGCACCCATGTGGTAGGTACTCCATTTCCTGAGTCCACAGCAGCATTGTTCCAGGTATTAAATGTCATTTTGTCACCAGAGCTGCACACTACTGCAGAGTGAGGGAGATCGTGCTCTCCGGGGCTGAGCAAACCGTGTAAACACCCCATCGCTTGTCGGTAAACGGTCCTCTGAGCTTGCTGGCGCTTGGAGTGGCTCAGCAAAAGGGGAAACCCAAAGATCAGCCCTTTGTTTAGAGAAGACTCACGCTGCAGAAATCTGAGGTCTGTTCTGAAGTCTAAACAAGAGATAAAGGCTCAAGTCCTCAGCTGGTAAAAATTAGTGCCGCTACTGTGAACTCCTGGAGCTGCTGCTGCAGTTTAGTTTATTGTAAGACAGCTGGAGTGTGGTCTGCAGCGTGTAACTGATTCATTGCTGCGTCGTTCCAGCTCCACGCGGAGGAACCGGCACGGGAGAGGCGGCTCACGCTCCAGTGCTTGCTAAATATGGCTGATGGTCTGGATTTAGCTTCGGAAAATTAATATCAGAGGCTATTATAACAGTCGTGACATTGCTATTTTAAAATGAGGTGGATCGTAGTTTATCTCCCTCTCTGTATTTGGAGACTAAGGTCTGTATTTATGGATGTTATACGGCAGAGTTGGGGTAGTGTGTACAGGGGAATTATTTGTGTATCCTTGTACAACAGCATCCAAAGTGCAGAAATGTGTTTGTTATCAGTAATGTGTACCATCCTTTCTAAATACATCTGCTGCATGGTGTTCCCTTTGCTTCTGCTGCTGCTGCCACCCCACTACCATGCTGCCCAAGGCCAGCATAAACCTCTTCTTGCACTGACAAAATAATATGGAACTAAAACATAAACCCCCCCCACCATTTCTCATTCTCATATTTTCTATGCATCTTTTCAGAGCTTAATCTAATGTCTAGGCCTGATGGGTTAGAAAGAAATTTTCTGTGGAGGTTACCCTAAACCTCCTTATTTGCCCTTTTTTTCCATCAGTGGCTGGTGTAAGAGCCATGAGTCCAAGATGGAGCATGCACAGCGGCCGCCATGCTTCTGTCCAGGCATGCTGCTGTGCTTATGCCTTTGGGGTCATCCAGCCCAGTGATGCTTAAGGTAATCTGGGTTTGAGAACTGTGATTTATTGTGTTTAAGAGAAATCAACATTAAACCCTATAACATTCTGCAAAGTCAGAACATGCTACACCAATATATATATACAGTAATAAGATGGGAAGTAAACATGGTAATCTAAAATCTATAAACTGCTGTGAACTTTGGCATTAAAGGGACAGAAAATGATGAAAAAGTTTGCTCATGTCACAGCTTAGTGAAATCCTCATGACTAAGAATCAGGCATGCAAGATAAAAGAAGCACTGTTGAAAAAAGAGAAGATTGATACCTTCAAAAAGTTTGCTCAAAAAGCAGAACATAGTACTTACCAGAGAGGAGACTGAGGTAGGTATGCGAATCAAAATGTACCAAATCTTTACAAACCAGGGTTTTTTATGCCTATTGTTCTCGCACTGAAAGTAAATGGGCAATATAGCTATACGTGGCACCAGTGGCTGTCATCACTTATAACCAGAACAAGGCCATGGATAACGGAGTAGCACTGCCATGAAACCAGAGTAATTTCATATAGATCAGAGGATTCAGTTTGTGTGGCATAGATTTATGGATATAATAGTTTTTAGTCATGACAGATTAACCTGCCACCGTACTACAACACTCTGGGCCTTTACAGAAACGCCATCCTCCGTTACATGGTTTGTTTTAGTCTGTGCCCTGTGATATGTATTAGATTTGTGATATATATGAGTCACTAAAGACCAAACTGAAATCCCTAAATCCAGTATAGTCTCAGACATCATAACATAAGCTGCCCAAAACAACAAAAATAATTGTACCGTTAACTCGGGGGATATAGGTGATCAGAAGTAGTTTTTTTAACGAGTAAGAAATAAGGTCATGAAAGGCCCAAGGGACTGGAAAGAATTATCCCTATTGCAGGAGTATGTCTGTAGTCAGCCTATGAAACTAGTCTTTCCTGTAGTAAGCTACGTTTTGAAGCGCTGGAGAATACTGATTCCACACACATTCATTCTTACCTGTGGGAAGAAAGTAGGAAACGTGGAAAATTTCCTTCTCTACCCACTAAGTTCTGATCCTACAGGAGTTAAAAAGATTACAGTTTCTCTTCCTTTACTTTGATTATCTCTATTCTGTGTCAGCAGTTAAACAACACAGACATTGTGCATCTCCTTTTGCATGTGTAGTCTTGTACTGTCAAAAGTGAAATAAATAAATTCCTCTTTCTAGGCTTAAATATTCCAGCAGGAAGGATGACTGTTGCCAGCCAAGGAAGATAATGTTCTCCGTTCCTCACAAGCTCACATCATCCCTACCTGAAAACCTTCACCATTTTTTCAGACAGGCCACCAGTCTTTAAACGAACTTCTCTCTTTCAGTCATCTCCTCATTTGGAAAGTGGTGCTCAGAAATAGTATTGTGAATGGGACCAGGTTGTTGCTTAAAAGATCTAGACTAATCTTCACAAGCATGACATAGTCTGGCACAGGTGTTTGCCTTCATGTTCTTCAAGATGTTTGGAAGCATTTTTAAACTGCTTTAGACTGCAGGACAAGTGTGTTTTAAGGCCCTTCCGCAATACTGGTGCTGACCAGAGCAGGGATCTTTGTGGATCTCTCTTTGGCTTGCTTTCAATCCACGTGCCAGAGCCTTCTTCCTAGAGGCTAGAAAATGAGGGCAAACTGGGGGAGGTTGGCATAAGGAGGTGGGGAGTGATTTATACCTACAATACTCCCTATATGGGAGCTGCGATGTAAGTAGAGCTCATACTCAGAATAAGACCCCAAGAATTGCTCCAGGTTCCTGCAGTTCACGCTCAACCCTGGTTACTCTATGCTTAACTTGTAGACAGAGACATCATGAAATGTAAGCTGACATGTCTCAGCAGTGTCTTTCTTTGGAGTGCCAAATCAATTCATGGTTTTAAGATTTGCGCTGAAGTATAAGGAAGCCACTAATGCCCATATACATGTATTATCATTGCACTGTGGAAAATATATGAAAAAAAAATCTTGAGGGACCTAGGCTTGCATAGAGAAGAAGCCAGTTGGATTTATTTAGCTACTGCACATTGGATTGGATTGTTGAATAGAAACTTGATAGTAGTGCAGGAACATAGTGACATCTTTTTAACTTGTTCTTATTCCACATATTTTAACTCCACAGAGATTAGGGCTACAATCATTGTGACCCACAAGTGTAGTTAGTTCTCAGCTTGCAATGCATATGTGAAAAAAAGCTTTTGTCTCCTTAGCCAGGTTCACTTGCATTCATAGCATATGGACCTGAACTTTTCCTTTTTCTGACCAAAACAGTAGTGGGTCAAATGTAGATCTGGTGTAACAATGCTGATTTCAGTTACTTCAGTAATGAATAAGACCCATAACTTATTTTTAGGCCAGATAAGATACCAGTAAAACAATACTGATGACTGTAAGTTTGGCTCACATTAATAGATTAAATGTGGGTAGATGCAAACAGATGGCATTGGTTGCTTTGTCGCTTCCTGGCAGAACTGGCCTCATTAAAACAGCAATTTCACTGAAGCTTTTGTGCCTGTGATTAAAGTTGCCAAAACTTTTAAATAGGCAGAGTTTCAAAGTGATAGTTGGGATGGTTTCCATCTGTATCTGGCATAGTACAGCACTCCACATTAGACTTGTAAAGCTGGATGTTTTTGAGAATAAAAGAGATATTTCTTTTACCCAATAGGCACTTTTATCACTTATATGTCATCTGTTGTATTTGTAAGAATGTTTGTTTCCCTCCAAAGAAACCAGTTGGTGGGATGTAAGGAAGAAGTATTTAGTAAACAGTATGCTAGATGGCTGTAATATCACTGATACTCTCGGAGCTTTGTCAGAAACAGAACAGGGTAAAAATGTTCTGACAAATGAAAATGCACAAACAGATGTGGAAAGAGGAAGAGACGAATCTTTGGAAGACTGAGTACAACTTTTGCTGCTGCACAGTAAAGCAGAGTGATGACAATTACCAGCTTTTATTCAGACTGCAATTTGCTCCTTTTGCAGTGAGAGATGGTGCTGCTGGTGGGAAGAGCAACACTGTCCTCAGGTTTAATTCATGGGTAAGTGCAAAAGGATTAGTATTTATTGCCCAAAGGAAGGGTGGCTTTCAGTACTGCACTGGCACTCCTGCAAGATGCCTTAACCACAGAGCTCCAGTGCAACCATGAGCAAATCATTTAACCTGGTTTTTTCCACTATCAAGGTGCTTTTACATTTTTATGGGAGAGGCAGAGTTATTCTGGAGCTAGAGGATATAAAATTGTCTGGAGATTAATTGCTGCAGGATGGTAAGAATAAAACTACCTGCTAGTGGCTGTAAAATGGGTAGATATAAGGGTAGAGGAGAATAAAAGCTGTCTGACTTTTCTGAGTTTAGGCTGAAGTTGGGAGATACAGCAGCAGAAAATAGTTTGTCTCTGTGTAATTTCGAGCAAGTTAAAAAGGGAGGGGTGACTTTATGCTGGTAATAACAGGTTAAGGCTTGCATCTGATGGCGGGAGGTACTGAATGAAAACTCAGATTAATCTGTTGAGTGGAAAACTTATCTGACATTTGGAGAAATGAGCCCAATCTTTTATAGGTCTCAAATATATAGCAAACATTTTAATTCCCTTGGTTCCAAGAATATTACAAACAGGCCACAAAAGAAAACCCTGAAGTTTGATATACAGTATCTGGGTTTAGGAAGGAGATTATGCTTGCACATGTGCGGGGTCTGTCATAGTTAATGACATATGAGAAATACAGTTTTAATGGGTTCACAGATTATTTATTACGGGAGCAGAAAATCATAAATTTGATAACCAGATCCTACTAATTTGCCAAAATATGTAAGAAACACATTGATGTAATTGTGTTTGTACTGTATCCACTTGTGGGGAATAGTTTAATTTATATTTATGGGAAATTTCCATTCAAAGGCAAATAATGGAATAGTATATGCCTCTGAGCATATATGTACAAGACCTTACACAGACATGCAAAATTCTACTACAAAATACTGATACCTCTAGGGGAAATAAAGGACTATTTTACAATTACAGATTACAAACTACTTACAGACTGGCAAATCTCTGAAAGAAGAGTTTTGAACACAGATATGTTTCTGCAAATTTACAGAAAATATTATCTCAGTAATAAAAGCAGAAATGTATTAAACATCTAATGAGAATTTATTCCACTGTTTTACTAACACTCATCCTGGAGATGAAGATCAGTTTGTCAGATGTAACTCTGTCTCATCATACTGTTTGACCCATCTCCTAAGCAAGAAGTCAAGAGCAACTCAGTATGAGGGAGCTTCTAAGTACTCTCCTATCTTTTAAAATAAAATCAGAGAGTGATTCTAACTATAATATGAAAGGGAGCAATAGTGCCCGTGAAAGGTACTTGGTTACTGAAATACATTTCTACAGCAATCTGTTTTTATAAGAGATATGAAACCCTTCATGAATGGCAAAACCATCTCCAGTTTTTAACTGAAAACAAGAATCCCATTCAGATTAGTGTAATGGACTGTCAGTAATAGAGAGTCTCATGAGATTATCTTTTCAGGAGCATCTGGCAGGAGAAGGAAGTGGAGGAAGAAACTCAACCAAGCTGTGCAAAACTCCTTTTTTCCACGCAGTGAGTGATTCTTACACTTGATTCCTTCCTGCTTTTGCAATGGAAGTTGCAAGTTATTTGATTTGGACACAGAGTTTAAGGAATAACAATGGTATCTTCAGTAAAGACCTCATGGTCTCCTCAGGAGGGATATTATTTCCTTTTCCTCAAAGCAATTTAACTGGCTTACTGGGTGTGCATTGCATGCAACGATGGCATGCTGGGTGTTTTCCCCAGTAGAGGAACACGTTTTGATGTGACAATGTATAATCATTCTTGTTACTCATGAATTCCCAGCTCTTTTTCCACGACTGATTTTCACAAGCAGCTGCAATGGCTGCCCATTTTCTTCACATGAGGAACTTGCAGGTTTTTCTCTCTGAAGAGAAAAAAGTGGAAACTCAACCAGATTCAGAAGGTTCAGTGATCTCAGGTCTAGGTGTGATCAAATGGGTCTTGGGCCTACATTTCAAAGCTGTTTGGCAGCTGCTGCTGTCACAGTGTCCAACAGCCCACTAAATGCCCGTGGCAAGAATTATGACAGTGTGTTGTCACCAGCACAGGCTGCTTCCCGGTTTCAGGAAGGAGATGGAAGTGTTTATTCTGTTTATCAAAAGTCAAACGCCTGACTCTGGCAGACAGAGAACTCTGAATGATGGGACTCAACTAACTGGCACTGCATGGGGGTCTGCGTAGCGCTGATCTTGGATCCCAGGCTTTGTCTTGCATTGGGAAGGTGACCGGTTGCAGGGTATAGACGACCTGCTCATCTTTTAATTGAATTTTCTTGGAAGTTATGGACTAGATAAAACCCACAAAGACCAAAGGACTAAGAACACGGTCTAATTTCATAAAGATCACTGGAAACAGTCAGCCTTGTCACAAAATTCAAAGACCTGAAGGATTTCTTTGAATATTCAGGCTGAAACCCTTAGCCTGAAACTGCTAGCAGAGTAGCTGGCTACCCTCCATGTGCTTACATGTATGCACAAAGATATGGATGTGTATTTTCAGATTTTTGAATGCCAGTTTGTCACGTGTCTTGAACAAATATTGTCTGTTGCATGTGAAAATACGAATTGAGAATTAGGAGAAAGAAGGATTTAGTTCTGCAAAAACTACAAATAACTATAAATAAAAAATAGACCAGAAAGGAGAGAAAAAGAAGCTGAAAGACCATTTTCAGTGCTCTTTCAGGCCTCGAAGGCCCCTCAGTTTAGGAACCCTGTGTTTCCTTCAGTCTTTGACAGCAAAGGTCTCTTGATCTTTATGGTGTTTTTAAAGCTGCTATTTTAGACATATAATATTCCAGGAAAAAGAATGGTCCAATAACCAGACTTTCTTACATCCTTTTTCCTAGAAAATATGATGGTTCATTTGACACATGGTTGTGGTTACTAGCAGCTATTATACACTGGTTTTATTGACTGCATTTTGAAATGATTGACTGAGTTCAGAGTAAGCCTCTGCGTTGTTCCTCCTTACAAACAGAGAAGTTGTAAATCTGTGCAAGTAGGTTCAATATTTAAACTCTTTCCTATCTGGTTTTGTCCCTCAAAAGCTATATGTCGGCTTATGCTTAATAGGTTATATTGGTTTATCTCAGTAATGGTACAGCGTGGGAGCGGAAGGGACAGCTGCCCATCAGCAGCATTTGAGAGCTGTTAAAAGACAGTCACATAAAGATGGGTTGTGTCTCTACCTTCCTTTGACCAGGCATAACCGTGGCTTGCCAAACAAACACAAAGCATTGCAGGCTGCCCAAAATAAAAACATTTGCTAATGGGAAAATAGAGCCCTTGGTGGAAAAATGAGACTCAGAAACAGCAGTCAACTGTATAAAAACTTTAACCATCACTCTTCTGGTGTGACAGGGTCTCAGGTCAAAGAGACAGGTGGAATATTTGTTGTTTGCAAATGCTATTCCCCCAGTGACTTTCTGTTTTCTGCTAAACAAGAAACAACCTTACAAAACCCTGTTTTCTAGTCATATCAGTCAGAGACCTGCATAATTTTGGATGGACCTTTGAAAGAAAGTCGGTATTAAACTAAATCCTGATCCTGGGGGGTATACAGTGGTGCAATTTCTCCTTACCCCATCTTAAAAGGATGAGAGAGGTGAACAGTGACCAACATCAGGAAGACATAGCTGGTTTAAATTAGCTTCCACCACCAATATAGCTGGCGTCAGAATCGTTGGTCTAGCCCAGCTGCTTTGCACTAGTGTTCCAGTGATCCTAAACCTTGTATATTTTAAGGCAGCATAGGTGCTTTACATCACTGTAGTATCATAAAGCCACTAGTGTACACCAGTGAATAGGAAATCCACCTCCTGAGCACCTGGACACTTACTTTATTCAGAGAAATCCCTGCCTTGAGCAGTATTCCTCTTTATGAGGATTCCTTTCTAGGTGGGTTGACTTTCATAGGAAGTGAAACATTTTTTCCAAGTTCACTTCCATTTATTTCCATGCAGAGGAAAGGGCATTCAAAGCAACTTTGCAGTAATGTGCATATTAAGTCCTTGTTCGTACAAAGGTCCTTATACATGCTGGGGGAAGTCTAAAGAGCTAAAAATGGTTGTAATCCCTCTCTAAATTGCCTAAACAGTGCAAAGGGCCTCAGTGTAAATAAAAATCAAGGGATAGCTGGCAGAGTTGTGTTTCAAGATGTTCCTTCCCAAAAGAAGCCCTTGCTCTGTTGAAAGCACCAGAAGAGGGGAGCTTGGATGAAAATCAAGAGGGCAAAGGAAGGAGAAGAAAAGCAACCTTTTATAGATCAATATCCCTGTCAAAGGCAAATATTTTCTCCTGTTTTGTCTGGCACAGACAGTTTTGGAGGGGATATTTTTAGAATACATTACAAGAATTTTTGATTACCTTAAGAGATTTATTTTCTGCCAAAACAAAGGCATCATATTTCTCTAACCAGACTGTGGCACTTATTGTGAGGAGGGCCAAATCTTGCACATAATCATTGAGGTCATATGCAAATAAAAGGCACCATACCTTGTGTAAATTCCCATTTTAGCTATTCTTACAACATTTCTCATTTAAAATACTGTAACTATATTATGAAAGGCTCTCTGGGACTAGCCCATTAAACCATAACCAGCCTATTTTCCTTCAGCTCCTGCTGAGGAACAGCCTTCAAGGAATATTTTGAGATTTAAGAATAAAAAAAAAATTATTAAAATACTTTTTAACAGTTTAGTTTGAGCCCATCCTTTAAATGCCGTAATATCAGTAATAACTTATTTCTCCGCTGCTGTCATGTTCCAACACAGCAGTGATGGTGTCTGCAGGGTGGGAGATGCACTGGGAGGCCCCTGTGCTGGTTTTCTCGTCCTTCAAGTGACCAAATCTTACCATGTTCTGCAAATAAGGGGGGGTCACAGCCTTGCTAATCCTTCTGTACGTCCAGTATTTTTCTGTACTCACCATTTTATCACTCCCCATTCCTTCTCCTTCCTCTCTTCTGCCCTGCCCCAGACAATCAAATTTCCATTTTTATCTTTTCTATGGAAAAAACATTTGTCTGTCATGTTGGAAGACTCGTGGGAAGTGCATTGTCTCATGTATTTGTGCATGAGGAAGCCAAGGCAGAGGTATTATAACAATATTACTTGTATGTAAGTGCTGTAATTAGGGTATGGCATGTAACCTTACTAATGGCATATTCCAATTCCACTGCTAGACTAAAAGGGATAAATATTAGGTCTAAAGACATTCAGATTACTGCCCCTGCTAACTCCTTCCTGCAATCATACGTTACAAAGCTTCCTACTGTTCTTCTGAGCTGCCTTGTTCTGGCCACTCACTAACATCAAGCAAAAGAAAGTACTTCAGCAGGGAAATTAAACCCAGCCTTTTTTGTGTAATTTCAGGCTAATGATTGCCTGGTTTAGAGCTGCACCCAAAATATATCCCTTTTTTTTTTTTTTTTTTTTTTTTAATGCAATAATAGAGCTAGATGAGAGTGGTGGGAAGATTTTTGCATATTTCGTCTTGTAGTGTAGATTTTCTGTGTCTTCCTTCTTTTCCGTACAAGATCTTGTAAACATTTTTTAGTTACCTGCCATCTCTGCTTGCTATTTTAGATGTTATTCACACAGTCCTCACTTCAGAAATACCTTCCTCCCTGCACCCCTCTGCTACCTTGGCTCTTGCCAAATTGCAGACCCTTTTTAAACTGCACGATTCCCACAGAGCTGGACCTGGTTCTTTGTCCTTTTCTGAATAACAGAACTCAGCAAATTATTTTTCACATCAGCCTGCACAGGCTGCCAGCTCTTCCAGTCATCACTGGCCTCCTGTTTCAACAGAACTGACAATAAAGAAGCTCTGGCTATTCCACTGTAACTGATAAAAATCTTTATTTCATGGATAACAGTAAGAAAATCACCAGCTAATGTCAAACACTTCCAGGAGAGTAAAAAGAAGCCTTGTCTGAATGACTTAAATGACAGATCCACTTTCTTCATGAGACAGATAAAACACACTGCAGCAGTGCCATCTGGAAGCTGCTCAAAAGCATCTGACCCGGTGCAAGGCCATCCACCACCTTCCTCTCTTGCTGCTATTCCTTCTCTGGGTATACGCACACCACAGTGGTCACAGAGCATGGCAGGAGTGATTTTATTATAGGTAACTGCTACTGTCATGCTCTGTGAGAAATCTGTGGCTTGTTTTCCTGACATGATCTGAACGCAAAGACAACTGACCTCTCTTCTCAGAATACAACCTATATCCTTCATAACAGGAAAGGATAGGATAGGATAGGATAGGATAGGATAGGATAGGATAGGATAGGATAGGATAGGATAGGATAGGAGTAGATTATTTCAGTTGAAAGTGACATACAATGACCACCTTGTCCAACTACCTGACCACTTCAGGGCTGACCAAAAGTTAAAACATCTTATGGCATCACAGAATTAAATTAGAATTTAGTTTGGAAAAGACTTTTAAGATTATAGAGTCCAACCATAAACCTACCACTGCCTAGTCCACCACTAAACCCTGTCCTTAACCATCATAACTACAGGTCTCTTAAATACCTCCAGGGTTGGTGGCTCAACCACTTTCCTGGGCAGCCTGTTCGGTGCAGTTTCAGAAGAAATTGTTCCTAATAGCCAGTCTAAACCTCCCCTGGTGAAACTGGAGGCTTTTTCCTCTTGTCCTATCACTATTATTAAGGTCATTGTGCAAACGTGTCTTAACCACTGGCAAGCATGGGGCACGCACTTTCATTTTTTGAGTCACACCCTCTTTCTGTTTTCTTTCCAGCCACAGACAGTGTGGCAAAGAATTTAGGGCATCTGAGAATATCCTTATTACCTTCCCGTAAGTGCTGCTGTTCTGCTTAAGGGATGAGGAATTAAAGGACAAAGGTTTTCCTTGTGTGTGGCAGCAGACAGCCATCTCAGACTGATGTGGGATTACAGCCCCTTTCCACAATGGTAATAAATGCTCAAACTTGACTGGATGAAGAGAGCACCTGAAACGATAGTAGCACATGGTGCTAACAGAGAGGCTGAGAGCCTTGTGACATGCAGGGCATGTCTAGTGTGTTTCTAGTCATCAGATGCCAAAATTTTATCTCTTACTTACTTTGTAAATTCTAATGAAGAAAAAGGACCCTCTCACTGCTTGAGGTTCCCTTTCACTACCTCCCTACATTTGCATGCAGACACTGGCTGACTTTAGCTTGTAATAGATACCGAATCGTGTAAATGAACCTTCACTACAAATGCACCCTATTACTCCTGTTTCTCAAGCATCCCTTTCCTTTGCTGACTGCCACCAGAACTGCTCTTTGACCTGATGGAAAGAAGTAAGCGGTCATCTTGCAGAAGTGAGGCACAAGCACTGGCTTTGCAGCAGGACATCATTATTTTCTAACCCAAGCGGTGCAAACTTGTGGCATTTGAACCAGCAGTTACAGGGGAGTTTAGTACAGAATTACATTCTCAGTGCAGAATTTTTAGGTTTCCTGGAGAAATACTTTAACTCTCTATGATAGTGTGGTGTTGCAGACTAATTTCTGAGGACATGAGTCTCTGAAGATGCACATTGTCGCTGCTCTACCTCAAAGAAGTCTGGAGGATTGGCATTTGTTTTCATCCGTGGCTGCTCCTGGCATGTTTCTGAGCACCTGCACATAGTTTTTGTTTTCCATAGGCCTGCACAATGTTACCACCAAAGAAAGACAGCCCTAAACATTAGACATGCACTTCAAGAAAGAAGACTATGTTTTTCCATTACCTTACTGTGATAGCTCAGTGCTGTTTCTTCCTTCAACAGGATGGCTCAAGGGGCTTGTTGAAAGATACAATTTTCTCTTCCAAGCCCAGCTGAAGTCCAGTCCAGCCTGATAATAAATGCAAATGGTATTTGGGCTGGTGGCCCATTCAAAATGAGATGATTAGCCTCCATTCTGTCCTCAGTTACCAGGTGTTCACATTACATAGTTGTACTGCTGTGGTCTCAGCAGAGTTATTAAAAACAGACAATCCCTCTTTCCTTAGCAGTGATCTACAGGTCAGTGCAGTGGTATGGGATCAGAGGGATATGGGGACTGATGAAACTTTCTGTCCAGTTGATTAGTTATATCTCCTCTTCCTTACATCTCCAGCTGTTGTATACAGAGGTGGATTCCTTGGCTTCAAACTAAGTTTTTGGCTCAGCAACTTCCAGTTTTCAGAATTACAAGCCACTTCAATATTTCTCTGGAGTATCAAACTCACACGAGCTGAAATAATTAAGCCTCCACATTTTACAAGCCCTTCCTGGGGAGCACTGGGAGGAAGAGACTCACAGGAAGGTACTAACTGCTCTAGCTCCTTCACCGGATCTGCATCCACCTCTGTTTTCCATTGTCCACGATGACTTCTCCAACCTCATCTAGCTGGCACAGGCATTTTCAATAACTCTGACTAATAACTGAACTAATTCCATGAATTTTCTTTCTTGTGGAAGGTATTCTTTGCAGGCTAGATCCATTCTCCTAATTGTTCATAATCCAGTTTCAAATGGGCTCTAAAAGGTCTCTTTGACTGGGCATTACAGGCCCCATACTCTGTGTAGTAATCTCTTTAGGTGCTTGAGATTTTGGAGTGGTTGAATGGGTGTGTATATATATTTTTTTTTACTTTGGCACATAAAATGGCACCTGAGCTCCAAAGACTTCTTTTTAAAAAATAAATTAATCCTTTATTCAGGAAAGTGTCTCTCCTTTTCTAAGGATGAAGAGGCTATT
The DNA here is from genome assembly GCA_027574665.1 of Rhynochetos jubatus. Lineage (NCBI taxonomy): Eukaryota > Metazoa > Chordata > Aves > Eurypygiformes > Rhynochetidae > Rhynochetos > Rhynochetos jubatus. The sequence goes on along the minus strand of CM050651.1, from coordinate 48,353,364 downwards.
TGTCCCAGTCACAATCTCATTTCTGTTTTGGAACAGTTTTCTGGTTTAGAGTTAGTGTCTCTGACATGCGTGCTATTTGCAATTCATTTATTATCCTATGAAAGCTATTCCTAGAGTTTCTTATTATTGTTTCCCTCCCAGTTGCTCACAGACACCCCTTTGTAGAGTGCATGTAATAGGTTTTGGCAAAACGTAGGCTTTTTTACAAAAGTTCATTCTGTTACCTAGTCTTTTTCAAAGACACTCCAGTATTCTATTGCCATTTCAGCTGTATGAGGTGATGTTGATTAGCAGTGATAGGTGTAATGTTCACGCTAGTCAGTTATTCAGCTCTTCCATTTCTGCATATTTGGTGAATGGCATGACCTTCCGATCTAGTTACCTTGCAAAAGGTCTGTTCTTCTCAAAACATCTTCCTTTGGGTAGAAAATCAGAATATGCCTTCTCATAAAGTCTTCATCAGGTGAGGAGGAAAAATGTCTTTGTCACATCTTATTTTCATGGTGTTACTTCCATGTTTAGGTACTGGTGTTCATGAGATGTTACGAAACAGATGTTTTGTGCCTACATAAGACCAACATGGGCTCTCTGAGGTGGATCTGGTGTGCTGACTTTCTGGTAACTGCATGCCTACATACATTGCACCTGGTTATAGTTCTTCGGAAGCATAAAATGTGATAAAACTTCCTCATGAAGCAGAATTTCAAGAATCCATTTACAAAGAAACTTCTAAAAAGACTTAGAAAACTCTACTTTCAAATATTTAGTATTTCCCAAAAGAGCTGGGTAGTTTTTTTTTAATTGAATAGTTTATTTATAAAACAAGCAATCATCTCGTTGATCCAAATAATTTAGATATTTTAGATAAATTCACCAATGAAATGAAAATGGTTACTATTCGGGTAACTATTTTCAACATGCAAGCATTCGGACGGAGCAATTAATTTCACCCCAGTGGTGAAGCCTGCATTTGCTTAGGTGAATCTCTGCCTTAAACTCTTACCCCTGTTGTTCCCCTCTTAGAAAGTCAATAGCTCAGATATAGATATTCACAGTGTAGATGTCTGGTTACAGGGAATAAGTCCCAGCTGAGGCAGCCAATGGGAAAATAGAACCCTTTTGTTCAAGAGGTTTTAATAGCACATAGCAAGATCCTAGGAGCTTACACGTTTTGTTGAAAAAAGTCACAGAATGAGACAGACTGGGACAGACAAGGTTAAAAAGGTTATTCAAGGTCATTTAGCAGCTTAATGGCAGGGCTGAAAGCACAGAAAGGTCAGTGCCTCATTCTCCAAACCAAATTGCATCCCCTAATTATTTACGAAGTTTCTTGGCACTGGGTAGAACTGACAGAGGGGAAAGGCAGCCCACACTGCGAAGCACTAAATACAGAGGAGACGGTGTATGAAAGCGACAAAGAGGTGAATGACTTCATAGTGATCTTTTGGCCCATTATTAGTTTCTCTTTGTGGACATTTTGAAAGGAATAACTTGTTAAAAGGGACTTGAACAAGGTAGAGATCTAAACAGAGGCATTGTCAGGATGCTTTAGATACAGAAGCAACAGAGAAGAGAGACATGGGAAGGTGAAGGAAGCAGCAAGCTGGACCATGAGAAAAGGAGTGTAAGGAAAGGATGGTGGTAAATTTGGGAGACAATGGTACCAGCTGGAGCATCCAACTACATATAGCAAAGACAGGGAAAACAAAACAAAAAAAAAGGCAGTTTCCATGTCAACAATAGTTAAGATCCTGGAGATTGGGGAAAACTGCAACTCTAAATGGTCCTTTCAATTGTCCTCTTGAAATTCTTGCAGACTCAGAACTGACCTTGTCTCCTGTGCAAGAACACAAAGCCAATATTATTCTTTAGAAACATGTTCAGATTCAGACTGGCTAGTATCTCTACGGTCTATGTCAGGCCTTCCTAAGTGTTTAGATTGACTACTTCATATATTTTACATATAATGCAACATTGCAGGGATATTTTCTGCAGGTTGTCTGGAAAAAGTGCATCTGCAAAGGAGTGTTCTGTACAATCTTGCTGTGAGAGCTGGAAGGAGAGCACAGAGTGGGAGCCCATTACATGATGTTGAAACTGAAATGTAGGAATACAAAATAATCTCCAGTAGAATTTACTGGAGAATTCTGGATTTACACCCCCAAGACACAATTATACACATACAAAACTATTAACTACTCCTCCCCTTCCATAAGGCTGGCACTAGGCTTTGGTGTGTGATTTCTGAGCACTGTCACGTCCAGCAGCAACAGGTCTGGCCCAGGTTTAGCACTAGTGCAGTTCTCCATAGAGAAGCAAGTATCTTAAATATGAGCTCAGAAGAAAATCCAGTTAAAAATGTATTTGAAGTTGTTAAACAGGAAGAGAAAGAAAATCCCTTTACATTAATGAATTATTTTTTTTCAGATTATTTCATAGGCATCAAAATATTTTTCTAACCTCTTTCTGCACATTAACAGTGGAAATACATTTCTCTGTGCCTGGCATTATCTTTTGTTAGTTGTACTCACAATTACAGGAGAAAAACATCCTTCGGTAGGTATTCCCCACGAATACATACTGTCTGCCTTCATGTAAGCAGTGGTCCGATTTTAAGAACAAAGAGATGACTTCCTTACTTGCAAGGAGGTGGAAGACAGGTGACAGACAGCCTGTCCTTTCTGCTCTAGGCTTGGTTACATAGGTGAGCAGAAGAGAAGGGGAGCAGGTCTAACAGTACAGCACCTGAGCAGTCTGTAGAGACAAATCCCTACCCTCGAGTTTATGCCTTGTCTTCCAGCACAATAGCTGTGCCTGAGCCTCCATTCTTGTTCAAGATACAAGAGGGCTGGAAATTCTGGAGAAGCACATTAACATCCTCAAAATCTATGCAAACAAAATTTCTGAGGGGAAAAAGTAGAAGTGTATGAGGAAATGCAGATACCCTGTGACTTCTTGCAACACAGAGTCATTCCTCAATAGTGCACAAAACATCTGTTTAACAACTTCTGTCCATGACGTCACTTCTGAGCTTAGCCTTGAAAATGTGTTAGCTGTTGTACACACACATTGGGGTGCTCAGTTCTTTTCCCTGAGGAGGTACAACTTGAACAGGGCGGGGTGGTGACACACATCTATGCTCGCTGAGGGTGCTTCCAGTGCTGGTACCTTGCTAGGATTTCAGTTTTCAGTCTACTCTGTGTGAACTGAAAGGGTAGATGAGAGGAGAGAAAGCAGTGCAGACCAAAATCTTGGCTAAGGGATGAACAGCCCCAAACTTTGAGCTCTGAGTTCTGTCTTAATCCAAGGCTTTTTGAGAAAACAAAAGGAGGTCTTGGGAGATAATATTGGAAGAGATTTCAAAGAAGTGTTTTATCCTACAGTCCATTTTTCTAAGGCAGTATCAGTTGTTCTCATGGACAGCTAAATAATTTCTGCCTCAGCTTTTTATGAAACCCTCCGATGGTGATGGTTTCACAGATTCTTGGACAAGATTTTCTAGAATTAATCACATCAGAACAAGGTCTCCCCTGATAGCCAACCTAGAGTTCTCTTAGTGCTGTTGAAACCCATTACTCCTGGTCCTGTCATCAGTGGACACGAAGAACCATTTGTCTTTTCCTCCTCTGTAGCTATTTCATAAGTCTACACTGCTACATTTTAGCCTTTTTGTGTGAAGACTGAACAAACTGTATTTGTGCACATCTTGCTTCCTACTGTTTTTTTTTTCTTCTCTGGACACCCACAATTGGTCCAGTTGGTAAAGCTGATTTAGCGAGGCAAAAACAGATGATATCTGGATTGACTAGTAAGAAAAGAAAGTATATTAAAGAAGTCAATACCAAAAAACTCTCCCTGTCCACCTTTTCTGCCCAGACATTCTCCATATATCCATACAGCTCAGTTGCTCCTTCTCCTTTTACTCTAGCAGCTGTGAGGTTTTTCCTGCCCTTTTGTGGCAATTACTTTAATTCCCTGAAATCAAAGCACCTGCCAGTGAAGTGGCTTGTTTTACAAAATCAGGCCCTATTGAAACATTTTAAGGAAAACAGTTGTTTCATTCTGTAAAGATACAGATCTTCTCTCAAGTCAAGGAGAGAAGATAAAGGGGGAAAGTTTGACATTTGACTTCAGTCTGGAATGCAGGTAAAGGCTTGAAATATAAACTCTGAGATGAACAGATTTGATTAAGATATCAATTTAAACTACTGTCCTTCTTTTCCTTATTTATTTGTAACTGTGAAAGAAAGACAGATAGCCTTATCTTTGCCATTGGACCAAAAAAATGCAAGCTGGCAGCTTTTACTGAGAAAGTCTGAGTGACTTTGATGGCTACCATGAAAGTGTGTTGGTCTGTTTGATCTTTTGTTGACTAACTGCAGGTTTGGGGATGTTACAATACATGTTTACATAATGTAGGCTTGCTGCAAAACCTTACTTTGGGTGAAAAGACACAGCTGGTTTTAAAAGCAAGCTAGGTCAGGATAAAAAGAAAAAGAAGTTACACAACAAGTTATGAAGTTTCAAAGGTAATGCGTGGGTTATTCAGCCAGCATACAAAAGGAAAAAAGGCTATATGCCACCAGAAAAGAGTGCAAATAGCCTGGGATTTGATGGTATGCCTTGTACTTTGAAGCCAACTTAGTGTTCACTATAGAGCCAAAAACTGCCCCTTTGAGGGTTATTTGTTAAAGTAAAAAGGCTAATTCAAGTATCATCACCTAAGTCCTAGGATAATCCTTCTCCTCAGGAAAATTTGCTTTCACAGTTCCTTTCTCATTACACTGTCCCAGACCCAGCCTGCTTCCACCAGCTAGATTTTCCAATGCCAGTGCTGGAACTGAAACCATTCATGTCCTGAGAAGTAACCAGCTAATCACCAGTGTCTGTCACCTGGATGCATGCATTTAAAGTGTACAGCCACCCTGTGCCAAACTGTGGTCAGCTATGAACAACACCACAGTAACGTGGATGGTGGGCTAGATGGTGGCCTAACTGATGCACGTGGACCTGTAGACACCCAAGAAGTCGATTCACAGGAGCCAGAAATATAACTGAAGTAAAACTACTAACAGAATACAGTGCTTAGGACAGAGCTAGACCTGAAGCCTTGCTCACAACAGTCTGTAACTAGCTCTGCAAAGGGACAAAACTCTTAATTAAGCCCTAACAAGGCTGTTTCTACAACAGTGAGCAGCTTGGCAAAAAAGGGTTAGATGGGTATCTCATGGGGTTGCTGCTGAGGTCCTCACATCCACACATGACGTGGTTCAGGGGAGTTATTTCCTTTTATGTGTAGTTTGGTTTCCTGCACAGAAATGGACCACAAGTCATGTGGGTTGAAGCAATGATGTCCAGGGGGTATAGTTTGGGACCCTCACGTTCCTGTAGGAGAATTCCTGTGTGCTACAGCAGGGGTTTTGGTTTTGTTTCCCACAAAAGGAATGTGGTGCATGAAGAACACTCCGTGAACTGAGTGAACTCTGCAGTAAAGAGAGTGACAGAGGTTGCTTCAGAACTGCACAACTGCTCCAAGCCAAAATACTCATGTATCTTGTAGTCAAATGCTTATAGAAAGGGAGAAGGACCAGTTCACTTCTCTTTAAAACACAGAATGTCCTTTGCAACCACAGTAGTGAAGGTTTTTGCAAAGGACTATGAGTTCAAGTTGTCCCCCCGCCTGAGGTGAACCATCTTAATATCACACTGATTTGAACGTAAGTGTTGTTATCTCCATGCTTGTGTACATGACCGGAAGCTGTGGGAGTCAGTTCAAGACATTACACTTCACATCATCTTTACTGCGCTGTTACTACTTGGACACCTGGAGCCAGGGAAGAGCACCTAGTGGGCCACTGGCTTTTCCAGATGGTTTTCAATTATTCACATCCTTTTGCTTTTGAAGATGCAAACTTTTCCATTGATTTCAGAAGCCCTTTGGATTTGGGCATCACTTGCTGAAATAACCAAGAGAAAATATTCTGACCTTTGCAGTGCTGATTTTAAACTACAACTGCTAATTACTTAGAATTTTAGCATAATTTGTACAATCTCATTTTTCAGTGTCTTTGGGCTATAACTTTTTTGTGGATATAAACTCTCAGTCTATTAATAAAGGCAACAATTAAATTTTATTGTGTTTTTTGGAGGACAAGTGAGATATAAGAGACACTCTGTAGTTTGTTCATGATTAAGCCTGAAAGCTTGTTATGCAAGTGTTGACAAACTGTGGTGGTAAACAGAGAGACAAGGAACAATTTTCCAGTTGTGAAGAAGGTTATTTTCAAATTTACTGTATGATAATGAATGCAGTTCTCAGCGCAATGGAGGTGGCTCCCCTCCAGCTGAAACATTAATTAAACTCCATATAGATACCATTTTGTTTGTTTTTCAGGAAAACCATCTAGGAGCTCATCAGAATGAGAACTACGTAGTTCTTTCTAAAATTTCAGCTTGATCTGTGGGCTAATACAGGTTACCTCTTTTCAGAGTGCTCTGTCTAAATTCAAGTATTTTATTCTTTTTGTCCAACCTCCAAGGAAGCAGCCTGATAGCAAAAGCTCCCTACAAAGTTTGTTATAGAGTAGCCTGTAATTCAGCTTCGGAGGCAGGTGTTGTAAAGAAATGTGCTATTAGCGGGGATGCGCGCATAGTTCGGTATTTCTGACATTCCCAAGATGGCAAAGGGCATATACAGAGGGGATGGGGGCACAGGTGAGATGGTGGAATCTATGAAGACTTTTTAATGAGCACTGTTTTTTGTTTCCCTGGTGGGTTGTTGCTTAGAATTTTTTTTTTTTTGGCAAGTTAGTTGTTATCCTGTGGAGTAAACACTTGGAGGAGTAGTTAAACTGATGGGAATACATTTGAAATCACGGTGAGCGGTCTCAGTGTTCCCAGCAGACAAGCTGAAGAGCAAGCACAAAATGAACACTCAATGAAACCCCTGAGAAGCATTTAATTAAGCTAATTGCCTGATATAGATATTTTACAATTGAAGAATGAGCAGTAATCCCCAGAAATCTTTAAATAATAAGGGAATGGGCAAAAAAGCTTTGCTAAATACCGAAAGTTCTTTAACTTCACCAGAAATTGTTTAATATAAATGCCTCAACAGAGTCATAGCTGTCTGCAAGACAATTCAGAGTGTCTTGGATCTGCTTTCCCATTGCTACGCCTGGCTGAATGTGGAAAATACACCTTACTGTAAGTGGGGTTTTCTTTGAATAAACATATTTGTGTGAATTCACTCCCATCTATAACTAGCTTTGACTGTGAAAATACAATTTCTTTCCATGAAACAAAGTCTTGTTGCCTCAGGGATAAAGACAGTTTTCAGAATTCATTTCATAATTCAGTCTGCAGTAGACCGGCTTTGACCGTGAGGACCCTCGTGGGGGCCATTTTTATATCTGTAGCCTGTGGGCTTTCTCCTCTGGGCAGCAACTGTTTATTCAGCTTCCAAAATCAGTGAGGAAGAGATGGGACCAATGCCCCTGAGCTGAAAATGCCCAACTGATGGATTGTGACTAGGGGAACTAATTTCTGCCTACTGCTCTCGCTGGATTTCCAGCTGGCTGCCTTGCCCACAATGTAATACAGTCTTAGCAATTGCAAAACATGCATCAGAAAACACCATTTAAATTAGGCTCAATTATGGCTTTGAAAATAACCCGTATTTTACACTAGCTCAGCTGCGGTCTCCTGTTCCATCACAAAGTGCCATGTACAAAAGGGCTCTGATAACCAGTTTTTCTTATAGTAGATTTACCCCAAAACACTCCCACTGATATCAGTAGATTTACTGTCATGAGCATCTGCTTTAACAGCCTGAACCAAAGCTTGTTTGAATCAATGAGAAACTCTCCTGACTCTAGTGAGCTCTGGTGTAAAGCCTAAGAGAGACATTGTGGGAATTCCTGTGCATTTCAGGTGTTATTTACTGTTGCCTACTTCTAGGGGAAAGCTAAATCACAGAGTTATTTGTCTGCTGGGGAATTTAAACGGCAATCTGCTATGCTGCTGCCACAGCTACAATACCTTTTCTGTTGCAATGATTCATGACAGGTCAAGGCAGCATATGCAATGGAAATATGCTTTTTTTTGTGTTCGATCACTTGTCAAGTCTTATAACCACAACATCTTTATTTTGCGATATTCTCACTTTAATTTGTCAGATGTCTGTATGCAGAACCAGTGAGTATGTGTTTTCATACATTAAAAATATCACCAGGTGCCTTTCTTGTCTTAAAATTAAGTATATTTTTCATTTAAAGGCTGATCCTGCTTAGCTCTCTCAGCCCCAGTTGCTCTGGGAATTTTGCTCATGAAAGAAATGCAGCACAGTGTTTTCCAGGTCCCAGACTGTTGTGGAAGGAGAAGGGGCAACCAGCTTTGTGAAAATGTCTGTGTAACTACAAAGAGGGACAGGTTTAGGCTCCAAGATCAGAAATCTTCCATCAGTGAGATGTTTCCACACCATACCTGCTGTGCTGCCATTCCTCGAGCCTTTTTCAGAATTCTCCAGTGTTTTCCAGTGCATTTTTCACTCCAATTCCTAGCCCCAGGACATGGTTTCCTGACACTGTGCTTGCATTCGCATTTACACAGGAACAAAGGTTACCACAAACTGCTCTTCAGGCAGGCTTTACCTGGTGCTTTCATCACCTGCTTAACGTGGATGGAGATCACGGTGCAGTACTCTTCCCCGGACTGCAAGCTGGTGTGACCATCACGTTTGGGAACGAGGTGATGCATCTTGTTTGCAGGAGACAGGCTGGCAGGCAGGATCTCTGCACGCTCTGCAGGACGCTGCTGTGAACATCACCAGCTTCGCATTTGTCTCAGTAAGTACCAACCTACGGCAAACTGCGCTGCAGTGTCATAATTTAGAGGAGTCCCAGAGTGATGCACAGCCCTGCAAATGTGTTGGAAAGACATTTGTTAAGCCCAGGGAGTGGGAGCAGTGACCATTTACCTGTCAGTTGTATTTCAGCCTGAGTTTATCCTTGCCTTTGAGCGTGCCTCTTTCGAGATGGGGCCAGAGCAGCCCAGCTAACTGCTGCCTTGCTCCCAATGACTGAGACAGACACCTTCAACACAGACTCTGGGTTCAACCTAATGCAAGACCTTGGTCTGGAGTCCCCCAGCCAAGCCAGAACCCTTTAGAAGCTCAAGCAACTGGTCAAAAAGAATCAGCCATTTTCTTTAAAAAGGAAAAGGTTATTGTCAGGCTCCAGGCCACATGTAAAAGTTCAGACATAATTTATTTCCTTACTGGTTTACTTTCACCTGCCGCACATCATACACTCTTCCCCAGCTTTATGAAAAACATGTGTCAGATACATCTATAGTGTTGGGGGGAGGTGGGGTGGGAAAGCCAGACTCAACCCCTTGTTAGCAGGTTTGTGGCTGTCAGACTCAGCTGGAGGATTGTCAGCTCCCTCTCGTGGGTAGAGGAGCACTAAACGGTACAGGCTGGTGTTTCCGAGGTAGCTGCATGGCCCATGTCAGCCCCGGTTTATTGTGCGATGGTTCATCTTTGTGCATGGCAGCGTCATGCAAGGCATGAGAAGCATACACGTCTGGGCTGGCTCACACATACATGTGCCCCAATACACCCACTGTGGACAAAGCAAGCAGAGCTCAGCGCTCAGCTTGTTTGTAGAAAAACTGGTCTGTTCCACCCTTCTGGTTTTGGGCAGGTCATCTGTTTTAGTTCACTTGCTTTTAAAACTTGTCTCAAGGACAGACAGTGCCCTGACTGTTGCAGGCTTCATGGGTACTGCCAGCTTTGTGGGGAGCTGCAGTGACACTTGGAGCCGTCCCTTGGGGTGCCCTTTACCCAGACTGTAGGTAAGACCCTACATCAGAGCACAGCACATGAGGGTGCTTGGCTGGCAGTGTCACCCAGACAGCTCTGACACTGGCATCCAATGCACCCTCAGCAAAGGGTCTGCTCAGCATTAGGCATCAGCCAGGGTGGCAGCAGCGGTGAGGTGCCTGCTAGCCCTCAGCCATACCTCTCGGCAAGCAGGTGCGAGCACCCTCTGGTATTACTGTTGCTTCCAAATATATATAGGTCTACCAAGAAGGCTCAGTTTGGCTTCCTGTGGCTCAGAAATATTTGTGCATGCCCTTTGGCTCACCTAAAGCTGAATGAAGCTTTGTGGGTGAAGCTAATTTCTTCAGTGTGCAATTAGGGATTTCTCACAGAAGACATTCTTGGGACACTCCCACTTCTCCTGGTGGTGTTTTATCCAAACCCTTTTGACACTAATGATTATGCTTGGAAGTGATGCTTTATCTCTGAGCATTTGTAAAGAGCTCCTAAAAGGATGGTGGTCAGGAGGCTGTCTGGTTTTGGGCCTTCTGGTGGGTTGTAGGTCAAGGTGTAGTCTCCAAGCCTCAGCTGGTCCTTCAGATTAGCAGATTATATGAAATAAATGTATGAGATATAAACTGTGCTTTCTTTGGAGCTGATAAAGCATACAGAAACCTAGTTCACAATATAAAAAATATTTTTCCACAATGATTTTTCCACACAAACATTTGATGTTATCACCTCTTAGGTGATCTTAATGGGAACAGCTGTCAATATCCACAACTCTCACAGCTTCCCAGAACCTAAGAGCACTTTTCATGTTGAGAAGCATGGAGCTAAGCAGTGAGTTCAGGGATGAGGGGGATGGAAGAATGCCACAGATCCACTACTGCCACAAATTGGAGAAAATTCATGTCATTACAGCTCAGAATCATTGAATCATAGACTCGAAGGAGTTATAACTCCTAAAATATTGATAGTCCTAAAACAGAGATTTGTAGATTGAACTTTTACCATAGGTGCTCTGATTTTTTTTTTTTTTTTCCTTCTCAAATAAGGTGGTAGATTGGTGGGTAAGCTCTAACAAGGTGCAGAGACTCCCTTGAGCAAATGCTCTTAACTCCTAGTGGCATGAGGGTAAATTAGGAGGTACAGCGGTGTACCTGAGGTGCAAAAGATTTTCCAGGAAAAGCTCCAGGTAAAGAAGGGGGAAAAAAATCTCTTGGGAATCACTGTCAGTATAATGGGATTTCAGGATTGAGAGCCTTTCATCATTATGATGTCAATTTATGCCCAAAGCCTGTGCTCTTGTATGGTGCCAGCTAACAGGGTAGGTAAGGAACGTGGTGCAAATGCTAACAACGTATTTCTACTGAAGAAAATCTTAAACATAATGTTTCCCTGACAGGTGATCAAAACATCTCAGCAACTATCAAACTCCGTTTCCTACTGTCAGAAGTAATGGTGTTATCTAGACTGGGAGCTATTAACACTATGTTATTGCACTGCCATTCACAGAGCCCAGGGGAGGATGTTTTTTTTCCTCAAATTGCAATCCGTCAGGCGTGAATGAAGATCTTTATCAGCTGAAAGATAACAGCTGATGTCTTTCCTCCTGCTTTCAGACAGGGAAAGTAATATCCTACATAATGGAACAAGGGAGTTGTAGTAGCTCTAGCAAGAATGAAGAGAGAAGGGAGTAGATTGTGTTTCAGGTGTAAGTGTTGAGCTATTATGTTTCATGGAGTAATGATGTCCTACTCTGTAAGACAGAGTAGAAAGAGGCTTTTTATTCTGCCCTCCAGGGCATGGCAGGGCTGTAATCGCATTCCCATTGTGTGTGGGGACCAGGGCATGCAGAAGCCACAATCTGTTTTCCTACTTCAGCTTATCTACCAGAAGGGGAAAAGTTAACACTCATAGTCAAGACAAGCCTTTGATAGTCAAGACAAGCCTTTTTGAATGTGCTTATTTGTTTTGGCTGGTAGAAGTCGCCCCAGTTAACTAAAATGGCAGAGTTATTAAAGAGCCACAGGCATGGGGTGGGCAGAGCATGTCTTATTTCAATCAAAGCTGGCCTTTGAATAACCAGCTCCTGTAGTGGTTATAGTGTGGTCTTTAATAATTTGTGCTTCTGGAGTGGTTGAAAATCATGCTTTTAAGTCTGGGGTTTTGCTGGAAGGGTTGCAATCAATAGTACTGGTACTATTTGACTCCCCATAATCCCAGGTAGGGAAACAGTCCTACAGCCCTGATGCTGAATTTATAGTTGTCTTAGCAGTCATGGGGAACCTAAAGGAACAATAAATGGACTCTGACAAGTCAACACCAATGGCCCGGCTTTGATCACTGCTCTGATAGATGCACATGGGGTGGCTTTGGACTAGTTCAGGGTCCTGACAATGTCATCACAGCAGGCTGGAGGTCTGAGGGAGCTCGCAGTCTTGCTAATCTGCTTCCTAAGAAGACTTTAGTGTCTCTTCTGAACTGTGTGCTGCAATTGCTACATGGAGCGACAAGTCAGTAACAATACAGTGGACATAAACAACTGGTGTCAGAAGTCTTACTTTCTTCATACTTGTGAAAGAAAGAGAAGTGTGACCAACCTGGTTTAATAGAAAGGACAACAGTATTCTGATGATGTTTTTCTGCCTTTCCATTCTGAATAGATGCCCAAAATGCAATGGACATCGCTGTCGAAGCCCCGCTTGCATGTTCACACTCCAAGATCAAGTTGCATCTGTGCAACTACGAAAACATGTTTTTAGATATTTCTTATTCTGTGTGTGGTATCATTAGTTAATTCTTCCACTGAATAGATATCAAAGAGAAGGTTGTGGTTTTTCTCACAAAGGAAGTGATATAATAATGAGAATTAGTTCTGTTCTTCCCCACAATACGATGAAAGGCTAAAGTCATCTTAGTGCATTACTTCAAAACAGAAAGCTTTCTTTTTGCTCTCTGAAACACTTTACAATTACCTTTTGCTGTAATTTACCTGTAAAATTACTTTTACCTGTAATTTGAGACCTCTGTTCACCTACCTACTCACTTACTAAAATGAGGCACAGTTAAATACCTTTCTGAACAAGAACACAAAAATGTGTTTCCCTAAGAAAGAGAGCACGAACAAGTCCAAGGTCATCACACAGGGGTGGGAACAGCCATATCCTGCTTTTCAGGCTTTGGACTTTCATCCATCTTTAACAAAGACCACAGAAAAACTGGAATGCTAAATATGACCCTGAGTTGATGTGAGAGAAATGTGCAGACAGAGAGATTTCCTTTGAGGGCATGTGGAAAACCCTGCTATGTTCTCTATGCATGTTTCTCGAAAGTGCCAAGTCCTGCACTTGAGTCACAACAACCCCATGTAATGCTACAGGCTTGGTGACAAGGGCTGGAAAGCTGCCTGGTGGAAAAGGACTTGGGGCGTTGGTCAACAGCTGGATGAATATGAGCCAGCAGTGTGCCCAGTTGGCCAGGAAGGCCAATGGCATCCTGGCCTGCATCAGGAACAGTGTGGCCAGCAGGACCAGGGCAGGGATTGTCCCCCTGCACTGGGCACTGGTGAGGCCGCACCTCAAATCCTGTGTTCAGTGTTGGGCCCCTCACTGCAAGAAAGACACTGAGGGGCTGGAGTGTGTCCAGAGAAGGGCAATGGAGCTGGGGCAGGGTCTGGAGCACAGGTCCTGTGAGGAGCGGCTGAGGGAGCTGGGAGTGTGCAGCCTGGAGAAGAGGAGGCTCCGGGGGGACCTGATCACTCTCTGCAACTGCCTGAAAGGAGGTCGCAGAGAGGTGGAGGTTGTTCTCTTCTCACAAGTGACAAGTGATAGGATGGGAGAAAATAGCCTCAAGTTGCGCCAAGGAAGGTTTAGATTGGATATTAGGAAAAAATTCTTCTCTGAGACGGTTATCAAGCATTGGAATGGGCTGTCCAGGGAGGTGGTTGAATCACCATGCATGGAGGTATTTGAGCTGTATGGATGAGGTGCTTAGGGACATGGTTTAGTGGTGGTATTAGTAGTGTTAGGCTAATGGTTGGGCTTGATGATCTTAAAAGCCTTTTACAACCTAAAGGATTCTATGATTCTGTTCGTGCTACTCCAGAGATTCCTTTTCCGTCAAAGTATCTTAATATTATCCAGAGAAAATGGGTTGCATCCAGGATGGTCTCTGCAAGATGGGTGCTCTCAGACTATCACCTGGTGGGCCCTTCAGCATGTTTGCAGATAGATAAATGAGCAAAGAGTGCAAGGTCAATGACAGAAAGTGCCATGTGGTTCAGTTGTCTCTATTTTTGTGCCTGCTCTATTGCTCTCACATGCACTGTAGTCTAAGTGGAGTGTAAAAAAAAATAATCTATTTACATTTAAAAATCCATCACCTTGACACTTTGGCAGATGGTTTTGGAGGCTGCTTTTATACTGTGCTTCTTAAAACTTGTCAGATGCTGCTTTTTCTGTTTCATCCCTTCCCACCCCCTTTTCATCCCCCATTCACTAACATCGTAGCTAAATTGCCAGACATATAAATGCTATTTTCCATTAAAGTTGCCATGTTACCAAATAAGTGCAAGTTTGAAGAAACAACACGAATTTAATTCCTGAATACCAGTGAGACAGATGTTTCTGTTACAAGGAATTAGCACTCAGGGCTTCCTTTCTCTTACTCAAAACAAATAGTGGTGCTGCTAGCACTCTTCTGTAATTAGTATCTGCTTACTCTGTACATTCTTTGTGCTAAAAGTTTTACACATTAAGAATTGTGTCATTTTCCATTTTGGAACATTGTTTAACAGAGCAAAAAAGCTCGTTTGCCAAAAACTGCTTGTAATTTCTTAAATAAATAAATAAATTTAATTTCTAAAGTAAATTCCGTGCTGTTTAAAAAGGGACAGAAAGTCTTCTGAATCCAAAACATTAGATGATATAAGGCCTATGTAGCTGGAGTAGTCTACAGAACTGTTCAGCTGGCAGATGTAGGCATTTGCTCCAGGACAGCTGAATCACTTGCCATGCTCCTTTGGCTGTGCCGAAGGCACCTTTGCCTGGCATGTAAAGGAAGCCTGAGCTCTTAATTCACGCACAGATGCCTACGTTACATACCAGAATTAGGTGTCTTAATCCATGAGCTCAATGTCCCCTTGGTGGAATTATTTGGCTACTTCAGTAAAGGGGCTTTTGCAGAGGAGTAGGGTGTGGAGACAACCACATATGGCTAGTGAAGATGGTGAGGGATGTCCAGAGACCTGCGCCTTTCTGGGGTGGCAGCTGGAGACCAGCTGGGCAGTGAAAGAGCATCTCAAATGACACAAATGCCAATGTTTTGGCAGTTGAATGGAGTGCCAGGTGTCTACTGTCAGTGGGAAAAATTACCCTCTGGAGATGCCTGCTTCTGTTGTGTATGGCCAGAGTCTAGAGGACCAGCTTAGATCAGACTTCCAGCCTTTAGGTGGTGAAATAAATCTCACTTTATGAAAAATTTGACTGCTAATGACTCAAATGTGTAATTTATATTTGCATTGTAGAAACGCTTTACAGCCCAGCCAAGATAGCTCCATTTTACTGGGGTCTCCACAAATAAAAAATGAATGTTTATCTAAACAAAAGCTCTAATACATTTTTATATCCGTATGTGAGCTCAAGAGAAGCAAGGAACGACTGTAGTCTTAATCCTAGAGATTCAGACCTGAAGCAGACAGGAGTGAAGTGATTTATCTAGAGTGACATAGAAAAATTTGGACAGGAGAAAGAACTTCACCTGGCTTTCTTGTCTTTTGTCATGTCTTAATCCCCCAAATGTTTTTTCTTTTCTTCAAATAGCAGAGTTCTTAAAACAAAATCTTTATATAAATCTTGATTGCTCCCTACAAACCATATTCAACTCCCTGTGTTAGGCTTCTAAAAACAGATGGGTAATAAGAGAGCCTTTTTTCTTTAGTGGTATTAGATGTAATACCAACAATGGAAAACTGTGCATGTTACATGTTTGTGAGCCTTGATTTCAATCAAATGGTTTAGATTTAATGAAAAGAAGTCTGACTCACATACATGTGCAATGCCATGACAACCTGTGATAGACAGAAGTAAGCAGTAGCTAACCTCAAAGAACACACCCTGAAAATCTTTTGTAATGAAAGCAAGTACATGGCTTTACTCTGGCAGGATGCAGAATAAAGGGCAACCCCAGATACTTTGAAAAATATATGTGTCACCTTGAAATAGCGTTGGATTACTATCTGTCTATTGCAGCAGGTCATCAGGCCCTGTTCCTTGAGGTGTTTATGAATTTTATGGTGCTTTTCATTTAAATTCATTTGAATTTCTTCTGATATTCCCAGCCATCACAACACCAATCACCTAAATCCTACGGGCTCTTCTCTGCTAGAGTCCGAGTAAGAATGTCAGAGGTTTTGTGAGGTCATGTATCTTTCTATCAAAGGGTACCGACTTCACATGATATTTTAATGGATTTTTAGTACTTCGCCCACAAGGTGGTATATAGGTAGAAGAACATATGTTGGGAAGACACCTGTGATAATGGAAACTTTACCTGACTAATTTTTTTCCAAGTCTGGAATTCACTGTAACAAACCTTAACTTACTATTTGGTAAACTCTGGTATGAAACCTGAGGTTCAGAAAAGTCAATGGCAGACCATTGACTTTGGTCAGACTGATCTTTTGCCCCAGGACTCTTAAGGAAATAATTTCCCTGATACTATTTATGGTTCTGTAAAAGATGTGATATATGTGTTGTATGTGCATGTGTGGGCAGCCCAAAGCTACCCTGTCCTTTCTTAGTGCCAAAATGCATTGCAAACTCATTCTTGTTGTGTTGCTTGTTATCATGTCTTTGTCTTTCTTCCCTCGATTGCTTTCCTGCTTTCTCCTTTTTACTGTTCTATTTTTAAAACTTGTGGAGAATTGCCTCATTTCTCTAAAAAGGCAAGCATGGGGAGGAAGTTCTACCTTAGGAAGATATAATGTTCTGTAGTGCAAAAGACCCTAACGTGCCCTATTTTTAAAATACTGGCACAGACCACTAAAGGGATCTTTCAATATATCCTGGCATGCAGTGGATGCTTAACACTCATTTCCTCTAGTGAGTCTAAGTATCAAACCCAGATGATGAAAGTTTAATCCTTTGGCACAGGTACTGCACATTGCATCTTTCAACACAATGGAGCCCATTTTCTATGGAGAAGAGGCAACAAAAAATGCCTTGCACAGGACTTCAGAGCAGGTTCTTGGGTGGAAAACAGGAGAGGTTAGAAAAGGTGCAATTTCTGCAAATTAAGTTCCATCTCCAAGATATACATCTAGCAAGCCAAGGCATTGCTGAGTGAAAGAAGTAGAGTGCCTTAAAGCCATCTGCGCAATTTCTTAAAACTTCACTTCCTTGATGGATAACAGATGGAGGAGGAAATTTATAAGTGAAAGATTAGAGCAACTCTGCTTATAAACAGGAGTACTAATCACTCTGCCTTTGCCCTGGAGACCAGATTTAATCTCAGGGTTTAACTTAATGCAACTGTCTTGTTTCTGCTGCCAACTGAGAACATACAAAAACTCCCATGATAAGAGATACTTCAGGATGATACAAAGCCAAACATTGCTTAGCAATTGATGATCCAGCATTTAATCAATGATTACACTCAACATAACATGGTGAAATAATGGACTGGGTAATTTGCGCATTCAACATTTGTCATCTCCCAGTATTTAAATCTATCCGCTCAACAGTTTTCCACTGCATTCGTGTTGTGTCAGTAGTACCTGTGCTTTGTACGCTCATGTGATGGTGTTATTCAGCACCCTCTGAAACAAAAAGTGAGTCTGTGCCTCCAAGCATGTTGGGAATAAGTCACGGGGCCCCAGGTTTGCTGCAGGAGAGGTCTTCCATATCTTCTCACCCTCCACAAGAAATCTCTGTGCGCTTTGTAGGGGATAGTGTGTGCAAACCAAGGGTCTGTGATCTCATGTTATGTCTGACAAAAGTCTCTGTTGAGAACTGTGGTGGAATAACAGAAGCTCATGTCACAGCACACAGCAGGATGTATAAGACTCAGCTAAGTTTGTATCCTACTCACCCAGTCCTCTCAGCATAAGCTATTAGGTAGGGTTTTTTCCACTCTTTGTTTTCTACTTCCATACCCCAGCTTTTGTGCTGTGCTCTGAAGGGTTGGGTAAAAAAACAGAGGCACCACAATTAGACTTGTGATGAGAATTGATTTTTCAGTTTGATGTTTAAAGTGGAAATTGAAAGGGAAAATCACCCCAGTCTGACCTGAAATTAAATCATATTAGTTTTCTTATGGAAAAGAAACCAACTGCAGTGCTTGCTATACTCCCGTTAAAACAAAATACCTCCAGGCTAAACAGAAGATTTTTATTCAGAAGGAAACTTTTGTTTTGCTCCTCATTTCTGGTAGC
Organism: Rhynochetos jubatus; assembly: GCA_027574665.1. Classification (NCBI taxonomy): domain Eukaryota; kingdom Metazoa; phylum Chordata; class Aves; order Eurypygiformes; family Rhynochetidae; genus Rhynochetos; species Rhynochetos jubatus. The sequence goes on along the minus strand of CM050651.1, from coordinate 48,335,104 downwards.
ATTTTAAATGTCAGGTAGTTACAGGCCTAAACACAACTTCACATCACAACAAAAGCTGAAATAGTCCACTGTGAAAAAACCATAGTTGCGATATTTTCTCCTGGACTCTCTTGTCACATGCTGGAGAGCTCACCTGAGTTCACTCCTTTATTGCAAGAAAGGGTTTACAGCACAGATACAGAAAGAGGTGTCTACCCTTTGAAAGATGCTGAAGTCTGCCACTCTTTTAGTATTTCCTGATAGTTCATTTAGATGACTCCCTGTTCAGCTTGTCAGCTTCTGTGAACTAATTTTTCCTTTCTGTGATATGAGAAATCCTAAGCACCTAGGCACAAGACGCCTAAAAATTAGAAGACACACACTCATGGGAAATTAGAAACCAGTAGTTGTGTTGCTCATGGAATATGTTATTTCAAATAAGGTTTGGAACAAATTAATATTTTGGGCCTGTTTCCTGAAGATTAGCAACACTTGACTGATGGAGAATGGTTCGTTGGCTATGCCATCCACGATAGCTGACAAATCTTTAAACTTTTATCTGTTTTCTTGTTTGTTTGCTTTTTAAATGGCATTTTCAGAATAGACAGGGATGTCTCTAAAAGTAAAAGTCAAGGGAAAACAGCTTAAATCACTATGTTACAAAGCCACAGTACGATCTAGGTTGAAGGTCTGCATGGAATAAAGAAGTTTTACCCCTTGTAAGCAGGAAGTTAATGAGCACATAATTGGGACCTTTCTTTCTGGAAGAACGGTACAATTTTAGTAAGTTAATTTATTAGTAATAAGTGCATATCTCACTGCTAAGGATCTCCTTAAGGATATCCTTATCAAGTAAGTTTTCACATCCAGGAAAAGGAATCTTTGAAGGTTTTTGGTTTGTGGGTTTTTTGAGGTTGGTTTGTTGTTTGTTTTGGGGGATTTTTCCCCAATTTTTTTTTTTTTTAAGAATGGAAATGTATATATGTATAGGACTAAAAAAAATCCTTTCTAGACTTGAAAAAGAAAGGAAAAAAAAAAACCTCCATCAAAATCCAAGTATGTCTTTGATAATTATGTTTATACAGAGTCTGAACACTAGTAGTTTTGTAAGAGAGATTTTCTTTTTCTGGACTTCTGGCTTGCACATTTTCTTGTTTTATGAAGTGTGTTTCTTTTAGACATCCTGGCCTCATAAAAGTGGCTTAGTTAGAACAGACCTGGCCATCTGGGGCTGCTTTGCATAGGCTAAGCTTAACTTATTATGTATTGTCGTCCAAAGACAAACAAAGAGGTTACTAATGCGTTTTTGGCTTATTCTGTGTATTTCCTATTCTGTGACTAGTAAAAAAAAATAAGGAAGGAAATAAAAATGGAATGAGTTGTCTGGAATTCGCCTGCTTTAGGATGAGCTAAATTGAGACTACAGAGGTGTTCAGCTTCATTTGCCTGCTGAGGGGCAAAAGGAAAAGGGGGAGGAAGCATATTTTCAAGTGTCTGCTGAAAACTCACCCAAAAATGTCTTGTCTGTGATTACAGAAAGGGTGAGTTACCACATCTGCTGTGGTGTGTCTGATTTAAGAAATACTTCCCAGCATCTGGAGCAGTAGTGGCTGTTTAAAAGACAGTATTGAAACTGGGATGTCAGTCTTCTCAGCAGCAAAACAAATTCCCTTTAGTGCTGCAACACTTGGATAGCATGGAAAAGTGGTTGCTATTGGAGCTTGAACAGCACTTACCTGAGTATGAGTGTAACTCATGGGGAGCTGGGTGCTTTTAAGGAGAAATAATTTCTCACGACTTCAGGTGGTGACCTTGTCCTCTCTGCAAGATTAGTCACAGAGATTTAAACCCCAAATACCCAAGGGATCATCGATGTGATTTTACCTAGGGACATCCTAGAGACAATCGCTACAGACCCTGATGATAAGGCTACAAGCAGAGCTGGGAACCAATCGCATCAGTTCACCTTGGTCTCCTCTTCTTTGAGGGACAACAGTTCTATCCAACTTTCTCCATGTGCAGGCACTATTTCAGACATTATTACCATCTAGAAACACAGTTATTTCTAGGCACAAAAAAATAAAATAGGAGGTATCCTTCAGTCCAACATCTAATCCCTGGAGACAGGGAGCACCCAGGTCTTTAGAGGGGAGTGCTAGAGGTGTCTTGCTGCACATAGGTAAAGTAAAATGTTTGGTGCAAGAGTTTTTTCCTCTCCTGAAACAGCCAGAAGTTGCTTACGTCACACTGGGAGCATTTAGAGCTTTTAGGGATATTTTTGCTAAGAAAACAGCCCAAGTGTTTCTTGTTTACTATACCACCCAGCTTGTTTTATAATGGACTTTTGGCCTTTGAGGTGCTAAAGTCAATTATGATTCATACTAGTGACATGGGGAGCATTGCATAAGTGTAAAATTGTGTATAGCTATGAGGCTATCTGAGTTCAGGCATTGTGTAGACACTCAAGTGTCAGAATCCATTTTGGATCTGGTCTGGAATACATTTTTCCCTGAATCTTATCAGGATCTCAGTCATAAAATTCCTTTATTTCTGCTGGGACCTCCGTGTTTCTTGCTGCTCTCCCACATTCCCTAGGAGCATTTCCCAGCTGTTCAGAAACAAGGTACCACCTCCTGCTAAACTGAGCCTGGTAAAAAATATCTTCTGAAAGAAATTAATTGCTCAGCCCTGATGACACCACCACCCCCACCCCCCCCCCCCCAGCCCCGGCTTTGTCTGAACCTTTATTGCCTTTGGGAAGTGGCAGGATTCTGGAGGGAATGTATCTGTTGTTGGTGTGTGGTTGCGGCTTAATGTGCTATGCCTGAAATAAAACAGTGAGGGAAGACTTCTTTCCGCTGTCTCATTGTGAAGGAAGAGTTTTTTAAAAAGCTAAAGACAATACTGAGATTAGGCTGCTGTTGTTTCAGCTCAGTGGCAGACGTTGAAGCTTTGGCTGAAAGCCCATTTGACAGGACCAGATGTTTTAGTCTTGCACTTCCTTTGCAATGGGAAATAATGAAAACTGAGCCTTGTAAATGAAACGGGACTTTGCTGATTTAATTCGTTTGTCGTGTCATCGTGATTCATATCATCAGAAAAACTCTCTGCCGGGGTTCAGAATGGCAAAACAGGAGCTCGTAAGGGAGCTGTTAATGGGATTTCACAGGTGCCCTCCCATCTTGTTTTCACTTCTCAGATGTCATCTTTAATAGTTCCCACCCTGAGAAACCTATGGGACTCCATTAATTTTCCAAAGGCAGGTGCTTTCTGGGAATTCATTTGCTGTGGTGTGTGAGATTCAACTCTTTCACTTTCATAAACCAGTCTGTAAGAGCTCATGCAGGACTTGAATTCAAGTCAAGCACAATGCTCAGAGAAGCTGATGATCTTCCCAGAGCTCTGCCCTGGGTGTGATTTGAGCATCACTGTTCTAAACTGGAGACCTGGGTCATGCTTGACATGTTTTAACTCTGATTTATTCCACCTGGCTTACCAGAGGCACCTTGCCCTTGCCTTGAGCATCCTCTGTGCACAGTGCAGAGAGATGTCCCTAGGAGTGATTCAGAGCTTTCGGTGGGGAAACCCTCTTTTGGAAGTGTCTGTATCTGTGTTGGCTATGTAAGGAGTATGGGCATCTCTAAGTGTCTCCACAAAATGGGATGAACTCAGGGCCAACTGTTCTCAACAAGATATGAGCACACTTTTTATTTTCCTGCTCTTCCTTGCACCTGAATATAAACAGCTTGCTTCCTCAGGCAGACTGTGCTCTAGCACACTGGATATTTTCATGAAGTGACCTCTAGTATGAAAAACTATGTGCAGTAGGTTTAAGCATGTTTCTTTTCAAATACAGACAAACAAGGAGGTACTAAAGGTGGTTGAAAACAGTTGGCATTGCAAAAATCCAGTGTGTTTGTAATCTGTCATGACTTACTGAGCTTTGCTGAGATTAAAGCTAGAACAAGCCGTTATGACCACCTGGTTTGATATCTCTGTGCTCTGTTTCACCCAGAGGTTTTTGCACTGGAACATTTCCTTTCATCAGCAATGCTGCTTTCAGGCCCACGGTCCCGCCAGCCTGAGGCTGTCTGCGATCACCAGTGCTGGGGCTGTCCAGAAACCCTGAAATTCGTCACAAAGACCTGGAGCATCCTGGAGTAACAACAGCAAAAGCAACAGAGTCAGGACCATTGTGAATAACTGAAAGATAACATAAAAGAAACAGATGAGAGGGGAAGAGGGAAAAATATCTTATTAAAACTTCATACTTAGCAGCAGTCAAGGAAACTTCCTTTTAGAAAATCAACAATGAAAACAATGAAATAAATATATTGTTTTCCCTTTGAGACAGACTAGTTATAATTTTTTTTCCCCTTTGGTTATTTTAATCATCTATATGTAGTTTTACATCTATTTCACTTTGTGTTAAAACAGAGTTTTAAATACAACATATTGCTTAGAAAGCCAGCTCTTACAGATTGCACTACCCTAACAGAATAAACAATTGCAGTACTTTGCTCCTATTAAACATAGTTGGAAACATGCATCTACTTATTGGAGTCAAAGCATATCCTAAAAATATGTCTCAGAATATCCAAAATGCTGAAAGCTTGAAATAGAGGCAATAAAACGTAACAGATTTGAAATAGAGAAAATGCTGTAAATGAAAACCAGAGAAGAAAGTCTACAATAACAGTATATGACCATCCACAAAGCCAAGCTCTGGCAAATGTTAACCAGTTCAATGTAACAGGCTGCCACTTCTGATTCTAAAGGCAGTAGCTTAGATGAGTTATTGGAAGGTATGCTCCGATTAGGGTCTGTTTTATGGTAGATATGAAGAATGGGATTTTTAGCAATCCTTTAGCTCCTTCCCATAAACCTTCATCTGGCTTCGGTAGCTGCAGGCTTCGTGTAAACGGAGGCTTTTGAAAATCCCACCCAAAATGTCTTGTATCTGCACATATTTGCTCACAACTGATATTTTGAAGGAGAGGATGATGAAGACAAGCACAGTCACTGAGGCTTTGGAGTTCCCCTATTCTGCATATAGCAGGAGAGCAGATTCACATTAAATACAGCAAATAATCCTTAGGATAAAAGAAAGATGGGATACAAATTCTTTTAACAGGCTTTACAGAAATGTGTAAATGTGTGTGAGCATTATATTCCTCTTTACATTTGCTTGCTTTCCTAAACACTTATCTCAACTTGGAATGTGCTTGTGAGACATCCTGAGCTTCTGTGGAGTCAGTTTAAACCCAATAAGAAATAACAAGGTTGAAAGGTTTTTTTCCTCCTGGATGTCAACACAAGGGCTTTTAGAGGGAAGCAGTTTGGTTGTGTAAAGTTTATCATGTTGTGTCCTGCACTGTAGGCACTATCGTAATAAGAATTAGTTTGGTAATCAACATTGCCAATTTCCCAGGGCATTTTGGGAAAGGAGGGTAGGGAGGAGAGATTGATCAGCCTTGCAATTACATATTTTAAGACAAGAAGGAGCCAAATTTGTTTCTCCTTTGCACTTCTTCATGACAGAGCCATCACGTTTCACTGAGTAACTTCTACACGCAGCTAAGTACCTCATTTGGGTGAGGTTGACAGCATCTGGGGGACACTTCAGAAAATGGGAACCCACCATTTCCTCTGGCAATTTGTTTCCTCAGACTCACCTCACCCACCCTGTTAGATAATTGTGCCATATTTCTTGTTGATATGTCTTTGCCTTTAATTTTCTGTCTTTCTGTGCTATGTTAAAAAGCCTTTTGATATCTGATATATACTATCTTTAAAGAAAAAGTGTAGTCTTTTTGACACTGAAATCGTATCCTCCCTTGATCTTCTTGATGGCTTCAGAAGTGTGAGTGGCTGACATTTCTCTGTAAGGCACATTTTCCCAGCTCTCCAACAATCAAGACCTGTGTGTATCTCTATGCTCCGAATTTTTGTGAATGTGGTAGGGAAAACATGTGCCCAAGATCTGTTATTACACCTCATACAATAATGTGTTTCTGTACACACAGACCTGTACACGCATATGTAGAAAAATTACAAGCTAAGTCACAGTATGTGTTAAGGACATAAAGACAAAAGGAACATCTTCGTACCTATAACAGATTGCATGTTAAGTCTCCATCCTTAGAAGATGAGGGTTTTTTCCATCTAAATCTAGTAGAGCTGGATATAAAGGCACTGTTCATTGTTAGAAAACTAAAAATAATTAAGTTGGTCACATTCTTTTCCCCCAGCAGTTTAGGTACTTTTATGACTTGCATCTTCTCACTCTTCTCCCCAAGCAATTTACTTAAATGACATTTTGGCAGCCTGCGGTATAATCAAAGGTTTTATTCGAATGGCTGACCAACAGTTGGGAGAAATTGTGCCATTGTTAAATATTTTATATGCTAATGTTTTCCTGAAGAGCTGGGCACCTGCCTGCTGGAGTCCTCTGTGATTCCCAGGAGATGTCCACAAAACCAGGAGTCAGACTGCTGATTAAGCAACATTTAAATAACAGAAATAAAATCCTCACATTTTCTCACTGCATTTCAAAGAAATAAAGAAGGCCGTAAAACCATCCTCATCACAGTAAGCTAACCCCATGTGTGGGAACATTATGCTGCTTCTTACACACAGTATGGGTTAGAACATTATTGAAAATTGCAAAGCCATTTACATCCTGTCTGGCAAACAAAATGTTGCGTTTTTCTTCATAATGTAATCTAAAACATTCCAAAACACAGAGAAATGTAATGGAAACACTGACAAGCCTTTACTCACAGTGTCACTGAGACATCATCGATGATTTAACTTCAACTACAAGCGTTTAAATGTGTCGCCTCTAGTAATTTCTCATGGCATGGTATCTCCATAATATTGCATGTAGGGAAATACTGGCATGTGCAGAATCTTATCCCTAGTAAGCGTGTGTCAAGACGAAAGTGATTTCTTCTATACACCGCTATAAGAGACGTGATTCTTCTTGGCAAACAGAGAACCAGCAAGACTGAGTGGAGGGTTTGACTTCATCTCCATTAAAATCTTTAATTAGACAGACCCCGGAATACTGCGTCTGTTTGTAGTATCCACACTTTAGTAAAGATATTATGAGGTGGGAGAGAGGTCAAGGGAAAAAAAGAAAGAGATTTTATGTCAGCAAAATTTTTTCACAGCCAAAGAAAATAATTTGTAGTGAGGGATTTATGAAGCGAGTTCTTAGGTTATCAGAAGAAGACTGAAAATAAAGGTCAAGAGATGAATTTATTTCAATTTGTACGCTCGTTCACACAGAGAAAGTACTGAGACCAACGGTCGCTCCACTCTTATGGACAGAGGCACAGCCAGTTGAAGACAGACATATTTTAATGTAAGAACAGTTAAACTTTGGGAAAATTTCCCACGAGAAGTGACCACATTCTCCACCTCCTGCCATTCTTGGGAAGTGTCTCGTGCCAATGCCTGCTGGAAAACCTGCAATGAGCTAATGCGACCCACTGGACTAATTTGTGGGACAAGAGAACAAGTATCTGTGCTACATGGGTGCACTGATACAACTGAAGTTCTGCTCTCAAAATCCACAAATGAAAAGTGAACAGAAAACTTACTGCCTCTGCCTAGATGCAACAGTTTTTAGTCATGATGATGACTCCAATGAGATGGCCAAATCAAACTTAGCTTTACTTTCATGGCCTTTTGTGGAAGGGAACTGCAGGTGTCTCTCAACCATTGCAAAGGAACCTAATGTTTTAATATGGCCGCCAAGCAAACCTCAAATTTTCTGAAGCACAAGACTTACTTAAACATTCACCCCACTCCTTAATCCATTTACAGATTAACTTTAACATAAGGCAAAACCTGCTACATTTAATTTGTCAGCTCTTTACTGAACAAGGGCAACCCCCACACCCAAGGATTATATCTTTGTTCTTGATGTAAGGACTTCTGTGGTGGCTGAAGCAATGTAAGAGAGAAGTCCACAATTACTTGTTTATTCAGTAGAAGAACAGTAATTTCTGTCAGCAACAGAAAATCCTTGTAAGTATACACGTATGCAAGGCAACTGCTTCCAACCAAGCAGCTTGAGTGCCAATATTTAGAGATGGGACACAGGGCTGCCTTTTATAAGTCTGTTAAAACACGAATGCAGCTCCTAAATAAGGCTGTTATTTTGTCTAGGAGATCTAAGGAGAAAAATTGGCTGGGCAATAAGTAGGATACTCATTTGATTTCTGCATATGAATAGGGAGAAACTATAGCTCAGAAGGAACATACCCATGGAAGTGTCTGCACTTCACAAGTGCCTATTGTAATTAAATATTCATAGTACTTCAAAAAGTGTTGGATCAGTGTCATACAAGCAGTATTCCATGTGTCTGCCTGGAACATTTCTAGACTTTACAATATCAAATAAGAAAAGAATGCTGAAAATTGGTTCCTTATTCACTTTCCTGCTTGCTGGAAAAAAAGATAATAAATAAACTGAAACAGACCTTTAAATGACAAATGAGGTCTCATCCAGGGGACTGTAATATCTCTTCTTCTATGTTCCAGTCAGTGATCAAGGGAAGTTGCCTGACTTTAGAGTAACGTATGGCTTGTAGCAGAGGCACACCAGCAAGGGATGACAACATGCAGCTGCTAAATAGGATTTTCAAGTTAAACAGACAGGACAAGCTGGTAGGGAGGTAGTGCTAGCTTTGTGTTTTATGGGTGGGAACTGAGGCAGAGAGCGAATGGTTTGTCCCAAGTGATAGAAAAAGGCTGTGACCAATCAGGGGTGCAAATACAAAGCAGAGCCAGGTGCCTGCAGTGTGGGCCAGATGGGGTTTGGCTGTTTGCAGGCTCCATCTTCAGCATGTTATCCAGGTTTCATGTGCAGTGTAGAGCATGAGGGAGATGCCTCCAGAGGGTAAGCTATTCCTCTCCCCTCCTTCTCATTCCCCCCACGCGGTGCTGGAGATGGGCCGTTCACCCAGCACTTCATGTGCAGGTGATAAAGATAAACCCCACCCAGCACTTTCTCTTGAGGTTACATTTAGCTGGTTCCCAAATCACTGGGTGTTTGTGCTGAGGTGCTGGGGAGCTCCAGGGCAGGTGAGAGGAGACAGAAGAAGGTTTACATGGATCCACAGCAAGCACTGATTGTGCCTTGTGCAGCTGTGTTGGTATGACACTGAGAAGTGGTTTGGACAAGCCATGCTATCACTGTGGAGAGATGTCCTGGAACAGGGCTAGCCTGGAGGTGTTGCCCTGTGGTCTGGGCACAGACTGCACTTGCTTTGGCACTGTGCAGATAGGGGAAAATACCTACTTAAATTGGGTTAAACCCACAGATGTCCTTAAAAGTTCTGTCATTGTAATTTGAAATACTTAAGTGGAATTAGGACCTCTGCTTTCGATATTTGCAAGCAAATGTTATGCACAGTAGTTTTATTCATACTCATCAATTCTGAAGTTGAGCTGAACAGTTGCAAAAATATATTCTTATTGCAAATTTGATACACACTGCAGTCCACAGGAAGAAAAAAATGCCGTTTGAGAGACCACTTTCTAAAAACATGGGGACACGTGTATAACTTGGCTGAAAGTTCAGTAAGGCATTGATACAATAACCACTATAAATATTTGAAAGGTGTCAACATCAAGGTCTAGATTTTTACCCACAGATGCCAGCACAATGTTTCCATTGATTAGCTGTTCTGTAATATAAGCCTGTGTATGGAAAATGTATGTTAAAAAGAGTCTTATATAGATCGTGCCAGCATTTCACTTCCCCTGCTTTGTTGTATCAGTCTGAGCTGACTAACCCACTGGAAGTTTGCAGATGTTTTTATTACAAGTTAAAATCAGGAGCTTAGTGTGAAAAATAGATTAAAAAAAAAATCTGAACTGACTGTGTCTCAGGATAGGATCATTATTTGGGTCCATCATTTCCTGGATGATATTTGCTTTTGATTAGCAGGTCAGCAAGCTTTGACTGCCGTAACACTCATTCAGGGTGTTACTATTCCTTATATGTCGATACTGAACGGGAAGTTATTCTCTGTCTAGTGAGCTACTTGAATTGTGTATGTGTGCTCAAACCTCTTCACTTAAGAACACTTACTAACTTCAAATCTTTGTTATTAATTCTTAAGCTTAGTTTGATGTTGTGCATCTTTGTAACACCTGTACGTACGAAAAGTCACCTGTCATATTTATGGCAGAGGTGAGAGCACAGAGCAGATCTTGTGAGCCTGCGGTCTTATGTTACAGCTCAATAAAGCAGTTAACACATGCTGCCTCGTTTTATGATGGAAAAGGGTCCTGTTAGTCCCATTAACTTTGTGAAGCTGATTCTTTGTTTGAAGTTAGCCATGTGCCATATCTAATGGAAATAGGTCTTCAACCGCGTTGTTAATTATTTTCAGCCTGTGATGCTCACACATATCCTCACCTTTAATAAAAACCATTTTCCCCAGAAAATGTTTTCCACATGCACGTAATTAATGCCTTTTTATTGTAAAAGAATTGGTCAGAGAAATTTTGAAAGAACAAAATTATGTTGAAATAGATTCCAAAATTAGTTCATTTCAAAAAGGATGGTCAATTACTTGTCTATCAGAAGAAAATAATTAAAATATTACAAAAGAATTAAAACTTTTCACTTGGACATTTATAAATGGAGCCCACTATCTTTTTATTTTGAAACATGTTTATATTACAAAATTTTATACTTTACATACGAGTAAACTTTAAAAGTTGAAATTAAATGTTGTGTATTTAAAAAAATGAAATATTTCAGTGAACTAAAAAGATCATATCTGAGATAATTTTTCGTGTAGAATCTTGAAATATTTGGGGTTTTGCTCTGACTTGGGCAGAAGCATGTCTGGAATTTCCAAGCTCCTTCACAAAGTGGAAGTCTGGGACTTCCCTTTCCATGCAGCTTTATTACAAAATTACTTAGTAAAGCCCAGAAAGAGGAACCAATGCATTTTTTCTGTTCAGTTTCCATTTGAATTGAGCCATGACTGAAGCTGTTCCAGGTCAAATTGAACAAAACTTCAGAATATTCCTTCCCTAAAAAAAAGCAGAAGAAACTTTTAGTGCTATCAGCCAGCAAAGATCTTCATTTAGTATTATGAAACTGTAGGTTGGAACTAAGCCCATCCAACCTGTTTAATCTATTCAGCACCGAAATTATGTCCTTAAAATTAAAATATTAAATAACTGGTTGCTTTGGGATGGCTTTTTGTTTCTTTGGTTTTTTGTTTTGTTTTTTTTTTTTTTTTTTTATCTTGCAGCAGTTAATACACCCATGGATTTGTACCCAACAGAAACAACATCCAGATTTTACATGCACAGGAAATATTACATAAAAGCATTTAATTAGGTTACAAATAGTCCAAGGGTTGTTAATATTTACCCTGTAGATGACGGGCTTCCTTTGTTTGCAAGACCTTGATGTGAAAATCATTTTGACCCAATGAGAATAATGGTAGTGGTATTTTGTTAACAGTGTTAGTGCAGGGACAGAATACCGGTGCCCTTTTCCTGAGCTGTGCCCTGCTGGTGAGTGGCCGGGTGACATGCAGCGGGTGGCTGGCTCTGGCGTGTCCTGGAGAGCATCAAGCTCTGCATGGAGGCCCAGGGAACCTGTGGGCAGCTGCAGGCGGATGCAGAACAAGAGCTGCACAGCTGCAGACTTCAAACCCGCTTGGATCACAGTAGCGGGCTTTAATTTAACAGTGTCTTTTGAGGAACATTTTTTGTCTGTTAGCAAGGAAACCCTCAGCTGGCCTCCAGGTGACTCCATGTTGTGCCACACCTGAGAACACTCCAGGTACATCCCCAGTGGCCTCTGTAGTTTGAGATGCAGGAGACAAACTGCTTTTGGCATTTTTATGTGTGCTGTGTGTTCTTGCAGGTTGTTTTATTACCGTTCTAAGTCCCTCCCCTTCCCATTAAAAGCAGAGCTTTGTGCATGTGTTGTAGGAGAGTGAGAGCATCACCATCAAACACTTCTGCAGCTTCTGTGCTCATCAAGAGTCTCCTCCCAAAAGCTGTGAGCTCTCACACCAGTGAGGTTTGTGGTTCTGGTCTCACCTTACCCTGGGGCACTGTCTTACCTACCTACACATCTGGGCTGCCACACTCCTGGACCTGTTCATTCGGTGGGACCTAAGGTGCTGCAGATGTTGTAGGTACTCTGAGATGTGTGAAGAGATGGTACCACATGCTGTGTTCGTATTTAGTCCAAAAGAAGTAGAAGACCTTTTCTAATCATTAGATTGAATGTTGAATGCAGTCATTCCATATTTCTTTGTAGGTCTTCAAGTCTCATTTCTGAATCTCTGCGTACTACAACAGGTACATGCAAATGACACTCACCATACAGTACATCCAGCATTCACTCCACCTGAATCTGTTTAGACCTCAGGCATTAGGCAACCCAGATCTTAGAAACACTTTCAGAGAAGAATATTAGCCTCTTTCTGAGATTAAATGTGCACTTTAAATGTTGTTTTCAGATGGTATTTTGTTCTGGGGTTATGTTCCACAGTTAAAGGTGGTGTGTTCTCTTAATATGCACAAATACTGGGCAGACTTGTTCCAAGGAGTGATAAATCCTGGCAATAAGGATCATTCCTAGGGAGAAACCAAGAGCTTCCTGTGCTCCAAAGGAGCAGAAACAGCATGGATGCTGGAAAATATAGTAGGAGACAATACTTATGCTGCCCTGGGGGAAAGGAGAAGGTGGCCTCTTAAATCCCTTCCTATTCCTTATTTCTGTGACTCATCCAGACCTGCCTTTAATGGGCTGTCACATCGCCGCATTGTTAGTTTAACTTCTTTGTATCCTGAACAGCCAGTGGGTTGGTAAAAGAACCTCTTTGTGCCTTTGGTGGGAGAGAATGGCACGAGGGTTGTTTTTGGAAGAGGCCCAGGGAAAGTGTGGGGTGAGGAGGGAGAAGGGAGTGAAAAAAAAAATCCCCAGAAAAGGAAAGAAAAAGAAAAGAAGGTGTCTGTTTCACAAACCATGACCTTCAGCAGAATTGCCATTTCCTGAGACTGCACAAAATGTACCGACCGTTGGTGTTCACAAGCCTGGCAAAGAGAGATGCAGCCAGACATTGACACCGCTGCAAAGCTGGCTTCCCTGGGTCCCAGGGAAAAGCTGATGGGCAGCCAGGTCAATGAGTACCTGATCCTGCCTTTACCACGAAGAGCAGCTCAAGCTGAGCAGTAATGCTTGGCTTGGCTTGAAGTGGAAGTGTGCCATAACCATTGCCTTTCACGCTGCAGTCTGAACAGCAGCATTTCCATCAGCCATGTTGTCTTTGAAATGTGTTGTAAACAGGTGAGTGTATTGCTGAATAAAACTTACCCTGTCAAATTACTATACCTCCTGATGAGGTGAGCCCTTGGAGAGCTGTTAGGACCTCCCTTCTCTGGTAAGCTTTTTGTCCTCTGGCACATCATGAGTGAATATGCTGCTGAGAGATTGAAACAGGTCAAATTGCTTGGAGTATAGAGAAGATCTGGGGTTATTCCAAGAGGAGCGGCCAAGTCAGATGGGGACCATCTTTCTGGTAACGGAGTCCAAGCGAGGAATAGTCAGGGAGGAGCTTTATCAGTTCAGGATAACTTTATTCTCTCTGCTGCAGGGAACAATGCATTTATTTGGGTCAGCAACGACACTGCTAACACTGAGAAGGAAAGGTGGGAGGGAATGGCTGCATGCCATGTCCCAGCAGCCTTTCTTCAGTGCCAACAATGGACAATAGTGGATTTTTATCACCAACAGTTTTCCTGAAAAACTTAAAGGAATGTATTTCATATTAGATAGAAATGAATCTTGAAATCTTACAGAAATTGAAAAATTCATGGCTGAGAGTGAACTGGGATTAGAGTTACAGAACAAACATTACCCCCAGAAAGACAATGAGGCCATCAGCTGTTGCATCTTAAGGGCAGCGAGGTCTTGCTTTTCTCCTGCAGACCCTGGGCACAATAATTTGCTAGAACAAGAAATTGAGCAGAATATGGTCAGAAAGAACTTTTCTTTCTTCTTCTGACTGTTTCACAATGTGTTGTTTTTCTACATAAAAATGTGACAGTGTTTTGAGGGAGGGACACAGGCCTCATCTTTCCTAGCGGCTGGAGGTACTGGATAATGAGGTCCCTCCAGAATGTGAGGTGTCTGTGTTCCATTTCCAGCTCTGACTCAGAAAAAACAAATTTCTCATTACTTGCAAGACAAAGCAAACAGAGAATAGTTCAGATGTCTTCCATGTTCTGTATTTTTTCTTTTAGTGTGAATCCTACATTTTTCCGTGGCTCAAAATAATGGTGAACATCTGCTTGGCTGAGATATCTGGGACACTGCAGGAGAGAGGGAAACATCTTGAGAGGTGTCATAATCTACATCAATCATGTACGTAGTGTTGCTATGTTGTACTTTCGTAGTTTCTGCCAAACTTCTCACCAAAACCCTCTAGAAATTGAATGGATACACCCAAAAGGTGGGAACCCTTCCCAACTTGTGGGTCTTCGGCTGCACTTACCACATCTTCATTCTGCATTAGAAAGAGACATGGATGCACAAGTGTCTGACTGTCTGCCTTGGTTTCCAGATGAGGGTAATATGGATAATAGGCAACTCAGATGATTGGCAAAATGCTGTGGGGCTCACCCACCCTACAGCTGAGACACAGCCAAAGTCAGCATAGAGAGAGACTAGCAAATTGCCATTGGCACATGTATGCTAATTGTTATGAGCAGCAAAAAACGATTATGTCTGTAAATGACAGTGGAAATTTGCCTGGTCTTTCCGCTTTTCCTCTCCTCAAATAAGAGATAGTTCTCTCCTCATATAAAGCCTTATTGAGCTGTTTCTTGAGGGGAAAGACTCTGTATGTATGTATCTTTTGCCTCATGTTTCCAGGAGAGCTGGACAAAGGAAGCTTGGTGAGAGTCAAAATTATTTTGCTGTTTGTTTTCCAAGTGTGTTGAATTGTTAGTACTGTATTAGCAGTGTGTGGGGTTAGTCAATCAGTTTTATTGTCTTGGCTTTAGTCACTGAACAGTTCTGCAGCTAATAAGTCATGTCTCAGGTTAATGGTTTGGCCAAAGTGGGTTGACGTATGTCTGGGAGAATGACTGAGGAAGGTGGACAGTAGCCTACAGGTCAGGGCACTCAGATGGGATGGGGAAAATCTGGGGTCTAGACCTTGCTTTCTTCTTGGCCATATAACTCTTGACTGACAGGCTTTATTGCAGCACAAGTTCAATAGGACAGATAGAGGATGACCTCTTTTTCCCTATCATCCAGTCTGTTCTGTATCTTGACAGCTCCTGCCAAGAGGAAGCTGTTGATTGGAGGTAAGAAGTTTGGTAAGTAAACTAAATTTCATTAAATAAAGCTCTGCCATGGGCTGGATGTGGAGTTTTTTCTTAGAGATGTTCAGTTTAGTGTTTACCTGGGGTTGTGCACATGGCTTTGACTCTTAAGTCAGCAGAGATCACCCAGACCCTGATCACAAAGTTCAAACACGTGTATTTAATACCTCCCGTAGTTCTAGGCAGTTCCCTGCTCTGCATGTTGGTTTCTGGGATCCTGACTCCAAAGGAACCAATGATTTTACTCTGAATTGATCTGTGATGCTGCATTGTTCATTAATAGGGTTTTCATTATCCAAGTTTGAGTTTCAGCACCCCTTTGTTATGGCTGAGCTGTGCAAAGGTGTCACTAGGTGTCATGGTGTCATGTCACTATGCTTGGCTTCCTCGGGTACTCACGCAGGTGCTCTGAGCTGTGCTTTTGTCACTGTGATGTGTGCTAGCTTTGCTCAGGCATTGCATTTTAGCTGGTATTTATGCCCATTTCACCAGACTGAAAACATATCTGTCACTTTTCTGCCATTGCACACTAGGGAGAAGCATTGCTGTGCCAGGCTAGAGCCAGGGGCTGGGCATAGCTGGTCAGTCCTTGTGCCTGACTGCAGTTTTGGGCTGCTCCCACCAGTTAGCCATGCTGGCTCAACAGCCGAATCATAGATCACATTTCAGTGTGACTTTCATCTCCAAAACACATCATAAACGTTAATCTTAACATCCCTGTTAAGTACCAGTAGGTTCAATGGTCAAAATTTAATAACTTGCAGACATTCTATTATCCAAGACAGCGGTTTCCCACTGTGCAGAGCTGAAAATAACCTGGCACATAGATAATAATATTCATTGCATCAGTATTACCTTATGAGACAGATCCGGACCAATGCCTCTGGACATGCATCAGTTTGGTGGCAGCAGTCAGATTTCTGTTCCATATGCGGAATATTAAAACCAGGTGGTCAGGTATGTGAAAGCTGAATTGGTGAGAAAATAATAAAAAAAGACATTTTTAAAAACTATACAGGCAGATTAGAGTTATCTCTTGATTTAAGTAGCTATAATCTATTTAAGTAAGTGTGGTTGAACGCCAGTGTTTAGGCTGGCCATCCTATGAGGCTGAATTCTGATCTAAGGCAAATCAGGTTATTGTGCAGCATCACGTACAGCAGCGTTCTCCAGTGAGGGAGAGAACAGACGCTTCTCCGAAGCTAAAATAGATTTTGATGCAACATGGGGAAACGCATCCTGAAGAAAAGTCCACAAAAAAGGGGTTTCAGCATTAGCTGGTTTTCAAAATGTTAGCCAGCTGGATTTTGCTCACATCAGGCTAGCTAGCTGCTTTGAAAACCATTACTTCTTTGATCCTAGTCCTAGCAATGCTGTTGGGCCTCTGCTGTACAATGAGCTTGAGGTCAGTAAAATATTTTTCAGTTGTGGTTGAAACATTTAAGTTGGAATTTGTTAAATCAGGGGCAAAATTCCACAGGTAGAAATTGAACTCTATGTGTGACATTTCTCTTCTTATTACACTCTAAAGTATTAAATCGTGCAGGTTTTTACTTCCATTAAAAACAAGTTGCCAGATTTAGCATTTTTTTTACCTTGAAGTTCTTCTTTTATTCTCCCCCAAATGTCTTTAACTTTCAGACATGGTTATCCTTAAAAATATATTTTAAATGTTGGTTTTGAAACCTTCCAAAGGATATAACATTGGAGAAATTCAGAATGGAATGACTTTCTCAAGGGCAACAGTGAGTGAACAGCGAAGTATCTCCATTTTTTTTCCACCCCCACATTTCCCTTCACTTTCCAGTATATTTAATTGGCTGTCAGCTATTTCTACCTCCTGTACAGAGTTTAATGATGAACTTTTAGGTAAGCTTTCCTTAGGATTAGTTTCTACCAAAATTTGTTCCAGAGGATTCGCCAGTTCCCAATAGCAATCTGAGCTAGCAACACCTGTGGCTGCTCCTTTGCAAACATAACCATAATTAATATGTTAGAGCAATGTTCCTAAAATATTGAAAAGGAAGACAAACTCTTGAGGATCGAAGTGTGATCTGTAATGGATAAGAGCAGTGAAGTCACTGTGACACCACAGAAGTGTGAAAGCTACTTTGCTACATTTGGGTGCTGGTTGATGGCCGCAGGGAGAGGGACAGGCTATGGAGAAAGTCTTCTCAGAGTAGCCAGGTGATTTGGTTTTATATCTTTACTTCACATGGGAAATTGCAGCATTGCCCATGCTGGGAAACCCACAAGGGGCGAAACAAAGAATACCTGAGGGGATGTTTACAGACCTTCCCCCTACTTGGTCTATCACAGGAGGAACCACAGACAAGGCTTTTACTGCACTGACCCCAGAGTCCATGTGAAAGGCATCTGACATTGCAAGGACTTCCACGCAGCAATCTGCCATCTCTAATGCTGCTCTCCTCCCCTCCAACCATACAGTGCCTTCAAATCTTATTCTAGCTCCTCTTAGATGTTAAGAGGACACAAGTCCAGGGCTAATCATCATCTTGCTTGCGTTACCCTCAGCAAAGAGAATAATCCATCACTCCAGTTCTCTCATAGGTAATCCTGGCTTAGCCCCAACCTTCTTGCTTCTGTTGAAAGTGTGAATATGACTGTCGTGGAAATGGCTAACCAAAAAGCAACCGGAATGCATGTGTTTGTGAGCCAAGGCATGTCCTTCTACACAGCCTGGAAGGTATCGAGCACCATTGATGACATGACTATAAAGCCAGCAAGAGGAGACAGGAACTGCCATGCACCTCTGGAGTGTTTCACAATGATCAGCTCCAAGCAGAGCCTTCCCTTGTGGAGATCTCAGTGCCTGTGCCCATTGGAAGACAGCCTGGTAGGAAACTTAACTGGAAAATTCTTACTGCCACCTTTCTTTTAATTTCCTTCTTCCCGACAGACCTTAAATCTTCGGGAGAGGTAGGAAACTTTCTTTAGAATGATCTGCTCAGTGACAGCTAAAGCCCTCTGTCTCTCTGCAGTTACCACTATCAAGTTCTATGCAGTATTTATGAAGAAATAATTAAAATGGTTTCTGATTACACCGATATGAGAGAAGAAACATTTATACATGGATGTAATTTCTTTTTCTTTTAAGATGAAATAAGGTTGTAGAGGTATATAATTTTAAATTATTTTAAATTCCCCCAGGTAACATTGAGAGGGGGATGATTTTGCCTGTTGCCAGTTCTCAGTCATGAGATGTCTTCACAGGCTTACATTGTATTAACATATTTTTGTTCTTTCAAAACCAAAATTTTCCGTTGGCTGAAACTAACCCCTATTTCAGAGAGTACAATCTCTGCAGCTCAGACGTGCCAAATCAAATTTCTTTTGCAAACTCAAAAGTCATGTGTAATCTCCTTCTATGTCCAACTTTCTTTTCTCTAGTTATCCTTCTCAGGAAAGCTCTAACAGATAAGCCTTTCAGTCTTTGCATTCTTTGACATGCACAAGGTGGCACGTGTAGAACTGTCCCTTTTCTCTAGGCAGTCCTGCAAAGCCTAGACTGTTCTGTGAGTTCATGAGAAGTTTAAGTCAAAAGTAAATATGCCAGACAGTATGCACAGCCCGATGGGCTAATATTTTTTTGGGGTGGGATGGTCTTTCTCATGGTGTTTTCTCTTGCTTGACCTGTTGCTTTGAGATGTCACAGATCCCAGGGACCCTACTTGAATATGAGACTTTGAGTTCCGCAAACTCACCATGATACTAAATATGACAAGAAGTGCTAAAACAAGACTCATCTTAAAACTCTGCACAAGTAATTTAGCCAAGAAAGCAGCTAACATTATTCAGATCATGCTTTGTGCAAAGGCCAATATTTTTCTCTTCCTTAAGTATCTGCAATGAGTCTCTATTATATTTTTTTCTATGTTCAGGAAGAGGAAAGGTTTGTTGAGCTGCCTGTTTGCTCACATCTTTGTATATTCTGCTAACAAACATTCTGATGTGTCAGCCAACCGTATCCTGGGCTGCATCACAAGCAGTGTGAGCAGCAGGCCAGGGGAGGGGATTCTCCCCCTCTACTCTGCTCTTGTGAGACCCCACCTGCTGTTCTGTATCCAGCTCTGGAGCCCTGAATGTAAGAAGGATATTGACCGCTTGGAGTGGGTCCAGAGGAGACCACAAAGATGATCAGAGGGCTGGAGCTCCTCTCCTGTGACGAAAGAGTTGGGGTTGTTCAGCCTGGAAAAGGGAAGGCTCTGTGTAGACCTTATTGTGGCCTTTCAGTAGTTAAAGGGGCTTGTAAGAAAGATGGGGACAAATTTCTTAACAGGGTCTGTTGCAGTAGGAGAAGGGGTAATGGTTTTAAACTAAAATAGAGCAGATTTAGACTAGATATAAGGAAAAAGTTTTTTACAATGAGGGTGGTGAGGCACTGGCACAGGTTGCCCAGAGAGGTGGTAGATGCCTGGAAATATTCAAGGTCGGGCTGGATGGGGCTCTGAGCAACCTGGTCTGGTTGAAGATGTCCCTGCTGATTGCAGGGAGGTTGAAACTAGGTGGCCTTTAAAGGTACCTTCCAGCCCAAACCATTCTATGATTCTATGAAAGAATGGGAGTGAGAGGACATATGAACAATTTTCTTCAACAAAACTGACCTTTGCAGGCAGTCAAAGGTAGCAAGGGGATCTTCCAAAAAACTTCAAATGGGAGTCCCTGACAGGAAAAGTAAATGCAATTATGGTTATGAAGAATTGCACCAGGATCCAGCTGCAATTGTTTTGCGAAATGACAGTGAATCAGTCTCAAGGAAAATAGTTTGAATCTGGTTAGTGTTTTGTGGAGTGGCACACTGGTCCTCATTATTCTGGATATTATCATTAGTCAAGGAAATTTCAGCATCTTTTATATAATTCTTCTAGAGATTGTGAGGTTATTATTGTGTTGGTTGGATAATTATCTAAGGAACAACAGTCAAAATTATTTTTCCTCTCTAAGACTCAATCATTACAGAAATACTCCTGGTAACTTTATAAGATGGTTGTGAAAAAATAAATAATAAAAAAGTCAGTCCTAACGTAATTTCATTGTGTGCATTCTAGATAGAGTCTCAGCATGCTTTAATATGCACTCAGAATAGTTGACTTACCATATAACTGCTCATCCCAAGCCTTTGACCATGTAACTCTCCCACTGGCTGGAAGCATGAAAATGACAATGCGGATACTTTCCATTACTCAACTACCATTATCCACCATCCAGAGTGAGTACCATTTTCAACTGCTGACAATAGTGGCCATCAGATAGCATGAACTAGCTAACAAGGAATTCCAAACCCACCTGATTCACAACCACCATCTCAGAGAGCATGAGGAAATTTTTCTGATAAATCACCATCCTTAAATGCCTTGTTGATAAACACCTTATGGTACCTTGACACAAGACAGTTGATAATTAACTGAGTGAAAAGACAGTGGGTACATTCAGATGATGTTTCTATTTTTCTGACATAGGACTTCTGCACTTTTTCAGAAGAGAAACCAGGGGCTTCCTAAACTTTAGCTTACAAATGAAGAATACAGATACAGCCAGGTGGTGGATTTAACCTCCAAGTAAATATGTGTTAATTTCAGTTCCTGAGAGTGTGCTGCATTAAACAGTTCTTGACAGAATTTAATAGAAAATTTGGACATTGTGCATTAATAAATAAGTCTACCTTTGTTATTTTAAGTGCAGAGGTTTTCCTTAGTTGAGAAAGTCTGGCTCTCTCATTTGATTTATGCGATGCTATGTTAAAAAAAGGTAGTAATGATACATGTGTTATTCATGTACTTGGAAGTCTCAAAGGTTTTTAAATATATCTTGACACATATGCTCATAAATTGTGTCTAAGGTAAACATTTTGGCAAACTGGATATGGAATTAATGTTTTTGAGACTTCCAAACACCATTGATCAAAAATACTTTCAAAATTCTCCAG
The DNA here is from genome assembly GCA_027574665.1 of Rhynochetos jubatus. Lineage (NCBI taxonomy): Eukaryota > Metazoa > Chordata > Aves > Eurypygiformes > Rhynochetidae > Rhynochetos > Rhynochetos jubatus. The sequence goes on along the minus strand of CM050651.1, from coordinate 48,313,791 downwards.
AACTCCAAACTGATTTCTTTTGAGCCTGCCTGTGTGGCCAGTGCACCATCTATCAAATTGTCTTCAGCTTGGAGACGTAGTTCATGGGCCTAGGCTGAGTTTCAGTGAAAATTCTTCCCCAAATTCATCAGTCTGAGAGTGAGCAGTTGAGCGTGAGTGGGTAATGAAGCAACATAGAGTGAAACATGAGTGAGCACAGAGCTCAGCATTCCAAATGTGCATGTGTTTATGAGTTTCCCAGTGATTATCTTTTTACACTCCATCTAATGTGTGAAATGCAAGGGCTTTTACAAACAGCATGCTTATTTCCAACAGTGAGCCACACTGTTTCTGTGTAGTGGGTTTGGAAGGATGCTCTTGAGAAGATTTGGAGAGGCAGAATCAAACCCAGCAGCAGGATTTTGGGTTTGCTTCCCTTTCTGTTTATGGGCTTGACTCCTCTGGACCCTTTTCTAGAAATCTCCCATGCCTGTTAATATTACAGACTGGTTTGGGCACCAAGAGTAATTATTTCTTACTGTCTCTATTGTGCTGACAGCTGTTGTAGCCTTCAGGTACTAGTATAATTCCAATAAACTTTGCTACATTCAGCTATATTCAACTGCACAGCTAGCCCAAATGGGCGCCACAGAGGTGCTATCCTTAGGAAAAGCAGCTGGCAACTCAATATTTCTTTGACAGAAAGCATTATTCTAGATGCAGCAGTAACAGAACTGGAGTCTGTTGCCCTACTTGCAGTTCCAAGTCCTTTCCAGGCCAGTCCTTCTCCCAGAATGTGTCCTTGACTTCTCTCCAGCTGTGTTGCAAGGGCTTCCTTACCTTTTTGATGCTTTCTGAGGCTGGGTATTTCCAGCTTTTGAAGACCAGAGTGTTACTGGTCCTGGCTGCTCACCTCCATTCCACAGCATGCTTTTGCTGTAATTCAGAGAAGATAGAGATTTAATTATTTATAATGGGATTTACTTTTATTTTCCCTAATGGTCCATTCTAGCTCCTGCTGATCTGACCAAATCTCATTCAAACTTTCTTCTTGCCTGATTACCTTTTCAGTGTGTGGAAAAGGTCTTTCTGTGTGTCTCTGACAGGTTTCTGTTGTTCCTGGAAAATCTGCTCTGTTTGGTTACTGGAGATAATTTTTTTCTAGTACGCTTGTTTCAGTCTCTTAAATGATACTCCTTCGTTCTTGTGGCAGAAACCTGAAATAGCCCTGTAATATTCTTTTGGGTGTTTCCACAGCATTCAGAGCCATCTTCTAAACTTTGTTAAGCCTGTTTTTCCTCATAGTTCTGCCCACACCAAACAAAATACCTGTCCGAAAAGTTCCCCGTTTGAATGTGTGGGAAACCTTTTATAAACTGAAAATATCTTCTTCAGCAGAAATGAGCATTTTTTTTTTTTTCATTTTTGCCATGTAGAAGGCTTGTGCAAGATCCACAATTCTGTGTTTCTTTTCAGGAACCGCATATAAGAATTTATGAAGGACCTGAGTTTACACAGTACTGTGGAAGTGCCATGATATATTTTACTGTCTTTTTGGAGTGTTTTTCTATTCAAAGGAATGGAATATGCTGTTCCCGGTCTTTTTTGGGAGGTATGATGCACGTAACCAGATGAACTACTATTGAACCTTACTACTACATGATCAGATTCCTGGTGAAGAGAATGTGGAATTTCTAGATTCGCAGAATTTAATAAACCAGACAAAACACTTAGAACTCAAAGTTTAAAAGGCTTAGGGGGAATCTGCAGTATTAGTATATCTGTGTTTCTGAATTTCTTTCAAGGAGCACACGTGCTGGTGCTTACACTATTAATGTATGAACAGAAATAACTGGGAGTAGAATTTGATTTACTTCAGGGAAGTAAATTTCACAAGGACAGCTTGTTACTTTACCTGGCAGTGCCAAAGTCTATATCAAATTTTTCTCCATGACTTGTGTGTAAAGTCAAAACACTGTGTAAGCCAGAAATTCCACAGAAAACTGTTGAAAAGTGTTTGTAGAGATTGTTCTTCCATTTTCTTTCTGTAAGAGGAGGTTTCTCCCTCCCATTGGGTTTCGTAACAAATATCTTTTTAAACTAACTAACTGATGTTTCTTTGCTCTCACTTTCCTATTGACAGCCCACTTGCTTTGCTTTGCCATCAGAAAGCAGTAGTGAAAATAGGACATTTTGCTCAATGACTTTAAAATGCTCCGTGATATAATCTGGGTTTAAAAAAATATTCTGGCAGTGGCAAACTTAGCCATACAAAACCTGCTCCATGGGCCTCCGGGTTGGGACAGGCTCTTTCACCAGGGCGAAAAGCTGTCACTTTAAATCACTACAGGTCTTGTTCTGGTGTATTTTCCCGTCGTTTGGGGCATTCTCCATTTTTAAGACCACCACAATACAACAGACAGCATGTCCCCTATTCCTAAATGTGAACAGGAACCCTGTACCGTTCCTGGGGGAAGGTTTCTGGGCTTCAGGCTGAACTGACCCCAGCTGCTTGTTCAAGTCAGATCCTTCCTGAAGTTTTGTTTCCCTCTGTCCAGCTTCCTGGGTAGAAGAGATTCTTCCATTGAAGACACATGATGCTCTGTCTGGCCAGCCAGAGATATGTAACAGTCTTGGCCATGAAACAAAGAAATTTCATAACAATAACTTCTATCTAGTCTGTTTCCTGAATTTTGGGTTTGCCAATTTTTCTCCTCTCTTCTTCTCCCTCTCTTAAAAAAAAAAAAATAGAAAAAAAAAAAAGTTTCATTGTTTCCCTATTAGCTCAAAAATACTATGAGCCAAGTTAGAGTCCTTGTGCTTTAGACATGTCAGGGATGGGCCAGTCCATCTGGGCTCACCAATACCTTCTTCCAGACTCCTTGCTACAGAGGGCCCTTCTCCTGCTGAGGGATTGTTGACTGAAAAGTTGGAGCACCGTAGGAACTTATTCCATGTCCTGAGGTATCCTGGGCCTTTTCTCTCTGATTTAAGAGGCATGTTTGAGTTCAGACAAGCATCCCTATGTTAGTCTCTTATGCCTTGCAAGTCTTTCTCTAAGTCCAAGCCCATGTAAGCTGAGATTGCACAAGTCTCTTTGGACTTTCTCCCTGTTGCTTAAGGTCTTATGCTTTCCATCCAGCTCTAACCTGTTGTCTGTCTAGCTCAGACTGGCAGCAGATCTCAAGCAGATTTAGATGACTGGTACAGCAAGTGTGTTGTGTGTGGCTTTCAAAGCAGGATGCTCAGGGTGATTCTGTTCGGACTGTCACATTAAAGCCCCAACCAGCCTTTTGGGATGCGAGACTCCCGAGATATGTATGACTTTCACAAAAGCCTGACACTAAGCTGACAGATGCCTTCTCTCCTGTTTGTTGTTTCCAAGTAGAAGCTAGAGTAGAACCACCAATGTCCTCTCTGTGAAAGTCCTGAGTCCATATTTGGTTTATTTAGGAAACTGTTTTTTAGTTTGCTTCTTTTTCTTTTCAGCACCTTAAGCCCTTAGCTTCTGTTGAATCGTACTATTATGTTTCAGTTGCAAAAGGCATCCCTTTTTTATGAGAAGCTTTGTGATCCATCATACCCCATTTCTCAGCATTATGTTGATCCATTACGAAGTGCAGCTCTGAAGTCCCTAGACAGTTGCGTGCCAGAATCTATGACAGCATAGCAGAGATAGAAGAATCACCTTATCACACTTTTGTGTGACCAATCCTTGTCACACTTTTGCCTTAAACTTCTGATACTGGCTATTGTTAAAGAAAGGGTATTGTGCTACATGAAGATTTAGTTTGTTTTAGTGCAGTTTTTTAAAGTTATTGTTTATGTGCTGGTCAAAATTCTATGCACTTTAACAGGATTTTTCAATTTGCTGAGACGCACTTCATGCTGCCCCCAAAGACTTGGTCATATTTCTGTCTTTTCTGGGAAGCTATGGAATTTTGACTCAGTTCCTTTTTAGAGGGCTCCAACAATTGTTTAGATCTTGTTTCAATTATTTTCTGGCCCTTGTTGGGTTCTGTGAGTACCTCCATTATTTGTTTCAGTTTGATTGCAGATATCAGCTCAACCTTTCTCTCCTGGGAAACTTGATTCCTCTGCTGATATTCGCCTGCCTCGTAGCCAATATTGTTAGTGTGCAAGATGATTGTTTTCACTGGAAGGAGAAAATGGTGACAGGTATTTCTTGAATGCAATCATGTTTCCTTACAGAGAATGTTCAGAGACCTGCAGCAATAAACTAGGCGTCAGTGTCCTTGCTCATAATGCAGCTTCTCAAGTATTTCTACCCCTTTTTGGTGTTTTTATTTCACAGGTGCTTTTCTGTGGTGTTTTCTGCCTGCCACAGGTTGCTTCTGTCACTTGTGCAGACACATACAGGTCTACCAAGCCATGAGCAGTGCTTACAGTCTGTATTCAGTTCCCAGATAAACCACCAAAGACAGCTTAATTGATAGATCAGCTGTGTCATGTAAATTAGTGATATGAAATGTAACTTTTGTTGTTAAACAAAAGAACAATTTTTTTTCTGGTCTCCCATTTATCCTGAATTAAAGACTGCTACCAGGTCCATCAACTTCAGAGTTTTGGAAATGTCTTTATACCAAAGACACTACCCTTTGAAGCACTGAATCTTCCATCAGAATAATGAGAGAGATTTGGGCTCCATCCCAAGCCTTCATCCAGACCGTTGGGTGGCTGATAGCCTTTTAGGCTTAATATGCCTTATTTTCCCATTCTGAGGTACTGAGATAACAGTAACAAATTATTAGTTAGCCATAAAGATATAGATATTGGTGTCTATGAAGTGTATTTGGAATTGATTGATTCACTGGAGTCAATCTCGAAATGCAAAACTAAATTAATCAGAATGGTGACAGGCAGCCTTTGTAGGTTATAAGCAGATACATGTCAGTATCTTTTATATTTTTCATTTTCTTTGAGCTGGAGGAGACACTGCAGACTTCGGACTTGGCCTCTTCTTTCTGACCCTACAAGTCTTTCCCCACTGATCTTATGGAAAATCAATTCTGCAATATTGCTTCATCTGGAAGAAGTATACCAGAGAGTCAGGTCTAAGGAACTGGCTTTTGCATGTCTTTCCTTCTCCATACTTAAGAGCTTTGCTGTGTTCTAAGCATGTAAGGATAATTATGTAGCTACCAAAGAGGAAGGGGTTAAAACGATTTAGCTAGACAACAAGTGTACAACGATGTGACTAAATGCACTTCTGGAGGAGTAACACTAATTCAGTGAAAATATGCGTGTATGTTCATGAGGTACGGAAACCAGGGGGAGTTCCCTCAGTAGTGATTTCTCAAGTGCCAACAAGAATAAAAAGACACTAATTTACTGTTGTTTTTCTAATGGCAACAGGAATTCTATTAAAGTTTCCACCCCTATGCTGACCTGAGGGTTTGGACAGCTGAATGATGATCCTTTGCCCCCAGAGATTTTGCAGAAAAGGTGTGGTGTTCCCACAGGTCAGTGCTTGCTCTGCTCACAAGCCCTTGCTGCTGACCCTCGTCTGCTGGCATCAGCATGCTCCCCGCTCCGTGCTGCACCTTGGGGGTCAGCATGACCTGGGCTGTGGCTGCAACGGCAGCTCCTGGCTATCCCTGCCCATTGGCCCCAAATAGGCCAGTTGTCACTACAGCTGATATTTTTTCTGCTTTAACCTGGCAGGCCCTTCTTTTGATTAATCTCTTCTCTGGACCCTTGGTCTCTGCTCACTGGGTCTGAACAGACATTTTTTTGGTCAGCTAATGAATGATGGAGAACTGTGTTTTGCCTCCAGCTCACTGATAGCTCTGGTTCCACCCTTAATGCCCTGCTTGAGGCTCTAAACCTCCCCTCTAACCACTTTCCTCTCTCTTGTGAATGTTTCAGATCACCTTCCATTTATTTTTTTAAGATTTTCAGCTTTATGTATTTTTCCTTTTCTAGGAGGTTGTTTTCCACCAAACTGTAAACCCTTTGTTTGCCTTTACCCATCTCTTTTGCTTCTTCAAGCCCACAAGCACTTGCTCACCCATCTGTTCTGAGGATGGCTCTCAAACATCTTTCTCCTCCAGAATTATCTCCTGAAGGAATCTGGCTCTGAGCTGACACTGATCTTTTCCCAAGAGGCTAGGACACGTTTGAATTTCAACCTTTTTCTTTCTTCTTCTTTCAGTGACATTTCTTGTGGTAACATCTCCCAAAACACAGACAAGTTTTTTTAATCTGTCTTCTCTAATTGTTTTCAGATATAAATTATGTGTCTTAAAACTCACAAGTCATTAGTAATTGAAGGAACTTTTGGCATGTAAAAAATGGTGTTTAAATGCTGAGGGGAATCTGGCAGAACATTACCGCCCTACCTTTCCAAATGTTGCAAGATACTCTTGGCTTGTTGCATATTATATAACAGAGCCTTTAAACATGGATCATCGTTAGAAAGAAAGTCGGTGATTATTGTCAAACCACAGTGATGAATTAGCTGAAGCTGATGGGATGCATTTGCAAAAGGAACTGACCAAGAGAAGTGAGAGGTAGCCAGCCTGTTTTGGGAATAACAATGTTCTTAAAGATAAGTAAATAATACATGTGACCCCACATTTATTGTTCTCTTGGAATGACTTTTCTGACTTCAGAATAAACTGAAACTATGTTTACATCATGGCTGTCTGCTTTTCATAGGGCTAAGGACTTCTGCCTGTCAGTATAGAAAAGCAATTGGCCAAACTTGGCGCCATGGCAAGATAAAATGTCTTCAGTTTTCTGTTTTAAGTCCTGCCATACAAGCAATTTCTGACTGATGGAGTCAGGGTAACTCATGTTTTTTCTAGGACTCTTACTGGCATCAGGAGAAGACCAGTACTGAGAGCAGAGTTAAAGAAGCAGACTTTTTATGCCTTGGTTTGCTCATACATTTTAAATAGATACCTCTGCTGAGTGCTAAGATTTTACTCTTCGAAATAATAAAAGCATATGTCTTGGAGGAACAATATCAGGCTCCTTGTAGGGATATTTGTGCACTCTACTCTGACTTCAAATAATTATTTTAAAACTGGGAATACTTTTCTCGATTTCCCACTTGACTTATCATTAGAGGCTTATGATTTCTGGAAGGAGTAAATTATAACCTGCTTCTTTTGTGAATATTAAATGTACAGGTTAAATGTGAGTCCAACCAAAACTCTCATTCCTGCTGGTGAGATTTTGCCCTTTTGTAGCTAGTGGCTTGCCAAAGAATGTGGTGGATTGCCCGTTGCTTGTAGTCTTTGAATCAGACTGAATATCTTTCTGAGAAAGATGCCCTGAGTCAACTGCAACTTATTGGAACTGATTTAGGAATTGCTGGGCAACCTCTTCTGGGCTATGCTCTGCACATGTCAGAGAAGGTGACTGCAAAGTTTCCATATGATCTTAAAATCTACAAATACATGGCTGATCTTGGAAATACCAGGGTCTTAAAAAAGCTTTTCTTTTTTTCATCAGGGAGGTTTTAAGATCTTTGATGTGCTAATGATCAGAGTCGTCTGGCTAGATGATAAATTTGAGATGAAAGAAGTAGATGGTGAGTTAAGACTCTCTCACCTCTGCCCGGACTATGGCACATCTTAGTAACTTCCTTAATAAACAGTATGTGTGTACATGGAATTGGGCATGATCTTAATTACAGCTCTGTAGGAAGCTGTTTGTTTTGCTATTTTATGAAAGCTCTGTTGATTTTTCAAAATGCTTCATGGAACCGAAATCTTACTAGCCTTTTACTCCCTTCTAGCTTAAAGCCCAGGGTATAAGGCTCTAGGTTTGTAATGCTGTGTCCTTATTCTGGGCCAGACGACTGGTCTTTTGTCTTCCAAATCTTTCTGAAAGAGTTGGGCTGGGGACTACAGACCATTCCAAGACAAAAGTGCATCTCCTCCTCATTTTGAATAGCAACACTAACCTGAACCCTGAAACTTTCCCTGGGGAAACTGGCCAATGCTTTTCGGTGAAATTGTCACTCCTGACAATTTGATATTTCTTGGCAGACACCTTTGTCCCCAAATAATAAAATATTTTGTCAGAAAATTCATGAACAAGTCTGCTAGCCATGAGCGTGAAAAAAGCTATGCTCAGATACAGAGAGAGATCACTAAAAGCTGTGATGTCTTAAGAACCTCAAAAGCTTTGTGGACCACCAGAGATAATGAATCGTTGCAACTGTGAAGGCCAAGAGGAAAGCACTGTCAAATAGAATACAAATTGTGTCTTCTCGTTTAAGTGTTCAGAAGGTTTTTAATGAATATCTTTGCATAATTTAAATCAGAATTTTCTGTCCATGCCAGTGTATACATAGGGGGGAAAAATTTTTACTTCTCAAAATCAGATTTATTAAGTGTAAACAAATGTCCTTACCAGTCTGTCTGAAGCTAGCAGTGCTAAATTTTAACTTTGCAGAAAGTATTTAACATAATGTGTGTAAATATTATGTTAAAGGTTTCATGTCCTGTTTTGAACAGTGGCAAAAATTTCCTTTCAGCCTTTAAGTTTTCCACTAATTTCTTTCATATTAAATCAGAGCAGCCTAAAAAAACTGCTGATCAGATCTTTACTGAGCTTCATTGTAATGTAGTTTAAGTGGATGCAGACGGCTGGTTTTTCTGTTTCTTTATTTCTTCATTTTTTCCCTCCATGTCTGAAATATTATACAGGAGACTGAAGTTCTTGTGGCATTAACATGAGAGTCTCAAAATGGGCCAAAAAATAAATATTGTAAAAATATGTCATCCAAATCAAATACTGTGTGAATAAGGGAAACTGGAGAGGTTACAATTGTGGTTCAAGGTTTTACATGCAAGGTACCTCAAAAGTTAGCTAAATACATTTCAGATGGATGTAAAATGCAGAGGAAATGTGTTAAGTATCTTCCCTCTGTGAGATCTCGAGCCTGGCTCAAATAACAACCTTGGAGGTCAAGTTCCCATATGGTTACCTATGGGGTGATGGAGTGAGGCTCAGATCCCCGTCTCCCTTCGACAACAGCATCCACCTGGCAAAAAGGCAGAGGATCTGCTATGGCCTGACAGTGCACTGTGGAGACCTTCATGCTCACCCACGATCAAAACCCTGAGGGCGCCCAAGAACCATACTGCAGGATATGGAGCCTTTAGGTTTCCTTACACTGGGCAAAAGCTTTGGCTACTGCCTGCTCATGGCGCTTAACTGTGTAATTGTCTTAATTATGCTAAATTGCACTGTGTAGTCCCTTAACAATTATGTGGGTTAGCAGCAGTATTAAATGACAAAAATGACAATAATGTAATCGTAACATGGTCTAGCAGAAGCATGAAAGTCAGTAAATACCAGAGTCTGCACAGGTTTCCTGTGCGGAGCCGCTCTCACCATTGCACCCTGGCAGCTGCATGCGACTTCAGCACAGGGGGTGATCATAATAGCACTGGTTATGTAAAAAGTCCTTGTTTTTGGCATAGCTCTACTAAAAGGCATATTTCTAAATATTCAGTAAATAGTGTGTGTTTGGGCAGTTTTCACCTAGTGTTTTACATCAAAGGGCTGATGCTGGATATCAGAACTTGACTGAAGGGGATTTGGCTGGTTTTGAGCATAACTGTGAAATCTTACCATTACTTTCACAGAACTGGTTGAATTCAATTGTCCTGGACAGTTTTCATGAAGAGGTTGTTTGAACATACTGCTTTTCTTGTGAGGCAGTGACACAGAAACTGGAAACAACAGTCGCTGCAGTGAAAACTGAGGAAGAACTTGCACAGAAATTCTGGGGGCTAAAATATATATATATATTTTTTTTTTCCAGGCCAGTTTCCTTCCTCCACTCTCTGAGGCACCAGACCTGTCTGTGGCAGCCTCCCTGTACAGATGGGTGCTCACTCTCAGAAAAGGTGTAGTTTCTCCTCCTCTTCCAGAAACATCAACCTGCTACAATAACTCCAGAGTGGCAAAAAGGTAGATAGATTCCTTCCCTGCTATTTGCACTATTATCTATTATAGCATATAACGTATCAACCATATTTAATAATTTAAATATTTTAAACTTACTGTTTTAACAGACAATAATATATATTACATTTGTGCAGCATGCTATGAACTACAAATGTGGCCCTTTTGCCATCCACTACTTTCCTTAGGGCTTAGTTGAAATCTGCACTATTTCAGCCCCTGTGACTGGCAACAAGGGAGTAAAGATTGTAGCGCAGATGAGCAACCAGACATGAGTATGAGCTTCAGGGTTCCCTAGAAAGTTACAGAGCCAAGTGCCAGCTTTTGTGCTGTACTGTGTGAAGGCCAAAAAAGAGCTGTACATGGATTATTTAAATATTTGACCAGCTTCACCATGAAATAACATCAGGAATGAACAGCAACTAGCTTGTTCTGACTGAATTTTCATGTTAGGGTTCTTTAAGGGGTTGTGTAGCTAGCAAGTTTCTTGCATGTCTATTTTTAAAAAGATGGTTATAGGTATGAAATAGCATGGCCACATCAATGAATCACGTCTTAAATATTAGTGAAGCATTTATGCTTGTTGTCCTAAAGTACTGCTAAAATCCTGAGCAATGCCCTTTAGCTAAGCTACTTGATTGACTGTCTCTGCCAGGGAAAGCATTTGTAGAAAATAGGATTAATTTATATTATCTCAAAGTAATAACAAATTGTAGAGTTGATTGGTTTTTTTTTTTTTTTTGCTTAACCATCTATGGAAAAATCAGTCTATTCCTCTTTTCATATTCTGGGGTAACATATAAATTAGTTCCTTAGGTATTTATATGGATATCTTAGCATGTAGGATTTGCTAATAATCCCTTCTGAATTCTAATTTAGGTTTCCCCTGGTGAAGTGAGCATGCGTATCCGCAAGTAACTATCTGAACAGACTCTATTCAGTCTGAAGAATTTAACACTCCTGTAAGGTTTAATCATTCCTAGAAAATTTTGTATTCCTTTACAAATTGTATTTACATTTTTTAGTCGCATGAGTGTAGCCAAGATGGTCTTTATCTGGAAGAGATCTCATTTACCAGCTGAATACCTACTCTTTGAGCAGTGAAGAGAGCTAGCCCTAGAAAAGCAAAAAAATCTGCTTGAAAGGTGTGAAGAGAGGTATTTTCTTAAGACAACATACCTTCTTGCATTTGAAGTCACGTCTTATAAAATATATGGCCAAAGTTCAGCATGATGTGGTTTGAGCTTGGCTTCCTTTGCTAAATATTCAGTGGTTGGACCCTCTTTTCATTTCAAATTCAGATGCAAACTTCCTCCAGAGTCTGGCGAATTGTGCACCCAGGGTTATGATAAATAAGCTGAAAAAGGAGGAAGCTGTATGCAAAACTCCAGGAGCTGAGATTTTGGGTTGATGACATTTCTACCATATAAAATACTTCCATATACAATGACTGCACAAAAAACTAACAACCTACGAAGACTTACAAAAATGTATTGAAAAGTGAATGCTTTGTTTGCACCTGAGTGCTAGTTTTTTTAAAAAATTCTCAGTTTGTCCTCCTGAACCCATATTCAGTAGTGTTTCTGAAAGCACTCAAATAAAACTTTGCAGTTAAAGGATTGCTTTATCAGCCAAAGTGATCTATAAAAAAACGTGAGGAATTTGCTGGTGAATAAAATATTGGACTGCAAATATTTGCTCTGTTTTAACCTGGCATTGTTCCCATTCTGAATCTATTGACAATTTAGGGGGAAAGATATGTTATCGTTTTGAGCTGTCTCAGTATTCCTGATCTAGTTTCTTTACAGAATATGTTACAGCAGTAATTCTCTAAAAAATGTCATTTGATACTTTGATATGCGTGGAACAGTGCGTCAGCTCTATATCTTTGCAAAATACCTTTGCTGTGGACACAAATCTCAGTAAGTGCAGCTCATTTCAAGTCAGAAAACTTTCTCTACTTCCAGCATTACTCAGCTTCAATGTTTAATGTGTCCATTGGTTGCACACTTGACAATTACTCTTGCCCAAAATGGAAAAAAAAAAAGGATACTTACTGTTTGAAAAAATGATTTACATTAAAAAATGAAATTCCGCAGTGTAGGTATACCTGGGGAGGGAGTATGGATTAGGAGCCTTGACAAGGTCCCAGAGAGATCTGTCTGTCTGCAGCTTTATCTGTGTTCCATGTTTCAGGTGTCTGATGAGGGCTGTGGTTCACTCTGGGCTCGTGGCAACTTCAGAAAGATAGTGGTCAGCCTCAACACCTGGGACAGGCGGTAGTGAGGTGCACTTTGTTTTTTTTTCTCTGGAAGACACAACCTCGAGCCTGAGAGAGAGGAGAGCTGTGCAGTCTGAACCCTCTCTTGCCCTACCACACTCAAAACTTAGTTTTAAAGGGCTCATATATTAATTTCTTTGTTTGCAAGAGACATTCCCTTGAGAGAATGGACTGGATTCCTCTCACACCCACGTGAATCTGGAGTAATGGCTCATCTTGGAAATAACTCTAGTTTATGCTGCTGCAGTAAAGTAGCCAGGAGTTGGCTACTGTGTTTTTCGCAGTCATCATTTTAATTCCAGCACATACTTTCATGTGCTCTGCAGTAAAATTAGAGAAAGAAACATCTGGCAAACAAAACAATTACCAAATAAATGTTGCCCATTGGCCCTGGTTTCACACTCAGGATATTTAAAACAAATGTTCTGGTGCTATTGAGACCTTGACATGTTTGTGTTTAGCTCGTCGGGTCAGCTGAAATTGCCTGTGTTCACTGTGATCCCTGATGAGAGATGCTTTGAGTCACAGATTATTTAGACTATTCTCAGTATGGGGTACAACTCAAAGCTCCTTAGCAGCATGACTCTCATAACAGTGATATAACCCAACAGCAGGTCCTCTGACCTGCCAACACGCCTGTCATTTCCCGGGAATTTGTGTAGCTAAACAAAATATTTGTGAACGAGTGGGAAAACAGGAATCACCTGCAATGAATCTGTCTTTTCTTTGAGGACAAATAGCACTCTGTGGTCTACATCTTGGTGGATCATTCCAGGGTTTTGTGAGGAAATGGACCACATCTCAGGATACGCCAGCAGTTTTCTTTTGCTCTTGTCTCCTCCTCATTTGGAGATGAGCACATGCACAGTTTGGTTTGGCACCTTTTTTGCACAAACTAGACAGTGGAGTTCATAGAAAAGACTCACAGGTATTGCAAATTGGTATTTTTGTTGTATCAGGTAAACATATGTGTACAGGGAAATAGGAGAAGGTAAGTGCCTCTTTGGTTGTGGGCTGAAATTCTCCAAAATCTGAAGATGGGTGACTTCACCAGGAAAAAGCACATGTGCATGCTCAGCCTACCTTAGACTTCCTCCTTGTTGCTGAAGCCATCCCTTCTTTTCTTCCTCTTCTAGCACAAAACCTTCCCAGCATATCCAGCTTCCAAACACGACTACCCTTCCCCGTCATCCCAACAGTGTAGAAATTTGCTCTTCTCCAAACAGGTGCAGCCAGCTGATATATTCTACAGAAAATACCTGGCTTTTCCATGCATGATTCAGTCCTCACATGCAGTAGGCATTGTCTCTAGACAATCCACCCTTTCCTTCATCTTTGTATGGTGCCTTGGAGACTGCCAAGAGTAGGTTATACACACTGCTTAGAGTAGGTTATACTCGTTAACTTCTGGCTTTGTAACATGTTTTCACCTGACACGTCTCTCTGGTTTTTTACTGTCCAGCTGAGGCTGACTTTCTGGATGAGAGTGACCACAATTTGGAGTGTTGTTTGGGTTTTCTTTGTCTTTATTGGAATAATTTCTCCATTCAGGAAAGACTAAGTAAGTCAGTCTTGGTATGCTCATAAGGGCCTCAACCCAAAAGAAGCAAAGCATTCAGCCTCAGCTAGTCTGAATCACTTAATGGATCCATGTTCTATCAGAATATACAAATTTGGTAAAAATGAAACACTTTGGGGAAACATATTGATTTTGTCAGCACTTTGGCGTAAGAAAATAGGATGGAGAAAGAATTTCAGTCCTGTTAAAACATGCTAGTTTTAAAATACTGCCATTTTGATTTTGTTTTCATTTTGGAGAAATGTTTCTTTGGCATTTTAACATTGTGTTGTTTGTTATAACAAAACCAAAGTAAAAATCAGAGAATAACTGGTATTCTCTGTTGAATTCTGTAGCGTGCAGGTTTAATTTGAAAAGAAATGAAAATATGTACCTAGATCAGCAGCAATCAGAACTTGTTTCAGCAGAAATCTACACAAAGCCCAAAAGCTTAGGTAATAACCTTACCATCTCCCATCATCCAGCTCTATCTGGGGAAAGTGGGAGTTCAGGGGATTCAAATAACAAATTAACATGGAATCATTATGAGTAATTTAACTTTTGAAATTAGATATTTCTACACAAACAATAGATACAGCTTGAACCCCCTTCATTCCCACAACTGTCAAACATGCTTGGTTTTATGAGGCCTGGGATAAAATTCATTTTAACTTCTTGATAACATCTTTTTGGTATCCAAGCAAGTGAATGTGGTGTAGATTCTGAAAAATTGTTACATATGTGCAAAATCCAAACTCACTTTTATGTCAGCTTTTTGCATTCTCCCTGAATGTCTCTTCACCTCCCCTTTTATATCAATATTTGAAGACTTTTTCAATTTAAATATTTTTATCTAAAAAAACCCCCAGTACTGAAGAAAATGGTTTTTTATGAAAATATATTAATGTTGACAACATTTGATGACTTCTGAGTGATCATTTCTAAGTGATCAGTTCTAAGTCAAGCATTTGATGATAATTTTTCAGACTGCGCATGGGGAAAGCAGACAGTCGTATCAGTAACAAAGGAAGGTATGTATCTAGCTCTTCTTATACCACCACAGTAAAATCAGCCTCAATGACAACATTGCAGCAAGATAAATAGTTTTATTATTCTTAAAAGCATGGCAGAGTATGGGAGGGGAAAGGACAGAAAAAGTTGATGGAGTCTGGGAAATGTCTGGTATCCTTTCAGTAAAAAAATGTCATTGTTAGGGAAGTCCAGTAAGAACAAGGTAGTTGTGTGTCATCCCATTAAGTCTATCTGTATTAATGAACAATTAAAGTGTATTCAGATGGATGTAAGTGAATGTGATTAGGAGTGAAAACTCCCCGTGCCCCAGAAGGAATTCTGTTTCAGTTCATAAAAGGAGCTGGTTGTTTAATTATGAACACACAGAGGATCAGAGTCAAAATCAGATTCACTATGTATTTTAATTCATGAAACAAGCTTTTGTTTAACTGAAAGAAAGAAAAGTTGTGATTTAATTAGCTGCATAAGAGTTGGACAACCCAATCTCATCAGAACTAATCACTTTCCAGGAAATGCTGAGCACCCTGTGTCACACAGCATCTCCCAGAAATGATCACTATTTTGTAGGTCTGAGCTCAGTGTTTAATACAACTGTTGCGAGAAGCTGTCATTAGCTGTGTTAGGGAGGAAAAAACAGGGACTGAAGGCCACTGTTCTTGAAATGAGTGTGGCAATGCAGGCTCAAAGCTTCCCCTTGCTCATTAGAACCACTTTTTGCCATCTCCCTCCTCCCTCCCCAGTAGAGGCTTGAAGAACAAACTGGATTTTATTATGAAGGGAAATAACAAAGGATAACTCCAAACAAACACGGAAGTTTGGCAGGAAGAGGTCAGGTTTGGAGAAGATGGTGCACAGATGCTTTCAGGAGTTAATGTATCCGTGTGGGAGCAGCCAAAGGAGGCAAGCAGCCGGTGCCATTGTGCTAATTGTGTGAGCCTTGGTGGGGAGGGTTTTCCCTTGTAAGCTCTGAGATCTAGTAGATAAAACACAAGCAGATAGATTTATTCATAAATCTTTGAGAATTTGTTTGTATGGCAGTCCTGGCAGTGCAGGCAGGAGGGCATCACACGTTTTTTCATGTATACATAAGTACAAGTAAATATATATATAGTTGTAGGGGGGTGCATAAATACAAAAAAGCACATCTCCAAACTGGGCTGTGATGTGACTTCACCACATATTCTTTCCTAGTTTCATCTGCAATCCATCCACTAATTGCTTGATTTGGCAATGTATAGGCTCCCAGTTAAACCCTGTTTCTTTCCCCTTCCCCAGTGCTTTGGCATTGGTATATCTACCTACAAATCTGCTGTGGCTCATGGCCCAGCAGATCAAAGTACTCAGTCATTGACAACATTTGTTTATAGTAAAAAATACCATGGCTTCATATCCAGATTTAACCCTCATCTCTTAGTGCTGTAGAAAAGGGACATTTTTAGATAACGATGGTCATTCCTAGCTCTCAAGTTATCAGAATTTGCAGTTGTAATGTTCTTATGAATAGAGAAGGTTATTTTTGGTCAGAATGACATCCTGTGATGGACCAAAGCTATTAAGGTCCCTTACTTTATTAGCAGGAGGGTAAAAGATAGTCCTAATTAAATATTTTTCAGCTCTCCTAAACATTTCTAAATTAGCGTTTTCTATAAGGGAAGGGGCATAAGCAGAGGGTGTGTCAGCACGCAGTTTTCGTGGCACTCCTTTAGCTGCCTGCATAATTCATACTGCTTGTTATGTGCCCAGCCCAAAGTTCATTTGGTGAATACCTCTCCCCCCTCTGCCATGTGTTCCATACCCATGCTGCAGGCAGGCACTTGCACACTTCATGCAGAATTTGCTTCATGCAGCAGAAGACACTTGGTGAGTAAAATCACTGACGCCCTTTAAATGACTGCAAAGCAGGTTGAGGACTTAAAAGCTTAAGAGGAGAAGCTGAGTCGTACAAATGTTAGCGTAAAAGCTCCATTGTACAAACAAGAGCTGCGTGCCAAGGATGCTGCCACCTTGGATTTCACTAAAAACAACACTGCCCTTACAACTGCTGAATTATTTAAATTGTGACTCCTCAGGACAGGCAAACTTTATTTTGAACCTTGTACCCTACAAGTCCTGCAGGCTCACAATCCCTTCTTCCACCAGATCGCAGGCTTGAGTACACATCATATTGTTGCAATACAGATTTGAACACAAGCTTTGGATTCTGTCTGTGTTTGAAAGGCAATGCAGACCTAGCTGATGACAGGTCCCACTTGCTGTCTATGGAATAGACTTATTCTATATAGTTTGTTGAGCATTCAGAGGTAACAGCAATGAGACCAGCTAAGCTCCTAACTAATTTAGGAGCATTAAGCTCCTAAACTTGCATAAGCAAATTTTGACCCTGGATGATTTTTTTGAGCACAAGTGTTTGCTTAAGGAACGAAGCTGTGTGCCATGCAAGTTGTTCCTGCTATAACTGGAGAGTCCCATCACAGTGCCATCGATTACAACAAAGAGAAAGAAAACTACACACAATGTTTCAGTGAAAAAAACCATGTCAGAATATAACTTATGTCTCTTCTTGTATAGACTCATCTAGAAATACTTTTTCCCTTGACTTTTGTTATTTTGATCCTCCTTTGTGAAGAGGACCAGACCTGCAACAAGAATTTCTCATGGAGAGAGAAGTAGAATTATTCAGTGTGAAAAGGTCTGAAATATAGTCAAGAAGAAGTGTAACTAGACAATGTCTTGGAGGTAGAGGGGCATACTTCTGCTCCTATGGTGAGTGTCCTGAAGAAGACTGAAAAGCTTTCAAACTTGAAAAAGACAGGTGGTGTTTCAACACAGGTTAGAGTGCTTAACTTCTAAGCAGCAAAAACTCTATGTGGCTAGGGCAGCCAGAAGAGAAATAGCAACATTTGTGTACCAATGCTGTGCCAAACACTAGTACCTGTGTTTTGAAGACAAACTTTAAGCCCAATCCATAAACTCCCCTGGGACAGCCTCTAATGGTCAGGACAAGTGAAAAAGGAGTATTTAGCTCCAGCAGTCTCCCTGGAAGCGTTCAAGGCCAGGCTGGATAGGGCTTTGAGCAACCCGATCTAGTGGAAGGTGTCCCTAACCATGGCAAGGGGCGTGGGAACCAGATTATCTTTAGGGTCCCTTCCAACCCAAACCATTCTATAATTCTATGATTCTATGGTTTTATGATTCTATGAACTTGACTGTGGAGGGTGTCCAGCCACATTGCTTTCTTCGCTAGCCAGCAGTGCTATGTTGGGCCAGTTCACAAGCCAATCAACTAACCATTGCCACAACACCATGGGGCTAGCAACATGACCCCCAGGGGAAAGGAACAACCATGTTTTTTCTGTTGATTGCCTTGAACAAAACCCATGCTGGTGCAGGGGAGCTGTGAACATCCACCTACTGAAATTCATGGGAGCTGTCATGGTTGGACAGATTTTTCTTTGGAACAAAGGAAACTCCCTCATTCAGACCTTCAAAAGTTAGACTGGTGTCTAACGTTGCCAACCTCACCCTTCCTGTTCCCTCCTAACCTGCCTTTGATAGTAAGCCAGGTATTGTTTGGATGACTTATACACCCAATTCTGTTTTTTCACCCCTGAAATGCCATCAGCTACAACAGATCAGCTCTTTCTTTACCAGATCACATTCTATGTGTGAAGACAGATAATTTTGATCATTTTCCGCTTCAATAAATCCTGTGGGATTTATGCTCACAGACCTTCTCTGAAAATGCTCTGGTAGCAAAGAGTCACCATGGTCCCTCTGAGCCAGCAGCAGGGACAGTCAGTGCAAGAGGGAAAAGTGGCATCTTAAATGTGCACCTTTGAATGAGACCTGAGTGCTTCTATTACACTCAAGAAATTGCTTAAGGACTGAAGTGCCTGGATTTATCCTTTCCAAGTGTTTCTATTCAGTTTTGATATAAGTTTTCATCTTCATTTCTGTCCTAGGACTGAGTCAAACATGGATTTTCTACCCTATGGAATATTCTGGCATTTCAAATTCTGTTTCCATTCTTAGTGAGAATTAAAAGAATACGTTTAGAAATTTCAGCTTGGCAAAAAACCCAAAAATATCGCCCATCACCTAAGCCATCCCCATTAGAATATAGTTGTAATGTTTTTGCCAAACTGTTTTTATTTTCTTTATCAAAATAGAGAAAAGATATTTTTAAAAGTTTCCTAAAATCTTTCTAAACAAGTTAATAAGAATTGTCAGAATACCTTTTGTATTGACAAAACAGTACTATTCTGACCAAAAAAAAAAAAAGGCTTTAGCCAGAAGTTATGATCTTACTCTAGCCTTTTCTTCCCCTGATTTCAGCCAAGTTTGTGAACTCAGACACACAGAGGAGACCCACACTCCTAAAGGTCTTTTTGCCACAGCAAACCTTTTGCCACAAAAAGATTTTGCTGTGAATGAGGCCATTCACTGATTTTAGATGTTGACACTCACTGACCCAGTAACAAAAGACTCCATAAGTTGTTCCCAATCAGAGGGGTTTGTACATTTTGGGAAATAGCAGTCTGTGGCCAAGATGCTCAGACTTTCTCACTTACAGAATTGCACCTTCACGTGAAACTCTAGCACTTAACACTAGACTTAGTCTGCTTTTGCTACGTTTACCCTATGATCTGGAATACCACAGAAATGCAAACAAAACGGTGTTCTGCTGCTTCTGTGAGAAATGCTATGTAATCAGTGACATTTCCCAGAAAAGGCTGCTATCACTCTGTGCAAAAGCACAGTTGGGCTTTTTTTTATCCCAGAGGTGCCCTTGCCCTTGACCTGAACGGAACATTTGGAGAAGAGTAGTCAGAAAAATAGAGGGTATGGCACGAGACAATTGCACAGTACTACATTTATAATCTACTTGTAATAATTTCCAAATAGGATAACATTAAATAGCATGAGCAACATGCTAAAATTGCAAAAATGAAAATCATCACCAGTTACCTTTTTTATTGGCATACTCCACCCCTGCACAAACATCTGAAATACACTCAGACCATGATGCCTCTTCCCACTAGCACAATGACTTGGCCTTATTGCTACTAGATTGAAAGCGGGGTCTTTAGCCTGATCAAAAGGGAGAAGATCCAGATAAACCCTCTAAACATATTGCATGTCTTTTTTATTTGTAAGGATTTAGGAAATCATGTATGAGCCACAATCCTGAAGTTTCTCCAGGCCGTTCAGGTGAAGTGTTAGACAACTGCCATTGCTATTGAATGAGATAGGGAAGAGTGTACTCAACCTTGGTGCATACATTTATGTGTTCTTCCTGCTGAAAAAGCTGGAGGTGTAGAGGTGGTGAAGTGATACCTCTCTGTTATGCTATGTACTCCCTTAGGATACGTGGCTCTGCCGGTTAACCTTACAGACCAACCCCCGTCACAATCATTTAGCCAAAGTGCCAAGGACAAACATTGGTGTGACCAGCAAAAGGGGTCACTGAAAGAGAAATGCATGTCCGTGAGTTGGACGGTCCTTTAGCTAATGATTGGTCAGACGCTGAAGTGTTCAAATCCCCTGGGGCTGACGTGGAACGGGAAGGTGGTGCCATTCCCTTCGCATCTTTCAGCAGGGGACTTTCTCTGTGAGATTATCTACATGCCATTGTCTGTCCATGCATCAATCACGTGCCATTATCTAACTGACACTGGCTGGGGTCCTGTCTCCAGGGACTTTGGTGGAAAAGTCCCCAAATGACCTCGAAGGGTCAAGATTAGATCTTGGTATGTAAGAAAAAAGCGGCTATCAAATCTTCTTGTTTCAGGTGTAGTCCCTCACTAGGCACACATGGAAGGTAATTCTTAATCATAATTCTCTCTTGATGCCAGAAACTGAATTAAAAATTTCTCTAAAACACCTTTTTATCCAAAGCACACTACCTCTTTAGCTCTCTGTCCCTGTAAATATGTATTTTTGTGTACATACACACATTATGAGTAGCACAGGATCATACACTGTCTAAATAAGAGTATATTTTGGTTTTGTCAAAAACACGTTGGATTTTGACCAACTGTAATACAGTAAAAGTTAATCTCACCATTCAAAAATCATCTCTTCACCCAACTTTCTGTCTTACACAAATGCTACGTCACCTCCTGAGCTATGTGGGGTTGATGACCAGCCATAACATTACAACACAGGGCTGCAAGGTACAAACCAGCTGCACGGACGTGGTTTCCTGTGGCAGCGGGAGTTACTACTTGCTCTGTGGCATCTGTCAGCATCTTGCCATGAGGGTTCATTCTATATTTATGAAAAGGTACTAAGGCACAGCAGGCATTATGCATGATCTCCAGCATAAAAAAGGATTGTGGCCTTATCAGTTTTCTACAGTAATTTGCTAAATGTCATTGCTCTTACCCAGGTCTTACTTTGCAGAGCCCTGGCATGCTGCAGTCCTGCTAAAATGCAGTCTGTCTTTCCTCTCGCACTCGTGTGAGTGTTTGCTTGTCATGAGATCTTCTGAATGCTGGATGTTTGATCGGCCACTTAGCTGCCTGAATAAATATTTTCACTTTTTTTTAGTCAATGCTAGAGCCAAAATTTCAACTGAAAATAGCTCAGGGTAAGTATTGTTGTTTGAAAATTCATTTTATAATACATTCTATTCATGGAATCATTGATTAGTTCCTATGTTAGCTTTTAAAGTGCAGTATACAGTATTGCAGAGAAATAACAAAATAACATTTTTACCATTAAAAGTATTACATTTTTGTTGTGTCCGTTTTTGAACGGCTGTCCTAAACTGTTTGTGGAAAAGCAAAACATCCTAGATCAAAAACAGTGATACATGTCTATTTCTAACAGAGATTTAATTGATTGACTTAAATCATAGAATCACAGAATTATAGAATGGTTTGGGTTGGAAGGGACCTTAAAGCCCATCCAGTTCCAACCCCCCTGCCATGGGCAGGGACACCCTCCACTAGACCAGGTTGCTCAAAGCTTCATCCAGCCTGGCCTTGAACACTGCCAGGGCTGGGGCATCCACAGCTTCTCTGGGCAACCTGTGCCAGTGCCTCCCCACCCTCTCCAGGAAGTATTTTTTCCTGATATACAGTCTAAATCTCTCCTCTTTCAGTTTAAACCCATTACCCCTTGTCCTGTCAAATGACTGATTGCAGTTACTATCTCCTTTTCCTGCAGCCTAAAGAGATTTTAAATGGGGGGAAAAAAAAAAAAGAAAAAAAAAAAAAGAAAAAAAGAATAAACTCTACCAGCTACAGATTTAAGGAGAATATTTTAAAACCTCAATAAGAGTTTTAAAAATAAATAACAAAAAGGTAAGATCCTAGTTTGGATGGTGCGTTATTTTTGACATTATTTGATAAAAGTACTCAACATGGATCTTTTTGAAATATGGTTCTTATTATCATTTGGATAGAGTACATTTCCTTTTCTTGATTCAATCATGAAAAAATTCCACTTACAGATAGTCCATACATTAGTGCAGCCTCTTTCACACATTACTACATCATAATACTGTTGGCCGCACTTGCTTCGAACAGGTCCACTCTACCCATATGGCCTGGCTTTATTATTTCTTCCTCCCATCTGTTTTAAGTTAACTTCTTTGGGCTAGGTTTTGCTAAGAGATACTCTTCAGCTACATGCAGAAAGGCTCTTTCTGAGAGAAAATGTGAACAACAGAGAGCTTTCACAGTCTCACATCTGTGCAAGGTTCATTGAAGCCTACTGGTGTAGATTTTGGCTCTGCAGAGTCTGTTAAACCCCATGTTGTCTGCACAGTCTAAGTTTATATTACAAAATCCTAGAGGCCTGTTTTTGAAGTCCTTGATTCACATTAATATTCCTGCTGGAGACCAGCATCTTGCAAGAAGTTGTCTTTTGTTTTCATGTTCCCGTTCGCCTCCTTTCCTCCTCATCCCTCCCCACTGAGTCGGTGAGTACTGAGCACATTCTCCACGCTGGAGAAGTAGAGTAACAGCCCTTGCTCCAAGGCTTTTCCATCCTTAGCAGACAGGTTAAAAGGTCAAAACTCAGAGGAGATTTCTAAGGATTTCCCCAACCTTTCGATGGGTCTCAGGATGGGCTGGGAAGCCAGGAGAATCCAGCTCACAAGACCTTCTCCTACCATCCAGCCTTGCTCCATGCTCACTAGGTGGTCAGACCATCTAAGTCACTTCCTTGTTAGGAAGTCCATAATCTTCTCCTTTCTTGTTCTCTCCTGAAACTTGATGTTCCCAACATAGTGAGGCCATTTGACATTACTGATCCCTCCTAAACACCTGCTATCAAATGCATCAAATCTTTTCTTGTCAGCTTGCGTAATGCCCCAGGTCTTTGCAGCATCGAGCAAAACTGATACCACACAGCTGTTGTAGAGTCTTATTTTTTGTTTTGCGGACATGTCACTGCCCCATACTTTTGCCCTTGAATTTATTTACATTGATCTTCACCTTATACTGGTCAAGCTTAAAATGACATCGGATCAAATCCAGGCAGAGTGGTCCAGAGCACTGGGAATGGGAATAATACAAAAACATGAACGCTGCCATGATTGCAACTGACATCAAAGAGAAAGGGCAAAACCACTATTTCTTTTCCTCGATAGACCCTAAAACATTATTTATTCAGAAGATTTGATGTGTGTTTCTACTGAAAGTTTCAATTTTTAGGATTTTTTTTTTTAAAGATGATCACTGGCCTTTGGGCTCACCAAAGAGGAGCTGAAGGATTTTGTAATTCTTGTTAATAGTTGGACATACTGTATTTATGAAGCCCCTTAGAAAAGACAGACAGATGGCAGTGGATGTAATAATGTATTAAGAACAAAGGATGGGTATTCTTTTTCACAAGGGAAAACTTGTAAAATTCCTGAATTTATTGATGAAGTTTTGGACCAAAATGTAAAAAGAAAATAAGGCAGAGAGGAAAAAATGAAAGTAAAAGCTCTGTACATAATTGTTTTCATTTATCCAGAGGTAGGTAACACCATTTATCAAAACTTTTAAAATACCTTCTGACTTTTTAAAGTTACACAGACAGTGTAAAAGAAAACAAACATAAGATGATGTGGTTGATTTTTAAACTAACCTTTCCTGATTTGTTTTATATTCAGCTAAACCTTTCTTTGTGTCAGTGCGGAAGAACAGAAAAGTGTGTGTGTACTTTTCCATTATAAGGACATAATTTGAATTTTTTTTTTTTTTTTTCCTGAAAAAGTATGCAGCTCTGTAGAATGTATTTTCCTTATGTACAAATTCCAGGAAATATCCACATGGCATACAGTCAGACTATGCCAGCCCATGCAGTGCACTGCATATATTCAGTAAAGATAACATTATGTCACAAAATATAGGTAAGTTCCTACCTAGAATTACAGAATTTTAGGAAAAGAAAAAAAAAATAAAAAGCTATATGATCTAGATATAACAGTATAATAAGAATAGGCCATAAAGAAATTATAACCTATTCCTCAATAGTGACGAGGACATTAATAATATGAAAAACATATGTAAAAAAGTATTTTGAACAAAATGTCTAATGTAAATAGAATGATATGGTTACATTATATTATACATAAATTTAATGCATATAATTATCATATTGTATTTTTATAGCAATCATAATAGTTCAATCATATGCTCTTGAAAATAAGTATTGAAACAACCACAAAAAAATAATTTTCACTTAATTGTTATGTCTATTACTAATTGTTAATTATAATATTCTTACATAATACAATTATAGAACTGTACATTAAATATAATATTATTATATGTAGGAATAAACTGTTTACAGTTTGCAATGCCTCCTTTCTGCCAATTAAAATAAGACACTATGAAACTCTCTTGCATTTTAATTTTTTTCCTGCTTATTAAGTGATGTGAACATAAGTGTCCAGTATCAAATTGATTCTACCTGTAATTTTGTAATTTTCACCTAGATTTTATTAATTTAGAGGAGGCTTATATTTTATAAGAATCCTGAAATCTTTTTATCTTCCAAAGTCAGCATCTAAGTAAGGCACAAATCAATTACTGTATTCAGCAGTTCGGCGTGTGTACCTTTACTGTGAACATTTTATATATTGCTCATTCCAAATATTACCGTTATTGTTTACATGTCTAAAATATAAGTATGTGTAAGTATAAATCTAAATATGAAGATATAAATAATATAAATATTATTATAAATTTAAATGTAAATATAATTAAAACATCAGTGTGTCATTAAAAAGCAAATTTGAGTAGCCATTCCTTAATTGCAAGATAATTAAATAAATGTAATTTAAAAAAAAATCCAGTCTGATCTACAAAACTTCTCTAGAGAAAAGATTTGTATTGACAGGAACCGATATTGTAACTTTTAGAGTTGCTTCCAGATTTTGGTCGTGATGAAGACAGGAAAAAGAGATTCATCATGACTGGTGGAATAAAATCTGTCCTTAAGCAGGTATCAGAATAGTTCTTGTATTTTAATTTTTTCTTTTTTGTGCTGGAGAACAGTCTTTGTTACAGATTCAAAATATTATTCTTTTGAAGTTAATAAGGAAAATAAGCTTGATCAGAATTTAAAATAACAATGTTCTGACATTTGAGTTCAGTTTTAAATGGGAAGGATTTAATGGGCAAATATTAATTTCAGTGTGACTAATAATATGAGCAACCACTACCACAACTGATTTGCAAATAATTAGACATCCTTTCACTATGAAAACTGTACTTTTTTTTTAAAGTGACATTAATTTTTTAACTGTACCAGGTTTTCTTTATGAAATGTTGACTCTGTCAATTGGATACTTAAATCCCAATTCATTTGAACTTACTTTGAACCCATCAGTAGCACAGTAATGAGAAAGATCATTTTTAAAGCTTTAAAATATGGGCTGGACACTGTACAGAATGTACCCTTTTATAGAAAAAGCGACACAAGATAGAGGTGCCTTTCAACAGTCTATTTTTTTGCCACGACCATGTCAAATGAACCAAAAAGAGACCAGTTGACAAGGAGACTGTGTGACTGAGGTGATTATTTCTGGGCACTGAGGTAACAAATTCTGAGCAGCAGAGTTACCTGCGTAAAGAGCAATAAAACAGAGGTGATTTTAACTAGAATATTAATAGCATGCAATGTGATCTTTCTTTACTGTAAATCATGAGGGTTTGGGTTTGGGTTTTTGTTGGGGTTTCTTGTGTAATCTTTTTTTAAATTCCATTTTATTTTCTTTTACATTTCAGGGCTATTTGAATGTGGCCAAAAGGAACAGCACGTCCCTGTCTGTGAACCCGCCTTACCCTGGAAAGAGGTCCTGACATCCAACAGGGCTGAGCACTAGCTCAGCCTTGGTAGAAAAAGCCACAGATAAAGGAGATGAGTCCCACCCCAAAAGGTGGGAGCAGCACAGTGAAGGTGACTCAGAGGGTCAGTGGAAAGACACCTTGCTCTCCAGCTCTGGAGGATTACTGAACTGAAACAGCTGTTCCACCAGTGAGATGAAGATGTGGGACCTGAGAACATGAGGCTCCCTGAGCCTGAGCATGGACAGACCTGACTGTCTATCAGACAAACTTGGATTTCTTGCAGAAATTCGTTTGGAAAGACAGAGATAGATGGACATTGTGCCCAGGCTGAAAACTTTGATCTAAAATAACACTAGAAGAATATCTCAGGGCAGGGGATGTAACGTTGTCCAGCTGAATTTTTTCTCAGGGCACAGGCAGTATGGGCAGGGGTCCTTTGTAGAGGCTGATGACCATAAAGCTGCTTAGCTGAACCACTGCCCACCCCCTCATGGGAAGCCCTGCCAGCTTTGATCTCCAGAGCCGATAGCCTCCCTGGCTGAGCAGCTGTACATAGGGAATTTTCCAAGAGGGGTCTTGTCTCTGAGCTCATTAGCCCTTCTGAGCTCATTAGCCACTCTTGGCCAGCAGCAGTCAAGTCCCAGTGCCATTTATTGTTTGTTGAAGGACCCATCCGTTAAGTGGCACTTTAAGTACAGGATGAATTTAAGGAACTCATGGCATAATATAGCCATGCATTGACTTCGGATAGCCAACTGGATTCATTTGAGGAATAACACCATGTGTATTAATTATGACTTTGCACAAGAAGTCTGGTGAGCTAGAGTCAGATAAATGAGGTAGTCAGCTATGACACCAAAAGAAGAACTCAAGTCCCAACACCGGGGTTTTTTCCAAATGAATAACACCAGAGCACACGTTCAGGCAGGTGTCACCCACAAAAGCAAAACACAAAGCTTCCCTGTATTTCAAAGTGCTAAGGCTTCCTCTTCTCTCTGTCTCAAATAGGAATACAGTTCTTTTTATGCCTTTACTTGTGGGTCTCATAGGGGGTTACTGTAACACCTTCCCTACACAGGTGAGCATGGTGGATGGGTTGCAAAGAAATGCAAGAACTAGTCTGAAGCTATAGTGGCAGAAGGAAGGTGAATGAAAATTTCATCAGAGCAAATGGAACAAGGATAGCCAGTGCACAAAAAACGCCACCAGGATAAAGCAGCCTGGTACACCATCACTTGCAGCTAGACAACAGATTAAACTGCACAGGTATACAGAGCTCCAGCTCAGTATACAAACTCTCCTTTCCTTATTCAGTGTCCCATAACCCCGTACCCACCAGTGTCCTCCCCCTGTACCAAAGACAGAGCTGAACCCTGGCAGTACTCCACTCCAGAAACCACATGGAACTGAGACTGAGAGAGGAACAGAAATTGGCTACTGTCCTGGACCAAGAAAAAAGCTTTGTGGTCTGAAGGAGCCGATTTGGTGCCATTGCTCTTAAATGCAAGAGACAAGAGGGTCAGCGGGGGGGACTCCAGGCAATTATGTTCTGTGAGTTTTGTCCTGCAGAGCTTACTCAGGTGGACAGACTCATTAACAACAATTAACATCCCATTTCCAGGCATGGCTTGTAAAAGTACAAGGGTAATCACTGACTCAAAGCTGAAAAAGTCAGTTTTACTGCATGTCCAAGTCAAACAAACCAGATCCGAGTTTCTGCAGGCACTCAGTAGTCCCTTGTGCTGTTTCTGGGCAACAGGGAGGCTGTTACACAAACAGCCTTGCTACAGCTACAGCGGGCTGAAACTGTGCTTTAGTCAACCCGTTTCTGAATGGTGCCTAATTGCATTCTGCCTCCCTTCTTATTTATTATTTTACATTAGGTGACCCTGTTACCAGTGCAGCTTTGCATGGAGAACATCAAAGGGAGGTTCAGAAGTTATCAGGGCTTTCTTATCTTGTAGCCAACATGATTTCCTAATAGCACACATCTGCCTTGCGTTTCGTGAATTTTAGCATGTTGAAATCATTGTGGCTCAGTAAAGCTTTTCTGGAGCTTGCTGGGTTAGCATATGCTCAAATCACTGTTGCTTCATACTCTAGTCCTTCAAACGCTCAAGTACATGGTTTACTTTGCACATCTGAACAGTCTCATTGACCCAGTGGGAATATAGGACTGGGCAGAGGTCTGCAAGATCCAGACCCTAGACCTGAAGTGAGGCTGAAAAGCACAGGTGAAAAAGCATCAGAAAGAAGGAAGGACATGATGAAAACACACTAAAAGTAGTGAACAACCTCAGGCCGAAATCGACTATTACTATTTAACATTCCATAATGAAACAATAAGGAACCCCTTGTAGCACAGGTACGATAACAAACTGAGAAATGACAGAAGGAAATACAAGCTTTTAACCAAGTTACATATTTCTCTCTTGATCACAAAAAACTTATTCATGGTGGAAATTAAACAAAAATGACACAAGGAAACTATTGTACTTGTTAGCTATGGAAGAATGATACCTGCACTGGGTGATGAAAGGAAAAAGATATAGTGGCAATAATAGGACAATTCCTCAGCACAGGTTGGAAAACGTTGCTAAATTGATTGACACCATTTTTAGATGTTGGCTAACACATATCACAGATTAAAAATGAAAAAATCACAAAGTTTGTTTGTTGTGTGGGGGAGAAGAATGGCAGCTGATGCAAAGAAGTTTGTACACGTTAGGCTGAAAAGCAGTTTGGGGCAGGGATTTGTGTTGTGATATTTCTACAGTATCCCTGCATCCTATTATCAGGAAGTAGTATTAAGCCAGAAAAAGCTGTTTAAAAAAAATAAATCAATTTTGGGTAAATAAAACTATTGGAGACTTGCATGCTTGAGAGTACCATTGCTCACTGAGAGTTTAAACTGAGTTACCTGGATTAGAGACACACCAAAATAAGCCCTTCCATTAACTGGGGCAGCCCGCCGCGAGACGTGAGGGTGACTTGCTCTTGACCTGCTGCTCTCGGTTTTGGCATCATGCCCTGATTTGAGTAAACGTGATTCACTAATATTCTACAAAAATACAGTTCCCTGCTTGTTGGGTGATTAACTATTTGTCCTGTTGCAATCCTTTCCACTCACCTCCTGTTACAGTGTGGCAGTAGGGATGAACTGTAAATTTGCTGGACCGACACCACCAGCAAACCCAACACAAGACCCTTGGCTACTTGCACATCCTAAAACGGTGGGGTGCTGAATTGAAATAGAAAAAACCCCCATTTTTTCCTTACCCCCTGAACCAATCTGAATGATTGCTGTAACAGAGGCAGCGAGGAGTTAACGCCGAGTGTGAGTCTTTGGTGTGCCACCCGTGTCAGTGTTGCTGCAGAGCCCTCCTATGTGAGAGCCCATCGGGCTGGAGCTGATGAGCACGCCCAGAGCCGCAGCTCCGGGAGGTATCATCAGATGCAATTAGAAGCCTGGCTAGATGGAAATATAGAAAGCAGCAGCCTTCAAGTGGGAAAAATGCCTGTTTGTCCCAGCCCAAACACTTTCCAACAGCTTTCAAATTTTAACAACTACCTGGGAAAGCATGAGGGGGGCAATTTGGGTGAGACCCAACCTCTTCACCTCTCTTCTACTCCAAAGAAGGTACATGTTTGTGCATAACGTCCAGAACGGACTGTAATTTGGCAAGTCTTTTTTTCAAGAGGAGCAGTAATCTGGGTGGCTCCATGCTCTGGGAATCATGTCTGGCTGCCCCGAGGGGCTGAGTGTCAAATCTTTGAGTAATCAGGGCTGAGCCAAGCAAATTCAAATCCTTTCACTTTTTTCTTTCTGAAGTCCTTGGAGGACTCACAGTTAGCAGGGATTCATGACACTGCCAGGTTTAAGTCAGAAACTGCCAGTTTCTGTGCATTAACATAGATCTTCATAGACTTCATCAACACACCCAAATATTAGCAATTCTTTTGCTACTTCTTCTTTCCTTTCCACTCTGTGATTGTTTTTTTAAATGTCACAATTTTATTTCTGAAGATCCTACTGTCATTTAACCATTTAAAACTTCTACATACCCATGTATACAAATTTCTCACATGTATTTCCACATTGTCTGATTTACTTAATACTTTTACACTTAAATTATCACTTACTTTGTCAACACACTGTCTCAGCTTGACTGAGTAGCTGAAATACAGTATTTTAAAGTCAGGACACCTGAGTGGGGTTTTCTTCCCCCTCTTGAGCTTTCGTACTGCTTTATGTAAGGTGTTGGGCAGCTCACTATAACTTTTTGCACCTCATTTTTATTATCTGTTTTGCAGAACTCCAATAATTTGTTTGTCAAAATGTTCAAGTAAATTCATTAGCTTCCTTTTGGATGATGAAACACAAACTATTATCACTTATTGACCCTGGTAATCAAAGATAATTTGAATATAATGTGGCCTCAAAATTAATAGTCCTGAAACAAATAAGAATAATAGACTCTAAGGAAAATTACCAGAATAGGAACACAGCAGGCTCTCTTTAAATGTGTCTTTAAAAATAAATTGCATACCAATAATCCTATTATTCAAAGGAGAAAAAAGACTATCTTTTTATGTTTATTGGATACTCTGGAAAAGCTACAGTCTTTTATAATATTGCATCTCACAAATCACTTCAGTTTAATGACAAAGTACTGTACACTTCATCTCACATTTAACTAAATATGTTTATTTCATCCTGGAGAGATATTCTTTTAACTTTAAGATTATAATTTCTTATAAGCCTGCCACAGAACAACATAAGAACTGCCAAATGGAAATATATACCACCACCACTACTCCCTCCACCCCCCACCCCCTTATGTTTAAAAATTAAGGGTTTTTTTCTTCCAGCATCGAAAAATACTTATTTATTCTGACAAAGAAGCAAAGGACAGCGATCAGGGACACTAAAGTTAACTGCTGCCTGAAGTCATGAACATCTGGTGGCTATTTTAATTGCATTGTGAACTAACCACAAAATCCTCTGCTAAAAGAATAGAAATATTTCCCCTGTGCAATATTGTATTTTAGAATTCCTCTCTTCTGAATCAATGTCAGACGTGATTACAGCACAATGAAGTCTGTGTTTTCATGCCTGCATCTTCTTGAAAACCCCGCGTACCCTTACTACAATTACGGTGTTACTCAAAGACTCCCATACGGACAAATTACTCAGTTTGTAGTGGCACACACTGACTTAAAGATAAAACATAACGTTATTGTAGGTTTTTTGCAAGTAAGTTAGATAGATTAATATGTCTGCATACAAATACCAGACATTAGAAAGCACACGGGTAATGACAAGCACACAACTTTGCGTATGTAAGTATGTATATATACAAACATAGAGCTATTCATACATATTTATGCACATACATATATATAGAATGCATTTAGTAAGTAGTAATACAACCTACCTAAATGTGAATAAAAATTGTTGTTAATAAAATACTTGCATGAGTTGTACAGGGACCTTCTAAATGTCTGTGCTTCCTGGGGAGACCAAATGACCTCTTTTTTACAGATACCAAGATCAAAGCTCTTGGTTTAGATACTCCAGCTGTCTCTCTCGTTGGCATTTGACATGCAACCCAGTCCATTTAAAATCAGGGGGCATGTAAACATTTTAACCCTTGGCAGCAGTATCTGAGAAAGATGCTAGCAATAAATGGTCATAACTGTCTGGGCCAAATCACATTTGGTGTCCTTCCTTTGAAGTCCATGCAGGCACTCTACCCTATGTTTTTGACAAAGAGCCAAGTCCAAAAAAAGGATGTAGGCTCTCGAAGCTGGCCGGACATGGACTTTGGGATGCACAGTGGCTCCGCGCAGCTGAATAGTTGCCTCCAAACTCGTCGCAGGCCCCCCTGTCTGACCTTGGAGGGTCTTTGCCCACGGCTTGGCTTTGGTGTGCTGCCGGCATTGCCCCAGCTCCCACATTCAAGTGGCAATTTTTTTGCTTAAGCAGCGGGGCACCTTCATCCCTTGCAAAACCTCCTTTGGTGGGTGTGTGCATGGATAACACATGCTGACAGGATTAGACCCTACACTTGATACAGTCATGGCTATTTTCTATTTTTTAAATCGTTGCCACAGGAGGGTGCCATTTTTCTGTTTAAGCCCCAGTTGGTCAGGGTCCTTGCTTAAAACTGATTTATGGGTTCAAATCCTTCCTCAGATCCATCATGTCCCAGGAGAGCAGGAGATGATGGGTGTGAGCCCAGGAATAACGTCCTTGCATGCACATGCCCTTCCTACCAAAGTCAAGCCAGATCCCTAGGGACAGGCGAGCAAAAGACAACAAAAAGATCCTATGGGCAAGAGCACTTCTGGTCCTTGCTCTCAGGTTGATTTCTGTCACATTTTTGGAAGAGCAACAGCAATGGAAAAACAGAACTCTTGTCTTCTGCAACCATGCTCTAAAAAGTGTGAGTCTTCCTCTCTTTTTCCAGTCTTTGAAGAAACAGTGTAGAACACCATCCCATCTGACTCCTGTAGCTATCTACCTGCTGTACCAGGCACCCATGGTCTGGAGCAAGGATGAGCTACAGACCCAGATAAAATATGTCTCACTGGCTTGTGTGTGGCCTGAATGGCGGTCTCCCCATGCAGAGATCCTAGTTGCTTAACCTGAGCGTCCAACTTCATTTTGGGTTCAGGTGCTTAAATGCTTTTGCCCTTAAAATACCAAAGTGCCCAAAGGTGCCCAGAGCAACTATGCAAAAGCCAGCTCTGGTAGGAGGGCAGTAAGACAGGCTGATGTGATCCTGGTTATCAGAGGGTCAGAGCAGATCTTTGGAACAGCTGCCTCTTTTAAGGTGATGAAGAACATATTCAACACCATGTGATGCTCATGAGGAAGAGGAGGAGAGCACTGCAGACCTGGGTATATCCCTTCCAGAGAGACCTTCACTGCAGTGTGGGTTCTGCAAAGCCAGGTCTGGTGGTTATTGCCTGACAGTAGAGCTGTGTACCTGGATGAGGTGGCAGGAGCTGGTTCTCAAGGGGGAGAACTGAGGACCTATTTCCTGCTTGGAGGACAGTTGAAATAGACAGATGAAATGGCAGCAATAATCCTGGGAGCAGACACACAGAAATTTCCCTTCTCCAACCAGTGAACAGTTTCAGGATTTGCAGCCCCTTTTCCTGCTGCACTCACACAGGTGCTTGGCTTTGCTAAACAGATGAGTTTCAGGCACATCCCCTTCCTTGCTCCATCTGGTGCCGTTTTCCTTCTGAACAGCCACTTCCATGGAGGGTTTGTCTCCCCCATGCCTGGACAGGGAACAGCCCAGTTAGAAATCTACCCTGGCACTGTGGCCTCCCTCCTAAGGTCTCTGCGGGTAGCGGTGAGACATCCTCATGAACATCCCTGTGCCTGAGTCCCGCTGGCTTTGGGCAAATGTAGCTAAGACAGACATTTTAGGGAGCGATCCCTGAGTCCCAGACCAAATAGTGCCAACTGTTTTGTGCCCACACTGCTCTCCTTCCTGACCTTACCCTTAGGGATTCATCCAAGGCGGAAGTTGCTTCAGCCCTGTTCATGGATCCCTATGGCACTCTCACAACCACTCAGGCTGTGATGACTCCCCAGTTATTAAACTCACGAGTACTCAAAAACTACACTCAGTGATGAATTAAGAATGTTTATTCCAAATCAACTTCAACTGAATTTCAGCACATTTAAGTATTTAAAAGTAATGACAGTCACTATCAACTGCAAATATTGCTATAATGGCACTGTAAGCGCTGGAGAACGTATTTGCATTCAACATCTATTGTCAGTAATGGTGCAAGTATTTTATGCCAACAAAGATCTCAACAAACATGATCTAAGGAGGTCATTGAAAGGGGAAACCATATGATAATGCTAACCTCTGCAGTTTTTCCCCATTACTCTTTCTCAGAAGTGCAGCTATTAAAGTGTCTTTTTAAATATGTAGCTTCTAAATAAGTGCACACTAACTGGAAATTTACTGTGCCTTAATATGCTTTTAAAAGTTATGCTTGTACAGAGATAAAACAGTCTAACTACACCAGTTTAGGGTTTAAAAAATTACACTTTGAGCCACATCGGCAAGATCTGCCTGTTGTTAACTGACTGTATTTGTATCAGTGCATTTATTTCCACTTCCAGATGATGTTACAGAAAACCATCGGGGAAGGATTTCCTAATAGAGCAAGTGTAGGTGGAAATAACAAAAAAAAACCCACTATGCTGAACTTCTGTAACTAATATAGAGTTAACTACAGGTGTTAGTGTCAAACGAAGAAAACAACATAAGATTTTTGAAATTGGCACTGGTTACGAATTGCTCCCTAAGCAAAAGGCTGAAACCTGGATTCCAAGCGTACCAATCCCTCATTTCATTATCAATTGCTGATATGGATCACCGGTCACAGCTCTAATTGACTGATTACACAAAAGCACTTGGCAAAACCAAGACTAAGCCTCTGCGAAGTATGACCTGCAGTTCCTAGCGACTGGCTCTAACAGAGCTTCAAAGTTTGCATAGAGTCACCAAAACTGAATCTGCTGACTTAAAAGCAAAACTCGGGGGATTTGTCCTGTGCATTTACAGAGTCAGGAGGAATAATGAGCAGAACTGGAACAGCCAGATGAAGCATTAATAGCCAGGGTATAAATTGAGCAGCAGTGTTTAAAAATATTTTTTGTGTCTGGTTTCAAGTGAAAAAAGAATTTAGATCAGAATTGGCGTTAAGGCTGGAAGATCAGCTTTTGATTTGCCGATAGCAAAATTCAGATGAAATTCAGGAAAAAATGATAGCACAAATGAGCATGCCTCTGGAATATGATTTTATGGATGGTGCTGTGAGCTCGTTTTCCTTTTACCTATTTCAAAACTAATTCAATTAACTGGTACCGCATCTACCTATTTATACTGTAATCTCAAATCTAATTCTGCAGATGTCCTTGAGACATCTTTTCGTCTGTTGCCTTGAAAACAGGAAAAAAAACAAGGCAGAGAGAGGGAAGCGTAATCAAAATTCCTGGTAGTAACTAAAGATCTGAATACCAAACTGCTTCGTTGTCACAATTATTTAGAAACAAGCCATCTCATTTTCAGCATGTGCTATGATCTCACATGGTAAATGATGGAATATCAGATCAGGAGTGCAGAATTTATGTAATAAATTAGTCACATCAAGCATAA
This sequence comes from Rhynochetos jubatus, assembly GCA_027574665.1. Classification (NCBI taxonomy): domain Eukaryota; kingdom Metazoa; phylum Chordata; class Aves; order Eurypygiformes; family Rhynochetidae; genus Rhynochetos; species Rhynochetos jubatus. The sequence continues at coordinate 48,278,499 of CM050651.1, read as the reverse complement.
TAAGATTTTGTGTTCTATTTCTGCAGCACCATGCTACCCATTTCATAAAGGCTAGGATACATTTAAAAAGACACTCAGAGTTTTCATGGACATTTTAGCAGTCCAAGAACAGAAGACATTACGCCATTGCAACCTAATAAATTCTATCAAAAACTGGTGGGTTTTTCTTCTTCTTCTCCTTTTGAAATTCAGAGAGGAGATAAATGAGTTAAAATAACGAGAAAAATTGCCTACCTGTAAATCTTTGCCGACTTCTAGTTTATGAAAAAAGACAAATTTGGGACAGCAGATTTGTATTAAAATGTGACCCTTTACAGCTGGAACGTCCATAATGGGTGGCAGTTGAAAGATCTGTTTTATAACCCCATCACTTATTTAACAGCCTCGTGTGCAATAATTTCTGCATTCAATTTCCTGTACATGTGTACAACAGCTCCCCCAAGGGAATTGGGTTCCCCTACAATCCTTTTCCTGAGCATTTACAATCTGTAGCCACTGGAGGAAAAAAAGAGGGGAAAAAAAATCCCATAAAAATTAACACAATAACACTTACTGTATTCATGAAGCAAACAAGTTTGCATTCTTTCCCTCTTGTGGAATGGAATCAGATCTGGATGTGAAGTGCTGTATTCCATTTTCCCCTTCCATCTCTTCCATTTGGAGAAGAGGTGCAGGGAAGAAGAATGGGAAGGAGGAGGGGAAGAGTTAAACTCAGCCTTGCAGCTAATGGGGATAGTCCTGAGCCAGCTATGACAAGAGATGGTAAAGATGTCATCCAGTTTTAATATTAATCTTCTGCACAGTAGTGTCTGTACTGTCATGCCACACACTGTAAAACTTTCAATTTATTGTTTGGCATGGGAAATCATAAGGAAATCCTTTACTTAACAATGAAAAGTGTTTTCAGCCCATTTGATAACTGACACTTCCTCGTCTATTGTTGTTGGGTTTGATGCGGGAACAGCTGGAGGGAATTGGTAGCCCAGGCTATGCCCAGAGGACTGACCAGACAACTGATTAATCTCTTCTGGCTCTGTAGTTCGTTCAGAGTAATAAAAATAAATCAGTTATTTAACTACATACGGAAATTTTACACACGCAGTTATCTCCGCTAACTAATGCTCCAGGCTTTTAGAGCTGGCTTTGGGCAGATAAGGAGCCTTAGTGCTTTCAGGAAAACCATTTATGCCCTGTGCCAGGCACGAGCGTTAACCTCGCCAGCTTCGCAGCTTTGAAGGGATGTGTCATGCAGTGCTTGCAGACTTGAGTCCATCTATCTTGTGGTGGATGATAGCACTTCCATCCAATCACTGGCAGCAAATGAAATGGTAGGCATTCCACTTTGTGCGCGTAGGTTATCTATATTTAAAGTCTGCATGTACATATAGCTCCGTATCTATATGTATGAAGTCCCTAATATTTAACAGCTCAGCCTCAAGTGTAATACTGGTGTTAAGGCTTTGAGCTAAGACTAGATTTGGGGTTGGCTTTGTAACAGACGTCTCCCCTGTCTTTGGCATAGTCACATTCTCCTGGAGCAATTTAATGTCCCTTTGCCCTTTTTGGGGGTGAGGATGGTCTTCAGGATGCCTAAGAACTGCACTGCAAGTGACTTGCAGGTATAATTGGAGCACAGATGGTGGTAATAGCTCCAGAAAATTTAACTTTTTTTTTTTTTTTTTTAATTCCTTTTTTTTCTCAACAGACAATAACCATCTTTTAGAAATCATTTGGCCAGGCAACGCTGCTCACTGCATCCAAATACAATAAGAAATCCAACAAAGCAGTCAAGATATTAATCAATTTTTTTCAATTCCTTTAAAAAACATCGAGTGATGTGACAAAATAAACTACCATCTGGACAATTTTTGTTGACACAGTAGCATACATCGCCTAGAGAAGCTGCCTTCTTTGATTTGTTTCATCCAGCAATGAGGCAAATGGGCCTTAACTCCCCAGTTACATTATCACCGAGAGCATTAGCATGGCTGCTGTGCCATTTATCTCCTGTGCTTTCTGACATATCCTTCGTCCTGCTGTCACAACAAATATTTCTGCAGCTGGAGACACTCTGCAGTGAGCATAGCAGCCCAAAGCAGGTACACCTACAGCACGAGGGATCTGGGAAACATGGCACATCCTTAAAGAAAAGGCTGTTGTTTCACCTTTGCCTTCTGGAAAAACAAGAGGTATAAAGGGACAGCACCCTTCATAACACAGAAAACACTTCTGCACTCAGGAAGGGCATTGCTCAAACATCCCTCATCAGTGTAAGCAAGATGGAGAGCAGTACTGTGCATGAAATGTTTTTTATTTTTTCAGAAAAAGGAGCAAGCCCTGCTGTGCTTTTCATTTCCTGAAATATCCTCAAGGATAAAGAATTTCCAGGCACCCTCAGCAGGACCAGTGCAGTAACACAGCACATTTGGCAGCTTTAAAATCACACAAGACTCTTCTAGCTGGCCAATCACAGCATGATTTACATTGGTAGGACCCCAGGATACCATCTTGTCCAACTCCCCTGCTCAAGCAGGGCCACCCAGACCTGGTTGCCTAGGACCATGTCCAGGCAGCCTTTGAATATTTCCATGAATGGAGACTCCACAGCCTCCCTGGGCAACCTGTGTCAGTGCTCAGTCACCCTCAGAGTCAAAAAGTGTTTCCTGATATTCAGAGGGAACCCTCTGTGTTTCATTTTGTGTCCATTGCCTCTAGTCCTGTCACCGGGCAGCACTGAAAGGAGTCTGGGTCTCTCTCCTCTTTGCACCCTCCCCTCAGCCGTGTACGTACATTGATAAGATTTCCTCTGAGCCTTCTCTCCTCCAGCCTGAACAGTCCCATCTCTCTCAGCTTTTCCTCATAGGATTGATGCTCTAGTCCTTTAATCATCTTTGAGGCCCTTTGTTGGATTCTCTCCATCTATCTTGTACTAGGGAGCCAAGAACTGGACCCAGTGCTCCAGTGGCCTCACCAGTGCTGAGTAGAGGGGAAGGATCATCTCCCTTAACCTGCTGGTAACACTCCTCCTGATGCAGCCCAGGATACTATTTGTTGCCTTCTCAGCAAGAATGCATTGCTGGCTCACGTTCAACTTGGTGTCCACCAGGTCCCTCAGGTCTTTTTCTGCCCAGCTGCGGTTACCCAGAATGTGCCTGGGGCGGTTCTTCCCCAGGTGCAGGATTCTGCACTTCTCCTTGTCGAATTTCATAAGGTTCCCGTTGGCCCATTTCTCCGGACTACTGAGGGCCCTCTGGATGGCAGCTTGACCCTATAGGCAAACTTGCTGAGGGTACACACTGCCCCATCATCCAGATCATTACTGAAGGTGTTAAACAGGACTACACCCAGTACTGGCCCCGGGGGTACACTGCTGGTGACTGGCCTGCACCTAGACTTTGTGCCGTTGATCACCACGCTCTGGGCACAGCTGTTCAGCCTGTTTTCAATCCTTCCAATCCTTCCCATACCTATTAGTTGCCTTCGCCAGTGTTCAAAATTTTAGAACATGAGAATTGCCTAGTAAAATAAGCCTCAAAACTGCCAATCATCTTGCATATGACAATTGAAGAGTGCAGGTGTTTTATGGCATCTTCTGAAGTGCCCGAGAGGTCATTCCGCTTTGCCCTGCTCTGTGATGCATAGGAGGAACTGGACACATCACACAACCAGATGGACTTCGTACAGAGAAAGAAACCTCATCTGCCTTTCAGCAGCATGGCATCCCACCCTCCTAGTCATCACCATGGCAAGGAGAGGTGAAAAAGCTGCTCAGCTCTGATGGGGGTAAACATGGCAAAAGGAGAAGAATAAAAGTGAGTTTAACCAGCTTGTTACCCTGGTAGCACAGCAGCATTTAAGAGCAGGATAGTCCTTTCTTTTCTTTCTTTATAGAGGATTTCTTTCGGTGCACTGCATTAATGGGGAGGCTCTGGAATGCCAAAACCATCTCCTTTCACCTTTATCCATAACACTTGCAAGCTGTCAGTCCCCCTGCTATGAGCTTGTTTTTCTTGTCAAGGACAGTGCTGACCACTTGTGCTGGCTAAAGCAGCACAGTATTTGGTGCCAGAGGCAAACATGCCACTGGACTAGTTACAGCTGTTGAGCCTTCAAGCCAAAAATCTCTCTTTGCAGAGCCAGCAACACAAGCTTGCATCCCTCCATACTGGCCTGTCCATCCTATCGCACAGGTCTGTATTTCCATGGTGGGTTCAATGCAGTCAGTGTTAGTCCCTTGCGTAATTGGGCTGAGCACCACCCGAACCCCCCAAACCACTGACAGCAGCCTAGAATCCAAATCTTGGTGAGATGGACTTCTCTTGCCATTTTTTCCTCTCTGCAAAATGTGATCATTTGAAGCTTCAGTCAGATGATCAACAGGCAAGTTTCACAGGATGGACGTGTGTAGGTGGTACAGTACCACAGCTGGCTGCTGTCTCACCACCAGATCTGGAGCCACCAAACCACACCATTGCTGACATGGGGCTGCCATTGCATGAGGATTCAGCTGCTGTCCCCATAGTTTGCACAATCATGGGTTAAAATACAGATTTTTTTATGCGACCATGTGGATAGAGGATGTCAAGGTCATAACTGCTAACTTTATGTCACCAACCAGGTAATTCAGCACTGATAGGGATTGGACATGTATTTACCAGGGAGGTTCCTGAACAAAACAGAGCTAGCTGTTTAATGTTAAAAAAAAAAAGTGGAAAAAGAAGGGGAAAAAAAAAAAAAAAAGCAGCTTGATAGAGGTTTTTATTTTTGACTTTTAAAACCTGGAGCCTGAGAACTACAAATATATTGAGGAGTCTAGGTCCTGTTTAGAAAAGCAGCAGGGATTAAAATGCCTGGGTAAGTGACAGGCACTGAGCACCTTTCTGCTCCTAGGCCTAAAATGTTATTGATACAAGGGATTTCCAGCAGCCTTATTCTGGGAAATGATTTATTCAGTTATTCTGAATTGTTGCATTTTGTTCTGGTTGTGGATGCACCAGTGAAATCAGAAGGGACAACCTGCCCTTTACACAATAATTTCAACACTAATGTGCTTTGGAAAGCAGTAGGGAAGGATGGTGTGGGCTTTAGCAGAGCTGGGTTTATTTCATGTTCACTCCCAAATTCTTCATGCATCTGTGTGCAAATCATCTTATTAATTGAAGTCTTTATTGCCTAAAGTATAAAAATATGCCCTTTCTCTACAATCCTTTGCCTCTCGCCTATTCAGCTTCTAAGTCATCCCTGTGTAAATACCATATGTAGTAACATTAACAGCACTCTAATATTAGATGGCAATTCTAACACTATTGCAATAATAACTGTAGCCAGCTCACATTAAATCACCATACATTTGATGCAGCAGTGACAGTTTCAGTTGAATTAGTCTGGAGAGAAATTTATCCAAGAGTCTTTAGCAGTGATTTAGACATGAATGACCTTTTTATGTAAAGCGATAGTTGGAAGGATTAAGATTGGGAGGTTAATCTTTCCTAACGGCTAACTCATTGTTTTCTCACGATTCCAAGATTCTTTGGTAAGAGACATGGTCTGGACAGATCACCATTAGCAATTTTGGAATGGAAAGTTAACCGCAAAATAGTCAGAGCTGGATATCTTGCAAAACTCGCTTAAATACTGATTTCCTTCTGCGTCTTACTTCTGAAGATGCCAGACACATTCCTATCGATGTCCAACAACACTGTTTTCTGAAACAGGAACGCTTACATATATCCGCGCAGAGACACACACACAGCTCAAAGTCTCTGCCAAAGAACACGTACACTGGAAAATATATTGATTAAATAACTTGTTTTCTTATCACGGGCTAGGAAAGCTTACCCTTTGTAAGAAAGGGTGCTGCTCATAAGGGAGACTAACATCAAAGTTAATATCAATTAAACAGAAATCTTTAATGATTTTTTTTCTTTGGCTTCTGAAATAGAAAGTCATTCCAACAAATATTTGGGACAGAAAGGAATTATGCTGCTAGTCCTTCCCAGGAGGAGAAAGACTTTCTGTCAAAGAACTGGTGGAAAGCAAAGAGAGAAGGTGCCATGAATACTTCTTGACTTAAATCTCAATGTCTGGAATCTAAAATGAGGCCTTCTGGGGCTATGCGAATACATACCTGGTATAAATCCCCTTCCAACCTCCATTTGTAAATTTTGTCCTCAAACCCAGCTATGTAACAAGCCAATGAAAGCTTTTTGTTTCCAGCAGATTTCTCCTTGGTCTGTCTGAAACAAGCCGGCGGTTCAGGTTTGCGTCTACTGGACACCATGTAGGTCTTATGTTCTCACTGGGGCACCTTTCCTATGGTCTTGCCATTGGGTGGTTGCATGGCTATGGACTCAGAGGGAGCCTGCTCCTGCCAGAGGGAACCCTCCTCCATGAGGATTCAAGCATATTTATGAGTAAATGTAGAGAGATCTGGGTATATCAAGGGACTGATGACCTCAGGACAGCTTGTGCTCAGGGGCAACCTGGAGAAGAAGATACTGCTCATGCTTTCATGTAATTGGTTCACACCATATGCAGAATACATTTAGAGACAGGATTTATGAAATGGCCTTGTATTAGGCAAAATCTGCTCCCATGGTAATATCTGAGTGGTACATGCACATAAACAGAGCAATCTTAGGCCAGTGAAGAGCGCTTTTGGAAAACAGCCAGAGTACACAGTTGTGGGATGACATTTCTCAGTCACACCCCAAATCCTTATATTCTTCCGTCCTGTTAGAAGTGAAAGTCCTCTTACTTGGAAATTGTTAGTTATGCTTCCAGTTCCTAAACAATTATTAAAGAGGGCTATCTTGGGTTATTTATGGCACAGCTTCAATCAGAAAAAGGGCTGTAAAAGTGCCATTGTGGATATCTGGTTCAGGAGCAGCTTTCTTCTCTCTGTTTACAAATCAGGGGAGTTGTCAGCTTCACAAACTCAGCCAGGGAATTGAGATTTAAATGGGGTCATTCTGGCTCAATAATCATTAGCAGTACTGAACTTTCTGCAAGATAAAGAGTCCTCCATCTAGCACAGATTTATATCGGCAGGATCAGAGCCTCCAGCACATAAATTTCTTCAAGGCCGGTACTGCCTACATTCACGTTTTAAAAGTATCTCACTGGAAGGGGCCTCAGAGCTATATTATATCAGAATTCAATGTTGTTTTTAAATCAATGTGTTCCTGAATGAGTTACGCAGTTTTGGACAACCCCAGCCATTACTGTTGATAGAAAAACAATAATTTAATTTTTACTGGCTAATTCATTCTGGACACCTTTAGATAAGGCAGTGACCTGATGTCTGGTAAGAGTGGGGGAGAGACAGAGTATACAGGAGAGAAAAATCTTTGAAACTTCGATTAGGAAGTCCAAATTTGGAGGAAAGGATTTTGTGTCGTACAAATTTAGTTATCGTGAGTTTGGGACTGAATTGTATCATTATTTTTTATAGTGCTATAAAATGAAAAACTCTTTTTAATAAATCCAGTCCTAGCTGTCCCTTTTGGGTTTTCAAGTCCAAGCATGCCCTGTACAGGATATAATTAGCCTGATGCACAAGCTAGTGAAATAAATGGACTACTAATGATGCTCAGGGTGCTCAAAGAAAAGAGTAGCCAATGAAAAAAAATGCATTAGAACTGGAAGTCAAATAAAATTGCTCCTTGCAAATTACTTTTTGGCTTGTTTTCTCATTTCATCTCTGGATGTTTCTTCTTGGTTTTATTTTCCTTCTTTTTCTTCGGTTGAATTATTCTTCATAGCTTCCAGGGAGGCAAACCTTCTGCGTGCACAAACTTCCTGGACTATCTGATCTTCTCACCCTGTCACAAGTAGCTGCCATTTCCTATTTTCCATGACAAGAAACAGCCTTTCTAGCTCTTCCCTGGCACACTGCCGTGCACCCTGGGCTGTCTGGTGAGGATGTTCCTGGGCCGAGTGGGCTGCAGGCTGAGCAGGCTGAGCCTCAGCAGAGGTGAGGGTCAGGAGATCTCTGATCTGCCCCCTCTTCACCAGGCAGGAATGCCATTTAACTTTCTGTCTTGCTTTTTTCTTCAATTGGAAAAACTCTTCTGGATCCTACTGACTTCTGCTTTTTGCTCTGCCTCTTCAAGAAAGAGCAAGTTCTGTCCTGAACTTTAAGAGCCCTTTGGTTAGGAGCTGTCATTTTAAGAGGAACATGTCTGGTTTTAAATGACTTCAGTTCTTAAGTGCGTAAAATTTGTAAAAAGCGTAAGTCTCATGCTAACTATACACATCCTGTGGATGTTCATACTGAAAGGCCATCCTTCTTCCATGATGTACTGAAAAGGGGAAATAAATCACAAAACACAGACTGCATGAGTTGGACAGAGTGTAAGTGTCTCCTTATCTTAGTTCAAAGAAAATTTTGGCTCTGAGCCCTAGATCCATTTAAACTGGTGGCAACATTCCTACTGCTTCCAGTGGCACTGCATTTGGCCCTTGGACGTTTATGTTGTTAAATGGAGCTAATAGTCCTGGGTGAGCCAGGAGAAGGGTCTCCTCCAGCCCACAGGGTCATAGGGCCTGACTCTCACTTACTCAAACATGCAAAACAACACCATCAAAAGCTTATAAACAGCGGCAAAGGCTGGAGGTTAAAAGAAATGTCTGCATGCTTCACAGAAATCCAAAAGCAGTTGTGCAACAGCGAACACATTAAAGCATGAGTCAGCCCAATGTTTGGAGGGAAAACGCATCCCATGATGGACAGATACAGTGAGTAGATGGACCACATGGCGCTCTGCCATCCTAAACTGTTGCTATTTTAGGTCTCTCATAATATATTATTTGCAAAACAACCCTTTCAAGCTGACTTCTGTGCCATGAAGTAGGGTGTAACTTCCCTGTAGTCTGGGTTTCTGCCCCGGATCTCATTATTTCTCCTGTTATACTCTCAGTTTTGCACTTTCCTTTTCTATGACTATGTTCCCACTTTTCTTAACATTGCCCTTTTTTGAGCTGCCTCCTCCTCCCTACTCACACCTCCTTAATCCTGGTGTTTGCAGTTATTCTCTTGTTACTTTTCCATCAGTCAGTATCCTTCTGTCCCATTAAACAAGTTATTTATGGAGCTCTGTGCTGCATTCTTCCCACCTGATCCCGCACTCCATGTTTTCTTCAACTCTGTGCCAGTATTAATGCATTATTATTAGTGGTATTATTAATAACTGGTCTGGTGTGTGCCCATATTTATGGTAGGTTTTTTCCAGCTCAATCACTACCCTCACCTACCCAGTTTGATGAACTCTTCCTTTGATTTTCTAAAGACCATCTTTGTTAAATGCTCTTTTCCTTAATATGTTTATGGAAAATCCAGCCTGGAGAAAGTTCAGCTGTTAAAGACCTTCTTCTTTGGAAGCAGCTGGAAAAGTGAAGGTGAGTCAAGCCACTGATGCAAGAATGCTTTCATGCAATATTTGGCTGGTCATCTACTAGCAGGTAAAGTCACCATCCCCTTACTCACCTCGTCACACAGCTGTAAACCTTATGTCGACATGTACAGCAGTCCATATATGGGAGAAATACAATTTCGGCTCTAAAATTTTACACACTCTTGTTATGAACTGTGAAATGATGGCAGCTTTCCATCCGGAAACAGCTGGACTTGGATGTAGGTGAAGTAAGCCCTGTATTTTGCATCTATACTTGTCTTATCTACAGTAAGGTAAGGATTGGTGGAAAATGAATCAGTCACTGCATTAATATATAAAAGCATGTTGCTATCCCCACAATAGGTGTCACAGAAAGTAATGAAATTATCACAGATATCCCATGATCCATTTGCATGAAGATTTTCAAACCCAGCTTGGCATGTTTTCTTGGAAAATATGAGGTTTTAGGTGAATGGGCCATTTAGTTGCTAAAATATTGCCTTTTTGCAGAGCGTGATTGAATGTGTATTGCATGCCAATCAGCTCACTCAGTGAAGACAAAGAACAGACAAAAATCTTGGAGTGTTAAAAAGCTCCTTAGCTGCCATCCACCTTCCTGCTTTTCTTAAGGAGCCAGCCTGGTGTGGAGCTGGTTTTTCCCTCCTTGCAAAAACACTCGGGCATGTGTGGCGTGAGGGTTGAGCAACACAGCTTTCAGCAGAAGCAAATTGCTTCTTACCCAAGAGCTCGACTAAACTGAGTGGAGACAGAAGTGAAAAATGAAAGGTTAATACTTTGGCTCCAAGGTCCTTCTGGCAAACTTGAGATTATCTTTGGACGTGTCAAGAAAAGCTTTCAGGACTGACCCCAGAGCCAAACATTTCTGAAGTGACTAGCGGTTTTGGGAAACACAGCTGTACTGTGCCCAACTTGAGAAAGAAGCATCTGAAAACTCACCTGTGAGAAATCAGGCCCCTTAGCAGGGATGGAAGGAGATAACTCAGCCCTCCACCTCCAGTAACTCCCCATATATGAAAGCATCGAGCGAATCCTTCTCGAAGCTGCCTCCATATCTTCCCAGCAAGACATCTCTGCAAGACAATTTTCATTTTAACATGAATGTCTGGACCACATTAGTGTTTGAGATGTTTCTTAATTTCTGTTAGTGAGGTCTAATTCCTTTCAGCAAAATCATACCCAGTGGAAAATCGATAGAAGTTTTGTCACTTATTTCAATGTCACTGAGATTTCTCACAAGTGAGAGCTTAGATGTGAGCCTGTTACTTCAGAAAGGCCCAGTAAATCACAGATACGAGGACACAGCATGCTTGAACTCCTGTTCATCGGTCAGACCTCAAAGTTGGCTCCATGCAGAAAAAAATAATTTCCCCTCCCTGTAGGGCAAATGAGGAGTTCCCCGCTGACATCAGTGGGGTAAAAATAGTATAACTGAAGGGATAGCCTGTCTCAAAGAATCAACCTTTTAAGGCTGTATTCTGACTTTATATACACTAGCTCAGGACTTGAGTATGTCTGAGACAAAGATTCTGCAGCTTAAAACTTGCAATTAAATGTGAAAAAAATTGACAAATTAAATATTGAAATGCAGTTAGATATGTAACTCAGCTGTGACTCCCCTGCTACTGTAAGATCTTCAAGGCTGGTCTACCTTTCACCCAACTCTCTTATATAACTGTGAGATGAAACACACCTGAAATGTAGCAGTCATAGTCCGAGATTTGAAAACAATATTGCTCTGCCAGCTCATTTCTCCCTGTCTTCCCTGGTCTGAAGGATATTTATCTTTGTACAGAGAGTGAGAAAATTTCAACAGGGGTGCATCGCTCCAACAGCTTAAAGGCTATCTGACCTTGCAAACAAAGTGTGAAGTGATAGCCCAGGTTCAAACGAGCTGGAGGACAGGTTGTCTGCATGACCATATGAATCATTCAGCTGACCTCGAAAGGCCATGCCCCTGCATTATCTAAATACCCTTATACCTTGGTCCATAGGCAGGAAAGGGAGAGGAATACCTGGTGTGGGATCCCCTTGAGGTTCATCCAGGTATCTTAGTTCTGCCAGGTCTTGGCAGACTTGCTTAGACTTTCTGGCAGAAAATTAGGCACCTGCTATGTCAGTTGAGATGAAGTTTGGAGCATCTCGGCAGAGCCTGTGTGCTGAATTCAGGCACTTCATTGTCCAGCACTGTTCCCAGAATCTTTCTGGAATTTAATTCCTTCATTTCCCTGAAATCCTGTTCTGAGTTCATACTTGCAAAGTGACAGAGCTCAGATTCAGATGGTAAAAAACCCAGGGAACTCTGCTGCACCACCAGTTCTCCAAGGGCCATGGTCCAGCATGCAGATGTACAAGATGCCCACTTCTTCAAACTGGCTGTGGTCTGCCCAGCACTGTACAAGTTAATTACATTTCTTTCACTGAAGAACAGTCCTTCCAGCAGCTCACTGGGGCAGGGATAGCTGCCATTGATGATTAAGGAGAAAGCTTTGATTATTGATCCTTTGTGGATGGATCAGGGCAATAGCAACTCAGCTGTTGCAGCAATACACAAGCTCCAGACTCCAGGTTAGCTGCCGTCTCCTCCTACTACTCTCTCGACACTCAGCCTGTTTGGGCCTTTTTTCACCCCCAGACATTGGCAGCAGAGCAATGGAAAACAGAACATGTTCAATATGTAGGAGTGTTTACTCTTGTCATGACACAATTTGGGATTTTCCATTTACTCTTGAAAAACAAACCATAAACAGAATTTATTAGGAAAATAGTAGCTATGAGGTAAACTTATGTCAATGAATGCCAAGAGGTCAAACAGACGACGGATGACATTTTGGTTGAATATTCTGTTCCTAGATGCAGTGCGAAAGCTGGCTCACAAAATATTTGCTGGAGTGTTATAGCGACTGGGGAATAGAGCAAGTCCAGGAAGCTCCTGAAAGCAGAGCCTTATTCTGCTTTGTTGTAACAGAGGTCTTTTCTTCACACAGCAAATCCGAGTGCTCCAAGTGCCAAGTGTGGGGAACGGCAGGGCATACCGACACCGGCGTGGCCACGTCACCAGCAGAAGACAGAGGATGCAGGACAGGCTGGTGCTATGGACATCCCCACTCCAGACTGGGTGGGGAATAACTCTAACTTTTCCCATGCTGCTCCCAAATTAAAAATTCATTATTCCTCCTGAAAACAGCCCTAATGTGAGAGATTCACTCCTGTTTCTGGTGAAGGCACTCCGCTCTCATTCACAGAGACACAAATCCACTCAGCCAGCAAGAGAAACAAGGCTAATGTTGAAAACTGAATATGAAGAAGAGGAGGGTAACCATGCCTGCTTCAAGTAAGGCTCATATGTTGTGCTCAGTCATGGACCTGTATGATGTATCTCATTCATTTTTACATCTCACTCTTTTTTACAGCTCTTGCCTTGTTTTTAACTCCATGAGTTTTGTTTTTAAGAAGAATTTCACATGACGTGAGATTCATAATGAATATTATAAATTGGACCATTCCTTTATTTAGGCAGCAGCTAGAGACTGGGTAAATCCTATGTTGTCAGAGCTCCTGCATTCCTGAGTTACTAGCTGCCTACCAAAATCTTGCCTCTGTCCATATTCAGCATGCTTTGGCACCATCTGAACTGAAATATTGAATACAGATAATATCCCGGTAACAACATCTTTTAACAGCTACTCTTTTAATATATTCCAATGACAGTGCAAAATTAACATTTATCCACGTTACATCCCCTTTCTTCATATCCTGCTTATTGTTTTGATGTTAATGCCATTTCCAGGTGTGCACTTCCAGAAGTTATTCTCCCTGGTTTACACTGCAGCACACAGTGTTTGCAAATGGTAAAAAACTTAGAATTTACTGAGATGATGAGAGAGGAATTAGAAGAAAGCCACCAACCGAGACAAACAGGGCAAATTACCATCACAAAGAAGTTAACTCTTAAGTGTTGAACAGAACTATTTTGCAGAGATGTAATGCACTCCAAAATGCTCTCTCCTCTCACAAAACAGGGACAATGCATATAGACACACGCTCTTCATAGAATATGGGTTGAAACCCAGTGATTCAGGAGAACTCACATACCACAATTAGGTGTGCTAATTTTCACGGCTGTGATAACTGCACTGTGATGGGCATATCCCAACAGGTTGCTTGTAAGCCGCAAACACTACATAGCACTGTGGTGTGCACCGAGGCCACTGGAAGATGCCATGACACAGCTCAGTGCTGTGCTGCATCTCTCTCATATGAGCTCCAAATTCACATGCTTTATGAGACTTAATTTACAATGCTGAAAAACTGGAAAATCAGTAACACCAGGGAAGGAGAAAGGGGGAAAACATATGTTTCAGATGAGGGAAAAATTTCTAGCTGCATCTGTGTGACCTTGGAGGGTAAAGCCACAACTGTACTAGCATGTTGCCTCTGGAAGAGCCTGAAACAGGAGAAGACCCAGCGTCATGACAGCTGATTCTGGGGATGCTCTGGCGTTGAGAGCTAACTCCAACTCCTTTGTTCTACCTCACACTCTACCCTGGGGAAGAACAAGCATTTACCCACAGTCAGTGAGGTGAAATAAAGCCATCCCCTGGCTCACACTGTGATGAGTTGTTTGTGCAGCCATGCCCTAAATCTCAGGTCACAAAGGTCAAGTAACTTTGAAAAATAGGATTTTGGGTAATTTATGGTCATTTTTTTTGCAATGTTTGTGGCACCTAAAGATGCCCAATAAGATTTTGAAGTTGAAATCCTGTTAAGATCACAGCATGTTTGACCATCTGGACTCCAAAAGAGTCCAGGTTTCTCAGGTGTGCCTATGTGCAAAATTTAGGTTCACTGAATCTTTCAGCTATAACTCCAAAGCTTTCCTCTAAACATTTTGGCTTGTACTATCAGCTCCCTTTCCAACAACAGCCTTTCTGCCAGGCACCTAATTCACACCGAAACTTGGTAGAGGACAACCACTATTCTCAGCGGAGATCCTGGGGCAAACTCCCACTCAGGCCAGCTGGGATGTAAAGTTACAGCCAGCTCCTCCTGCTACCCCAGTGGCTGAAGAGTAACCTTTTACAAGAGGAGGGAAGAGGATAAATCTTGTGCTCTTGTCATGTTCTACACTTGTGTATGTCATATAGAGTGAGATGTAAGGTTCTCCATGCTGTGGGTGAGCACTGAATTGAAATGCTTTAATCACTGCCTCTCAAGTTTTAGGAGGTGCAAGATTGCAAACACTGACTGATATTTAGCCTTTTCTTGGGGTTAATTAGGGTTGTTCCCCATATGTTGATGGGTCCACACCCTTTCATAAGTGATCTGTGAAGTATATAAGCCACAGACCCCAACTCAGGGGTCTGGATCCCTCTCCAGCAGCTAAGCATCTAAGGCAATTTTTTAAGCAACTGACCATTTTCAGACTATATTCTTTATTAGTTCTAGCTCTGAGCCTCTGGATAGGCCTAAAAATTTGATTATTAGACTAATGGAAATTCTTATTCTGTCCCTGTGAATAACTGCATCCACATTTCTGCAACACCAATACATCTTTCTTGCAGAGATTAAGTGCTCAGGTGAGGTATGTGTCAGTGGCAGAATCTGAAACCGAGATGTTAGGCATTGGTAAGGCAGATTCAATTTTAGGTACAGGGAATTTGGAGATTTAAAAATTCAGTTTTGATCCACTAGATCCAGCAGCCACTGTTGACATGGGGTAGCATGGATCTCTAGGACTGAGATGAATAGGGTAGCAGAATCTGGTCCTCTCTGATACATTGGAACAGAGAGCTTCCAGCAGAGCCCAAATCCTGCCTTGGGCACCCTGGCCAGAACTAGTTGGTGCATGGAGACATTCCTAAAACAGTCCCACAGTGAATCCAAACAAAACGACAAATGGAGGTCAACACATTTCCCCACCCTGCCATTCTTTGATGCTAGCCCCCCTTCATTCACCCACACAACCCCTTGATGTAAATGGGTCAAGACTCACTCTCCATGTGGGGCGGTACATGCTATTTTTAATTTTTGAAAGTTAAACCAGCTCTGAAGCTGGATTAGTGATGGCAGATCCCCCTAAACTATAGGCACGTAAACTGAGGGTGGACAGCTGCTTCGACGTTCCTGGCTGGGAATCCAACCCTTAAACACACTAGATGCACATACATGGCTTCTTGGCTGCCCCATTTATGCCCATCTGTTATGATGGCACACTGCCTGCTTCGAAGTTGGTCAGATCTTTGCCCTTGGGTAATATACCAGGCAATGACGGATATATAAGGAGAGCATGCATACAGTGGCAAGAGATCTCTTCCGCAGGAAGTGCCTTCTGCTGCTCTGCCTCAACCTTGCAGTTTGGTGTGGTGCTACACCCTTGCACTCTGGGCACACCTGTTTAATTACTGGCCCTTTAATAAGTAGGGAAGCTGAGGAGAAGAAAAGGAGCCTGTGGACTTCATGGAAAGTTCTGGCTGTCAACAATGAGCCAGGTTGTATTACAGAGCATTCCCGAAATACATGCGGTCACCAATGGGGACATCAAGATGACAGTTCCACCCACTGCCACTCTGCATAACAGGCAACAGGACCAGGGGACAAATCAAATTTCAAAGGATTGCATACATCTAAGCCCAAGATACCACTTGTACATTTGCCTCAAGAAGAGAGCCAAGAGACATAAACCTTCCTGGTCTTTAGTAGGGCACATGATGCCCTTTCACATGGAACATGATGACATGAATAACTATGTCAGGTGAACAGCGGGGATTTTCTTATGTTCCTTTAAGATATGTCCATTTCCCTTTGTTGAAAGTGGGAGAACACCCTTAAAGTGAAGACTGAGAATTTGATGGGCTTATCTTATCTTTTTGCAGAAACAAAGATCTTAAGACTGTAGGACAAGTAGTTGGCTTGACACAGAAGTGGGCATGCACTGCTCTGCCTTTGTATTTGCAATAACACTTCTGTTATACGAAGCATAAAGTATGAGATGGAAGAAGGCAAGAGAAGAATATTACCCTGCAGCTAACTACCAAGACTTGGATAAAATTACTTATCTGTGCTCACAAAGGTGAGAGTAATTTTAGCAAACCCCCTATAAATCTCTCACTAACACCTTATCTTTGAGATACACCCTCCCATGTTAGAACAGTCTCAAGTACCTTGCACTAGGGCTGGTTGGTAACAGTGCTTCCTTTGCTACCTTTCTCTCTAAACCTTTTCCACCACCTCATGATTCTGCTTCAAGTTGATTTATTTAGGTCGACAAAAGCTTAAAGAAAACAAAATTGTTTTGATGTCACCTTGGAAGATGTTAAGGAAACAGTCCCCCAGGATCCAGGATCCTGACTCAGGAGAGAAGGATCATGCTTGATTCGGTGTATACCACGCGTGAGGATGCTACAACTTTCTCACCCTTCTCTACTCCCAGTGATTTTGCACCTATTTCTACACCATCTGAAAAACAGTTTCAACCCTGTGTAAGCTCTGGTGCCCAAATGAGCTCAGCGGGTCAGTGCACCCGTGTACACACACTTCTGCTCCACCATCTCGTGGAAAGGCGGTTGGCAGCCCTTCAGAGGCCATTCTTGCATGATGATACACATGTCCCTAAGGGTAGGTCTTGGAAGGGTATCTGAATGTCTAGATCCCATTGAAATCCTATAGTCTCCTTGTCCTCTAGGTCTCCATATAAACTGGGAATAACAGGAAATCTCTAGCTTAGAAGAGTGCTATGAGGCACTCAGATACTGATGTAATTACAGCTATTTATGTACTTCAGGTGGATGGGTCTGATGTATTACCCGCGATGGCCCTCTTACTGTCCAAACCAGCCTCCAGCGTGTGTACATTTCCCTGCAACACGCTGGCTCATATCCCATTGCTAACAGCTATTTAGAGTGAGCTTTGAAACTTTATGGTGAAACCTCTATCGTTCAGTCACCAGGATGAGATAACGTTTTACAGAAAGAGAAAGTCCACAGTTTTTACACCACCACCAGTGAGAAGCCCTTGATGTGAACTCCAGCCTGTGGTGAAGGGCACTGTCCCACCAACCTCTGAGCCTGGCTCAGCCCCAGGACCAGGAGTGGATAGCGTATGCAGCTTTTGTCCGTAGACCATTTCTCTCACTCTAATTAAGTCTGACAAGCCCAGTTTCTCCTTTCACATTTAGCTCACATGCTCCTATATGAGAAAATTTTATTCCAGCTGCCATTGTATAATCAGAAGTATTATAGGTTTTGTTCTTTCTTGCCAGACTGTTTTTTCTCTAATTGGATCCATAAGAATGTCCTTACTCCTGAGATGAGACAGACTTTTGCCAAGACTGATGTCTGCAGAGAGGAGCTAACCTCATTTATACCTTACAAAATCATGCTTTTAATCCAGCGAAAGGATTTTATCACTGTGTTATTTGGATAAGTGATATGGGGTGGAAACCACCTAAGTGACCTAATAACCCTTAAGCAGTCAGTGGCATGAACTTTTCTTCCTAGAAAATCTTCCTTCACTTGTGTGGCTGCTGACTGCATTTCCCAAAATGCCCATCCTAACAGATCCATTCCCAACTTCTGGCAAAATGTGTGCCACGTAGTTCACAAGAGATCTTTCCCAGCTCTTCAGTTCCCCAGTGTCCTTAGGCACAAGAAGTATTCCTGTCAAGGACCCCTCCTTCCCTGTGATGGTACCTCTCAGTATGTCTGGACCAATGTAAAACTCGTACTGTGAAGATCCAAACTAGCTTGTTTACATATCTGAACACCTGGAGGTCCATGTCCCCGTGCAAATCACATCCCGAGACTTCAGTAGCACATACAGACAGCTGCTGAGCCAGGGCTGGAGGATCTCTGTTTCGCACTTAGGACCACAGGGAGTTTCCTATTCATTTTGTGGAGCTATGTCAAGAGCACAGATAGATACTTCTTTTTCAAAATGCCTCCTACTCGTTAAATTATATTTCTGTTGGCAACTGAGGGCCTTTGACCTCTCTGAGCAGCATGTTCTTTCCAGAAGAAAGTTTATTTGTAGACTGGCTAGTTCATTCCCACATAAAGGATCACTTCTTTGTTAAGAATAGACAGTACTTGAGCATGGTTAAAAACAAAAACACAAAGGAAACTGGCCCCTTTTGGGCAGGAAATCATGGACGGTGGCTTCAGCTCTAAGTCAGGTCACTGAGCTGCTGCTCCTCATGGTGGCATGAGACAGGGAAGGCATGATATAAAGGTGCAATGTGATGCTCTTGTGCTGGTTTTGGCAGGAGTAGAGTTCATTTTCTTCATAGTAGCTAGTATGGAGCTATGCCTTGGATTTGTGCTGGAAACAGCATTGATAACACAGAAATGTTTTAGTTACTGCTGAGCAGTGCTTACACAGCCTTTTCTGCTCCTCACACTGCCCTGCCAGCAAGTAGGCTGGGGTTGCAAAAGAAAATGTGAGGGGACACAGACGGGACAGTTGACCACAACTGATCAAAGAGATGTTCCATACCATATGATGTCATGTTCAGCAATAAACTAGGGTAAAATTTGGCTGGGGGGACTGCTGCCTGGGGACTGGCTGGTCATCGGTCAATTGGTGGTGAGAAAATGTTTTCATTTGCATCACTTGTCTTTCCTGGGGTTTATGTCACTCTCTTTGCTATATTTTATTGTTATTATTTTTGTTGTTGTTGTTATTGTATTTCAATAATTAAACTGTTTTTATCTGAACTCATGAGTTTTACCCTTCCAATTGTCTTCCCCCAGTCATGCTGGGGAGCAGTGAGTGAGTGGCTGCATGTTACTTAGTTGACATCTGGGGTTAAACCGCAACATGCTGCCAGGTAATTGCTAGGATTGGAGTCATTCCCAAGCCAAAGACCCAGAGAATCAAGGGCTAAGGACTGCCAGTGTTGTCTGAGCCATTGCTTAAAGATTTAAATGTCAAACAGATCTAGCAAAGCTTTTTGAGCTAATGTAGGTTTGAGAAACTCTATCCTACGTAATACTTGAATGCATCTATGCCACCACTTCAGGCTGACTATAGGAATGGTGCAGAAGGGAAGGGGGAAAAGCACAGGGATATGTCCAGGATGTCTGCCTTACACAATACCTTCCAGAAGAAAGGCCAAGATTTCTAACTTCTTGGATGTACTCACCCAAAAACTTGCCAAAGTTTTTTATTCTCTGTGCTGTGAACAGGAATAAGGTAATGGTAACAGGAGGCGAAATTCAATTAGGTGGAACAAAAGGGACCTTTTATGGATTTTCCATCATAAATCCTGTACTCAAGATATTTTTGGGGGGGGGAATCATGCTGTTTAAAGAAATGAGGCATAACATATAAACCAGTAATGGTGATTAAATAAACATAAATCAGTACTTAGTGAAAAGTTGGTGCAAATGCAATAGCAGCACACTATGTCATTGTCCTGTTGCCAGGAAGACGGCTTAAAAGTAATGGGTGAAAACCTTCTTCTATTTAGGCATCATCTAGACACCATATGGATGCCAAATGGAATTTGGGATTTTAAATCACAGACCATATTTAATGCACTAAGTTCAATGAATATCAAGCAAGGGACCACTTCCATTCCTTAGACCCTCCACACTGAATTCATGCTGACTTCAATCTTTTCCTGTCCCAATATGATGAGCAATTACAAGGCATAAATCTGAACTTTGTCCACCGATATTGACTTTGGTCCTGCTGACAGCAGGGTAGCTGCTGCAAATTTAGACCCTGACTGGCCTCTCTGTTATATTATTCTGACTTTTTTCCTTGGCCCATCTCAAAACTCCTTACCAGTATGAATATTGTCACACTAGTCTCAGTAAACCATTGTGTAAATCAGTGATGTACCTACATCACAAAATGTCTGTCTCCATCCTCCTCCTCACAAAAAAAAAAAAAAAAAAAAAAGAGTATTAAAATGAGGAAAGGTGCTGGAATAAGCAACAAGGATGACTGCAGGGCAATGTGGTTAATGAGTACCCTTCCACGTGAGCTAGGAGTGCAGCAGGTGGCCATGCAGGATCTCTGTTTTACTGCCTTGACAGCACTGCAGTCAGCCACGGAGAGTGGTATGGACACTGAATCTGTTTCTCCAGATGATGGATGAGTCAGAGCCATGGGCCTCAAGGAGCACGCCGGAGTAGGGGTGACGGTCCAGGTGACAGAGGTGTTCAGCAATGGCGAGGGTCACAGTGTCAGATCCATCACCACCATCTGCTCCTGTGCAAGTTTTGCAGGGGCAGGTAGAACTAGGGCTTGCAGGTATATCCCAGTGACGTTGGAACCTAATGAAACCGTGAACAGTGCTGTCTAGAAGAGCTGTTTGCATGGTTAGTTAACCATGGTGATTAACCCCTGAGCGCACTCAGGGGGACTCATGGGACTGACCTACCTTCAGTGATCTTCCAGTTTTCCTCTGGGAGAGTTGTTGTCAGCAGGAAAGCAGAAGACATCTGAAGCTTAATGAGGAAGAGCCCAGGTCAGTGCTCTGTGTATAAAGACACTAGATCACGAGAGTGAAATGCTCAGAGACTTTGGTTCCATCTATACCAGCAGACAAAAATTGGCCCAAGGAGCACTCTTGGGCAATGCAATTCAGTTGTCTTTATTGTGCATCGCTAAAACGGCTACTGTCACGATTTTGTCCAGGGCTGGCTAGCATTACTGCACAACATTTCTGGTCATAGGTCTGGAGTCAGCAGTTCCCACTGAGCAGTTTTCTCATGGCCACCACTGGGGACACTTAGAGACAGCGACTGGGATAATTTCGAACAGGCAAGTCTCAATGTCAGACACAGAGCACAAACATATTTAATTGGCCAGGACATACATAGTGCTTAAGGCCATCAAGGACCATTTTGAGCAACAAGATAATGGCTGGAGCACTCAGCCCTCAAACCATTTTTGTTATACCAACCAAAAAGAGGGTATCCAAAGGCCATAAAAGCATAAATTACTCTCTTCAGTTAACAGCGGTGTCACACAAGGTCCCACAGAAGCTGCATCTTGGATGGAAATGAAAAGATGCATAAACATCCCATACATAGAAGCATCAGACTCATCCCAAGATGCAATTCCCTGAAGATGGACTACAGCTCTCATCTACTAACTCCAAGACCTGAGTTAAAGAGCTCCATTCTTTCTGAGTGATAGAAAACCTGCACAGAGGTAGTGTTACTAGGCCTTCGAAGGCCAATGAAGGCCAATGCCTAGAGACTGTGTAGAAGGAAATGCTCTCTATATGGTCTCTGCTCATAGTCATATGATTTAGTTTTAGGTAGTCCTGCAAGGAGCAGGGAGTTGGATTTGGTGATACTTATAAGTCACTTCCAACTTGAGATATTCTATGATTATATGTCTTCACCTTCCTTGCCACACTAGGTCATGACAATCTGCATCTGCCCTCGGAGAAAAGAAAATAGGTCCTGCACTGATTAGGTACCTTAAATTTCTCTTCCCTGATGAAGCGAATATTGCAACAAGGATGTTTGTCTTCTTGTAAGGTACAAATCCCTTAGGTAGAGCAGTTTTGTACACAAAAATAACACATACACTTTATTACAGAAAATCACACCCCACAGACGTCAAAATAAGGGAACCACATATTTTGCCTCTGCTCCAGGAGCCCACAGCAACCCAGGCCATGGATGGAAAGGATGTGGGCACACCAGTCACCCATCATCAGGCAGCATTTTACTGGTCATGCCCACAGACAGAGACATGTTGGTCACACGTACACGAGTTCAGAGAATGGCCCACGGAGAAGTGTACAATTTAAAACCCATTTAGTTACATTTTTGGAAACATTCTCCCCCAAGTCAAACCGAGAAAAATATGTATTCAAAACACCAGCAAGAGGCACAAGTAATTGCATCACTCTCCTACGGCTCCGGGGTTGCAGCGTGGCCGAACAAAAAAGGAGGTGCAGAAAGGGCAGGATGCAAAACTACAGCCCTAATTGTTATCTTGGAGAACCCTTGAGAGTCCTTGGGTTCAAGCAGAAGTGGTTACAGCCCTTCAATAGTACTCTCTTCAGATACCAGCATGACACCCATAAAGATGGCAAGCTGAATTTGTACCAGACACAGTCTTGTTCTCAGTGAAATCAGTGCCAAGACTCCTCCTGACTCGCTGAACTGAAGGCTCATGCAGACCTGAGTACAACCTTGCATCAGTGTGTCCACCAATGGTCAGTTGTCTACACTGTCAGCAGCACAGCAGTGCACTGGTAACACAGTGAGCCCCCGGCAGACACACAGTCGTGTATCTGCATATTCACATATTCATAGATGTTACATGTGTAAATTATCTGGTTTTAAACATGATGAGCTGTGTATCTTTAAGAAGGTGGGGGCTTCTTTTGGAGAAACAATGATTTTTTTTCATCTTTTGAAAGTGTGAACAGAAGAGCGGTAGGTTTAATTAATGTTCTTTTTTTACAAGGGTCATTATTTGCAATTTCAAGAATCAAGATTTTAAAAAAAATCAAATTCAACCTGTTCTTTAATCTGGCCTTTCTTTGAATCTCTCCTTTCTTTGTAGACATGTCCACTAGTCCTTAACCTGATTTATGTGATTGGTCAATTGTGAGTTAATGAAGGGGATAAAATGTTTTCTGGAATGCTGGGATAATCGACAAATAGCAATGGCCAGTAACTGGACCACAGCCAAGACAGGAACTTAATCCCCTGAAGTCCAAGGGTATTGTGAAGTTGCACTGAAGTGGGAACTGAAAGAAACCAGTTACATCATTCCATTTGTTTCCTTAGATTGGGACAAATGCACTCACTCCAGTAAGCATATTTGAAGACTAATTATATAGGCAGAAAACAAGTTAGGAAGGAATTTCTCTACTTCCAGGCATATGTGATTTCAAGTGCGGTTTAAGGGTTTTAATCCTCTTCTTTTCTGGCAACTTTTTACTGCTTGATGCATTCAGTGTAGGTTGTTTCTTCCAGAGGTCACACACTCTCTCCCCCTACCTCTGCTTTCCCTAACGATGCGGAGCAGTTCCCTCACCCTCTGTCAAACATTTAGCCTGAATTCTCAGTGGCAACACAAGAGCTGAATGGTTCAGCTGCAAGGATTAAAGAGGTGGGTTTAAAATGTATGTATATCCCTCGAGTGTAAAATTTAAATTAGAATACAGAGACACCCTTGCTTGCTCTGCCTTGGATTTCGTGTAAAGGTCAGAATTCATCACTGCTGGAGTCCCACTGAAGTTAAGCAGTTTAGTCAAGGATGAATTTGAGGCTATTCAGACCAGCCAAGGCTTCTCAGCCTGGATCTTTCTGGTTTTGAAAGCACACCTCAAGACTCATGGTAGAAGAGGACAGGGAGAGAGGATTTTCAAGTGGTTGGTACACAGTCATTAAATGTAAAAGCTGAAACTATGCACATGAAGCCCTAATTAATGCTCACAGGTTCAGCACGGAGACAGGGACTGAAGCACAGCACCTGTAAGACGGCCAAGAAGTGAATTATCCCACCAGTGGTGGATGAAAAAGGGTGGGCTATAGACAACACACTGGTGATAGGAAGAGGACTAATGGGCACTCTAAAATATCCCCTCTGCCTGTGATGGGTGTCACTAGTACCAAGGATCTTGCCAGGAATAGAGGGAAGACAACCCCATTTTCCCTAGGCCACCAGTTTTGAGACATTAGACCCCTGTAACACAGGTCCCCACTGTGTTAGATGATATATGTGAGTACAAAATGGTTTGCTGACCCAATCTTTGTACTAAGACTATGCAACACTTCTCCCAGAAAGGGATTTTGGGGATACCGCAGGATAACCTCTGTGCTTTGATCAATACGCAGATGCTCACGAATGTTTTCTCAAATACAAATCATCTCAGATCTTAGATCTTGCTGGAATAAAAAACTCTGCAAACAAACTGAAGTGACAGAATTTCTTCATAAACTTCTAAGCTAACATCCTCCCATGTGTTTCTGTGCTGCTTAGGTTCAATTTTCCTTCAATGAGTGGTTAATTTTTATACCATTTTAGAGAGATTTTTCCAGCAAGAAGCCCTGGAGATCCAATGTTGCACATGCAGATGGAATGTAGGTTCTCTGGGGAGAGGGCTGAAGTTTATTTGCCTCATTTGCACCTCAGACAGTGAGTCCTGATTTCATTGCTATGCCTAATTCATGTAATTGATGGGTAAATAATTTAGCATCTTAAAATGCCTGGGAAGGCCCAGGAGAAGGTTCAAATGGAGCCATTGCTTTTCTTATAAGAACATTTAGGGTCTGTAATGACGTGAGCTTTGAAGGGAGCAAGAGATGGTGTTCGTGGTAATGAGATTTCCAGAGCTGGAAGGCCATGGGGAATCATAAAGAAGAGAGTGAAGTGAGATATGAGGAGTGAGGAGAGATTAATTAGTGGTGAGAAACATCCTCTTGGTACTCTTTAATAAGCCAAAACACTCAAATATGTAAGAGCTGCGTTAATAGCCCATGGTGAAGCACCGGATGGGCTAGCACCAAGGTCTACACACAAATGTAGGAACTCTGGGGAAGTCCTGCGGCTTCCCTCCCTGTCTGTCTCTGCTCTGAATTTGCAGACTCCTTGCCACCCCAAGCCAACTGGCCATACCTCCAATGAAGTCAGGTTCCTCTTCCACTTCCCCCTGGGTCCTCCGCACCAGTCTCTTTATGCCTTTAGCCTTGCTCTGTGCATTGATTCAGCATTTTTAGCTCTTCATTAGCATTTCAGCAAGCTAATTGCTGTCCTCCCGTGAGCTGGCTGGAAGACTGTATAGCCTAGGCAGCTGCATCTCTCCTGTGTTTAGGGAGTTGTTGATTAAAACGATTAGCTCATTCAGTTTGACCATATCAACTTGAGCTTCCTTTGCTGCTGATGAGAAGCACATGTTGGTGGCCCTGAAGCATTTCACAGCAGACCTCATCAGCAAGATGAGGGGCTGGACAACAAGCAGGTGGGCTCTGGCAGTGCAAATTCCTTCTTGCCATGGGTTCAGGACAATCCATAGGGACCCAATGTTAATCACCGACATAGAAAATGCTGCTCACAGCCTAGGATCCCATTTAAGAAAAAATTCAGCAATAGTATGGATTCAGAAAACAAGGTCCTTTCAGAGAAAGACTGAAAAGGATGATGTTGGTTGGATGATGTCTGGGAAGTTAAGGGAGAAGATGTGAAATTTAGCTCTAATTTGCTAAAAAGGACTTAAAAGAATTATTGTAGAAATGTCTGGTGAAGAAATATAAATTATTCTCATCAGGTTTGTGTGTGGTGTGCTAAGGACGTCTACTAATACACTGCATAATTTCAGGAGAGCTGTGTCTGCTCTATGTGTCAGAAGTTTCAGATAAACCTTCTGTTACTACTCAGCCTTTTGTTACTACTCAGCTTTACACCTCTCTGAACATATCTAGATCTGATTAGGTTACAGCCCAAGGTGCTGTATCTCATCTCCACACCCTTTTAGTCAAAGAAAAGGCTTAGAGGTGAAGTCCAAAAAGGTTTTAGTATTCATTTCATTTTCAATCCTTAAATGCCATATTAAGGTTCAGACTTAAAACAGGTGTAATCTGAATCATGTTTAAATCGGGAGGACAATTGCTCTTGAAGACAATGTACAGCCTTCCAGAAATAGCTCAGTTCAAGGCCTGATTCACCTACCTCAGGTTTTTTAAAAACCTCCTCCTATGCACTCTCTTCCAGCACTTCCCTGTCCATCGAGTTACAGAGCTTTCTGGTGTTTAGCAAATCTGATTCTTTCATTCATCCATGATTTTCCCATCTATCTTCTCTTTTGTGATTTGGATCTCATGTGTCTGGATTACATATTACTTAAGCTGTAGTGCCTGAAGCTGAACAAAGCACTCCGCATGTCTCAGATATGCCTGTCTCAATTAAACCCATAAACTAGAACTGCCAAGTGCTGACTTCAATAGCGTATCTGTTAATAGTGATGGTTATTGGGGAAATTGGAAGAACAGCAGACAGAGAGAAGGAGAAAAACAGTATCAATTTAGACATTTCTCTGAAAATACACTCTGACTTAAACCGCAAAATACAGTCAGATAACCTACAGAGTTATGGCTATGCTGGTGATAAGTCTCCTTTTAATTTTGCAGAGGAACTGTGCTTCAGTTCAACTTTTCAGAAGGAATAACAAAAGCGATTTACTCCTACATGCACAAAACCCCATGCCAGCATGTTTATGCATTGCCATGGCCAAAGTGCCTTCCAGACACTCAAGATTGTTCCCTTCTCTAAGCATTGTGCAAAGCAGACTGGTTTTGTTGCTTACTGGGCTACAGCAGCACTGATTATTAAGTTTGTAAATAAGCTTCAGGTAACATAAATATTTAGAAACAGCAGTCCAGAGGGATTAAACAAACACAGAGCCCAACTCTCTCAGGATTTCCCCTGTGTTGTTATTCAGCTTGCACATTTTAGAGAGAAAAACCAAACAGTGTAGGGCTGCACTGATTGCTCCCAAAGACTAAATGTCCGTACATATGAGACTAAATTCACAGGAAGGATTTAAGGATAAGTATTAGACCCTGTTCCTAAATCCTAATTAGGCAATTCCTAAAGCTGGTAGTTCACAAACCCCTGTACCCTGAGCGTGGCTCTGCCTTGTACAAGACCCTCCATAAAAAAAACCAGCAAAATGTTGAAGGGGAGAAATTTCCTGTGAGATTAACAGCTGGAGGGTTTTTCCTTAAATTTAAGCACTAAATCAGGTCAGTCATTCCTCTCCCTTCCCTCAAAAAATACTAGGGTTACGGTATCTTGTGCAGAGCTTTTCTGCTCCAAATATTAGCCTACACACCTCTGACACGAGAGAGCCCCTCTTATGTCCACACCCTGTGCTGAAGACCTTCTTAGAAGTTGGGTCGTTAGGTCTTCTGGTGTAATTATTGAGGGTTTTTCATGCAGAGTGGGTGGCGTTTTGGTGTGGTTGGGAGTGCAAGGAGAGGGGAACGGGATTTCTGCACTATGGGTTATGCACTTTGTCCCCAGCATGCTTTTCCCACCTGTGGCCCCAAGAAAACCTAAAGAAACCTCCCCCAGCTCAGAGTTGGGGGAGGCAACTTCATGTGGTGCGCCACTGGGCTTACACACAATGAACCCTATTTTTGAAGGAAAAGCTTCAGTTCCAGCTCCAGAAACATGCTAGTGTCAGGGGACTGACCAAGTTATAATTGAATCTCTTTGTGCTATTGGTCACTTGGCCTTCCTAAGCTGAAGCAAGCTACATTTGCTTTCTTTGGCATCGCCTAGTACGTGTACTGCCAGCACGTTGCCCTTGATGCCTTGTGTAAGCCAAACTGGCCATTTCTGTGACCTCTTGTTCCTTCTATACATGGAACATATTTCAATGATTTTATAACTCCTCAAATAAGGTCTCTTTTATTCTAATCTGAATGTCCTGTTAACTTGATTTTGGAACCTCTCCCAGTCTCCAGAATACCTGATGCTTTATATTTTGGATGTACCAGACTGCATATTGCTCCAGGTTGTGACAGGAGTATGTCTGGTTCACATACTTCTCCCTTTAGATCTTATACTGTTTATGCCAGCTCCCCATCACTGCTTTCAAAACAAAAGGGGAAAAGAGCATAAAGAAACAACTTCCTTCAAATTTCTCCCTGCAAAGGCTGCCTATCAGCTCACTTGTGCTGTTCCATCAGATAGAAAAAGTCCCTCTTGGTGCCCAGTTTAGCTTGTCCAGCCCATGTAAGTGGACAGATTTTGAATCGATACAGCTCACCGTGGGTTGTTTTTACACAGGTCTAAGGGCAATGTGTGAGGCACAGGACTGCACAGATGAGGGTCAACCAAGCAGTGCAGGAAACTGGCATGAGAAAAGCCATGTTTCCTGGAAACTGGTTTGTTAGAAGCCAACCTTCTTGCAGGAATATTTGGGGAGGAAGAATCTCCAGATTAAACATTTTAAAAATACACTTTTCAACTTGCCATAATACTCTCTCACTCTCTTTTTTTTACCTTCAATGAAGAATTTATTTTGATTTTAAAGCATCTTTGCAATTGCAGTACACTAAAGGTTTCAAAAGTTTTTCATTATCTTTAGATATCAAAATTGAAACAAACTGTTACCATATGCTTCAGATCAAAAATTTCAGTGGAACCCATCTGAAACTGGATGGGGGAGAGGTTGGCATGCAGTTTTACTTGTTCCTCTTTTTTATTACAGGAGGGGAAAACAAGAAATCTCTGAAATCTCTCACAGGGTGGGGAACAAGTTTCCTACTCATTTATGGGCACCAAGTTCTCCAGGGAGATCTGGTCTCATGGCCCTAGTGAAAATTTCTTTTCATCAGCACAGTGAGAGGTAATATTCCTCTTTCAAATATAAACTGATTGTGAAGGATATAATGAAATTTAGGGATAGATTAAGCCAAAGTCATTGACCCTTTCTCTCATTCTGAATTCAGCTTCCTCCTCTTCCTCAACATTAACTTGTTTCTTAGTACATCTCCAGCTTAATATTAAGTATGCAAGCCGTACCTCCTGCGGCAGTGGAAGGTAAGGGTGCAGTTTTATTTAATTATAGTAATTGACGCAAAACTTCTCCTGTTTTATGTGTTCTCATGGTTGCTTTTGGTTTGCCCTTCTCTCCCTGTCCTTGACTATTTGCCAAGAACTCAACTTTTACTTTGAACTTCACCCTCAAAAAGGCCTCTCAAACCCTGAAACAGCCTCTTGTGTCTCTGTCATCTGCAGATTTTCCAGGTGAAGCATTCCAGACTATGCCAAACTGGGTATCTTTTAGAAAAGCCTCCCAGGGAGAAGCTTCAGGTGTTTTCCCCTGCTCTCTCCCCACTCCTCCTCACACCCTTTTTTAATGATTTGAACTCTGGGCTGTATCATCACTGCAGTCAGTAAATTCTCCAGTATAAATACGTTCAGCGGCATGTGGGTTCCTATCAGTTCTTTGCCATGGTTTAGCACAGCAGTCAGGAGAAAACAGTGGTTTCAGCAGAAAAAAGCAAGATGAGCAGCCCTGAGTACTTTGCTGGTCCTCTTCTCCTGTGACATTGGGAGGTGTTTGGCTACTGGACACCCAAGAATTCATCTTCATTATGATTTCAAAGGTTCATTTGGTCTTGGAAGTGTGGACAAGACTCTGCCACCCTCGTAAGTTTTTACAAAACCAGTATCAGCCTCTCTTTGGATGTTACCATGAAATCAAGTGGTTACTTCTTAATTTCTTGTCCATCATGAACTTTCTTTTGCACTCAGATTCCTACAATACAGGTTTTGCTTTTTATTGCCTGTCCCAAGCTTTCAATGAAGAAGAAAGCTACTAGTCGGGAGCCAAGGAGATCTTGTCAAGAGACCACACCATTCACTAGCCCATTCTATACAGCAGCCAAGGCAAAATGGAGCCCAGGCTGACTACCCCTACATCTGCGGGGCCAGCAAATGGGGGAAATTGCTCCAGGTAGCAGATATGACTGAACAATTTCAAGCTGTGCTCCAAAAGTCATGTCATATTCACAGAGGACAACTCAATGCCATGTCAAGCACCATCCTGTGTACTGGGAACAGATGCTGCTTGCAGAAATCCCTGCCGTGATTTGCATCCATAAGCCTGGGCAGTGGAGAAGATGGAGTTCCCACACGAGTCCTGTGATCAGCCAAAATTACAGCAATGAACAATATTCAATGACCAGGACAGGTCAAGTAAGTCTTCAGTGAGGTCCTATGAGCAGTAGAAAAACATTTCTAAAGGTTCTTCTAAGATCCAACTTGCCTTTTCAGCTCTGTACCTTTTTCTTTGGAGTGAAATTTTGGGTACTGTTGCAAGAATTATCCCAAAGACGTAGGAAAGTGTGAAGAGCAGGTCAGGGAAAGAGAGAGGTGGCAACACAGACCAGCTGTGTTTCAGAAATACAAGACAATGTGGAATGGCAAGGACTAGATACCTTACGCTAATCTCCCAAGTAAGGATAATATCCAGATGTTCCAAGCCGTCACCATTCAGAAAAAAGAAAAATAAAGAATTGCAATCAAACTGTCCCTACGTGGCACTGATGTTCTGAACCTTAAAATAGTAGCCTGTGATCCCAAATGAGGAAGAAGTGCCTAATTATAAATGTAATATAGAAAACATTAAGAAAGGGAAAAAAATCCCAGTTCGTCTTTCCTTTTCTGACAAATCATTCCCTGAACTTTGTAAGAGTGTTTGCTATTCATAAACCTTAATTAAAATTTTTGAGTAATAACTTTCAGGCAGTGGGATGCCCATGAACTGCTCTCTTAGATTCGTCTCTATAATTTTGCGGTAAGAGATAGCCACACTACCATTTTTGATGTCGGAGAAGCCAGATAAACCTTCCAGCAGTATCTATGTACTGCTGTAAAATGATCTACACTACAGCATAAGGTGTGCTACTGTTTGAATGAAATTATTCTCCTGTCAGGAACAAGTGGTTAAGGAGATGCAAACATTTTTTAAAATCCCCAGCTGCTGCCCCATGCATTTGTGAATGTGTTATTTAATCATTTGATGGGCTCTGGGTTGCTATGGGAACTTGATGAACGTGGAGAGACACAACAGAACGAGACCTTTCCACTTGGGACTGTGATGTCTTTGGTCCCAAGCACTTCATGATATACTGTAATGATTTAAATGCCAGCAGAGCAGTGATATCATGCAAATACATGACAGATCACACTTTTCTCATATTAGGAGTGAGGGCTGGAACATGTGAATATGTGTACAGGAGTCTGTTTGTAATGAAACTGCCATTACAGGGCCCTTGTGTGCATGCAGTCTCATTTCATCGAGTTAAGAGTACTCACTTTTCTTAATGCTTGCTTAATGTGTTTACTTAAATATATTTAATAGCCCATGGAGTCCATTTTCATTTACTGCTGGAGTTTTTTTAGAGTGTCATAGTGGCAAAGCTGCATAATATACCCATGAAAAACTTCAGTAATGATACCGTATTGAAAGCACTGAGGAGTGCATGTTCAGGGTGCAAAAGGGCAACCTTCAATTTTGTAATGAAAATAAGTAAATGACAAAAACTATGGGGACATATTAAAATAGAGCAACCAGTCAGGAAAGTAAAAGATTACTTACTCTATGTACCCAAAGGGAAAGAGTGAAGAAGGCCAGTTTCTTTTTTTTTTCAGATGTTGCTCATTGTGGAAGCAATAGGTGCCCAGTTTGGACAAAAAGTAATAATAGTATGAGATATTGCTCTCTCTGCTCCCTGTTCACCATCTGACCTCATCACTATTGCATTCCTGGCTGTAAAACACTCAGCTTCAAGGAAAAGACTGGACAGCTCTCAAGAAACCCTATGACCTGGTGATTAGGACACTCTTAGTATGTAGGAAAGGAAAGTTTAGTGCTCCTTGGTCCCAGTGATAACCTCCTTCTTCCTGGTTGAATGCAGTAGTGTGCAAACAGCAACCACTACCAAGAGCAAAGGTAGTGGTTGTCCTGACCACACTCTGGGATCTTCGCTGGGAGGCCTGGGGTTATGCGACGTGGCGGACTGGCTGAGACTGTGATGGAGCTCTAGGTGGGAGATCACCACCTGGTTTTACTATAACAGGCTTTTCTGACCATGTCTAAGGACTAAAGGTAAAGATTTGGGCTTGTTCAGCCTGGAGAAGAGAAGGCTCTGGGGAGACCTTACAGCACCTTCCAGTACATGGAGGGGCTGACAAGAAAGCTGGAGGAGGACTTTTCCAAGGGCATGTAGGACAAGGGGTAATAGGTTTAAACTGAAAGAGGGGAGATTTAGACTGTATATCAGGAAAAAATACTTCCTGGAGAGGGTGGTGAGGCACTGGCACAGGTTGCCCAGAGAAGCTGTGGATGCCCCATCCCTGGAAGTGTTCAAGGCCAGGCTGGATGAGACTTTGAGCAGCCTGGTCTAGTGGAGGGTGTCCCTGCCCACGGCAGGGGTTTGGAACTGGATGGTCTTTAAGGTCTCTTCCAACCCAAATCATTCTGTGATCTTCTCAGGGAATTTGAGGCATAGTTGCTGCCAAGTCCTACAGCTATTCTTGTTTCTAGGTCAATATACAAGAAATTCCTTGCTCAGTGACCAGGGGGAAGAGAAGCAGCGGAAGAGGCTAAAAGCCTTGAAGAAGAGGCACCGAGTAATTGGGAATCCACCCTTAAATTGCAGGAATGGCAAGGGGATTTTGCACTCACCCTGCTGTGTTTGAGTACTAGGAGTCTTGTTATTCCTGCTAGAGACATCTATATGTTAGAAAAGCAGGTCCTGATGGCAAGGGACACAATGATCTCTTCAGAAGGGTCCCAGCTGCCTTTTCCTGTTCAGTGTCACTCATATGGCTGGGCCTGGGGAGCCAGTGCTCATGCATGTAAAATCACTCTTTTTTAATTTGCTGTTTCTGTAACATGACCCATTACTATACTACATCTTCATGAGGCAGAGCTGTCTGGAGAACATCTGTTGCAGTCCCAGCTGTTCGGGTACTTCCTCCATCTGATGTTTCAGCCCTGATATGTGCAAATCACTGACAGTATTACATCCCCCAGTTCCTCCTACAAATCCTATTTTCTCTGTTCTCACAGTGAGAGTAGGACAGGAAAAATTAAAAAAAAAAAAAAAAAAAAGAGGATATTTTATGTGGTTAAATATGGGCTAGATGCTTTATTCTCACCAGATCCCACCAGTAGGGTCATTGTGGACTGACTCATACCAGACAGACAGTAAAAACCACCCCAGTGTTTATTCCCATTGGAGCCTATATAATTAAAGCTGCCCACCTGCTCCTGAATTTTGCTGTCATTTTTGATGTTATGGGCAATGTGATACTCAGTTATTGTCATAAACTATGTTAAGCTCTACCCACTATGGGGTTTATGACAACAATCCTTGAGAAAATTGTAATCCTCTGTGCTCAAGTATATCTCCTTGTTATAATGTTTATGATTCTTGGCTTGAGATGATGGCAGATGATGGCCATGAAAGACTTCCAAATATGGGTCCTGGCAACTTGCTTTCTCCCTAGCTTGCCTGCGCTAGATACATTAGATGAAGCCATTTCCAGCCCATCTCTTCCAGCCTAACAGTAGAACCATCATTCCTTTTCCAGGACACGTGGCCGAGAGATGTTATAGCCTGCCCCAAGGTGACAGTTCCCCTCCCATCTCCAAAGCTATCCCACACAAAGCTTCTGAGGGTCCAGGGGGAATTAAGGTGGCTGTAAGGAGGTGGGGAGACTGGGGTGTCATCTGAACAGCTCTCATGCTGCTTCACCTCAGAGTTTGAAGGAAAGACACTTGCCTCCTCTCCCTGTCTGACCCATGACTTTTTTTCATCCCCACAAAATAGCTGGGGATCAGTGCACCCAGCCGAGGGTGCTCAGTAAGGATCCGGGGCAATGGCCAGGGCTGGAAAATTTGCAAGTACTGGAGTATACAGAGCTGTTCTCCCATGCCTTGAGTGAGAGTTACAACCACCAGATCATCACATTAAATTGTGGTAAAATCTCTGGGTATGTTGTATAAGGGAACACCACTTGGGTCTTGAGAGAAGGGTTGTACAGAAGAGTGCTCCAGGCTCTGGGTCCCATGCACACTGGAATTTGGGTGCTTCCAGTGACAAATATTTCCTCTTGGAAAGATGGGAATTATTGACTAGTCCTCCTTACACACTGCACAGGCATTGCCAGAGGCAAAGACCAAAACTTGTATCCAATGTTCAACATTTAATCCACTACATTAAAGAAAATAATAATCTAGCTTCCGAGCTCCAAATACTGTGGAATAACCTAGGGAAATCAACTTACAATATTACAAATATAACCATGGGACAGCTCAAATATTCGACAGTCTTGGTAACAATAAAATTGGTTTCTGTATCACCCAATACCAGTGACACGTATATTAAAGCAACCATCATAAAATGCTTACGGTCACTTCATGATTGAAAACAGCAATAACACATGTTGTCTATGTAAACACTCTTCATTGGTTTCTGGAAAATTAAAAAGCATTAAGACTATATCATAATAAAATTTTTGAAATGGTATGAACACTGAAGGCTTTGGAAAATCAAAAATTTTTATGACCCTTTTTAAAATTCTGAATAACCAGACATGCAAAATTTAACACCAAATGGTTACAAAAATTCCACATCTGATATAGTTTTCCCCATACTGGTGCCTTCAGCTACAATCTCAACAACAAAAAACTATCAAGATTAACAATCCAAACGTTTCCTAGAAAGTCTGGTCATCCATAATTGTTGGAAGCAGGCACTTGTCTTCACTGCCAAAATACTTTCTATCATTTGTTGCCTGATACTCCTGGAGGAACTTTTCAGTGTTTATTAAATAATTTGAATCTGCTTGGTAAAGTTTCCATTTAATGCTAGTTGAAATGTGAAATATTTATCATGATTTTCCCCCCCCCTAGCTCTCTGAAGAACAACACACAGTCTTTGATAAAAGCTTTTGAATGGTGGACGTGCATGAGCTGGAATCACACACAACTGACTTACTGTGGTAGGTGCAGAACAAATGTTTGATGTTGACACATCCTGCACAGGTCCTCCAGGATGGTGCAAAGCAAAGTTTCCCCTTGTACTTCTCTTTGGCACATACTTGTCCAGAAGAAAAAAAGAGACGTTGCTCAGTGCTGATGACAGCAGTTGTCAGAAAGCTGCTAGCTAGTTATGAGAAATGACCTATTCTCCCAAGAAGTGCAGCATAATATTCTCAGTGACTTCCAGGAGGCCAAGTTCAACCCAAACCACTCAGCCCCACCCAGAGGGTAGGGAAACAGCTCCACCTTTGAGACCATGTTTTGAGAGAAAAAAGGTTAAGTCAAGACTCTGAAGGGAATAACAAGCTATTTGTGCCTTCCTTTGAGTGAGAAACTGAGCTCAGCACTGGGGCACAGCCACCCCAGTACGGCCTCTGGTATCTTCATGCTGTAACCAGCTCAGGTTTGGGAAATAACTGATCTCGGTCTTGGTTTGCCCCTGATGCTCTGCAAGACAGCAGAGATCCTGTGATTTCCCTGTGTCAAAGAAGCACTACTGCCATAAGGAAGGTGATGACTTTGGGCAAACACTGATTTAGTGCATGGATCCAAGTCCAAATCTCTGCTCTTCCTGTTTTAAAAACACTTTTCATTTCTCTGTATTTCAGTGTTTATTCTATACAGTGAGAGTTATTGCTATACTTTGGAGTGAGAATAAGCAGGCAAAGGTGTCTGGAGTGCAGACGGTCTGGGAATCAAGAGAGGCACTCAGTCATTTACCTACACAACGTGTATCATCTTTTCTCCTAAAATGATTTAACAAGTAGGTTATTTTAAGTGCTATTTTGACCTTGTTTTGCCCACGTGATTTTCTGCCTTTTGGTTTGCAGGTGCCACTTCCAGCAAAGATGGCCGATCAGATTAAATACTGGGGGATCTTGCACTTTAAATGCTGACCGCAGAGCTGTGTTTGCACAGAGGCCCCTGCAACACCAACAAGGAACCAAAAAGCGAGTGCAAACAGAGCTGTGCTGCCTTTATGGCCCCTTACAAATCTTTTCTGGCATACGGAGCATTAGGCCTTAACACACCGAAACAAGGGTAAAGTGTTTTATCACTTCTCCCCAATATCGGGTCATGCTTGTCCTTACACGCAGCCTCTTTTGTGCACGCACATTTGGGAAAGGGTTTCAGATAAACCTCAAAACGCGCCTCTTCTGATGTCAAGCAGGAGAGCTCTTCACTCCTGCTGAACCATGACAGAGGGCAGCTTGTGTTCCCCCAGCAGTATGGGGCCAGGGCCAGCAAACAGCGTCTGGAGCTGTGCGATGAAAGCTGGGGCTCGTACCAGCAGGCAATCCCACCCTGCACACCTTCTGATTCCCTCATTTTGTTTCCTGTTCCTTTGGGCAGGGAGAATTTGGGAGAGCACCCACCTCTGAGGCTCGGTGGAATGCTGCGGGACAGAGCAGCGTAGGGAAAGTCAATTATTTGCAGAGGTCTCTATCAGACTTAGTCAAATTGAACGTAGATGGACGCCTCACCGATTCGCTGCATATTTTTGGTAGTTTTCCAACGTTGTATTTCAGTGCCAAAGGCAGGTTCATCCTTTTGTGTTACAGTACCTGAATGACAAATTTAGCTTATCTCATTGGCGTCAGTGGAACAGTAAACACTACTGAGAGTCTTATTCCCCACCCAGAAATCAAACCACTCCTGGGTAGTGACAGTGTTTCTTCCCTGTTTAAGGAAGGTCATGATTACTTTGTCCCTAACTTTGTTACCTCACTTACTTAAAAAAGACGAATACAGGCCTTAAAACACATCATTAGTTCTCTTTGACATCCAGGCAAGGCAATAACATGCTTTGAATTAAAAATGTTCTCCAGTGATATGCTGAAGAGAAATTCCCTGTTAAAGGTGGGAAGTGAGTGCTCTGGGTTGCCCTGCACCCAGCAGCCATCCTTGGTTGCCTCTCAGTCTTCAACCCCTGCAAATTGGCCGAAGCAATGACTTTGGAAACCTCTTGTGGCATGTCACCTCATCTCCTCTTTTTCAATTGCTCCTTCTTATCATTCACAACTCCTCTTTTCATATTCACCTCCTGTCTTAGGCAGCATTAGTGAAAAAATTAATATTTTCAATTATTTTTTATATTAATAGCATTAATATTTAAACAACTCAGCAAAGTTTGCCTTAAACCTTTACTCAGGTCTTCAGCAATATTTAGGATCCCAGTTCCCACTGGTTTCAGGATCTGAGCCTCCATCCTTACCTCTCTGACCAAATCATTAGCTTTAAAATCCTTCACCATTTTCAACCCAATAATAAAGCACAGGAAAACATGGCTGTAAACTTCATGAATATTTATTTTTTCAACAGTGAAGGAGCAAGTTTACCTAACAGCTTTGCTAACTGATTGTCTGCAGAACAAGGAAGTTATGGCCATGTTAACGCAAGCAGTAGTAGTTTATTGTTTTAGTAGACACTTCTTTTTCCTTCCTTTTGAATAAACACACCGCAGGGTCTGGGAGGACAAGTGCCAAGAGCGTTACTGAGTGCAGCAACAGCCGAACAAAGCAAGGCAAAAGCACAATCCTAATCATAACAGAGCGAGCAAGTATTGTTACAAATGTTCTTTTTAGTATGGAAATGAGCCAGGGGTAATAAAAACACCATAAAAATGTCAAAATGACCGATCACCATGAAGCACTGGCCTTCTTATAACCAAAAATTGCAATGAACTTAAAAATTCCTGTGTTAAGAGAAATGTCATTTTTACTTAACTTTGTTGTTCGGCTTATCCTCACTTCACTGCACAGTTAAATGATTGCAGAAGAGAATGACTTCAGAAGGGCATCACCAAAGATCTGCTTGATATTAAATGGCATTTGAGCACGATGGTGGACACTGGATGGAAACAAACTGTTAACCAGGGCATTAACACTGCTACTGCCTCTTTATGAGAATATGGGGCATATTTAGGTACTAATTGTTTGAACAGCAGCAATAAAACATAACGCTTAATAACATACAAACGAAAAGCTGTGTAACCCGTGTAATTCCATCAGAAAACGCTCAGGAACAGCAGTTTGACTTTAATTACTCAGATCAAAGGAAAAAAGGCATTTTGAAGTCTGGTCTAAAGTGTTATTTATTACTCCTCTCACTAAATCATAGATCAGCTCGGATAGAAATAGCACTTTAGACAGGATTTGGCTAGTGAAAATGGGGAAAAAAAGAATACTAATTGCTTTGCTGATGTCCATGTATACTGAAGGATGTGTTAAATCCTAATTACAATAGACTGGGAAAAAGGAAAAAAAGAAAGAAAAAGTGTAAAAGCTAAAATAAGGACAAATAAAGGTCACAGTATTGCTCTGAGAGACCTGAAGCTGGTAAATACACACAAAGGTGCCTTGGCTAAACACAAAATTTAAAAATGTGTATCCTCTTTCCTCCAGAGTCCACTCTATACACAGACAATATGTGTGTGTCACTTGATGCAACACCAGTATTTTAAAAATGGTTTTAGCACCCATTACTTCCTATTTTCAATAATCCATATTTTTGGTGGGTTTTGGGGTTTTTTTGACAATTGTCACAAACTTTTTAAAGCTGAGAATCTTGGCCCAAGAAATGCTTTGCTGGTATGATAGGGTCAAGAGAAAGTCTGAAATACCTGCAGCTTCCTAATTATTAGCATTTTCTGGCAGGTCCAGAATACAGAACTGTCCTGGCAGGTGGCCTGGCTGCATCCCAGTATATCTGGATGACAGACCCAAACCCTGGCCAGTGCCTTTAATGCCTCATTTCTTCCTTTGTGAAATTCTTGCTGAGATCTATAGGTGAGACCCACACTGTAAAGCTAGGCATTTTTGTGACTATGCCCCTCACACCCTCACTAGATCCACAGAGAAACACACACGAGTGCTGTCTGTGTGGGTCTAACGCCCGTTGGGATCCCATGCACGTAGGAGACATGCAGTGTCACTTTGGCCAAACTATACCACGCCTCATGTCTGAATGAGTGTGCCGGGGTGAGCCATGCTCACCCCAGCGCGAGGGCAGGGCAGGATCCTGGCCAGCTCCCACGGATAGTGAAAAGGGAATTGAAGATACACCAGTAACAGGTTTATGCAACTGAGCAGCCCATTAACTTCACGTGTTTACATTCCAATTCATATGTAAATCCTTCATGACACTAACTGCAGCAGATCCAGGAGGATTTTGTAAAATGTTGATAGCCAGAGCACAGGGCTGTGCTGCTGTTTACACAACGGGTTTCTTGCAGATGCAGTAAATGTCGATGCACAGCCCCAGTTTATATAAATAACACCATTACTGTAGTAATAAGCTGGAAAGTGCAGAGATCACATACAGTCTGGAGACAAGCAGAGCTGGGTGTGCAGCCTGAGGCCGCCATGTGCCAAGTGTTGCTGTAAGGCCTGTGGAGCATGTGTGCAGCTACAGCGCTCGCCAGGAGACACGCAGCCGGGGGAGGGGACCTGCGCTCCCATCTCCTTTTCTCCCCAGCTCAATTACACTTCTGAAGGAACCACTAGATGATCCCATCTGGGCTAGATGTATCCGTTTATCCTAATAACATTCCCAAAATCTTGCATCCGAATTAAATACCTTGTCCATGAAGATCACTGCCCTGATCTGAAGATTTTGTGAGATGCAGTGTCTACCCCTTCCTTTGATAGCTTCATCCAAAATGTGTGCATTTCCCATTTAAATGTGTCTGGCTTCATACTCTGGCCATTAACTCCTGTCACATCTTTCTCTGCCAATGGGCCAGCCAGAGCAAAGATGTAAAAACCTTGCAATGACTCCATGTGTCCGATTGATTTCCCAATGGACACTGCAGGGATTTTTTCCCATTGGCATCTGCAAGAGCTGGAACAGGCTCTGTATGTGGAATAATCATTGACTTCGGGTAATTTGGACTCCTGGGCACATTTAATGTACCCCATGTAGGCTGAGGTGATGCCCAGATAGGAAAGCCATGATAAATTCCCCATTAACCTTTGACCTCCTCCTGGTTTTCGCTCATTGCTACATCTCCCCTGGGGCTTTATTCCAGTATTTCAAACCTCTGAAGAGTTTCAGACAGCCACAGAAATGAAACCAACAGAGAAATATTTCTCTTTCCCACCCCAAGTGTGTAATTTCTGCACAGGTCTCTTTGGGGCCAAGGTCCAGGTCAGGTCAAGACGAAGTTTGGGTGATGGCCAGCTTTTCTGAACTTAAGATGTCACAGCTTGGATGTTTCCTGCCTCTGGAGTGAGTAGTGAGACACTCACACGTTTGCCTTGAAGGGGTGGAGGTGCTGGGCTTGACCTTGACATCCCTGCTCCACTCCAGGCACTGGAGTTTGGCCATAAACTCCAGGGACCCAAAAATTTCGTCTTGCTAATTGGAGTTTAGCTCCCGGTGCAATTATGGCATGTGGCTCTAGAGGTGGAGAGATCAAAAATAGGCCCTGTTCATTAAAAAACAGAAATCTCTTCCAAACCATTCGAAAAATCATGCCTCTGAAATAATTCACAGCACCTACACAAAGTATCAGACCAAGCTGTGGCACAAAGGTAATTTTGCAATGTTGTCTGCTTTGCCTTGCCAGCAAGTATTCCTCATGTGTGCTACCTCACAAACACGCACACCCTCACACACACGGAGCCACCCTTCCCTTCAAAACCCAGGAAGTTTGCAGAATTCTGTCATCTATTAACACAATTCCAGGCTTTTAATCCTTTTCTTCTTTAACTTTTTTTAATTACACAGCCACAGACATGGAGACGCTCTGCTAACCTGTCTCATTTTGATGTGTTCAGTTACCATATTTGCCACTGATTGAAAAATCACATAACGCTTTTTATTTTCGATGCCTGATAAGTTTTCGCTTTGAAAGGGGCCGAACATACAAAGATTGTCCGTGCAAAGTTTAAAAATGCCACACACAGACTGGCATGTAAGGCCATGTTTGATCTGCAATGCAAATAAAATAAACAAAGGTGGTGAGTTTTAAGCCTAAAATTCCTTTGATCTTTGAAGCCCCGTGGCTTTAGTAAAACTGCCTTCTGTATCACAGCCTGCCATGTACCTCTATATGCCTATATGTACACATATACCTAAAATTAAATCTTCTGTGTTCAAAACAGGGTCAGTACCTAATGGCAAGACTATGGTTTTCTTTAAACACCCTCTATTCATGAGTGAAGGTGAGTTCAAATCTTGTCCCACTGAAGAAAAACAAATTCAAACATGAGCAGGATCTGGCTGAATTTATTTAGGCTAAGGAAGACTTTGCAATACATGCAAGGCACAATCAAGCCCTAAAAATAAATGGCATGCAGTAGGGCATGGGACAGAATGACTCTTAAGAGCACTTACAGGTACCCTGTGGAGGAAAAATAATTCCTTAAAAATGCAAAACCCACCCAGGCACAGCAAGCCAGCACAAGGCCCAGACAATATATACAGCCCCTCTTAAATAGGACACATGATGAGATTTTCCTATGGAGGAATCTCACACCAGTTTGGGTGCCCAACAGGAGATGCTCAAGAGGGAGCTGATACCCAACGCAGGATGAATCCCCCACACTTCCCACAAATCAAGAACATTACAGCATCTCACATGGCGCATCCAAACCCAGAGCTGTCTGTGAGCCGTGGCTGAGAGCTGCAGCTGTGCTTGGCTGTTGCATCATCCACACTGGGTGGTTTACTGCCATGTTTGCCTTTGGAGATCTCTCCATCAGCATCACTCGAGACTCATCTCTAAAGGCAGGAGCTTTAAAGGACAGGAAGAAGACACTACTGCTGCTTGAGCCACTTGGTGATATGTAAAGATTTGACTGCACGATACAACACTGCGGAGCCGGATCACAAAGGTTAGAAGGCACCGGTGGCGATCCTTATGCTGAGCATGGAAGATTGTGCTGTATGGGAAATGCAGGATTGCTTCTTTTAACCCACTAACCCCCTCTCTGAGGGTCAGTGACATAGCTGCCGTCTGAAAAAGTGCCATAAGACAGTCTCTTGGGGTTTGCTTAGAGCTGAACCACACCAAACCAGTGTCCGCCTCCGCCTCTGAAGCTGGTATCAGTACCGCTAACACAGCATGTGTTAGTGTCCTCTCGCTGCAGCACTGGCACAGAGCGAAGGGAAAGGCTGTGGGCTGACCGGTGAATCCTGCCCTCTGCCATGCCCCCAGTGCTCTGAAACGTGCAGTAGCTCAGGACTTACTATCGTGCATTAAGCAGCTTCCCATAGGCATGAGATACGAGATGTAGCCCTTAGTATCTCTCATGGAAACAGCTGCTTACTGCCTTCTGAAAATACAGGTGATTCATTTAGTGTATAAAGGCTTTTCAGTTGGGATTTTTTTTAATGAAATGTCTCAATAAAGTACAGCCATTAAGAAC
This sequence comes from Rhynochetos jubatus, assembly GCA_027574665.1. Lineage (NCBI taxonomy): Eukaryota > Metazoa > Chordata > Aves > Eurypygiformes > Rhynochetidae > Rhynochetos > Rhynochetos jubatus. The sequence goes on along the minus strand of CM050651.1, from coordinate 48,236,164 downwards.
TCCTGCCTAAATCATATCTGAACAGAGCCCTCAGTGCTCACATTTATGTCTCCCTAAAGCTGAGAGGATGCATATAAAGATACCCATGACCTAAATTTAGCTTTTATGGACATCATAAATTTGTGTTAACAAAGTGTAACTGAACCCTCCTGCTGAAAAAACAAAAAAATTGTAATGGGTTGCTTCCATTGAGAGGGATGGTCTTCCTGTAGAAGTTATAACGTGGATTTCCTACTACAGCATACAGGAAAGCAGCCGTGTGCTTTGCAGCGCTGTATTGCAACAGGGCCAGGTGGTTAACTCCACATGAGTACAATGGTCTCCCTCTTCTACTTCCTTCTCTCCTCCCCCAGACTTATTGGATGGCTCCAGCCAGCACTGGTACAGTGGGCAGGGATGGAGCCACTGATCCAGGTGGCTAAGGAAAAAAAAAAGGGACTTTTTGGAGTAGCATGTATTGGTGAAGGAAAGCGGGAGCTTACGTTCTTCGCTGAATCACGTCCCCATCTCCCAGCGTTACGGCTGAGCAAACAGGGAACTGTTTGGTCTGCTGGTGATTCAAACAAGCCGGCGGAAAAATCACCACAGGTCAACCCAGAGCAAATACCGTCAGAAACGTTCAGAGGAAAGCAAAGCCTAAAGCACTGTTTTGTTTCAGGTTAAATGAAGTGTTTCACTTTTAAATGGAGCAGCTGGTTAGTTGATCCCTTTTGTGGAACAGGCTTGAGAAGGAAGTAATTTCAAAGTGAAAAACTGGCATGTTTCAAATTTTCAGGGTTTTTTTTACCAGCAAACTTCAAGTGAAACTCGTGTGAACAACAAACAGCTGCAGCACTGCTGAACCTGACTTCTCTAAAGAAAATTTTGGCCACTAAAGGCTTGGTTACACGCAGCAGAACGAAGGTGTGCACCCTCCTGGTGCAGAGCAGCTCCCTGCCTCCTCTTCTCACTGCACCCACCTCACCTCCACCAGCTCCTTCAGCAGCTGCACTTACAAATGAAGTGTTTCACCTACATTTCATATTTTCCCCTCCCAAGCACCCTGAGGCTGAAGGTCATTTTATAGGCTCACAAATTATTATGTTTTGATTTACACAGTTTTCTTTTAAAAACAAAATCCACTGCAGGTTTGTGCTTAAAAAAAAAAAAAAAAACCAAACAATTGCAACCTCCTTCCCTCACCAATAAAAACCAAAACCCAAAACACAAACCACAGCAAAACAGATTTCCCTGTGAGCAGAGAAATTTGCTATGGAAGATAACAAGGGATCCATGAGAAGTGATCTGGCCACTGCACACCCACACAGGCAGAATATAAACACTGGAAAAAGTCAGTTTCTGATGGAAAGGATGGCACCAGTGGTACCTGAGATGATGTTAGGAGATTACACATGGCTGGTGTAAAAAGGCATAGAGATAGATGACCTCCGCATTAGGAGAAGTACAGTTCGTCACATGCTACACTGAGCGTATTCTGAGCATGGCATCTATAGAACCTGAAAAAAAAAAAATCTTTATTCTCTTCGATCAAAAATATGTATAGAAAGGCCTGTTTTGAGGAAAATATCGTACATTTTTTTCTTGTTTAACAAAATAAATTAAATATACATGACTTCTGTTTAAACTCTATATAGAATTACAAAGGTTTTATATTTGCAATTGCATTCATTTCCAGTCCATTTAGGTATTCAATATGGTCCTTATTTATTCTCTCTTCTTTCTGTTTTTACTGTTGTTTGAACTGCAACGAAGTTGTATCATTTCCAAAATGTTATCTGAGAGGAGGGGACAACCACACACAATTTAGGTGAATATTTCTCAAATGCAATTTTTCCCTACAAGATTATTACTTTATTCTCTTTGTTTCTTACGCTTTTTTCTAATGTTTTTATGTATTTTGCATTGATGTAGAAAATCCAGTAGCTTGTCACTGTGAGCCATCAGAGAAGGACAGCGTGTTTTGCTTTCTTCACCATCAGCAGTTCTATTATTATTATTATTAATTATTATTATTTCTTAAATATAAATATAAAGGTGTTCTGTACAATGTTCCTTATTCCTTCTTTCCTTTTTTCTGGCAGTGGCACTGAGTCCTAGGACTGGGGGAGTGGAGCACTTGCAGTTTGATCTGCAGAACACCCCACGGGGAACATGATGCATTCAACTTGCAGAAATCGAACCGACCGGCTTGGTTAGTGTTTTGAATCAGGTGCCTGTGATTGAGAAGCATTCGGCATTTCATGTTGTGAATAGAAATTAGTTTTTCCAGATCCTCTTGTGTTATTTTTTTCCCCTGAAAGAAGTGAATTGGTTATGTCTCCTGGTGCTTTGGCACTAAACCTCAGGTACTCTAGAGCTTGAGTTACCCAGAGTGGGACAGGTCTGGGGGCTTCCCACTGAAAAAAGTGATGTGCAGCAGACACAGGAACAGCAGTGCCCATCCAGGACAGCACCACAGTCACCTCTTGCTCTTCTTGCTCCTTTTAGCAGCACAAGGAAGGAGGTGGTGGTTCACGTCCCTGCATCCTGTCACACTTGTTGCCACCTTGATTAAAAAATCCCAGAAGGCTCCACTGTTGGAGATGGCTACCTCTCTGCTGAGATTTGGAGTTCCTTCATTATTCCTCAGCTACATCCTGATGCAATAATTAAAAAAAAAAAAAAAAAACTTCTTTTCTCTCTCTGTCTTTTTCTATTATATATATATTTATATAGATAGATATAGATATATACACATATATATATACACACATAGACACACGCATATACAATTATATATATATATGTATATATATATTTAAAATTATATATAATCTTTTCTGTCTGCTTTGCCTATTGCTGGCAGTGTGAGCTGACTTGGAGCAGTCTCTTCTGAGGTACCACGAGGAAAAGCCCAAACGAGCAACTGTACACGGCCGCCCTCTTAGCACTGATACTGAATGTGCTGGTGCTGATGGACTTTGCCTTCCACGTGCGAGTGGGTGTGGGTATGGATGTCTGTGTAAATCTTTGGGTACATTTTGGATGCCATGGCTGGGGCGAGTGCAGGCCCTTGGGACAGTAAATGCTGCTGCTGGGCAACATATTCCTCATAGTTTATGGAGGAGATGCAGTCTTTGTCAGGGACCTGGGAGACACAGATCCTGTCCCGGGGCTGCGGCCGGTGCACTGGGGCAGCAGCTGGAGGGGAGCAGGGTTTCTTCTTGGTCTGGCAAAGCCACAAGAGGATAGTCCCAAAGATGAAGACAGCTCCGGCAGGGATGCCGATGATCACGGGCCAGGGCAGGCTGCTAGCCGAGGAAGGGGGTACAGGTGCACTCGGAGGCTTGGGATCTGGACATGACGGCAGGAGAGAGACAGAAAGAGTTAATTAAATGCAGGCAAAGTGAATTCAAAACAGATGTCACACTTGGGCTGGCTTTTGTACAGGCTGTCTGGCAGCCCTGCCAGACCAAGTAACAAGGGAGAAATCAAGCCAGCACATGATGTTTGGTAAATGCTTTGCTTCTCAGTGCTCCTGGAAGGAGGGGAGGGGAGCCTTTGGGGGATTTTTGAACTTTCTTTCCAAGCTTTAATGGATACACTAGAGCCAGCCCAAGAGAGTTTCCTAACACCCTCGTGCTGAGATGGAGTGGGTTTCGCTGCCCAGATTGGAGGACACAACACAGGACATGTCAGTAATACCTCCATGTCAGCAGCCCAGGAGGCATGATCGGGTTGTGCAGAGCCACGGCACATTGCCCACTCATCTCTGCCAGGTGTAGCTGTGTCTGCGTGGGCTTTCGACACTCTCTAGTATGCCTTTCGAGTGATACTGGAGCTACTCAGCAATGCCCTGCCATGACAGGCAGCATGAATGTGGTGGTTTGGAGGTGTTAAGTCTTGGGTTTCTTGTGTGGTTGGGAGGAAGGCTGAAGGATGTGAAAAATGTAGGTGAGCTGGTCTCCTCTCCTTGATGTTCAAGCCATGGAGAACTGAAAGTTCACACGTCATTAAAGTGTGTGTCCAACTCCCTGTGCCAAACAGGCTCTACCTCCACCAATCTCTTTGGAGCTGCAACTAGCTTTCCAAGGGCAGCAAATTCAGCTACTGGAGGAGTTAGGATACTTCAGACATCATCTTTCATATCTACCTTCTCCTTCTTCTCTCAGCTGTTGGTAGCCTGTACATGCTTGGGTACCCACTCCAGTTTCTCTGCCTGATCTCTTGATTTATAGACCCAAAAGGAGTCCTGGGGTAGGTTCCTAGCTACCAAAATCCCTATCTAGATAGCTATCAGCTTGGATTTCCAAAACCCTGAAAAATACCTAGACACAGAATTCAGCTTGCAGGGAAACACTCAAGAAACTTTGAAAACCACAGGCCATCCAAATTGCCCAATATGTTATATTCAAATATATAACATTTAACTTTCAAGCCAAACATTTTTAAGACACTAATGTCTTTTTCTCTCCTGGACAAATAATCCTATGGCTAGTTTGAAATATTAAATAGATACCATGTGGTCTCTTTGAAGTTAAAAGGACCTATACTGTTGACCTCAATAGACAAAACTTTAATTTACCAGCACTTGAAATTACAGAATAATTTAGGCTGGAAGGGGAGTCTGGAGGTCATCTTGTCCAGCCCCCTGCCCAAAGCAATGCAGGATCAGAGAACTGACCCATCAGCTGACCACAAAACCAACGGTCTTCGTATTGGTTGGCACAAATCTTCTGCTGGGCTGAAACAAAAGCATTTTGATACTCATCCATGCTGTTCTTCAGAGCCGTCTATGTCAAATCTGGGAGATTTACATGCAAAATGCTGTTTTTCTAACTCATGGCCTTGCAACCACATCTTTGCCTCTGAGGGCAAGATGGGTTCTCTTTTTCCGTCATTGCCAATAACAACAGGCCTGCAGGGTCTGGGTCTGGTATGAGGCCTCATTATAGTCCCATTTAAATAAATGGAAAGTCTTCCACTGATTTCAGTGGGCGCTGGATCAGACACTCATAGTTGAGAAACTCCCAGGGGCTTTGAGTTGTATCCCACCCACACAGCCTTTTCCTTGGGACTGAGAAGCTTTCTAGTCAGAGTTTAGTCCTAAATCTAAGTGATGCAGAAGAAGACGCCAAGAGCATTCTCTTACTTGGAAGCTTGCTGTCAGTACCGAAATTCAAGCTAGTGACTCTTGATGGCTGCTAGAACTTTGGCAATTAGTGAGCAGAAGCAGCCATGCTGCCTTAGTTACAGGACTCATGAGTATTTACCCACTGCCTACACAGAAAAACAGTCCTAGCAGCCTGGGAGAGTTAATGATCTCTGCCTTTCACTGGTGTCTTGACTGGAGACACCCCATTAGACCTGGCAGCTAAAATGTTCTGATATTGGCTCCTGCACTCTGTGTTGGCCTTGCAGTGGTGAAGGGAAGAAAAAGCAGTAAGATTCTTTTTTTCATAAAACTCTTAGATCTGAAGCTAGATTCACATAGCAAGATGAGGCAGAAAGAAATGCTCTTTTCAATAAAAAAATATTTATCAGGGAAGAACTGCACAGTCAGGAGGCAAAGGCGTAAATGACAAAGCGAGGATAGTGTGCCTCAAGCACACTCAATGTAGCCTCAGCTGGATGTGGTCACCAGTTCTGAGGCCTGGGGAGAGAAGGAAGCAGCTGCGAGTTTGGTACAAGGGTCCCCAGGGGATCACTGGGTAAGGAGTTAACTAATCAATCATTCTTTCTTTCACACCCTTTCTTTTCCTTTCCTTGTGACCAGGATAGTTTTTATTCTTCTCTTATTTTATGGGCCTGTATCATTGTTTCGTTTTACCAGTAAAAGCAATATAAATAAGAGCAAAAGAAAGGAGAAATGTAAAGGAATGGGGTGGCAAACTGCTGCTGTTCAGTTCCTCTCTCACATCCTGCACCCTATCATTGAAGTGATGTAGTGCCTGCAACTGCAGTATCCTTTCCCAGCTCCTCTTCCATATAGAAGTAGATTATTCATTCTTTTCACCCTGCTGGAATTATTATTCACCATGAAGGAAGAAAAGGAAATATCATCAAGAGGATTTCAGCAGGGGCTGACTTTAATCGGGGTTGATTTTGTCCCTCGTTCATTCTTATCAGAACCCAACTAGCCTAAATCAACACAGCATCACAGAGGGCCATGGAGCCCAATGGGTATCAGTAGTTGTATTAATAAATACCACAAGGCAGACTATTGGTTCCGAGAGGGGAAAAAAAGGTGTAACTGACCTGGCAGGACTGTGAGAAAAGCACTGCGAAAGCTGTAGCCCATGGTGTTTGCCCCTAGGCAAATGTACATCCCTGCATCCTCTTCCTTGGCTCGAGTAATCATCAGTTTGTTCAGGTAGGAACCATCAGGACGGGACCAGACCTCCCCCGTGGGCAGCACAACAAACTTCTGTCCCCCAACATCGATGGTTGAGTTGTACTTGCTCTCTGTGCCATACTCCACTCTCTTCAGCCACTGGATGACGGGTTTGACATCGCTGCGGACTTTGCACTGGAAGGATGTGGTTCCACCGTAGTCTACTGTCGTGTTGACGGGATGCGTCCCTGTGAGGATGGGTTTGGACCTTGTCCTCTCTGCACAAGAACACAGGGAGCTCCATGAAAAAAGGTGTTTGCCAATCTCATTAATGTGTGATTGCAGAAACATAGGAAAAAGGCAGAATAGGGATGCAAAATAATTTAGTCCAACTCCCTGCCTCAAGGCAGACCGAGATTTCTGCAAACCTCTCCTGATGTGAATTTGCCCCACCTCTGCCAAAATCTTTAATGATAGATGCTCTCCTGTCTCTCCAGACAACTCCACTGTCTCTAGGCTTAGCGAGTCTTTCTCATGCTCAACCTCAGTCTTCCTGTTTCTAACATGGAAGTTACTGTGTCTGCATCAGACCTGGAGAAGAGTTTGCTCTCCTTCTTAGCCCTTACAGTTTGAAAGATTTTCTTCAGCCCTGTCTTCTGTACACTGAGCAACCCTTCCACTTCCTAAGAAAACAGGGTCCTAAGAATCTCCTATAGAATGTTTTTTTCTGTCTTCACTGTGTTTCTGCTCTCTCAGGTTACACATGAAGCATTTATATCTGGGTACCCAGTTTGTGGTGGTACCACACAAGTCAGACCTGGCCTTTCTGCTCCTTGGCAAGTATTCTATGTCCAGCCTGGAATGATGAATTTTCCCATTCCCTTGCTGTATGCTGCAGCTATGAGATGACAAAAGGGGCCATCCTTCCCTGTACTTCCACTTATCCCCATGTCTCAGGGACCATATCCCAGAATAATGAGATCTTAATGGTGTACTTTGACCCATAGGGTCAGAGGCTGCAGTGATCTTTCTTGAGTCTTGACCAGAGGAAGATAAATGGCCTGATACTAGCCAAAAAAGCCAAAACCCATTTCAGGATTAAATTCATGCAATAGTACAGGTCTGAGCACAAATGAAGTGCATTATTTCACTGTAAATGTACGTTTGATATTGACCCTGATACTGTCTTATCAATGTTTCTAAATTTCTGAAGGCTAAGTGTAAAGAAGATGAAGCCAGGCTTTTTTCACTGGGTCCCAGGCAAAGGGCACAAAGTGAAACACAGAAGGTTCCCTCTGAATATCAGGAAACACTTTTTGACTGTGAGGTTACCTAAGCACTGGCACAGGTTGCCCAGAGAGATTGCGGCATCTCCATCTTTGGTGATATTCAAAAGCTGTCTGCAAACGGTCCTGAGCAACCGGATCTAGGTGACCCTGCTTAAGCAGGGGAGTTGGACAAGATGACCTCCACAAGTCCCTTCCAATCCCAGCCACCCTGTGATGTTGTGACTCCTACCAGCATGTCTGGTAGGGTACAATTCAGAGGTGAATATGACAGAACGTTATGTATTCTCAGACACGGCCTCAGTTTTTTACCAGGTTATTTACAAGTACATATCTTTTGAGAGTCCACACCAGAACCACTGTGGCTACTCCCAGTGTGGGGACATTGAGGGATGGGGTAAGACATACTCATTCTCACTTTGCTGTTCCCAAATGACCCTTAAGGGAGAAAAAAAAAAAAAAAAAGTATGGAAAAAGGCCCTTTCTTTCATGGACTAATGACAGGCTGTGGATATTGTCTCATCTTTTGTCTGGAAATCCTTCAAGAGATACCTGTCATCTCTGATGCTGGGCCTGGTAGCTGCCCAAGGGGACCAAACTCTATTGGAGGCTATCTCATGCCGTGTCATTCACTGCTGGGGGAGTTGAGACCACAGGCATTGCCAGTGAGGAACATCTTCACTTCATCCTCACCTCCCTGCTTTTATTAATTCTTTCTTCAGTCTAATCATCCCCACACTCACTATGAAGCAATTTTTTATGGAGGAAGAGCTCAGAAGGCTTTTGCTTTTCTAGCCAGTAACAAAATCTTTCCTTTCTCACAAAATTTTTTGCCTCAAGTCTCAGCTGATGAAGGAAACAAGATGGTGGGAAAGAAATTCAAACACAAGAGGTTCACAAGACCATCCTTTCCAGCATGATCGTAAGCCTTAGGTTGTGTCAACACCACATAAAGTCAGAGGAAAAATATATCCCTCATTCTGAGGAATGTTTGGATTTTTTTTTTTTTTTTTTTAGTGCTAGCATCAGAGAAATCAGTCACAGTTTCCAGACAAGGAGGTACTGCAAACCTCTATCCTAGGCACAGAAAGAAATTATGGTATCACAGTGGGTGGTAACTGCTGGCAATCATCAACCGCTTTTGACAGCAAACAGTTAGATTGAGCATGTAACAAAACAGCTCCCACCAGCACTGACGTTGGGGTGAGAGGAAGGAACAATGGACCCTCTTTCAGAAACTCAGGATACTTTCAATAATGAGGTCTCTAAAGGTGTGTTTGGGAAACAAAAATACCACAGTGGTCTCCATAGGCTCTGCCTTGGGACTACAAGCGGGAATCACAGCTGGGAGACTGAGACTCAGATAAGCAGGACTTAGGAGTGGAGGCTCAAGGGGAAAAAAAAGGAGGAAATTGAATAAAACCTGTAATGCTCCACAGAATGATGTTAAAAATAGAAAGATGTCTGAAAACTGCTTAATGCCCTTATCTCCTTGACTCTGGTTGCAGCTTTGGTTACTGTTTTCACTCCTAGCCAGCAAAAGCTAATGAAAACAAAGGTTACATACATCTTTAAGTTGATAAAAACCAAGATAAACAGGGACACAGAAAGGGGTTTGTTCCTGGTCCTGTCTGGTTTTGATGAAGTGAAAATGCCACAGCTGCCATTAGGATGGGGCTTGATTCATTTCCCTGTCTCTGCTCCTGGTTTTAGTGTAAACACATGTTTTTACTGTCTCCACACAGCTGCATCTTTATCAATCCCAGATGTCCAGCAGGTTTGTGCCTTCAGAGCCCAACAGAGCTCCCCACATGTGCTTTTAATTCCTGTGATTCTAGAGAAAGGACTTATCAGAGAACAGATCTTTACCTTTAAGAACAATTCTTCACACTGGGATAAACTTTCTCATCACGGTAAAATGTATGCAGAGGCAGACAAACAACATGCTTTACATGTGGCTGGAAATAGTCCTCCATGTCCCTGCTCCTCATTAATGAAGGTATTCAATCTTTCCTCCACTCAGCTCATCTTCTCCACTTTCTTGAGTTGGCTGCTCTGTAATCATTTCCATGACAACTTATGATGATGTCATAGACAAAGCACAATGATTTAAGAATAAGAGCTTTTTTCTGGTAGACTTAGGTAGGATTTGAGTATAATTATCTTCAGTAATAATAGGGGAAACAGGAAATTAGAGACCAAGAAGGAATAGTTGGATAGTAAGAAGAGCAATTTACTCTACCCCACCATAATGCAGGGTAATCCCCCACAGCTCCATCTTCTATGAGCTGAATCTTTAAGGCTATGTAGGCACCTAAAGATACAGACAGGGTCCTACTGGGATTTTTTGGGTTCTTTTTAGTATCTTATTTGTACCCACCTGAACCTGCAGATGGCCAAATGCTTTTTTAAATTCTGGCCCTAAAATCTTGTGTGGCTAATCACTCTAGTCATAAGAGCTCTGCTAATTCCCTTGGGAGACTTCTCTGATGAAGTAGGCCTCCTATTACAGCGATCTAGACTAAATTTTCAGTTGATTGGTTTCACCCTATTACCGCTCTGAGAGAGTAATCTGGGCCATCCTAAATATTCCCATCCCTCCTCTATGGTACATGAAAAGACTTTCTCTGTTAGTTCTCAGTCTGTCCTTGAACTAACTCTGTTGGTAGTGTAAGATTGAACTGGGCTATGGTGAACTTTTACCACGCAGGTACCCTCGAGATCACTGTTTCCCAAGTATCTCTCCTCATTTCATCTACTAAATTGTATAGTTGCTACTCTGTCTTGCCCAGGTGTTAGGTTTAAATTAGAGTTTTGGTGATGTTTTCTCTGTCTGCTTGTGTTTTGAGCACCTCCCCATTTCTGTGTCCATTGGCACTGCACACTTGCCATCACGTTCTCTTTACTCAGCCAGCCCCCTTCTCAAAGCTCCCTCCCTGCTTTTCCACTGCAGAGGCTGCACTTACGGATTACTTCAACTTTGTATGTTGCATTGATTTCTCCAACTTTGTTAAACACTCGGCAGGTGTATTTCCCACTGTCCTCTGGCTTCAGGTTCTTCAGGTTCAGTGTCCACTTCTTCTTCTTGTTCTCCCCAATCTCTTGGGGTGTGAGGGGTTTATTGTCCTTCAGCCACGTGATGTCAGGCCGTGGGTTCCCACTGGCCACACACTTCAGGCGGATGGAACTGCCGACAGGACGGGCGATCACTCTCCGTCTCATCTTGGCAGGCTGTGTGAACCTGGGTCGGGCTGCAAAAGGCATGAAAAATTTACTGTGGTGAGCAAAGGGCATGCAAAGAAGGATACTGCTGTCAAGTGTTATGGCCAAATTTGCTTGAGAGGGACCTGCAGCCCCATACATACCAGTGTATCATTCTCATATCAGTTCAAACCGATTTCCTTTGAAAGGAGACACCATCCAGCTTGATGCATTTGAATGTCTACTGGACTGCTACGGCCACCGCATTAACCTTCTACATAGCATAACCCTGGAATTTCTCAGTGTCTGTAAGGCAACTGCATCAGACCATCTCACAAAATAATACCAAAATCATGCTGTTGTAGCTGAAGGCATAATGCGGCCCCATAATCACATTATAATTGTTACCATATTCCATGCCACAAATGCAAGCCCTTAGCCAAGACCAAAGGAAAAATCTCAGATTCCTGTCAGGCTGACCATTTTCTCAATTTTTGCTGGTTACTTGAAGCTTCATTTTCCGAAGATGTTTTGCCCCTTAGTTCCCGCTGGCTTTAATGGGACTGAAGAAGAGTCAACAACCTTTCAACATGTAGGAAAGTCTTAGAAGTGTGCCAGACTTTTGTACATTGATCTGAACTTAAATGTATGTGATTCATTTAACATGAATTTATGAAGCATTCATGTTGAAAGGCCCAAAGAAGAAGGCAAACAAATGGAAAGACCCAATAAAAAAGAAAAAAGAGTTTTTATTAGAAGATAACTCATGCCAGTCCGTCCCAAAAATGGAGAAGATGAAGCAATAGCTGCTGCTAGACAGAATCATGGGTTAAAATAGTCACTTTGTCATAGCAAGAAAATCGTCAATACTTCCAATGACAGTGACAAGAACAGTAGAGAAATGCAAGGTCCTTATCTGAAAAAATCTGAAAATTATACCCTCAACTGCACCTGACTTTAATTCAGATTATGTCAGAATTCCAGAGGGAAATGAGATGGCACTTTTGCACCCTAGTAGCATTACTGACATTGCAAAAAGTTTTCCTGTGAAGTCATGAGTTGGTCTAACTAATCAATAAAAAGAAAAGATCTTTGCAAAACCTTTTAAAACAGTTGAAACGAACATACCTGTTGCATGGCAACAGCCTGTCTAATAGCATCCTGTAATGAAGAATTCAAGAGAAATTACAAATTTCTCATGGTTACTTTAATTATGCAATGCCATTCCGGCAGCACTTGTAACAGCAGTCTTCTGCTGAGATTAACTCCACTTCTGACTCCCACTTGGCACTCCTCCCTTACATCCAAAATACTCCTGCCAAATTCACCTATCTTCTTTTTTAATTTTGGCAAAGCCAGTTTTTCCTCCAAGCCCATTAGCACTTCCACAACAAGTTTCTCCCCCTGCTTTTGAACCCTATTTCTTGCTTACTTTGACCTTACTCTTCAGCCCCAAAGGGAAGACACCCTTCCTTTTTGCATTCTCCTGGTAAATCCTCCCTGATCTTTTCACTGGGAAATAAGAGAAATGAGCGGCCTGCTCTGTGGCACACTGAACTATGCCCATCAGCCACTGACCTCCACCAACGACAACTGGAAAACCACCAGCTCAGTAGCATATAACACACCAAAGCAAGCCAAGAACGTTGTGCTGCAGGTACCAGGGAAGTTACCAACTAGAGAGCCAGCACTGCTGCCCAGAGCTGAGGGCCAGAAGCTGTGATGTGCGTTATAGCAGAGCTTTGCTGGACGGAGGAAACTGGTCTGCAGATTCCTCTCTCCAAGCACTGGGGAACAGCAGCCATTGCCCTCCAAGGTCTGTGAACCTACCCTTTAGTCTTCACCCCTTTGCAGGTCTGCCCAACATCCCTCCCTCTCAGAAGAAGACACCCTTTGGCATACCCCACTCAAGAGTCCTTTTCTGTAGGGGAAGCCATCTGCCCCCGCAGCCTTCCTTTGCCCTCCTTGGCTGTCATTTTGGGTCCCTGCCATTTCATGTTATTTCAAACTCTTGCTCAGAAATGCTTTACTCTCCATACAGAGGCTTTCATGTGTAATCTAATGAACAGGAGCAACTCCAGCACTGAAAGTCCTTGTCGTGACAGCTGAGCAGCAAGTGTGACATACTAACCCGCTCCATGGGTTGTGGTACATAAACTGGGGGTCTGCTGCAAGAGGAGGCCCACTCCCAGCAAAAACAATCACTCTCCCAGAGAGACAATTAACCCTGTTAATTGTTGCTGTATGTTGTGAGCAGTGACATGGTGAAATTTAAGTTTCAGCCGAGGGAGCATGATGATAAGGACTGTCCTTGTGGAAACTGAGTAAAAGTCTGCAAGGTGCATGGAGAGGTTAAGAATCAGCCATGAAATGGGTCTAAACAGTTATCCTTTAATATGGCAGTAATTTACTCCAAGACCAGGAGCTGCAGATCCAGGAAGGGGTAGATCCTCGCTGGATGGGATTCCTGCACTGGGACTAACATATCAAAGAGCAGGCTGGAGGCAGGACAGTCATGCTGCCCACACAGCATGAAGAGTAGAGTGACTCAAAGCTCTCCCCTACCCTTACCTCTTCCCTGCTTCCACAGCAATATGTTAGAAGGTCTTGGTGGTGTCCCTGCTCAGCAAGGGCATTGCAAGACAGAAACTCTCTTTGACCCCAAAAATCAGGTCTATAACATTTGTGGTTTTCCTCCCACTGCAAATCCCATAAATCTGTCTGGAATTTTGCATTCTCTCCTTGTACATTGTTGCCCAGATACATACCAAACTACAGGTAAAGCTAAACTTCTATGGCTCTTTCTGTCTTCCTTCATCTGTTTAAAGAGGGTTAAGTGATTATGTGGTCTCAAAAGCTACTCCAGGCTGTGTGCAATATGCTGAAACCAGATCCCATTTACACAGCCCTGAATGTTTCCCTGACAAAGGCCTGAATTGGACAAGTTTAGAAAAGCCAGTTAACAAAAAAGGAGAAAGAGAGAGACACACACAAGAGAGAAAAAGAGACCCAGCAAGCACAATGGAGGAAAAGGGAGAAGCAGCAGTGTGAGAGGCAGAAAAAGTCTCTTTTGAGCTGGTGCTAGTAAATGTCTGTCCCCAAATCTGTACCATTTACAGAAGTTTTGCTTGTTGGAGTGCCAGCAGAGGCCATTACAAAGTGCCTCTGTGTTATTTATACTTCACATGCTTGTTCTCCTCGACATCACTTGGCGTTTGCTTCATAAACATGAACCGCACATTTGTACAGTATAAATTATGCTGCACACAAAAGCAAGGGAAAAGACAAGTGGAATGGGACAAATAGTGTTGTGTACGGTTCCTTGCTGACATGCTGTTCACCATGAAGATTTATTCAAGCTAATGAAAATTAAATGAAACAGAAGGCTGTCAGCAGCAAGACCTGGGAAGGAATTCAGCAGTCTCCTCTCCCTGAGGGACACCTTGAGATACATAGATTAGTCCCAGAGGCTCCTGTCAGACGTTGCTCACACAAAGTGAGGTGGTTAGCTAAAACACGTTGTCTGCTGTGATTCACAATTACATCCACATAGTTGTGGTCAGTATCTTCAAGGTTTCATGTTAGTTATAGAAAAAATTGTCATGATACAACCAAGTATTGAAATCCTTTCAAGTCATAGAATCATAGAATCTCTTAGGTTGGAAAAGGCCTTTGATCATCAAGTCCAACTATTAACCTAACACTGCCAAATCCACCACTAAACCCTGTCCCTAAGCACTTTGTCCACACATCTTTTAGTACCTTCAGGGATGGTGACTCCGCCACCTCCCTGGGCAGCCTGTTCCACTGCCTGACAGCTCTTTCAGTGAAGAAATTTTTCCTAATATCCAATCTAAACCTCCCCTGGAATAACTTGAGGCCATTTCCTCTTGTCCTATCACTTATTACTTCAGAGAAGAGACCAAATCTCACCTCTCTGCAACCTTCTTTCAGGTAGTTGTAGAGAGTGATAAGGTCTCCCCTGAGCCTCCTCTTCTCCAGGCTGCACACCCCCAGCTCCCTCAGCCGCTCCTCACAGGACTTGTGCTCCGGACCCTTCCCCAGATCCGCTGCCCTTCTCTGGACAGGATCCAGCACCTCCATGTCTTTCTTGCAGTGAGGGGCCCAAAACTGAACACAGGATTTGAGTTGCAGCCTCACCGCTTGCCAGTATAGGGGGACAATCCCTGCCCTGGTCCTGCTGGCCACACTGTTCCTGATGCAGGCCAGGATGCTGTTGGCCTTCTTGGCCACCTGGGCACACTGCCAACTCATATCCAGTTGACCAGCACCCCCAGGTCCTTTTCTGCTGGACAGCTTTCCAGGGCATTGTTGTGACTCGAGTGCAGAACGCAATACTTGGCCTTGTTGAACCTCATACTGTTGGCCTTGGCCCATCGATCCAGTTCCTTGATCCTGAGAGAGGCAGGACCTCTCTCCCAGTGATACCACTCCATGATGGTAGCTGGAAAGCAAAGTGGAGGGTTTTTCCATTATGCTTCTCCTCTCCCACTTCTCTGAGGCCCAAGACTGCAAACACAAGCTGCTCCCTCGCCCATTGTCCTCCAGAGACCTGCAGACACACACACACTGTCAGTCCCTGCACACCAGCTCACACCAGGACTTTGCTGGTAAACATGGCTGGATGGAAAGGGCTTGGGGGGCATGTGGACTACTCCAGCCATTTCCCTTCTTGGGGAGAGGAGACAGGAGTAAGGGAAAGGGGAAAAAGCAGAGGTGCAGGAACATTCTGTAGCACAAAGAATGACTGGGCCAGGGCAGCACAGAGTACAATCTGTTATGAGACTGTCAATGTCTAATAATTTTAGTAGTTCTTACATATTTTTTCATACTATTCTTGTTGTATTGCTTCATCATCATCCATCAGCTCTTCCAGGAGCACATCTGCCATGGCATTCACTGTCTGCTCCTACCTCCATCAGGGCAATGAAGAATGGAGTGATGGCAGCTTTTCTTGCTAGCTGCTGAATTCCTCCTGAAGGGCTCCTGACCTGCAGTTTATCTAAGCCACCCTTTCTCTAGCTCTGAAATGTTGTCATCCTTTTCCAGAATGAGTGGAGGTTACCTTCCTCTCCCAGAGCAAGCTCAGTCCCAGTTGAATCTGTAATTCAAAGCTATAGTGGCACTGACTCCTCCAGGTGTGGACTGGACTACACCATAGTATACCAGTTCTCTTGTTTGTCAGCTCCGGAAGAAAACTGGCCTCAGCTCAAGTGGTGGGGACTTATGTGAAAGCTTGACATGTTCCACCCCTACTATTGCTATGAGGTTACTCCCTGGCTACAAACGTGATACAAAGCCATCTCTGTATTATAAAATTAAAAGGAGGGATGTACTACAAAGAGCAAAATGGAAATGCTCTGCTTCATCCCTCGAGGTCATAAACTCACTTTGCAATCCTGTCAGTAATGGCCAAAAGCTGTTTGGCATCAGCCTGACCACTTATTGACCTTCCAGGAGTGTTTGGACAGAACTTTGGACCTGCAAGTCTTGTGGTGATTGAGAACCTGTTCCAAGTGAGAATTTAGCAGTTCCCCGAAGCTCTGCAACAGCATCAAAACAGTACAGGGCTTAGAGAAGTTCATGCAGGTGTCTAAAAGAGGGTAATTCTTTAAAATACTCAGCTTTGGCCTAATGTTAATTCTCCTGAAGTGAAGTCAGACCTCCCATTTGCCCTCAGTGGGAGCAGTGTTACGTTGGCACTGAAGGCTTTTGGAAACACTGCTGTAAAAGTCAATATGCCTTTTATAGAGAGTCTATGAAAGCTATAATAGCTGCACATGCAAAAGAAAGACATTGCCCAGAAAAACAAATACAAGGGAGAACCATGCTGTGGTATATGGCAGGGGGCCCTAGAGCAGATCATGGCCTGCATTTCGGAGAAGGACCCTTGGATGGGATCCCTTAACACCGACATGTTCAGCTGACGCTCTGTTTATTATTTGACCATCTGTAGGGAGAACTCACTCCAGTCGCTCTGCTTTTCCTTTCCTTCAGCAACTGAGAAATGTGCTGTGTGAACAGTGCTGAACCAAGAACCGAGGAAAACCAAAAAACATACACTGCTCCTTACCCCATTGCTTCCCAGAATGATCTTCATATTCTCCATTGGAGCCTTCAGGTACCTGACTGTCCTTTCCTGAGCTGGCATCATCTGCAATGGAAAGGAAAGGGAAGATGTTAAGAAGGTCTCCTGCATTACAGCAGTACAATAACAAGAATTTGCTTTTCCTTCTGGAGGCACCATTCAGCTGAAACACACTCAACATACATTTGGCATCCACATCCTGGCACTTACAGCCTGGCCAGTTTAATGAACAATTTAGTTTGCTGCTTTATGAGCTTTTCAGCAGGCTACCAAAGCAATGGGAGATTAATCAATGTTTCCATTAATAGCTGACAAAAGCTTCTTTGTTTATGTTTACAGGTTGCTGTTCCCTAGGAGGAGCTGATCTGTTGTGCCTTCTATGCAAATAATGGTATAAATCAAAATTACAGCTAATTAAATATGGGAGGTGAAGGAAGACTTATATGATCAGTCACACAGAGCACAAGCAGTGGAATTAGGGCCACTAATTCGCCTTTCAGCTTCCATACATAATCAGGAAAGCAAGCAGGTCTGGGGTCAAATGAGCCCTCGAGGGATACCGAGTGTAAAGCTATGGCCGGAGAAAGCAATACTGAATTGAAAAGCTGTTTGTGGTTTTTTGTATTTCTTTTAATTAAGACCACCCATCCACCTGTATTGACAGCACACCACTTTGTCCCTTATCACTCTAGCTGCCTATACCACCACCACAAAGCAGCATTGAGGTCTCAGCTCTGTACTCTATACTGCTAGGAGAAACAGAAATCACCCAAAGGTGAACCCCTCCCATATCTTCAGCAGTCCCCACCTCAAACTGCCGCTGTGATACAGCCACCTATAAGGTCTCCACCAGGGTTGAGGGAGCAGGGGAGTGCCCTGAGCCTCTTAGTGCAACCTGGGCTTGCTGGTGGCCTCACACCTCTGCAGCACCCAGATGTGAAGCTTTTCCCTCCTCCAGTAACAGCCCGACCTCTATTACTGTACAAGCGCTCAGCTCAGAGCATTCTCTCACAGCAATGCATCAGACCCAGAAGGAGGTCCACCTGAGGGACTCTGGGCACCTATGGGTGACCATGCAGCAAAGTACAGCACTTCCAAGGCTACTTCTGTGCTCTACAGGTGACGCAGACCCATACAGCAGCTGGATTTGAGGTGAAGATCTTGATCAAGAGCTACGCAGTTCCTAGCAAAACTGCACTGAAGTGTGTGAAGTTTGATTTTCAGGGATAGGTCAGTTGAAGGCTGGGAAAAAGTTCACTTTGGTAAGGAATGGCTCTACAGTGGTGTAAAAAACTAAAAATCGAGCAGAGTGGAAACACCTAACCTAAAGAAAGAATCTTTCCAAATGTCCAGCTCCTAAAACCCATATGAAAAAAGTCTCATGAGCAAATGAAAGGAAATTTTTTGCTATAATCTCTGCAGCAGAAAAGAAAAACTTAATGTATACATGAGCATGCCCTCCCCCAGGTGTACAAACAGAAGAGCTGCTCTTTACAGGTGTTTTATAAGTTAGGTCGTGCTTAAACAGTGCTTAGTGCCTAAACTTGTGTGCAGCCTTTGTGGGAGAAGAACGTGTGTTTAACCCCATCCTCACCCCAGTTTCCACTATTTTGGAAAACCATCCTGTCTCTTCAGCATGGGGCATTTTATGTCAACACATGCTCCAGTCTTGCTTGCCCTTGTCCCTTAAGCAAAGACGCTGCAATGCCATATGGGTTTGTCCCCCCTCGCCCCTGACATATTTTTTCTCTTCTCCTTGTTGTTACTTCGGCACAGTTTCCTCCGGAGGTATGTGCAGCTGTCACTTCGAGGAGAAAAGAAAACTTTCAGGGCAGCAGCATGCCATGCTCTTACTTCGGCAGCTCACTCCAGCCAACTGCCCCTTCCCACCTCCCATCGCTGGAAACTCAGAGGCTTTCCTGGGGGCTCCAGCCAGCTCCCAGACCAAGTCGGGGGGAAGCAGCATGAAATGCAGTCACTCTCAGGAAACACCAACTCCTGCGCAGTGCCGTGAGTGCAAACGTACCATCCAGGCTCTGCTGAGGCTGGCCCACAGCCTGCATTACGGAGGAGGCAAGTAACCCATGTGCTGTGTTCTGCAAACATATTTTTACGACCTTGGCAAACCAAATGCAGGGAATACAAATATACCCATTATATATGATGGCTTGCATATGACAGATTGTCTCCTTTCAGTCAAAACACCGAATCGATTATCTTCTGGCACTTGTACAACTTTTCACATAAATATCAGTAGTGCTACGAATGAAATCTTGGATGCTCTCTGACAGAGAATTTAGTAAATGCCCTAGCAAAATTAGAAAAATGTATTGGGTAATGCAGAAGAAAGAAAAACTGTGGTCAGAGATGTAGGATTCCTGCCCATTGTTAACTGCCGAATATCTTAAACGTGGTTAAGACAGTTAAGTGGCGATGTTCTGTCAATTGTATCTTAATCCTACTCAGCTGGATGTACAAAGAGCAGTATACCCTCCCTTGCCTCCTGCCTCATGTTACAGTATGTCAGCCCATGTGCGCTCCTCCTGCCTACACACAAGGACTGACTGGTGTTCTCAACACCTCTTGACACACTGCCAAGCTTTTGATGTAAGTAAAATTGCTCTGAATCTGTTTGATCCTTTGAAGACGCTTCTTCAGTTGTTATCCTGCCAAATCGCAAACTTGCAGAGTAACCCAGAAACCTAGAAAAAATCATTTTGGGGTGGAATAGAACAGGGTAACGAATGCCACTGTGCTGAGATTATGAAAAAGATAATTTGGCGGGGGAGCAAGAGTGAAATAAGTAACTGCATGCATTTAGGCATGTTGGCTTGGATCCACTGAAACTTGGTTCACATTTGTTAGGAACATAGTAATGTTAACAACAATACATAGCAGAAGGCTCGAGAGGGGGAATGTCATAAACATGGACACTCACATAGAGCAGAACTACTCCTTCCCATCTCCAGAGCTGCACACCGGGTGAGGATGTTACAGCAGTCTCCCTTCCAGGCGCAGTATGCCCTGAACTGGGCTCCCACCTTCAGCATGGAAGACCCCCTGTCTAATTCAGATATCACCAAGATTTGACTTCCACCTGCCTCATGCAAAGTTAGTACGGCAGCTGCATGGAAAGCATCTGTTTGAAGAACTTTCTTATTTACTTATTTGAAGAACTTTCTTATTTACTTCAGTTTTAATACCAAGTGTTTTTCTAGGTTAGGGAACCACTTTTGCAGTTTTTTCTAGACCCTGTGCTAGCAAGGATGGATATCTCTCTGTACCACACTTTTTGGTCAGCCTGCTCACTCCTAGGGAGGGATCTACGGCATTGAAAGCAAAGCCAAATTTGCTGAAAGTTCTGGTTCAGCATCTAGTTCAGCCCAAAGCTGCAACCTGAAGTAAGATCTGAAAGGTCTGGTTAATACCATCAGATCTGAAGACCTGCTGTTTGCATTTCACCCCAAGCTTTACAAATGCAAATGTCCCAGCAATATTCTTATTAGACAGAGAGTGGACTTCAAAAATGAGTCACATTGAGGTATGTATGACCAGCATATAAGGCGATGAGTTAGTAGCAGAAATCACATAAGCCTTAACTATATTCAAAAATGACCTAATAAGCCTACTGCTTACTCATGCTTTTGTCACCTCCCACAGAGGCAGGCAGGTCAGGGTGATAAGTACCTACAAAAAACCAGCATGCAGCCAAAGGGCAGCAGGGACCAGCACTGCCAGCTCTGCTGCCAGCAGATTACCACAAGAGGCAGTGCTAAGAAGGATGAGCTGCTGAAGTTTCCTACAAGCTCCCTTTTCTGTGACCTATATTGGAAGGTCATCCTGTACTGGACTTCTTGGACAGTATCACAGGCTTAGAGGAGCAGCCAGTTGGAAGACGAAGTGGAAAACCTGCCTTGAAAAATAATCACCAACTAATTTTATACCATGAGTATCTCAGGCAAAGAAACATATACATGATTTAGGTGTCCTCACTGCACAATTTGGTTCCACGGTGATACAAAGCATTCTGGCTGGCTGAGAAACCTGAAATGGAAGGCTCTGATATCATGTCAGGTGATAGACTTGTAGATGTGGGACAAACTTGTGTATCTCCTTTCCCTCCAAATACCACACCTGGCCATACAAGATGGAGACAGGATCAGCCCATAGATCAGGAGTGTCATCCCGGGGGCGTGATCCCCAGCTGCTCCCTGACCATTGCGCCTCCCTTGCTTCAGGATCTCATTCCAAGCTGACTTCTAGGTCTGAGATGCCATAAGTCTGTGGAGGGGAAGCGTGTGGTGGGGCTGAAAGGGGCAGTCACAGCCTTATTTTTGCATGAGACTTGACACATCTGAGTGTATGAAGCCCTGACATCATGGGCCAGATTATCCTTTCTCTACACATATTGCCTACCATGGCTTTTTTCGGTCTACTCCCTGTCTCAGGGCAGGCTGGATTTCTGCACGTAACTCCCTCAACTGACAACGCACTTTGGGGATCCTATGGGACAGAGTGCCACATAAGCAGGGTATAGTTACTGTTCATTACCATAGCAGAATTGTTCCTTTCCCTCTTAAAAGTCAAAACAAATGGAAAATTGTGCATAACGGTCAGGTTCTGAGAGAAACTGATGGGTAATATTCACAGACTGTTACCAAGCCAGGATCAAATTTTATTTAGCCACAGACTCTCCATGAAGGCTTCGTGTTTTAGCTGAACGGATACAACCGGTTCTTAGGCCAATACTACATGCCGAGCATCCATCCCCTGGTCAAAACAACCTCCCAGTTTTTGAAGCAAAAATCTAGCCGTAGTATTTCTCTATGATTCACAAATTTGCTTTAATTTGTTATAATGCAAGGCCCGTCTCTGCTCGGACTTGATGGGACCAGCTTTGGAGTCTTTGATGTCAGAGGGCTTGAAAACCCCATTTCACAGATGAGCCAGCTTTGCATAAATAAACAAAGTGACCTCTGAACTGGAGCCTGAGACCTGAGCACACTTCAAAGCACTTGGGGAGGGGATGGGGTGCAATGGGGAATGAAGCGATCAGCATGCATCATTAAGGCAGCCCTTGCTCAATGCTGCCGCCGATCAAGGGGTGTAAATAAAAGAAGGGGGGCAAGTGAGTTGGGAGTGAAATGAGGGAGAAAGTGATGTAATCCAGTCAGGCTTGAACTATGATAATGAGGCCTTCTCCCATGCATGAATGAAAGAGATCTCTCTGAACTCCAGCTTTAAGGGCTGACTCTCGCATTTACGCAGATGCATCATATTTGTGCATCATATTTGTGTCCCAACGTCCTTTACTGCTGCAGACATCCAGTAAGTGACAAAACACAAGTTGCCTGTGGGAGGTGGGTCTTGGGCCTTCCTAACAGTTAAATCAGAATTTGTTCTGCTGAGTTTAACCAATAAAACTGAGGTGTGGGAGCACACCACAAACTTTGACCAGGATAGGGCTTATTTTTCAGTAATCCTGATGGTGCAGTAGACAGAAGATGAGCAACACACATGAAAATAAGTACAATCTGAAAAAGTAGATCTCTGCAGTTTATCTCATATAACTTCAGGGTTTCCTATAATACTTGCTGTAATTTAAGGGGAAACACAAGGGAAAGATCATTCTGTACTTTGTTTTAGGGAGTCTTCTGCTATCCCAACTGATTCATCTGATGCCCAGATGAATAGTCCACAAGTATATATGTGTCAGGCAGTGACAACTTTATCACTGGGTTTGTGGGGATTCAGGCACTTGCTTCCCTCAGATCTCCTTAACATGGATTAACACTGCAGGTTTCACTAGAATTCCAGCTGGTATTAACCCCCAGTGGCCAGCAAAACACATCCCAACCTACTGGCTGGTGCATGATTTCCATCTGAAAGCTACCACTGCCAACTGCCAAAATTTTACTGCTCATCTCGTGATATGCTGGGTGTTTCTGTAGGACCTTGATCCTGGCAAATGACTACTTGAGAATCTAATTTTTTGTTACTGAATAACATTTTTTAACATCTGTGATCGTAAAGAAGAACTCTACACAAATACACCCTAAAAGCTTGAAGGAAAAAAAACCAAAACACACACATTTTTGAGATCTTGTGATTTTTCAGCTTGTTTTGTGGCTTTGTGAGCTCTGAATTAGGACTTCATGACCCTTGGGACTGGTGATGCATAGGTGAATCCCAAGGCTGATTTGAAATCATGAAAAAAATTAAGATGGAACATTTGCATCTTCACTAATTCTGAATTTTCTCCCGTCATTGAGGCCTAATTTAGGAAGTCTCCTCTCTGCAATCTCCTTTCTGACAAAGGCAGACAGGACAAAACTCCAAAGAACTCATTCCACTAACACAAACCTGGTTTAAATCTTATATACTATTTTGAATGTTTTTCATAGTTCCTCCATCAACCTTTCATCTCACGCTCACCATTCCTTAACCTGCCTACTATATTAACAGTGTTGCCTACTGTGTGAACTGTGCTGATTCTACGGAAAGACAGGAAATGTGTTTAGAATTTATTTGGAAGGGCACACTGAAAGCAAAGGGATCAGGAATATTTGGAGGGAAGAAAAAAGATCTCATGGAGGAAACCCCTCTCCTTGGGCCCAGCCAAACAAAACCCCTCAAGATGAAAGAGAAGAAACCCACTCAGAGGAGCACATAGCCAAGGAACACTCTACTTTGCTCAAAAAAATAGAAGATTGCTGGCAGAGGATTTGCCTCTGTAACAGACACTGAAGACTTTACTGCCTACTGCCTTTGATTCCAGTTGGACCAAAAACAACCAGAGGTATTGTAATTGGAATTTCCTGAAAATAAAAATAAAAAATGTTTGTGTTAGTGGCTTATTTGGTATTTTCAGCTCTGGCCATTTTCATGAGAATTTCCATGCAAAACCTTTACATGAATTTCACTTCAGCCCCAGCACTGGGAATCTCTCTGTAAGCAGGATGCTTTGCAAAAGACAACTTCACAGCCCACCGGCCTCCTGACACACCAGAGAGGCTCCAAAGCCTACAGACCAAAGTGGCTGGGGCATGAAGAAACAAGACTTCTGTTCCTACCTGGACCAGGAACTCACATTTTTAAGTTATGATGATGTATAGGCCCATCCTTTTACCTGTAGATGACAAAGCTTTTAATTGGCGGTTATTGCTTCATCCCACAGTTCAACACACAGGTAAACATATATCAGAAGCAACTGCTTTAAGTCCAAAGAAGACCTAGCTCTCTTCCACAGTACAAAAGGAGGGACCATGAGGTAGCATAAACATACGAGAGACAGTTTATTTTATGGGCTGGTACCAATCTAGCTCTAACAGCACAGGAAAACCAGTCCTACTTCTCTGAACAGTTTTAGCAGCCCACAGAGAATCTAGCACTGTTGTGCATAAGCTGATACAAGCACCTGAGCTAACTCTTTTACCACATATTCCTTATTAATACTGCAACCTCTGCCTGGAGTCCAACATAGACATATCCCTGCTCTGTACTCTTGCAGACCACTGAAGAATGCTGTGGTTCATTGCTTGGGCTTGATTAAAAAACTTTGGTTTGGAAAGGGATCACATATTTCCTTAGAAAAGTAAATGCGTAAGGTGGAAAGATGGAACTTCAGAAAAGTGAGCTATTTTAGGTACGTAAAGGGATTAATACACAAATCATGAGATAGAAAATGAGAGTATTTGAACTGAATATATGTGAAAGCTTCCCAAGAGGGGCAGCTGCTAGACTATGGAATAGTCACCCAGAAGAAGAGAAAGAAGTTGTATTTCCCTCAATCTTTAGAACATTTAAAGCTATAACAGTCTGAACTAGAGACGGCTGAACTAGAGATTTTACAAATCCATTTGCCAAGGTTGCCTCATTTAGTTCTTAAACAGAGCTGTAGTAACTGCTTCACTGTTACTGTGAGTAGAGCACAACTGTATGATCAATAAGAATGAAAAAGGACAACAGAAAAGGATGTTCACAAAAAAAAAGAGTCCTTGAAGATTCATTTAAAAAATCTCTATTGGCTCTGTCTTTATAGAGGAACTTTGGAGCTCTTCTGAGTCCAGGAAGGATGAGACCTGTGCGGTACCAAGTTCATCTCTCTCCTCCCCTTCTTTGCCCCTATGACTCTGTATCTGGTTCAGATCTGAAACTACTTTATAACCCTTTCTCCCCCTAATTCCCCAACCACTTTCCATAAAGCTGTGGAGGGAGAAGCCTTCCAGCAGGTTTACTTCTTCCCCTGCTCGCTGAGCTCTGTCGCTACCCACAGTGATCACAGTCATCTGAGACACATTCTCCGCCATGGCACATCTGCACATAGGGATGCTCCATCTCCTGCTGTAACCACTCCAAGAACCACAAGGAGCCATGGCTGGAGCGTTTCACTAAACCACTGTAATTCCCTTGCCTACCATTATAACAATTACATTACAAAGGCAATCACAGGCCTTCCGCTATGATGACTCCTCCAGACACCAGGACCTCCTGCCTGCCTGCAAGTCTCCATTCCACAGGGGGCAAGAAAACAATTCGTCCTTCTTTGTTGTTGTTGAGGTTACTTTTTTTATCAGCATGCACCAGCACACACAGACAGCAGACCCAAGAGCTCTGCACCGCAGGCACCAGTCTGCGGTTATACTCTTGATCTACTACTGGAGAGGATGAAAGGGAGAAGAAATCAGAGAACAAGATGAGTGGTTAGGATTCTGTCTTGTCACCAGCACTTTCTGAGCATGAAAAAGTAGCACCAGAAAGACAGCAATTACCAATCAGCTGTTCCAGACCTTGAACAAGCTGATAACTATTCCCAGTATAGTTTAGTTGTTACTTGCACCATGACAGTATCAAGGATTTCTTGGAGACGGGTTCCCAGTATATTAGACATTGTTCAGACACAGCACAAAACTCAGTCTCAGTTAAAAGAGCTTATTTGAGTGGATGTCACACATATTAAGGTTCTCAAGAATCATATTTTTTAGCATCCACCTATTTTGGCCTGCTGGCAGAATGATGGGCATCTCTTGTACTTTTCAAGAGCTGAGAAGAAAAAGCTTCATTTATAACACCACTCAGCCTATCTGAGTTTAAATAATTCTATTACATTTACTATTTATAATAATAAATTTTTAAATACTTAGAGTAAGTTTACAAATGTTGGGAAGAATTATTTTATTTTAATTGGTATCTGACAAGTAAAGATGTTGAAATAGTCCTTACCTAACTCAAATGCCCAAATTAGGAGCGAGAACGAAAAGAAGGTCAGGTTGACATCTACCTCACTTCCCTGACTGTAAAGGGATGATGGAGGGGGCCTCAGAAACGTACAGTGAGTGCCATAAGCGAGGTGGTATGAACACTCCATACAAGAACATAGGCCAAAATTCCATCTTCAACAATCCTAAATTGCTCAGGGTTGGGGAGGGAGGCATGCCACTGAAAGGACTAATGCAAGGTTAATGATAAGAAGAAGATTACAGCACAGCAGAGGATAAACTGGTAAAACCTGGCTCTCAGCCTTCTATTTTAATCACTACACAGCTGCTGTTCCTCACATAAAGTTATACCTCTATCACTCCCTTTCCTAACAGCACTGATCAATGTTTATTAGTTCCTTCACCAAGATGTGTAGGAACATCACTGATACATGTTTTATCTTCCTGAATGTTCACACGGTCAAAATAGCCAGCACAAAGAAATTACCAGACAGGTTGGAAGGAAAGAGAGGTCATACATGTCAGTGACTGAGTACAGGAATTGTTTTTGGATGGCATTTACAATCAAATAAAAATAATCAATCGTACAATTCTGTTCCTTCCAAACACTGAGTTAATTCCTTAGTGTGGAATTACCAAATCCATCACAATGAACTGGGAATTGCAATACTGGACTTCACAGACAGGAATGTGGATCCAGCTGTTTCTTCAACACCAGTATGAAAATTATTGGAACATTCTTTATGGGCTTACATATTTCATAGTCTTCTGGTAGAAAAGTAAAAATATCTCCTATGGATGAAAATGAAGCATCCTATGCAGTAGTACAATTACCACATGAAGCAAACTTTCAGAGAGGACTGCTCCTTAACGTCTTTAATGGGAAAAGTGAGCCCCATGTGTGTTTGCTTGAGGCAAAAAATCACACCTCATTACGTTCCATCACTAGCCTACTATGTTTTAACTTTGATTTCAAGAAACAACACCTATAAGTAGCAAAAGTGCTAAGAAATCAACAGAGGATGAGAGTTTTTAATTGGTCATTACTGAACATATAAAGGTCTCAGTGTCTAAGATGTGAGTATATTCAGTGAGGCACAAAACATTGTTAAGACGTCCTTCCTCTCGTATTTCAGAAGAGAACTATATCAGAAAACAGTCCATATATGTAATACATGGGGATTAAAAATATTATGTCATGTGCACCTGTCAGCTCCTCAACAGCCACCAACCTGTGACTATATACTCAAATATCTTTTGATAAACAGATTTTCTAAAGTATTGGTAAGCCACTAAGACAAAAAGAACAGAAAAGGCATTTGAAAGGGTAGAGAGGAAAAACAAATTTCAGCTGAATGTTTTTAAATTTAGAATTATCTTTTCTTAACAAACTGATAGGCAGTAGTGTAACAGCAATATGACAGTGGTGTAATCTCTCTGACCAGTGTGCTTTATAGCATGACAAGAAGCTAAAGAAATTGAGATTTTGCGGTCCAATCATGAAAGATAGAAAGTAGCCCCAGTGTTTGATGATGTCAAGGCCTTTCAACATTGCCCTCATAAGCTGTTAAACACATCATTTCATTCGTGAAGAGCCATACACCTTCCACACAATGTTCAATGAATGCTATATGTATCTCTGGGTCATTGTCAGACTAATAATAACTGGTTTAAGTAGCAAAATGTTACCACTTTCACAATTCTGTCCAAGAACAACTCTGGGCAAGTGGCAATTTTGTTGGGTCCCAAACCAAACGGAATACTTGGCACCCTACCTAACGTGAGGATTACAGTATATTACACTGGATAATATGGGCCTGTGTCTCGCCCAAATTAAACCTAACCTAATTACTTGGAGTAAATTATAGCTTTCCATGTGGGGTAAAACACAAATTGTAAAAATGGTTGCTCCACAATTAACTATATAATCCCAATGCTGTCATTACAAATTTCTAAAACATACTTCAAAACAATGACTAGTGTAGTACAGTCATTCCTGTGGGATGGAATTAAACTCCCTTGTGTTTTTGGTGATGTTTTTCTTTTTAAAAAATGCCTATCCTAGCATATGACCAGCAGTGTATGAGAACAACAACCAGAGTAGGGCCAAAAAGGACCAGAGGCAGAAGCTACCCTAGGAAAACACAGGAAAACTAAGATTATATATTTTTTTCTTTTTTATGTAGAATTCAACAGCTTCTGGGGGCTCGGTCACAGAGTTACTGCATTTTTTGGAGAGTGAGGGTGCAGCTCTCCCCAACACTCATAACCCTCTACAGTCAGACACACAACGCACCCCATGTCAGTGCACTTCATACCTTGAACCTCCTTTAAAGGCTTCACTGAGATGATGAAAGAGTGGCAGAGAGTCTGCACGAGTAACACTGTTGTGCGGACAGGGAGCAAGGCACAGAGACCATGCAAATGCATGGACAAGACAGACTAGGGTTGCAATCTGAATCCAGTGCTTGTCAAAGAACCAGAGCTAGCCAACACCTTAGCCAGAGCTAGCTGTCACCTATGACCTTCCCTAGATGATCCATAAACAACTTTTTCCAAGATGTATTTCACCTTCTTTGATATTAAGAAGCTAAAGCAGGTGCAGTTTATTAGCTTTCTAGGGGAGTTACCCCATAAGGGCTGCTCTTGGAGAGCACTGGAAGCCACAACGTGCACCAAGGGTGCAAATGGGAACATTTAAGTCCTCTGTTGAAAATACAGAGAATATGTGTGTATTATTGCGAGAGGTAAATATTTTTTTTAATATTAAACAATGTTTTCTCCAAAACATCTAAATACTTACTCTAACGAGCACTGCAGTTACACACACCTTATTTTTTACAGTGATAATGTACACTATTACTAACGTACTCATATGAATATTGCATACTGAATGTATCCCACACGCTGTTGGCTATTCTAAACAACAGATGTGAGAGGGATTTAAATGCCAATTTTAAAACTGTGCAGTTGATTAAAATCCTGTGAGCCATTCATAGATTGCCAGATATTCTATTTACATGTATTCCTCCCATGTAAAATACTTCAGGGAATACTCTAGACCCTGGCATATGGTTTAGAATGATGATAACCGATGTTGGAGATGCCACACAGACAACAGGACATATTATCCACTTACATGTGTGTGTAAAATGCTTTGAGATTTTTTGATGGAAGGAGTTACAAATGTGCAAGGCTGAGATGTTACATTCATGTCCCTCTAAATCATGCTCAGAGATAACAAGCAGTTAGAGCCCCATCAGTGCAAAACCAAGCACTTTTATGAATGTATTTCATTGCATCCATGTGCTCTTATCCTCCAGGGTAATTATGACTTGTGGGTGAACCTTGAAAAATTGCAGAGGATCAGCTTAAAAGGAGTGCTCCAATGCCAAAATGCATCCAAACCTTGAAAACGGAAACCCTGCGAGAATAGCCTGCGCACAGTCAGATTGCAGCGCGCTCAGGGCTTACTCTTCACTCCTCCTAACACCAGGGAAACCCCCATGCCACAAATCTGACTGACTTCAGCTTCTTCATCTGCAGCCTCACAAATCCCACGGGCCTGAAACTCCCACGCTCTATAGCAGAGCCCTGCCTGACAGATTACATGCAAATGTTACAAATACATCATAGGTTATGGTGGAGGAATGTACACAGTGCTGCAGATGCGTCCGGGAAATAGGATTCAGCAAGACCCCTTGGTAAAGTCCCCATGGTAATATGTCCTGAATGAGGAAATCTATCGTGTGAAAACACTCCTAATAATTCCTTCTGTTTTCATTAATAATATTAGATTTCCTGCTTCTAGGGTATCCTTTTGTTTTAACAAGCACAGCTTTTTGTCTTGTCTTCTGAAAGACGGTGCCACTGTAGTCTATTATTACTATTTATGCTGAAGTTGTTTAAATGGACCAGGCATCCATATCCAAAATCAGCAATCTGCAGGCCATAATCTCATACCCACCAGATTAATGTGACACCTGAGATTTATTTTCTTTTAAGACGTAGGAGTCTGAATGGCTGAAAGTGTCAGAAATGCATGAAAAAATACTCTTTCTGCTTCAGAAACGTATACACAGTTGATTCTATGGTGCTTGTAAGTGACCTTTGGAGATTTTTTTCTTGACAAACAGCCAACTAAAATTGAATCAAGTTGTAATAGGCTAACGGTTTGAAATTGCTAGAAAAAAATAGGAGAGTTGTTTTCTTACTATTTGAAATACCTCATTCTGGCCCAGGAATAATTAGGGGTGGATAAATTATCTCGTCTACGATTTTCTCTGGCATATTATTTTACTCATGTCTGTCTTCTTCCTCTGCAGGAGGTGCTTGTGGTCATATTGTTCTTTTATTTATGGCTCACAGCCTTTTCAGTGGCAGCACGCACACCAAAGCACAAGCATCAAGCGGGAATGCAAATTCCTTGCAAGGTAACCAAGAGGAGAAAAATGTCCCAGACCATGCCAAATGTTTACAAGAATGGCAGTTAAACAGAAAACTATATCCTTAAAAATCAAAACCTGGGAAACAACAGTGCTTAATTAGAATGTCATGATCTGTATGTTTATGAGCTTTAAATATAAGACCTGGTTCCCTATTGAAGTCTAATTTGTTCTTTTGAAATTCCCTTATAAAACAGCACTCATATTATCCAGCTGATGCATTCCCCTGTTTATTTTGCTTGATGGTGACTTGCTTCCACTTTGAATTGGTCGCTCCCAGGACTGCTCTCTGGCTCAGCTTTCAAGCTGATTTCTCTGACAACCTGGCAGCAATAAAATAATTCATTCCAGAGGCTGACAGAATCACCCGCAGCATATACTGCAAGTATCATCTGGCAGCAGTACAGAGGCCTACGCAATGGGAATCCTGGGGTAAACCCTGCGCTGGGACACATGAATGCTGCGGGGAGGAGGAAAGGCTTCAGTAATTTGACCAGGAATAAAGGCAGCATCATGGCAGTGGGATGGGAGGAACGCTGGAGAGGGGTTGCTCCAAAGGAAACTCAATGAAAGGAGGAAGAAGCAACCAAGGAGGGGAATATTTTGAATAAAAAAAAAAATAATTCTAAGAGAACAAGCAATCCCCTGGGAGGAACCCAGCGATGTGGCACAGGTTTTCGACCTGTGGTCTACAGATCCATGGCTATCTCTGAAGGCCCAGGGAAGATAACTGAGGAGGACAAGCCAAACAGCAGTAGCCATGCTTCTGCAATGCTTTTGATACAGTTTTAGCTGTACTTCTGCTGGAAATGCTGGGGATCCATGAGCTGAAAACCAAATCCTTGTGCTAGATATGATTTAGGAAATCTTTTAACTGTGAAAGTTTGAAAAAAAATTAAACATTAGATCTACTCCTGTTAAAAAAAAGGTACACTTCTCAGAACCTAGCAAGAGCATGAATTTTTGGAACACATCTGTGGCTGGGGTTTCTATAAGAAAAAATAGGCTTGAGAGACTACATCTGCCTGCTGAAGTCACTGGATCTCTGAGTGCTCCAGGCAATCAGGACTGTTTTTACAGTAAACTCCTGGACTGAGATCTGCTGTCTGATGTATTTCTGAGGGCTGGAGACCCCACTACCTATGTGTCCTGAAACCTGTAAAGAGGCAGCCCCAGCAGACTCCCATGTGCTTCCTTGGAGTCCTGTACAGGTGGAGGCAAGTCAGGGCGATTTGGCAAGTCCCCTTTAAGTTAACACAGCAGGAAGACAGGGTTTAACTGGGCTGGCTTTGCTCTTTGAGCACTCAAAAATATTGAAAATTATTTCAATAATTGGAAATACGTCATATTGACATATCATATCCACATGAATCTTCCTTAATTTGACTTAAGTCTCATGTAATCATAATTTGTCAGCTTTTCAACCTGAAAGAAGTCTCTTCCACAAGACCTTCCTGTAACACAGAGAGCTGGCCCCCCTGAACAACTCAGTTTGTTCAGCTCAGCAGGCAGATTTCCATTGCTTCCACTCAAATTTGCCCACGCTGTCCTGGTTCAGTCTACATAAAGTTCTTTGATCCCTAAGGATAGCCTGGTCAGGGTCAACCGGCCAACCTGTAGTTAGGATGGATCTCCAGAGAAGCTGTCTAGAAGGTGATGTACCACGTTGCCCCTTCACAAGCAAGAGCTAATGCAACCACACTGCCAGTACAGAAGAGATGCAAACCAGACTTCATAACATGACATTCAATCACAAAGCCCCATACTGAAATCTCTCCATTGACTTGCCAGGCTCAAGTTGGCTGAATTTAGGATTATGTTTTAAATGAAGCAGAAAATTGCTTCTATTTTATTTCTAAGCTACATGTTACTCAAGTGACCAGATATTCCAAATGAAAACTGCATTGGAAACTTCCCAGAAACCGAGGTGTGACATTAATTCTGTGTAAAGCAGAGCAGAAGGCAGCTATCTCCTTTCTATAGCGTGAGTGGTTGGTTGGTGCCCAGCGGTCTTAAGAAGATTAAATATCACCTTAATTTTAGAAGCCTTCTGCTCTGGCTATAAAAATACTACCACAGCAATAACAATACAACTGATTGTAAAACTTCAATGTTCGGCTTGGATTAATACCATCACTACTTTATTCCACAGGGCAAGTAGTGCAATGGGGCTTATGTGTTATCTCCTCCAGACAAGAAGGGTTGATTACCCATTATTCATTACAGTAATTGTATTTTTGCCTTCTCAATGGAAAACATACATTGTTTTCTGCTTTATAAATGATGGGTTAATCTTATCAAAAGAAAAAAAAACTCTGAAAGCAGATAATTTCTGTTCATTAGTGTGTTTTTTTTTTTTTAAGGAAAAGCATAAAAAGTTTAAAAAAGCACTTCTTAACTACTGACTTTTTAAAAAAAAAAATTGTTGCAAATCTAATTTAGAGACAGTAAAACTTGGGAACACATACCCATGTGCATAGAAAGACACACCATATGACCACTGTGCAGGAGACATCTCTCAGAAGAGACTTTCAGGGAGCTGTTATCTTAAGTCTATCAAAGCCCCTTCCCCTTCCTCACCTTCAAGGGGGAAAAGCGGAGCAGATGGCGTTGCACTAGCCAGGCTCTCCTCTACCACCGGTGAGGTGACCTTCCCTGCTGATGGCACAGGACCTCATCTGTGAAACCAGCAGCAATAGGTTCCCACCAAGGGGGAGTAATATGAGGATAAATACAGCCAAACTGTGAGCCTCTTTGGTACAAGCATAGACGCAGAGAGACAGGCATGTTGTTTTAGTCAGTGTGTATAACTCACTTAAATTTACCATGCAGTTTCAACTTGCAATCCCATATTTCCTGTCTTAATCTCATATACAATGTGGGTTTTGTCCTGTTAAGCAGTTTCTCTGTGGTTGCTGCATGGCAATGGGCAAATTGATTCCTATACAAAAGGCCAGACTCTGTTTTCAGATACGCACACTGTTTCCACTGGCCTGAAATGGGAGTAGTTGGTGTGTTCAAGGACAACTGGTGTAAGGACAAGGTGTAGGTCTAAGGCACAGGGGAGCTGATCTTTTCTCAGCTCTGCCCAATGACTCTGAATCAAAATAAGCTGGTTAGTTAGTCCTCTTTCTGCCTCAAATTCTTATCCATGCTAATATTAATTCTGCCTTGCCTGCTGTTACTAAGATTGCACATTCTTTGGGCAAGGGTTGCTCAACTGTCCACAACCAGTTGTGCAACATGACCTTACTGCAAGGAGTTACTAATAACTAAGAGCAGTGTCAGTGTTTCTTTAGAAGAAAGGCTAAATGTAACCTCATTTTAACAACCTGTACAGCATGATAGCACCGATATAAGCTATCACAGGCCTGGTCAAAGCATACTAAAGCCAATTACAATGTTTCATTGGCTTCAAAGTACAATGGATGAAGAACATTAGGATGGATGTGAACAACAGTGCAAGATCCAATAACCTGAAGCTGTTCTCCAATGGCATCTCCCTGAAAGGATGAAGTGTTCTCTGCCATATATTAAGGGATTATATCAACAAGACTGAAGCAATGCCACAGGAAAAAAAAAGAAAAAAAAAAAAAAAAGGAAAAAGCAACAGAAAGCCCAAGTTTTAGAAGGTTCCAATAAAGGAGCAATACAAATTACTTGGGAAAAAAGCCTGGATGAATTACCACCTTCACCCTTCAACGTTTCTGCCTGAAACCGAATCTAAATCACACCTTAGCGGCACAGGGGTATTACTGGACAGGAAGGTGAAATACCTAGTTAGCAGCAGCAATGTAAAGAAAGGCAGTGAAAGATGCAAAAACATCTGTTGAGTAATGTTGCCTTAGGACAACATATGTTATGTAGGTTATTTGTGCGAGTTCTTTGATACCTGATTTGATGTACACCTTGGGGCTTTTTGAGCTTAACAAGTAGTAGGCCTTATGATAAATCCTGATCTGTATACACAGTCAATGGCCCCATGGGCAATTTGTGCCAGAACGATCTTATTCTTAGGGAACATGGTTATTACAACTGTTGCTTTAAAAAGAAACGATTTTTTTGAAAATGTGTTACTGCTTGTCTGCACACAGTAGATAAGTAGACACTGATTTGTTGTGCTTCTGTCATCTAACCAAAGGACAGTCTTGCAACATCATCCACCAAATCAGACAGTACATAAGCGCATTCCTGTGTGTTACTGGAAAAGGGACTAGCCCATGGAAGATAAACACCACCTGGTCCTAAGTGCTTCTCCATGCTTGTGATTTATTAAAACAGGTCACGCATCTTTGCCATGGCCACAAAGCGTATTTCTCAGGAGCCTATCAAAACCTCCTTCCTACCAGAGCTGAGGAAACGACAAGTGCTTTGCCTTCAGCAACAAACACCCCCTGTGGGAATGGTGGACAGCATGAAGCCACTCCAGCATGGGCAGTCACTCTGATAAAAGGGTGACAATCCTGCAACAGAGACAAGGAAGCAAGGTTCCAGTGGGAACAGATAAAATGCTGCCTGATTGGAAATGAGTGGGCATCAAGTAGTCTCAGAAAGGTGAGAATGTAATTGTCTGGACAGCCTTACTACATGCAAAGAGGGAGACTGCACATCTAGTGTAATACCTACCATCTTTGCCATTTCCCTAAGGTGAGAGATAGTTGAAGTATTGCTTTTTCCAGCAAAATCACTGCATCTCACTGTGGGTCTCGGATGTTGCATTTTTTTAAACATACATCCTCAAGATCTAAGAGCAGGAACTGGCTATTAAAATGGCAGCAGCTATGGGTGAACACAGTTGACAAGGGGAGGGAGGGAGGGAGGGAGGGAGGGAGGGAGGGAGGGAGGGAGGGAGGGAGGGAGGGAGGGAGGGAGGGAGGGAGGGGAGAGGTGGCTTTTATGTCATATATTACTGCTTCTGAGCAAGGAAAACATAACTGGCAATAAATTACAATGAAAAGAAACAAGCTGATCAAATGCTCAGTGCTGAAAAAAATGTCATTAAGAAGAAAATTCTTTAACAAGCCATAATGTAGTGCATAATGACACATTTGAGCTTTGTCCTGTGAAAAGCAAAGGAGATGCTCTTGGAAAATGAGCTAAATGCCTCATAACTTACAGAACATAAAAGCAGAGACCTTTGTACCTGTAGTGCAAAGTCACAGCTGAGAAACATAGAATGGTTTGGGTTGGAAGGGACCTTAAAGCCCATCCAGTTCCAACCCCCCTGCCATGGGCAGGGACACCCTCCACTAGACCAGGTTGCTCCAAGCCTCATCCAGCCTGGCCTTGAACACTCCCAGGGATGGGGTATCCACAACTTCTCTGGGCAACCTGTGCCAGTGCCTCACCACCCTCTCTGGGAAGAATTCCTTCCTTACGTCCAACATAAATCTACCCTCTTTCAGTCTAAAGCCATTGCCCCTTGTCCTGGAACTACATGCCTGTGTAAAAAGTGCCTCTCCCCCAGATTTCTTGTAAGCCCCTTCAGTTGTTGGAAGACTGCTGTAAGGTCTCCCCAGAACCTTCTCTTCTCCAGGCTGAACACTCCCAAATTTCTCAGCCTGTCTTCACAGGAGAGGTGCTTTCATTAGCAAAACCAGGGTCACGAATAGCAAGACAGAAAGGAGTTTCTTCTTCTTATGTCTCAACTGTTGCATACTCAGCATGAGAAGTAGATACCTGCCTCCATCATGCAAGTCTAGCCAAGCAGGACAGCCCAGAGCCAAGTGAGTGCTCAGAGAGAAATGAGATATCAGTGAGAAATCCACTACGTATCAAGATTTGCCTTAAATCTGTTGGGATAATCTAGCAGGTCTAAAGACTCTGATTCACAGTTCAAGCAAGGTAAGATTAGATAAATTCTACAAAATGCAAAAATTTCAGAAGAAAGCCAAAGAAACCAAAATCCAGTGCAGTTGCTCTGGAGGAAAAAATGTTGTACTGGCTGGCTGCAAAAGCAGTCCATTTCTCCAAAAACTGTTTGCAAATAATGTTCTAATATTGCAGAAAGGATTGTTCTCTAATAACCCAGAAAGTATTGGCAATGTGAAGAAGTTCAAGACAAGCCTTCCTCCCCCACCAAAAAAACCCAACCCTTGCTTCTACTATTAACAATTTCTTATCTTTCAAGAAGTTCTATCCAGATCCAGATAACCCTGTAGTCCAGGAAAATTAAAATCTACCTAAAAATGGGTCAGGTCATACCTGCCAGCTTGCCTTTATCAGACTTAGGGCACAAACAGTAATTATCTGCCACTGCCTGCCGTTAAAGCACTTATTGCAATTTTTCTCTCCATTGCTATGCGCATGGTGGGCTTCATCCGCACAAGTGTCTATTAGGGCAACATGCAGAGTGCTGGAGGAGAAAAGCGGAAGGATTATGCTACAAACAGTTCAGTAGCCTTCAAAAGCCTTCACTATGTTAATAGCCTTTAAAGTGACATTTCAGAGCACCAGTGGCACCTGGTCCAGCTGCTCCCAGCTCCGCTTCCATCTAAACCCCTCGCTGCTCATCTCCCAACCCCACAGGCCAAGGTGAGGAGGGCTTGTGCCTGCCTACTCAGTGCTAAAATTTATTGGTTAGGCAAGAGGAGAGGACACAGGATTCTCCTTCGGTTTCTTGTGCACATTCTCCTCTACAGCTGCTGAACGTAACTTTAGCAAACATCAAGGAGAACAGGAGGCTTTACTGAATTAAAATATTTAACATACTGGCTAGTCATCGTTCCCTTTGAAACCAATACCCATCTGGGATTTAACTTCATGAAGACTGCTACAGTCTTTCCATACCATGTCCCAAAAAAGTTCAGAAGGGAAGCACATTGTTGTATACTTTATGTAGGCCCACAGAAAGATTGGGTTTGGAGTACACATGCACACAAAAGCTTTTTATCTCCAGGGACCTAACCTTTGATAACTGTCATTGCAAGCATTTTATTTTGCTCACTTAAGTAGCACTATCAATAACTGCCTTTTGCTCTGAAGACAAACGTGGTCTGCTTTTCCAAGCAAAGGAAAACAAATTAAAGACTTAAAACACCCATCAGTTGTTCACTTCAGCAATTTGATTGCTATCTTTTTTTTTATTATTATTTATTTCCAGAAGACCCTTCAGGCCAGATAATAGCCACTCCCTGCCTGCAGCGCTGCACTTCAGTCCACAGCATGTGTATTTTTTGAGAGTTTCAGTGAAATATGAGCAAGAAGCACAAATTAGAATCTGGCCTGGAATTATGGTTTGAACTCTGCAAAAACGGATACAGCAGGTCAAATTCTCCTCTCAGTTACACCAGAGTAGCATTCCAACAAAGAACAGAAAATCCATGTTTTTAGCCCTCGTTTTTTAGGTTATTTATACAACCCAGAATGTTGGGGGGGGTTTAGAAGGATTAAAATCATTTGTAAGAAATCTGCGGCAAGCTGCACGTATACAGCTCACTGGTGCATCAGCTGAATGCTTGACTGAAGAATAAAAAGTGTGTGGCTGTGTGTCCTTTGGGAGAAAGCAGATAGGTCTTACTGCCCTGCAAGTCTTATGCCTCTCTGTGGCAAGTCCTGGAGTCCAGCTGAGTTTAGAGGAAGCTCTCCAGGCAGCGGAAACTTTCTAGCAGAAGCATAGAGCTCAGCAGGGGCGATTTTACTCAAATACCTGGGATTCCTCAGTTATTCTGATTTACTCTAACAGTATGATAAGGCACGCAGACTTCACGCCATCATGGCTAGGTGGATGCTGCTCCCCGCGATATCTAGTCGAATTGCATGTCATCACTCCACTACAGTGAAGACAGAGGTAGAAGAATACCCAAAAAACAGCAAGAGGAGCTTGACATTTACCTTGAAATGAGAAGAACTGAAATAGACATGGTGTCAAAGAATAACACCAAAAAGAACCCTGTGCAAACCAGTGTAGGGAGCAGTAGTGTGGGAGCAATGCAAGGCATTTCTGATGTGGACAAAATAAAAGTAGCATTTGGAGCCACAAACACCTGTGGACATGAGTGGCTACAAGTGTGAGTTGCACCCATGTGAAAGTGAGAAAGGAAACGGGGCACGTGCAATCTGGTGTTGTTGCACTCGAGTTATTCAAGAGACAGCATTTATTGGCCCTGCTCCTCCACTTGCTTATAGTGGAGACACACCAGGGATAAATTTCATCCTGTAATTCTAAGCAGCTGGCCAAAACAATAAAATTGCAATCTGTAAACGTACTCAGATTTTTTCCCCCCAAAACATAATAACTTCCCCTTACATACACACATTCACATTGTTCAGAAATATTAGCCATTTCTCCCCTCCTCCAGCTCTGGTAAGTCAGGTAATTGAAGCTTCAAAGGAGAATCACGGTTTAATGGAGCTGTGCTTGCCAAAGAAGACAAAGCACTTTCATTAGATTTCTTCCAGCTTATTTACATGACTTATCTTTTTATAAATTCAACTTCCTTCCAAAGTTGATAATGAGGTGCCTCAAAAAAAAAAAAAAGAAAAAAAAAATGGAACAGTTTATTTTGTCGCAAGACAAGTGATTATTTTTGTGATAGAGTATGTCTGGTGTACAGTTCAAAAACAATGGAAGTAAGAGTCTTTAGGCAAAACACATAACTGTTCCTGATAAGTGTCCCAGGAAAAAACAGCATTTTTCAGTATTCTGCATAATAGCATTGACTAATACCTTCCAGCAGCAGCTGCCATGGTTAATTTCTGCTCTAAGATCTAAAACCATGATGGCTTTTCAATTAGACATTATTCATAACTTTTTTTGCCTTTTATTTCTCTCCCTGAGTAGAAAACAGACATTTCTGAGACAGGAAAAGAACCATTAACATACTAGATTAAAATGTTTCCATGCATTTCAGCCCTTGTCATTCTCACATGGACATAAATATATCCAATTTCTCCACTGTGGAGTCCTCATAAAATCACAGGCATGTTGATATTTTCCTAAACTGGCCTCTAAAGTGTGGCAATGAGACTTGTGAATATCAAGATTTTAGTGAAGGAAAAACAGAGAAATTGGATAATTTGAAATAATGATGGCAGTCACTTTCTATGTAATACATGATCAAAAAATAGACAAGGTGATTTGCACTGATTTGTCATTCTGCAGCTGGGATGTATGGATAAGATTTACCCAAAACAAGAGAAGGGGACACATGATTAGAAAAACGATGGAGCAAAGCATCCCCCTCTGCAGGGGGTCAGCTTCACCACTTAAACTACTGCTTCTCTATGGTTTGCATAAACCCCTGACAAATAAACACTCACCCAGGGCATCTGACAAATTAATTTGAGGGTCTAGCCACGTGAATTTATCCCAGTGAACTACCATAGTTAAATTATGCTTCAGCTGAATCTAAATTCACTTGAGACGCACGCAGTTCTGGCCCCAAGTTTCCTGTTTCCAAACTTTTTTCAATATATACCTCAGCAAACCACTGGCTTGTATGTTTGACTTTCACACACCACGCACACAAAATTCCATGTCATGAAATAAAAACAACATTAAAGCAAAACTATGTGTGCAGTAATTAAACAAAAATAAAAAGCTCTAGCATCCTTCAGCAGACAACCTAAAAATAGTTTAAAAAAGGACTCTCAACATTTCTAAATTTAAAAGCTGTCATAATAAGACCATGTTGCAATAGCAAATCTTGCCGTAAAAAGTTCTGAACCTTATGTGTGTGAACTAAAAGAAACTAAAGCAAGAATTTTTACAAGTCACTTGTCTCAATATTATGGCACATTAACCTTGGTTTTTATTACCGCTCAGCATTTTTGCTTTTGGACCAGACCAAACCCCAGAAATACAAATGAATACACATATGGGGGTGGGGAGGAGAGAAATGGGAGGATTTGGGTTTTGTAATGACTGAAAAAATGCAGTATGAGTTCTGTGCTAAAACCCAAGTAGGTTGTCATTTTATCTAACTGATTAACTCCATCCATAATTAAAACCGAACTTTTTTTACCTACAGGCTATGAATGAAAACGTGCATCTGAGAACTGTGTGGGAGTGACAGCCCAGGATGGGGTGTGGGCTCAGGTTCAGGGCACAGCTCACTCCATCGAGACTAGACTCCAGGAGTAAAGTAATTTGCCAAAACATCCATTTAACTGACCACCTCTTATTCAGTGGAATATCACATGTTTGCAAATAAAGTTGCTAAAAATAAAAAGGGTAGCTGCTCTGCCTTTGCACTGATGGGAAAGGCAGATGTTGCCTGTTGGTCTACCCACCACAATTTTATTCTCAATTTACCCACCACCCTCTGTTTTATGGCTCACCCTGTGGTAAGATACTGGAAGTCTGAGCTGCTGATTGCCAGTATGAACTTCGTGCTGGTGTTTATAGTGCCTCAAACCAGCAGCCTCTGTTGGAAAACAGTTTGGAAAATACTAAGAAACATTCTCCAGTCATTCCAGTGGGAACCCATGAGAGCTCTGAATTAACCTTGGCTAAAAAGGAAGTGAAAAGGGAAATAAAGAAAACAAGTGAGGACAGCATTGCTGATAATGCATTCAGTTTAATCCTAAATCCTGCCACCAGATAGAAATGGGTAACTTGGCTGCTAAAAAAATGCTTGAGCAAAGAATTTGGCACCCACATGCCTAACCACAGGTCACTCCAAAGCAAACCATTGTTGCTGCCCTTCGCAGTACTGCAAAAGGTCATTTCCCAAAGATGCAGGGCCCCAGGGGTTTTCTGAGTGGGCAAGGAGACCCCAGAAGCACTGTGGCAGAGGATGAACGGCAGTGTGAAGGAGCAGCAAAATCAGTTCATCCCAATCTCTTCTTAAGGCAACTGAGCTGCACCCTTCCAGCTGTGACTAAAAGCTGCTTGTGTTTGACAGAGTGAGCTGCCAGTGGTGTGGCCAATGTCTCAACCTTTCCAGGCTTCCTCTCACCTCTCTCATTAGGCGTCTAATGATCTCATGATCATCCCAGATTCATCCCATTTCATAAATTTAAGCTATGCCAACATAGTGCGAATGCCCTTTCACCCCGTGTTTGCATCCCTCCTTGATTCAACACACCTTTAGATTTGTCTGCAATCAAACGTCGGGGTGCTACCGTGGGACTTTTGTAAAATAAATATTTGAGTTGTGATTTTTCCTAGTAACAGAGGGCTCATGCATTGATTTGTGAACACTGCTCTTCTACACGGCGTAAGATCATGAGCAAACGGGCAGGTGCATTTTTGAAGAGGCCAAACAGCTTACAGCAAACACACTGGCACCTAAAACTAGGAAACAGCACAGCCAAAAATTATTCCAGATTTCTTTAGCCAAACTGACCTGCAAGTTCTTCAGCTGTGGCTCATCTCTAGTGGAAATGCAGCATATGCTGAGTATTTCAATGATGTGGTGAATGCAATTAGCACAGAAATGCAAGCCCAGAGAAACAACACATGGTTGGTTTTACTGGAGGTGCAGCATGGTGTCATCTCAGACAGGCTCCCTCATCTTCAACCCACCTTCATCTACCCAAATATTTTTTTTTAAATGCCCAAACTGCCTAATGGTCAGCTATATATCTCCTTAGCAATAGAGGTGTGCTCACTGGTGTGCCTTTATTGGCCAGAAAATCACAACAGGTGAAAATAAACTGGAACTTGTAACTTGATTTTTTATTTTCCTCCTAGTTGAAGGTATTTTTTGCATTACTCATTGTGGCTCTTTCATTAAGCTAAATTATTTGGATGCCTTTAAGTATGCAGGCTGACATGGTGAGGCAGTGAGACCGGACCTCCAGGCCCACCAAAACTCCCACTGCTCCAGAGGAAATAGCTCTGAGAGCATCTGTGCTTGGAGTTGCTTCCGGAATAACTATTTTGCTGTCAGCCCCACAGCGATACCTTTATTCCCCAGCTCTCAGTCCAGATGAGGAATGAGCGGTGAGCTCAGAACTCTAGAAAGAGAGGTTTGCACTGCAGAATGGTGCTTAAGAATGAATTTATGCCACAATACCCTTTCCAGAATTTCCTAGCTTTAGTGCAAGGGAAGCAAAGGGGGCTCCTTGCACGGCTCTCTGTGCCAGCTAAACCTGCAGTAATTCTGCATTTGACTATACTCCTTGGAAAGAACAAGAACTATTTTGGTTGCAAAATGAATTTTTCATAGGAACAGAAAGAGACAAATCCAGGAGCCTTGACTTGCCTGTTAAACTGGCCGATCCCCAACCGCAGTTCCCAGCAAGGACAGAGGGGATTTAGCTGCACACAAACTTCACGTTTTGGCCCCAAGGGTCTATTGATACCTAAAAAGAAAACAATCCTCTCTGCCTCCAAAGCAGGCGCATTTGGGAATCAAGAGGAATTCTGAAAGCTCCTAACGAAGGGAAACATTTCTATGGAGAAACTCCTCGGTGCGCACAAATTAGAACTGGACAAAAACAAAGCTCTGGAGGGTTTTATGCAACAGTAGCCAAAACCTTGAAAGAAAACATTGTTAAAGGTTTGTATATTCTCTTTTCTTTTTGGGGACGGTTTCTTCTGGAGTGGCCTACATTCTCAGGCCTCAATGCTCCCAAATTAATTGCTTTGCGTCCTCTTCCCTCCCCCCATCCCCTTTTCTTTCTCTCTCTTTAGCTTAGTCTCAGGCCGGTGAAGTCTTGGCCGGGACTCGTAATGAACTGGCAGAATGATAAAGAGATGCTGGGCTGGAGGGAGGTGGGGGACCGAAAGCCTGCTAATAAGACCAGGATCTCCTACTTACGCTGTGCCCCACTGCGGGGAAGCCATTAAAGACCCACAGAATAGAAGAGAAAAGGAAGAAAGTTCTTACAGAGAGACCTCCCCTCCCCAGGCCCTCTCTAGCACTTTTTCAGAACAGAGCCCTCAACATGGCTAATCCCTCCACCGCTTAATGAACTACAAGCTTCCCTTTCATTCGGACAAAAGTTTCTTTCCTTTCTCCGGCCTAATCGCAGACAAATGGTCCCCCCACCATGATGCCTGTTAAAAACTCATTCCCTTTTTTGAGGCTGTGAGGCAGGAGGAATGCCACTGGCAAGAATAGGTACCCTTGAAATGAGTTCCTTCTGCACTTCTGAGAGATAAGTGGGAGATGACATTGGAGCTATAATGGAAAAAATATTTTCACAAGGCAGCATCTGTTGTTTCAGTGGATGCAGCCCCATTTTTGTTCCAGAATGCTTCTGTGCATCTGTCTATATCTTTTCTGTCAGTGAAACAATTACCTCCCGCCTGCCCTCTCTCTACACACACATATTTTACCGCTAGGAATGCTGTATGGCCACACAATAAAGCTGCCACAGCCTGTACCGAGTTTCGGAC
Source organism: Rhynochetos jubatus (assembly GCA_027574665.1). Taxonomy (NCBI): domain Eukaryota; kingdom Metazoa; phylum Chordata; class Aves; order Eurypygiformes; family Rhynochetidae; genus Rhynochetos; species Rhynochetos jubatus. The sequence goes on along the minus strand of CM050651.1, from coordinate 48,192,301 downwards.
AGACAACCTACTGCAAGAAAGAGTTATTGGTTTGCTTCCAAAATTAAAGAGTAGGCATGACTTTTAAAATGTATTATTCCACAATGCATGGGGACGAGCTCAAATATTGCTATTTCCATAAAGGAAAAGGAAGATATGCTATCTAATTGAGTATAAAAAAGTTGAGCATCCAAATTTAATTTTGGTATATAGAATTATCCTTGTTTCAGGATAATAAAGAGGCAAAGCACCTTGCATTTGCAGCTCTCACTTCTGCTGAGCAACAGTGAAACAGACCATTTATTTTAGTGCTTAACCTTCCAAGTGTCTTGTCTTGGATTACTTTTTAGATGACCATTCAAAGTCGATTTCCTCAAGTTTATAAAATACACCAGTACCAGAGCTGGGAATGTACCAGGTCTGCCAAGCCTCCCTCCAGAGAGCCGTGTCCTCTGTCTCACACTCCTGTGTGGCAAGAAGATTCATAGACTTTAAAGCAAGTAGGGACTGTTTGAACATCTAATCTGGACTCCCATCTAGTCAGAGCTGCTGTATTTGGCAAAAACATTTTCCAGGAAATCTTTCAGAAATAAGCTGCAGACACCAAAAGATGGAAAATCCATTCTTTCCCTCGGCAGTTTGTCCCAGGGGTTTTTCACCTTCCCTGTCTGGTTAATTTTTACCTTGCTTTTGTGTAGACTCACTTTTTAGCTCTCATATCGTCTTACACCTTTCTTTTTCCAAATTAAAGAGGTTTTTAGTATCCTGTATCTTCTGCCCATGAAGTACCTGCACACTGCAATTAAGTCACCTCTCAATCTTCCTGTTGATAGGGTATACAGCTGGAGTTCTTTAAATCTCTTTTCTTAAGGCCTTATCTTCATGTCTCACTAGATTTCACCCACAGTTATTGTGTGTTTTAAAGAGGGGAAAAGAAGTCTGTGTATGAATTAGATGAGCAGCTGTATATCAATTAAGACCAAATGCTCACAATGGGTAAAAGTTTACATCAATGAGCAGGTCAAATAAGACCCAAAGTATGTCTCTTGGGCATCACACATTCAATGTTTCCTTGCCTATTACAAACCATCACAGCAACAGTAACTACAGTTTCCTAACAAGTCCTTGTCTAGATAGCCAGAATTTTGGATATGTCACCAGCAGCCTACAGAGCCTGTCTGGGAACTCAGACATATTTTTCCCTGTAGGATTCCCAGCATGTCTTTCTCCTGCTCTGCTCTCCTGTCACTGTTCTTCTGCCTGTGCTCTGGATAGATCCAACAAATGTAGAAGCAATCAAAGAAATGACAAGTAGGAACACTAACACAATCAGAGCTGCGCGAAGTGATCCCACATCACCGTGTACTGCACAGAAGCTGAAACCCTCTGGTGCAAATAGGAGCTCTGTGGCTTTGAGTCCACCTTGAAGCACCACATTTATCTAAACTGAGGGTGATGACACACATTTGGACCAACAAGGCTTAAAACTGAACTAGTAACAGTTATACAGAATCAGGAAAATGCATTTTTGACAGAAGAGGTCTCATTTAAGGATATTTCCCACTACTACACCACTGAATTATGGCTCTCTTATGAGCGGCTTTCCCTGTTCAAGTGGCAGAGCTCCCCCAATGTCTGGGTTACTCCAGGCTTTTGCAAAAGTAGCACAGAGCTTATCATCACTGACTTGCAGCAGAGTTCACACTGCAGTCTAGGTGAATCTTTGCCAATGCCTGTAAAGCACCTAGGATGTGAGAAGTGACAAGTATTAGTACTTTCAATCACACATTTCTGACTCTCCAGAGCAGGCTCAGTTTCAAAGGGCTGGCTTCAGCCCTCGTTTCTCTCAAGCTTGTCTGCCCATCAGTACTTGCAGGGTCAGGCATCAGAGGAAGGGACTTCTACCCAGCAAATCAAGCAGCTACAAAACAAAAGGAATCCCGTTCAATTATTTCCAGCAAGCGGATTAAGCAATGAAAGCGACATACGAGTCCTTTGTGCGGTATTTTTGCAATTATGTTCATTTTTCCTACATTACTAATACGCTACTAGAAACCAGACACCATGCCCAATAATGTGAAAACATGACAAAAGAATGGAGCCAAGATGGGGAAGAAACAGAGTGGAAAATGCAAACCAGTAAACTATTCCTCTTTGCAAATGTTAAGTACTAGCAAGGGCATATTATAGCTGGGCCCCCAGACTCACACAGCAATGAACTCAGAGCAAAGCAGCAGATGGTGGTGCAGCAGATTAGAAATTGCTACTGACTGCCTGTCTGGAGAGCTTTGCTTGGGATTACAGATTTGGGGGTAGAGCAAAAACCTTTAGAGAGAGACATCAAAAGGCAGGGATCCTTGAAACGGGAAGGGTCCAGGCTTCACAAACCCTTCACATCTCTGCCAGTGTGGACTCTCCCCTGCCCGTGTTGCAGAAGGCAAGTTTTATGAATGTGTTACTAGAAAAAGTAACTAGATCATGTTACTGTTGTGAATCAGTGCAGCTGCACTGGCACCAGCAGATCTAAGTCAAAATGTACTATCTGAGATTCAGCTTTCAGAAACTGGGCAAAAATGGATGAAGGTAACCACCTTGTGATGAGCTTACAAAGGCATGAGAAAATGAAAAAAACCCCACCATGGACTATGTGTGTCCTAGAAGGGAACACTAGAAATTGATTGCTTTCTTGGTTTTTATTTTTTAAAGACCACTTGCATACTCTGACCAGGTAGGACTGAACAGTTCTGACTGGTCTCCTAGTCTTTGTCTGTCCTTCTGCAGAGCCTGGTGTGCAGTGTGCTGAACTCTCGATATCTCACAAGGATTCAGTGTGCTCAGACTTCTAGTACAGAAACATACTTGTGGTGGGAGAGTTTCGAGTATACCAAAGTACTCATGCAGTGCTCCTTTCTGCAAAGATCAACCATTAATTCTCCTTAATCCTTCTATACCTGTTGTCTCACAGGTATGGTATAGTTGTAGAGTGACGCATTAGCATTTCCCCATTAAAGTGCCACTGCAGAGCAATAGTTTTCTCCTAAAGTGCTGATAAAAAGTGATGTACAATATCTGAGGAATTACCAATTTTACTGTTGACTGCTTGGAAAAGTAACTGCAACAGAGCTACTGAGAGCTGAGAGCATTGCAGCGCTCTTTAGTGTGGAACAAGTGTCTTAACAAACTATTTCATTCAGAATTTCATTCACAAGGTCATCCTCATGTTAAATGGTTCTCAGTTAAATTCCTGTTAACTACCAGCTGCTACTAGTTTATCACTGCATCTCTAACTACAAGGTGACAAACAACAGACCTAAGCAGGAACCCAAGAAAGCAAAGGAACTGACTTCAAACTTTACTGGATTTAGCCTTTCCCTTGTGTGACCAGAGGTATTTTCCAAAGCAACAGTTAGATGAAAGCTTGGGAGGAGATCTACTGTATCAGGATGGGCAAATGTGCATGTATGCATATATTTATCTCTGCAGTCCTCCCAAGGACTCATAGTGCCTTCTGCAGAGGGATACAGTTTCTTCACTGGGTGATGTCCAAGCATCAGCTTCTGTCATTGGCTTTAACTAATGAAACCTTCTGACAATAAACCGCAGCAAGCTGCATGCCGCATCCGTCGTGCTAAACCAGTGTGTGTTTACACACGCATTTTTGAAAGCACATTTTCCTTGATGAGCCTGTAATTCGACTCAGTGGGTCAGTGCAATATGTGCTAACTGGGATGGGAGAGTCCTTCATGGTATCATTCACATGGCTAAAGATCTGAAGCAAATCTATTACACACATTATGTTATTCCAGATATTTAGCTGTGGAAACAAGATCAGGACCTGGCTTATGATCACAAGAAAAATATTCCTTATGACCTTTGTCTTCCATGAGTGAGGGGAAAAATCTGCCACTTGAACATACATAGTACATACTGATATAGATTTTAACCTGGACCAAAGAGGACCTAATGAGGGAGCCAAATTAAATAAGTATTTTACAGCAGTTCAGATTTGGGGCTCCAGTTGTCAGTCCAACCAAATGTTCATCTCTTTCTATTCCAGCATCTTCCAGCCAAGGCAACACAGGATTCCCAGTTTCTCTTGAGAATGTAAAGTTCCAAGTAGCCTTGGAGTTTTATTATAAAATACCTACATACATACACTATAGAACTCATCTTTGCCCCAGCATGACCCCATTTAGTTGATGAGAAAGTATCTTCATAAAATACTTTTTAAAAAGGAGTGAGAAAGGGAATATCCTCCCACAAATACTGCCCAACACTCACGAAGGAAGCCCAATCCCCTGCAAGGTAGCTGCCCCTGTCACAGAAGACGAATAGAAGGAGATGAAATACCTGTCTAGTTGAGCACTGACTCTTTAAAGCTGTGTTTGACATGAACAAAACCGTTTCTGAGCACCTTAGTACAGATGCTCAGAAAGCTGGCATTTTCATAACATCTTTTTCAATCAAATAAGATTTTTCTGGGAAATAAATAAAGCACACAGACTGCCCTAAGTCTTTCTCCGAGAAGACTGGTGACATGAGCACCAAGACGTGTCACCATTTGCTGCCATGGGGGACAGTTAGTGGGTCAGGCCCTGCCACTGATACTATGCAGTGTACCCCACCGACGCACGCTGAGATCTGTGGGAAGGGAGCAGTCAGGGTTTATTGCCATTTGCATGAGGAATAAACTCTGATTAGACTGGCCAAGGCAAACGCTGGCCTGCCCTCCTGCCTGCCACAAAGGTCAGGGCTGGTGGGGCCAAGCCAAGTGCTGGCTGTCATCTGCTGAACCCGTGCCATTCCCCACACAGATGAGGCTCTGCTTTTCCAATATGCAGCTATGGCCAGGCCTGGCAGAGGCTTTTTGCTGGTAATGCCAGGACTTTCTCCTTGGCTTGGCTTCTCCCATTTGGATGGGAGTCATTTTTAGCGGCAGACAGGCTGACGCCTGATGAGGGCTGTCCTGCAGGCAGGATGCAACCCCTTGTCAATGACCAAGGGCTCCCTTTTCCCTTACCTCTGGGTCCACACTCCAACCCCAGAGACAGAAAAGAGACAAGCCCATGGTCCTTGGAGTGCTGGATCTACCTCTTGCCATTCAGAAGATGAACGCAAGAAACATGGTCACTCCATCACTGCAGACAAGTCTATAAAATAGCAGAGCTGGCAAAGTTTCTTTTTAAGCTGGTGTTCTTTGTAATAAAGGCAAAAGAAATCTGTTAAACTAAAACTCCAATTATAATGGGTTTTTTACATCAAAAGAGAATTTAGTAGCTTTGTTGCTTTCACAATAATAATAAAAAAAGAATCACTTCTCAGGAGACAAATTAAATATTTGTCTTCTTTGCTGACAGAAAGGGTGAGGTTTCTCTCATCTGCTGCACAAGTAATTTGTGCAGAATCCCCTCGTGTAACACTATCCCTCTCCACCATCAAAGCTGTGTGGGTAGAGTTTAATCACTGCCCTTACTTGCTCTGCTTACAAACCTTGCCTTAGAAGACAGGTCTCCCTTCAGAGATGGATTTTACCATCAAATCCCTCTTTTCAATGCCACACCCACTGCACAAGATCACAAAGAAAGGGGATTGTTTAAACACAAAACCACAACTGTTTGATCACAGCAGTGTTATCACTTATGAATACTGCAGAATCTTTCAAATCTCCAGGTATTCATGTAAGAAATAGTTAATTTCTGCTCCATGTCACACTGAACTATTATTACCTCTTCACTAGAGTTGACTTAAACTCAGAAAATGAGAATGGCACTTATATACATAACACATATAAATAGACTATACTCCCCTTTATACGCTTTAGAGATCTACTTAAAGATTTTCCCAAGCCAAAAGCCAGGATCTAAAACATCACAGGTTGTGAAAACATGTGGATCCAACAGAATTTATGCCAGTCTCCAGTAACATATCAAGAGGATACCCTGCAGCACAAAAATTAGGGACCCCATCCCCATCTGAACCAAACATAAATTCTAGCAGAGTCCTTCCTTCGGGCCAAATGCCTTTTTAGAACATTGATTGTGTATTATTTCTGATGCAAGCACAATGCAAATCTCTAAGTTCATTGAACTAAAAAAGAAAGATGGAGAAATTTGGGAAAGAAATGTACAAAATATCTTGAAATAAATAACTTCATGGCTATAGCCTAGTGACCTTTACAAAGACGTACGTTAAAAGTGTGCAAAAGTGACTAACACAGAGCTCTTGAGGCAACTTGGAGAATGGAACAAACTGAAGAGCACAGAAAAATGTAATATTTCTGCTCTATGGAAAATTCTGACATTTCAACATTTGTTTTATATCCTGGGTCTAAAATGTTGACACATTTTAGTGTTTGTCTAATGGACCAAAACATGAACCTGTTGCATTTTCATGTTGCCAAATAAAACAAAACATACTAATATTTTCAAAAATTAGATGCATTTTAAAAGCCTAAAATGCCTTATTTCTCATTATGTTGACACTAGACTGCCTTCTCCTCCTCTTGCACTTGCTTTATGGGACCTGTAGTTCCTGGCCATAGTTCATTTCTAACAGGTATGCAGAATGACTGATTCTTGTGATGGATCAAACAAGTTTGGACAAGAGATATAGGCATTGTATTACAAAAATAGCTCACGGGAACGAATGTAAGACTAAACTGCTAGAAGGTGCTTGCTGCATTAATGAAAGCAACTTAATACTTTATTCAACTGACTCAAAACAATGTAAGTAGAGTCAGAATCAATAAAACAAAATATTTCAATTTGAATCACGCATACTCAAATAAAATTTCTTTGGGATTTTCCCAACAGAAGAACTGATGTTTTTGGCATAATCAGAAGTTTTCTGAATTAATGGATTTATAATTTTATGGAAATTCCATTTTCCATTAGAAAACGTCTCGGGGGAAAAGTGTCCAAATAGCTTTCATAAACATTGTTGGTTGAGGCAACAACCATCTTGCTGTTCATTGGACGCTGGCTAGTACCATAGGGTCCCAGTTTGTGTTGGGGCTTTTAGATGTTACCTTATTACCAACATCATTAAATATTAGAAGACATATACTCATTCTGCCTTCTTTTGTAACAGGTTTTTTTGGTTTCTCGTTGCATATTTCTTTAATCTCCAAGCTGTAAGTCAATTTCATATTCATGAAGTTTCTTGCATTGCCATGTAAAGAACTCGTCCTTGGATCACAAATGAGGCTGGCAAGGCTTACTACCCCTGGCAAAACTTTACTGAACGTGGCTCAAATGTCAAATTTACTATGAAAACACCCAGAAAAGAAGCCTCACATTGATTTCTTGTACTTCACCAACACACCACCAAATAGGTCTTCTCCTGTGGCTAGCAATTCATAGGCAGGCAAATAAATGTTTCATGCTGGGTTTTACTCTCATGGCACACGCCTAGTCCTCCAGGCAAGAGAAGTTATTTTCTTGGCCTAGGGGAAAGTATTTGACAGTAACTGATCAGGACGAATGGCTGCTGAGTGCCTCTCCAAGTCGGTGACAAATGGTAACACATCACCCAGAATCTGTACTACCGCAGCTTAAAACACATTAGGAAAATAGCCCGATCAATAAATCCTCAATGAATGCACTAGCACATTGCTGCGTTATCACGAGTGGAAATAACAAATGTGTCACTCCAGTGATTGTTTGATGTGAAATCATGTGGAACGCCTCATTTGGAGAGCAGCCCAGTCGGCCTCTCTGAAACCGATCCCCCTCGCGCCATGTTAACGAACACCGGAGCGTGAAATCCAACCTCGCATCTGCGCTGCTGCAATCTCATTTTGTGCCCACTACGTGTCAGCGTCTGTTTTTATTTTCTGGCACCTTGAGCAAGTGTTAGAGACTCTAAATAATAAGTGACACGGGGACACTTTGCTAGGAGTGAGCACCTGGACTGGAGCATGGCATTCATTAAACCTCAACACATTCAGTCTCTGCACTCTTTTCAGTTCCTTCCTTTCTTTCCCTTACCACACGATTACTCATGTGCCTACTGGCAATGTGAGAAATGGAAATATAGTATGCCCCACTGGCCTAACAACTGGACCATGATTCCAGCAAACTCTCCTCCTTCTTTGGTCCCTTTTATCCTTCCTGCATGGCACATTTAATAAAAACCACAGGCACACCTTGGTCGGCTTCCTCATTAGAGAAGATTAGGCACTTATTTTTCTTCACTGCATTGAAGCCAGGGATACCATACACAGGTGCAGTCAAGCTAAAAGGGTATGTATGCTTTGCTTTAGATGAGAAAACAAATTCTAGGGGAAGTTAACTGCATCTCCACAGCTTTTTAATATGCAAAAATCCTGAATTTTTGATGCACATCTTCCAGGAAGCTGAACTTCAGGGTAGGTAAAGAACAGTCTGCACCATGATGGGTTTGAGACTTTTTAGTGCTCTCTCTTTTATCCTGTGTGGCTACTTAACTTACCACCAGATGAGTCAACAGAAACAGAAAGTTGCAAAAGAAGATGCATGTATTGTAACATGTGAGTGATCAGGAAGTTGCCAGTGCTCATCCTCCCCATAGGATTTGTTGAATTAAACATTTACTATCCTCCAAAGAGAAAGCTGAGTCTGGAAGGGCGGAGGGATTATAATGGCTGTACCATACTGCACAGGGTAGTGCAGGACAAACTAAGTATTTCCAAACCATGTGAAGAAGGAAGAGAGATTTATAACCTTTACCTACAGCAAGCTAAGTCTGATGAGCTAAGGATGGGCCGACCATGAGGATTTTTCATAGAGCATCTACTTTCATTGGCAGACCATCCACTGACATTAAGGAGCAGTCATTGCCTTTGCTAAGTCTCTAGTCATAACTTTTGTGGTTTTGTGGATTTTTTTTAAATCTTTCCAGGGATTACTTGGAGCATTTACCTGGGCACCCCACACAGCCTGAACTACCTAGTGGCAAAAAAATGTCTTTGCTAAAATCATGTGTAACAGTAATACTAAAATATTAAGAAACAGCATACATTACACACACATACATATATACAGGTTCCCTGAAAAACAGGGAGAAGATTGATGTTGAAGAATGTCATTAGCCTTTAAAAAACAGAGTCTGCAAAAAACTCCAGTTAAAGGAGTGAAACACCAGGGACTCATCAAGCCAGAATCAATAAAGTAGCATTTAAAAATCCATTTCCAGTTCAGGATAATCCTGTTGCTATTTGGAAAAGGAAAAACCATCAGTGGTAGCACAGAAAAGACAGAAGCAAAAGCAAACTGTGGAGACTCTGTATCCTGAGAAGTGACTGTTAGAGCATAAACTGCATCGACCACTGAATAGGCAACCATTCAGAAGGTCTATGCAGTCAGTGTGCATATATCTGAGGTTGGAAGAATGCAAAGCTTCATTGTGAGACTCAGCCTTCAAAAGTAGAGACTTTAGGACAACCAGCTCAACTTTAATACTCAGGCAAAAACTGCAGAGAAAACAGCAAATGCATTATTTGTATACAAGGACAATACTACATAGCAGTGGATAGGTGATCTGAGTATATACACTATAGCATCTGAAATAGAATTCTGGGTCCAGACTCAATGTCATGGCTCAAAAATTAAATGAAAAGAATGAAGGGGGGAAAAAAAAGTACAAAAGGGAGCCAAAAACAATTAAGAGAGCAGGAGAAAATGCTTGTAAATGTTACTCAACACATCCTAATAGGTAGAAAAAAGGCTGAAAAGTGTCTTAAACCCACTTAAAAGATTTTACTACATAACCAAATCATAAAATTGTGGCCTCTGCAATCTTGGTGAACCAGGCAAAATATAAGCCAGTGGCTGGCAGTGGAATTCAGCAAATGGCAAAGGAGAATTTGCAACAGCAAAATGTTTTTACATGTCATTCAGGAGCATCTTCAAGCCCTTGAGTAAACAATTTTCCAACATTTTCCTGGACATGTACACAGACATAGAGCTGTAATATGGTACTGAAGAAGTCAGCTGTTTTTCACAGCAAATCTTTCATGAATTCCTAAACCTGTCATTTTTCATTAACTTTAATCTTGGCAGGTAGCAATGTTTAACCCTACTTTCTTAGAAAAAAAAAAAAAAGAAGAAAAAAGAAAAAAAGAAAACCAATAACCAAACCTAAATATTTCACCATTTTTCCAAACAAAAGGAACTAATGTAGTGTAGGTAGCAGTTGTGATGACATTTGAGATTATACTATAATCCAGTTTCAATCTTCCAGCTGGAGAGTGGAGACTGGAGGGTTTGAAATCTGTGAAGCTATTTGATTTTAAAGGCTTAACAGGCAAATAAAAGGCAGTGTAGGCCAATGACACCAAATTTGCTGCACAGTCTGTAGTACCCTGGATCAGATTTTATACGTGTCCTCCGTTTGCTTACTCTGATATAAACAGTTACAGCAAACCAGAAATATGTGCTGTCTGTGCAAGATGGACTGGAATTCTGTCCTTGCTCACGTCTGATCTGTTCACACAGAAGTCAGCAGGATCAGCCAAAGGAAAAGTTCTCAGGACAGAAGGTATTTAACAACAACAACAAAAAACCCTAAAAAAATTTCATCATGTAGGAGGAAAGGTCATGGAGAGCAGAGTATGCATCTTTATATTCTTTGTATCATATTGTAGTGGGCAACTAGCTCTTGTCCACTAACTTAATCAGGAAGACATATTTTAGAGAGTGACAAGTAAGAATGAATACAGTCAGTCTTGTTTTCACCCCAGGACACAGAGATTGGGTTTGGATGTCTTTTTGAATCATTCATTTGCCAGGCAGAATGGGAGCCTGAGGGCAGAAGGCTTCAAAAAAGAAAAAAATGTATATCCTAACAGTCATCTAAAATATAGGGCTACATTGTAAGCTAGTGTAATTGAATGTAACCTCACTAATGAGAAGGAGCATCTATAGTATAAACCAGAGGAAGATCTGTCCATGACAAAATGAAATTGTGCCCTTAGTCACATCTGATCTATTCACAAAAATATGCATGCCTTCTGGGGTAAATTTTACTATCTGCTCAAGTTTGTTTAGGGAGTATGAGCAGCTATGTGGCTGGGAGAACCAGGAGGGGCAGAGGGAGTGATCTGACATAAAAAGCACTACATCATTAAGTATTTTCAGGAGCAAATTCCACCCTCAGTTGCACAGAGGACAATTAACCCTCTCCAGAGCTCTGCTCCAGATGATCGATCCAATACCCAGTTTTCACCACTTTTGTAGCAAAACTCCTGGTAGAGCCATGCTCTCCAAACATTGCGTTGTCATGAAACAGGAGCAACTTTGCTGGAATGACCATCATGGTCATTCTACCATACAGCTGAGCTGCCTTCAAGGGGAACACAATTAGAAATAAGAGAGAAGTTATCTGTCATGAGTGGCAGCGTGCTCCAGTTCAGAGCAAATTCCTTGTCATTTACGTATTCAGCTCTATGTGGTTTTAACCTTAGCATAGTCGCTGCTAAGTCAATAGTAACAGAAGGGGGCAGGGGGGGAGGATGATTTATTTTTCCTTCTTGCTGCTGCAGAGCAACTGCATATTTTCCTTGTCAACAGCTGTGGTTCATATACACTACAGAGATAGGCAAAAAGCAGAAAAAACCCCACCCAATAAACAAGATGTAGGACTCTGAGGAATAGTTATTACATGCTGAGCATGCCAATATAATGTTATTCGTAGTCGCCTCTGTAGGTCACTAAAGATTCCAGCGTCCTTTGTCCAAAACAGTTGCTCTTCCCCAGGAGTCTGTGCAAACCCTAGTCTTTCTGCCATACTGCCAAACCCCGACGGAGGCATTAACCAAGGAAGGGTGAACAATACCACTTGTGCACCTAGCTGAAACGCCTCTGCTCTTCACACCAAATTACCACTTCTGTCTACTCTCTTTCTTTGTATCCCTCTTCCACGCTTCTTTTCTGCTGCCTTCCACATGACTACTCATGTCTGTAATCCCTTTCCAGTCCCAGCCCTCTAATGCCTTCCACACGCTTCTGCTGGGAGGTTTTACTGACGTTGGAGTCCACAGGGACATGTAATCTCCACACTGACAGACAGTGACAGACAGTGACACTCCTACTTCCTTTTCACCTTCTCCACACACAGCATCTTGCTTATGGCTTAGGATATTGGAAGCTCCAAGAGGACAACTCTGACTATACTCCCTTTTAGCATAAAGGCTCACAACCAAAGACAGTGAATCTGCTGTGTCTATCCCAGTCACCTCTTCGTAACAGTAAACAATCATCCAGTCTGTCCCAACAGCAAATTAAACACAAAAATCTAAACTGCGACAAATGTCATGGCACAAGAATGCCATTTCAGCTACCACAGCTCAGCTGATGATGGGTAGCTCATTAAATGGTGATCGCACCAGCATTGTTCGACCATAGCCTGGGATTTTAGGCTGGTTGAATTTAGCTGTAAATTCCCTAACACCTTACTGGCATGAAAATACAAGCTTATCCATACTAAGCCCTCTGCCTCAGCTTTCTTCTGGGTAGGATAGCAAATATTGCCAGCTGTCCACCAACACAAAACACATAAACACATTGCTGACATACACCCTCACACACCATCTAACCCGAATGAAAAATGTATTCAAAGAGGTAGGACTTTACTCTAGGTCTTGACTTTACTCTAAAAACTGTCTTGAAGTATTTTGGCATTTTCCAAGAAAGCTGATGTCACAGTTTCATGACAGAAGCTGTTCACTGAAACGTTGATTAACATTTATGTTCTGATAGTGTCTCAAAAAAGACACTGTTAGGTCCCCACAGACTGCAGCACTCTCTCCAAAAGCATTCAGCCTACTGAAACACCAACTCATTTTACTTGGCTGGAGTTGGGCGAGACAAGAAATTAAGTTCAATTATTTAGAGTTCCAGTGAAATCCAAACTAACCCATATATCCAAGCACTTTTGAGATGAATTTTGTCTTTAGAGGAGCTCAGCAGGAGTTAACACCAGTAGAAAGAATAAAATTTGGCTTTCCACTGTCTTATTTTCACCAGAGAGAAGATTTGGTTTTTTTGAGGAATAGTAACACGGTATCTGAGCTTCTTACAGAAACCATGCTATCCAAGTTTTTCAGTCTGAGATCTCATTTCATGCATGTAATACTGGTTCCATAAAAGGCTCTTGGAGAAAATCATGTTACAAATACAAACGTATCAGGAACAGATGCAGTCCTGCAGAATACCAGCTATTCTCAGGTAGAAGACTAAGCATACAGAGCACACAAAACAACTTTAATAGTCATCTTCATAAATAAATAAGAGAAAATAGTCAGCAATGGTCACAGAGGTGCTGCAGTCAGGCTGAAACCTGCTTTCAAACTAAACACTGTGGAAAAGTGAGCAGCATTGCTGGCATTTCTACAATGCAGGTTGGAAGGAACACTATAACCATTGATTGACATTTGACTCCTTCCAAATAACCTTCAGGAGTTGCACAAAAACAACATCTCTCTGCACCCACTTTCCTTCCACTCCCGCTCCCCAGAGAAGTGCGTTACATGCTCCCAGATGGACTGAAGTTTGATATTGGCAGCCACACCAATGAGAACAACAAAACACAGAAAACCTTGCTCTCCTGGGCTATGCCTACGTGTCTGGAGCCAGATACTTTCCTGCCTGGCTTTCACAATGCCTACTTCTCTTTTGTTGTGCAGCATGTCTTACACAAGGAACTGCGTATCTGCTTTCATTCTCAAAGAAAGATCACCCACAGAGTGGGACCTCCATGTGCCTGGAGGGAAATCTTTCACTTGGTGCATTTTATGAGGGCTATCTTCCAGTTTGCACAGCAAACATATGGCCTGATCATTCAAGTCAACAGAAAGGCTCCTCTTGACTTCTATAGGCTTTGGTTCTTGTTGCTCTGGAGAGCAAGGAACTGTAGTCTTCATAATAAGGCCCTGGGCCAAAAATAGGGTTGCACACATGACACGACTCTCACCCCAATCTCATTCTCATCTCCCACCTGCTTCTACAGGTCACGGCTTTGTAGCCACAGGAAGATGTTTACATCATGGTCCTATTGACACAGGTCAGAGTTCAAGGAATCCCAGTAAATCATGAGTCTAAATAGGGTAGGGCTGGAGCTGGGTGAAGGAGAGAGGGGAAGTAATGAGAACAGAACCATCTCTTTGAAGAGGAACAAATGTGAATGTTTACAGTCCCCCTGGTGCACTCTCCCTCTCCTGAAAACATGTTCAGATGCTGGTTGGCTAATCTACTTTCTGAGAAGTTGTGCTGAATGGCAAGGAGCCCTATTCATACCATCAGCAAGATCTTAGCCCATGCTTCAGTTTACCCTGCAAAAATCCTAGTGGCATGGAAGGGAGCCAGTGCATTAACCCTGTATTTTCACATGTGCTGTACCAAAGAGACTGAACTATGCATTGTGTATTCCCAAAATGTCAGTGAAATCAGACAGGCCCAGCACACAGTGAGATTCTTCTCAAAAGGGAAAAGGCAAAAAAAAAAACCCAACCCACCAAAAACCAAGTTAGTAAACAGGACAAGGCATGTCTCTGCACTAAACCACAGTACTTAGTTCAACAACCTTTCACAAATCTTCATTTATCACTAATCTGAAGGCAACTTCTTTTTCCCCATCAGAGTATGCATGATCTGGCTCCTTTATACTACAACATTTGTTTTTTCTATGCAGTTTAGAGGATGTTGAAGATAGTCCCACTGGCTGTAATTACTGCAAAGTACATTAGCACTTCACCCTGTTATTCACTGATTTCCTCTGCCTCATTAAGCCTCCAGGAGTGTCTGACGAGACGTTTAATTACAATTGAGTGCAAACTGATAATTAGGCCTTGTGATTCTTTTGTTCATCTGTTGATCAGTAAATGGTAAAGTCAAGGGACTGATGGGGAAAGTCCAGGACAAAATGAGTGGAAGAGCAGTGAGAAGGGAGAGTTAATGTCCAGGTGTGGGACATTGATCCAGAAAAATCAAATTTCACACTAAGATCCATGTAGCAAGGGTGGATGCTGTATCAGAAATGCTTGACCTTTCTTCTTTTTAAAAACAGTCCACATCTGAAAGACATCGCAAAACCATTTGTGAGCCAGGACAGTCCTGTACATGGGGGTAGGCTTCTAAAGCGAAGTATGATCTGCCTGCCGTGTTCTATCCATTTAGCAAACATAATCCAGCCTGTCTTCAGCACAGCCTCTTTACTGATGCCTCATCTACGCTAGAAACATTATACTCACATAGCTTTATTTGCTGGACTGTTCCTTGCTCAAACAGACACAGAAAATAATCATATGGACAAAATCCTGTTATTCCTAGTAAAAACGATTTAAACCATCTGAGCAGCTGGTCCCAGGCTTCATTTTCTCTGCAAGAAAGTCCCAGCAGAGATTTACACAAAGAAAGGGATCCCCAGGTAAAAGCAACGCTCATTTGGCTTCCCAGACATAGCCTTGGCTGATACCACTTTTATTATATGGCTGTTCCAGTGAAGAACAGAGTATTAACAACATGGACAGTCAGCCTCCCACTTCTGTAGCTTTCAGTAAGATCTCCAACTTAAGCCCTTCTAAGCCACAAATATTGCTCCTGACCAAGCTTCTTCACAAACAGCAAAGGCAGCTATTGCATTTTGGAGCAGACAGTGGTGGCCTAACTTTGCTGCTCTAAAATCATAAAAATCCTCGCCCACAGAAGCCAAATGGTTTCTGTCTTGAGGCAATCACAGAAAAGTCTGTGGGATCAGAATCCCTTCCCTACATAAGCTGTACATTTAGATGTCAGCTGAAGATCAAAAAAGATCCAGAAACATCTATGCTGACCGCCTACCTATCACACGGCATGCTGCATTGCCTACATCCTTCACTGGAAACACAAAAGTCTTTAGTTAACACAATTTCCAACTTTCAGACAAGTACATCAAGCACAACAGTGAAGGCCCAACCACTGACTTGCTTTCCAGGCCCCAGTGAAGAAGAGGGTTAATTGAGTGAGTTAAGACCCAGTGCTAGCAACGTCCCTGACTGCAAACACACACACACGAAAAGCTATCTTGAGAGTTCCCTGCCAAAACCCCTAAGAAAAAATTCCTGGGTCCTACTCTGGCAATGAAAGGGTCTTGCCACGTGACAAAGAATTTTAACATTTTAAGAATTTTAAATTCTTTTAATTCTCAAATTAAGAATCTCACCAACGCAGGATCACAGTCATTGTAACGACTGCCTTTTTTGTTACTTATTATTTATTCTGTGGCTATTGCTCAGGGACTCCATTCAGACCAGGAGACACACGGGCAAGGAACACAAAGTGCAAGGTGACCTGGATATGCAAAAAACCAACCTTATGTCTGGCATGTAGGCTTTGAGTCGTCATTATTATTTTCTTGTTAGGTAACTAAATGTAAGATGCAATGGGATCCGTCATCCTTCCTGGCGCCTGCCTAGCCACACAAGTGATAAGCAACACAGCCCACAGTTTTGCTTTTAGTAGGGGACATGCACAATCCCTTTCCCTGACTACCTGGAACAATATACTTCAGTCTTATCTGCACAGGAGCACAGCATCACGTTAGCAAACATACTTGTTAGCACAACATTCAACATAATTTGTCCTTCTGAACAATAATTATCGCTTTTAAAAACACATTAAGTGACCTCAGATATTTCACAGAAACTTGTTAATGAGTCGTTAAAACATTTAACTGTGTCTTGGCTCAGGCCCTCTGGAAAGTCAAGGACAAGCTTATCTCTCTACCTGCAAATGACTTAACTATCTATATTTTTTAAAAAAAGAGTTGGTTGTAATATTTGGTTGCCGAATTCTCTGCTGCTTTCTGTTCCACGTACTCTGAGGCAGTAAGCTGCTGCAGGTATTTTTGATGACCCTCAATGAGAGGCAGTCCAGCACAGGTCTGGATGAGCATCCAGCACACAGTGCTTCACACTCCGATGTGGATGAAGTCCACCAGCTGCAGCTGTTCACACAACTTTCCTAACACCATCCCATGATGCAACGTCTCCTGCTCAGAAATTACTCAGAAATCCCTGCTTACAAAAACAGGACACAGGAAGAGGGTTTTTAGGACACCCAGGACAGGCTGGCATAATCACAGCTCTGTCAAAATATGTGTCCCTCTGTGGGCATAGTAATGCTCTTGCATGGTTAAGTGATGCAACCTGCCATGTTCCAAATAAGCACCAGCTGTAATATTCTCCATATTTTGAAAATTAAATGTGGCTCTCAAGAGCCTGGCAAATTGTCAACATAGCCCCTAGTCTGGTGCAATTTAGGTGTCCTTAGTCCAAATGGTATAAAAGGAAACAGTTACAGAAACTCTGAAAATAAAGGATGATATTGGGTCAATGGCCTTCTAAATATTTCTTAAGATCCTGGGGGCACCTTCTGTAGATAGCTACTTTCAGGCAAATCTGTAAAGGCCTGAGCTGCCATCGCTTTCCAGAGGAGCTAGCTTAAAGGCTATATTTAGAAGATCTTGTCAAAAAAGTTTCCTTTAAATCGGGCTGCTTAGTCTTTCCTAGAAAAGGATGTCATTTTACACTCATTTGCTTAACTTTTAGCTATTTCCATACACACACATTTTTAAAGGCGAGAGATGACTGGGCTACCTCTTAAACTTAAATTTAACCATCATAAAAAGCTTGCAGAGAAAATGCCAGCTTTGTACCTAGTAAAAGAGCAGTGTAGTATTTTCCTGGCGCTGTGCAAATGACTGATCTAGTGGTTATCTTTGCAAAATTCTCAAACTATGAAATCCTTCATTGATTGGCAGTTACAAAAAACTTTTGGGCAGAATCTGGCTTATGTGATTTGAGCACTGCTTAGCATTTCTCATGAGAAAGTCTTAGGAGGAGTTTTCTTCCTTTGTAAGAATGCAATGAAACTGAAGGAAAACCTGAAAGCATTAGGAAAGAAGCAAGTGAACAGAACAGCTAAGTTACTGCTAATGAAGTGCTCTTCAAGCATCTTTAACCATCAAACATTAATGTGATCCTGTCTCTTGGGGAAGGATTACATGATCCCTTTCTGTAAGTCTTTTCCAGATCTGACATCTACGATTCATCTCTCCTTTGGGCAAAACATAAAACCAGTGTGCTGACCATTCCTCATCATTACAAATTTCATTGCCTCTTTTACAAAAGCTGAAATGTTTGTTCTAGCCAAAATTACAATTTGTGCAATTACTGTGCACTGCCTACTTAAAACTCCCTTCAGTTTGAATCACAGAAGCATCACTCTATATCACCTTCTATTCAGATGAAACCGCCTTCATTCTTCACTTTCTCGAAGATTGTGCAGTCATTTGCACTTACCCAAAGTGGATATAAAATGTTACTGACATACATTGTATTTGAGTCCTACTGGGTAAAGCATCACACAAAACACTCTGCAGGGGAGAAATGAGCATTGTACGTCGTGCAAGCCATGGGAGCATAGCAGAAAGGACAGCAGAACACTTTGCATGCTTTCAGACATGATTTCCTTCTTGCTGCAAAGCTGAAAACCTCCACAGTGAGTGCAGGGCATAGCCCTCCCTGGAGGTATCTCCCTAGACTGGCTCCTCATGGATCTCAGCTTTTCTGCCCCTGTTTTGAGTTGGGTTTGGTCAGAAGGGCCTTACAGCCATGTTACGCTCTGCCTAAGGTGACAATTTTTATGGAGGTATTTCCCTATACTGTTTTTCTTATGGAAACGTGAAGAGTTTTTAGCACAGAAACCATCTTCACACAGAAAATTTAGGTTCCAGCAAACTCCAGAAAATTTTCAGAAAGAAAATTTGGGGCCTTCTCTCAGAGTGACTATTGGTCTAGACACCATCATGACCTGCAAAAATCTCTTAAAGAAAGCAGACCTGAATAAACAACTGTGTGTTATTTGGAAAGAAACAAAGGTGAAGAAAATACTACTTTCCAGCACCCCACTACCATTTTGGGTGCCATTTCCAGTATTCCCCATATAGTACACCTCTCCCTACCATTCCAAGTCCACGGATGCTACCACCAAGGCAAATCTGGAAGGATTTCTGAACAACTGTGAAGGAAAACAAAAAGATGACCCTGAGGATCTTTAAAATAGTGGCTAATATAGACCCAGAAAATGGCTTTTTTTTTTTTTTTTTTCTCTCTGGCAGAGAAATAATATCTATTAATAAGCTTTGGAGAAGGACAGATTTACAATTATGGCACCTGGACTTGTAATACAGGGGCTTAATTTCCAGTTCCTATACAAACTTCTTTTGGGACTTCAGGCAAGTTCCCTCACTCAGTAAAATGGGACAAGGGCTGTCACTCATCATTTGTCTGTGCAGTTGACTTAGCCTGTAAGATCATTGGGGTGAGGTCTATTTCTTGCTACAGAAAAAATGCCCAGCACAACATGGCTTTGCTTTTCATTTGCACCTCTGAGCACTGTCATATAAATAAGAAATAACTCCAATGTATTTCAAACTGCTTGGGAAAAAAAAAAAAAAGGCTGAGGGAAACAAAAGAATAATAATGAAAAAAAAATGTTTCTTGCAATAAAGGAAGGTAAATGACGCTGTCCAAAGAAGAAAAGACCATTTCTGGGGTGGAACAGGCAGAGTTCATAGCTGGGAATGGACAGTAGACTCGTAGGATCTGGCAGATGGATACTCCTGAACAGCAGGATGGGAGCTTACAGCAGCTCTGGATTCCTGCTGGGCTGCTCTTCTTTCAGCTTCTGTCTTAAACCACTCTGAGATGTTGCTGGGGTCTTTGTTGCCAGCTCCTGCTCTGCCTTCCAAAACACAGCACATCGGGTGACTTTGACGCACCACCATACCTTCTAGCCTGGCGGATACCCTTTCCTCAATCCCTCACCAAGGGTCTGTCATATCACACACACCCCTTCACCCAATGGACACATTTATCTGCTGGTGTTTCCTCTGCTGCTAGCCACCACAGGAGAGGTACCTAAGGACACGGAGAAGATAATGGCATAAGCCTTGTTCTCCCATGGTGTAAATCTTGGATCCTGAAAAATACATCCAAGAGTTTCCCCTCAGACAGAAAGCAGATGTCAAAACTGGAGAATCGAATTTAGCCTTGGCGTATTCCCAAGCAAATGGACAATCTGGGCTAGACTGAAGCCCAAGGGACTCCACAGGGCAGCATCCTGCTTTTTAGCCATGCAATTCTGTCCATCACACCGCCACACTTCAAATTAAAGGCCTGCAAAAGCCTCCACTTTATAAATGTCTTTCAGGTAGTACCATGTCATATAAAAATGTAAGTGACAGCAAGAGGTAAGTGGAGAGGGAAGGAGGAGAACTAATGCACTAAGGAAATGAAATGCTGTATGCACAACTGACATAAGCACTAAATATTTACCTCAGTTTAAAACTGAGCTATTTTCCTTTTCACCCCTATCAAATCACTTTCCTAATCATACGCAGTTGTTATTTTTCCCCAAGGACATAAACACAGCTAGTAAAACATCTACTAGAGGAAAAGAAAAGTGTTGCTAGTGTGACATGGATTGGTGAAGAAATGCTGCTGAGGGTCTGAGCGAATGCAAGCTTGTGCCATGGGCCTCCTGGAATACTGAGTACAGGAATCTGCAAATCACTTCTCTCTCTCTGCGCCTTCTGATTTGGGCACTGCATGCTAACATTTCAGATTACCAGAACCCACATTTCACAATTCCTAAAATAGGAGAATTATAACAAAAACCTGAGCTCAGATGCTTTTTCCTGATCCTGAGATCTGTCACTTAAAATAAAGAGACTACTTTTTCAATTCCTATTAAATTATTTTTGCAAGGAAATTGTTTTAGCAGAAGCTACGCAAATGCTAAATCATTTTGCAAGCTGTGAAGATCCACAGGAACTGAAGAACTGTTCTCTCATGACTGTTGCATTGTTTTACACAAGGAAGGATGAACAGTCATCCTTGAGGTCAAAAGCAATGCAGGAACAGGCGCCTTTGGCCAACTTTGTGTGCTGAGGACTAGGAAGTCCCACTAGGAATATGCTCTGCATTATACAGAACAATATGGTCTCTTCGCAGTGTCCAAAAACCCTGCCCCACCTCCTCAACAGTGGCACATAGGCTCTACAGCAAGCAAAAAGTGCTTTAAAATATTTCATCCTCTGCTCTGGCTAAAGCATTAAACCAGGCTTCCTTCCACCCCTTAAAGCTCATTGACAAAAAAAAAAAAAAAAACAAAGCTCTCTGCGAAGACAATATCCAGAAATAGGTCTTTAAATTCTCTCATACGTAGCATAGACAGAAGCAAAAATAAGCTACTCTGTCTAAAGAATTACACATAGAAATTAAAAGAAAAATACTTTAAAATAGTAAAATGTAATTGAAGTGTGACTTCCCAGTAAAAATGTTCTGAGGACTTATTTGAAATATCATTAAAGAACTGCAAAGTGTTATTGTTATAGAGTTATTGAATAACAGTGTGAAATAATTCCAGATGTAATGAGGGTGGAAAGGAATAGGGTGCCTCACGCTCCTTCAAGAATTATATCTTCAGCTGACTCTCTCACTCTAGCTGAAATTTTCCATTCTGTGTCCCAACAGTGGAGGTCCGCAGTGCCTTACACATTGGAATTGCTGAGATGAAGCCCACGATGAATAATAGAGCTTTTGTTCCAACCAAGCTCCAATTCCCATGGTTTCTTTTGAGATCCCTCTCCCCCTTCACAGATTCTATATTTTGCTGACTTTTCCTTACATTTAAGTGTCAGCCAGCAAGGAATTGGCAACAATTGTGGGACAATTGCTTCTTCTCATCTCCTTCTTGCGGGGGGGGGGGGGGGGGAGGAAAAAAGGAATTTAAAGAGACAGCCTGCATGAAGCAGTGAAGCTTAAACCCTAAGCTGTACATTTTCAGAGAGCATGAAGCTGTGAAGTGGAAGACTCAGGGAACAGGAAAGATAGAGCACACCTCAATATCTAGATTCTCTACCACCTGAAGTGGAATTTAAGGGCAATGGACCTGTATCACATGGCTCTTAGAGACTCAGACAGACAGACACCACCCACACAACTTCCCTGGATCCCCTCTAGCCCACGGATGCATGCAGGAAGACCTGGTGGGCTGAGACGGTCAAGTTCGAAGAGCATTGACTTAGTAATTGGGAGACCCATAAGGGATCCTGAGTGGGACTGCTGTGTTGCCACCCCCACTAGAGCTCAGAGTCTGGTGAGAGAATCCTTGATGTCGATTGATTAAACATGGAGGAAACAGTTGAAGCCCTGGAGTGAGTTGGACAGGGAGCTCCATTTTCTTTCTGGAATGCTATGCAAGGGGGGAAACAACCCTTACCTTTCAACTGCCTTTCTACGTAGACCTAGGCTACTTGCTACATGGACAAGCATCCAGTGAAGTGCAGGTAAGTTGTTTTTAATGAACGGAAGGTGGTCTAAGACACTTATCTGCTGTTGGCCCTCTGGGAATTTCCAGGAAAGGAGGTTTGCTACAAGGGAACTCAAACATCAAATTATTTTTCTTAGTTTGGCAAAAATTATAATCCTCTTATGTTTTCTCCCACAGTGTTTGCAACTTGTTGAACACAGCTAAGGTCCCCAAGGCAAGGGATCTGGGATCTCTATTGCCATGTTGCGGGACTGATCTCCATGGGAACATGAATATTCTGGTCATACACTTTTATTTGAGATTAAAAAACAATAAATTATGCTCTCAGGAAGTTTCTAATGCAGCTCTGGGTGCCACAAAACCACATCTATTCCTAATCAGTCTCAGCCCTCTCAGCATCCTCTCGTGGGCACAGAAAAGTCCCACTTCTGCTCTGGATGAAGGCCACCCTGGTCAGATGTCCCTGCTACCTTTGCATGTGGTCAGAGGTGTCGCTTTATATCCATGGTACACAAGGGAAATGGGACACCATGGAGGAATAAGAGGGGGTAAGGACAAACAAGACCAAACCTGGGAGCCAGACTGGGAGGACACGTGTGATGACAAGGAGCCTGGGGAAAAGCTCACACAGGGATCTCTACCACATTAGTCTTTATCGGCATAAACTTGGACCCTTTCTAATCTTCCATGCAAGAGTCCCTGGGACAAACTGCCTTGGTTATTCACCTTCCCACCTTATTCTCTTCCACCTTCCCTAATGCCGTTAGACCCAATGAAACTCTAAGACTCCCAAGAAACAGCTTTGCCACTGCTCTGGCACGAATACACTGGTTGCACACAGGAATGAGAGCTTAGCCTGAAGACATAAACCCAAATATACAGCTGTGTACGGTATGCTGAAAGCTAACCCAGCATAGAGAGACGCTTTTATGGGTAGGATTTGTTTTTCCAAATGGGATTTATTTAAAAGAAAATTGAACGGTTATAAAGAGCTCACTCTAACAATAACACAGAAAATGAATCCACTGTTCACTGCCGGCTTTGCTACACCCTGTAGCAATCCAGATAGAGGAATCTTCTTTAGAGGGTCCTGACAGCAAATGACCTGCCCTGCAGAGCAACCCATGCCTTATGGGGAAACAGCTGGCTGAAAACTGGGGCTCTGCTAATGACTGAAGTTAAGGCAGGAATCTCACAGAGGGAGAGTGTTACAATGCCAACGTGAGGAAAAAACTATGAGAACACCCTGTTTCAATAACCTGTATCAATAGCGTAGCAAGACTCCAGGAGGCAAGTGAGACATCCCCCTCCAGGAAATTGTTGGCAGTCCCCATTCCCAGTTTCAGTGTCTTCATCACCAGGGCCAGGACCCCTTCAGTCCAAAGGTCACTTACGCTCTCTTGATGCTCCAGCCAGCTGTATAAATCTGCCTGTGGAACCTTGCTTCAATTTTGATGGAGTTTGGGAACTAACTGATGAGTACCACTGAAGTATGCATCAATAAAAACCTGATGCTTTAGGTTTCAGCATAAAGTGTCCATAACCAGCCCCAGTGAGTTCCTTAAAAAAAGCATTTGGGATCTTTATACCATCACCCTCTACAAACCCTCTTCTCTGACTGCTTTTCCCAGTGCACTACAATGATGTACTGCACCTTCTTTTGTCCTGTTTGTCTCCTTCAGTATGTGTCCCAAAAGGCCAATAAACCCAGTCACCTAATTGCAGTTTATCTAGCTGAAGAATAGAAACAAAAATAATTAGCCATGACCATTAATGTTTCTGATACAATTTTCTTCAGAACTACAAATCTATTTCAGTGACTAATTAGAGAGACCATTAGATGTCTTTAATCTGTAGCACATCAAAGAACTTTCTTCTCCAATTAGGCAATGGGCTTCATTCATTCCTGCCCAGGACAGTAACCATGCACTATTGCACAGATGTTTTCGAGTCACAAAGCAGAGCGAGTGCGGGGACAAATTTTACAGCTCTTACTGGAAACCTATTAAGGTCATAGTGTTGAGAAAGAGCACAGTATGGCCTTCATATTTTAAGCTTTGGAAATATCAAACCCAGAGTTATAAGATTATTTATACTGGAAGCTGGCTACTAGGCAGCTGCCAGGGTAGAGCTAATCAAGGGAATAGCTGGCCTATTAATCCTGACATATTCCCCAGCCCATGGTCTGTCCAAAGCCTTCCATGCCTACTCCACAGTCAGCAGATAATCCATTACATCAAGAGGTCTTGATGGAACCCCAGACACAACAAAATTTTTAAACCTGCCCTGACCATATTAAGATCCAAGCAGAGAAGAAGCAGCTGGTTATTTAGCTGTTATTTAGGGAAAAAAATCTGGCAACATGGATAAGCCGTGGGAGAACTCTGCCACAAGACCACCTGATCTCTTTCCAGACCCTCCAAGAACTCCACAGATCTTTTCATCTTTCTTTGCAGCCCTCTCCATAGTGTATCTAGTTTTAACCCAAATTTGTTCCCATCTCCTTGTCCTAGCACTCCTACAAATCCCAGCACTGCCGCAGCCTTCATCCCTCAACAGCTGGGATAATACCTTCAATGCGCATTAGAGTATCCTTTCCTTCTGCACTCCAAGTCCGACACCCAGCAACCATCCTGCACCTGAAGTAGCAGCCTCCATAGCCTCTACCTTGCACTACAAAGCTCATCTTTTCTCCAGCAAAGCGTAAGGAAAGATGTACTGATCGCAGGTGAGACTGAACACACCTACTCCAAATCTACCAGATCTCACCCTGCTTTACAGTTATCCTAAAGGAATTCAACAGCAATTCCAAATGTACCCGCCTGCCCTCAAAATAAGTAGATTTCTCCTGCATAAATTGGCTGTTCTGATATTCCAAGATCATCTTGTCATCAAAAATATGCTTACTTGATTCCCCCCTGGGTCATTTGAGGATTAAGTCACTCAAAACTGTACACCACCTTGAAGAGTTAAGGCACTTATGCAAGTTTTGGTGGGGTACATTAAGCGATAGTGAAAATTAAATGGTGTATATGAATTATGTGACACAAACAGTTTTCTAAGAGAACTCTCCTATGAAGAAAGGCTGAGAGAGTTGGGCTTGTTCAGCCTGGAGAAGAGAAGGCTCCAGGGAGACCTTATAGCACCTTCCAGTACCTGAAGGGGCCTACAAGGAAGCTGGGAGGGACTTTTTACAAGGACCTGTAGTGACAGGACAAGGGGTAACGGGTTTAAACAGAAAGCAGGGAGATTGAGATTGGACATCAGGAAGAAGTTCTTCCCAGAGAGGGTGGTGAGGCACTGGCACAGGTTGCCCAGAGAAGCTGTGGATGCCCCATCCCTGGAAGTGTTCAAGGCCAGGCTGGATGAGGCTTGGAGCAACGCATGGTAGGGGTGTTGGAACTAGATAGTCTTTAAGGTCCCTTCCAACCCTAACCACTCCATGATTCTATGATTCTAAGACCTCTGTAGAAGACCTGCAGGTAAGTGTTTCTTTTACCATTACACTGGCGCAGTTACTGAGAAATCCAATGTTACACAGTGCTAAGGAAACCCTGTCAAATACTACCAGTGTTAAAAAGAGGAATTTCCCTTATTTAACCTTTGGAGGAATAGGAGGTTAACAGAAGAGGTAAATTGTAAATCTTTCCAATTTAGAAAGTGGGACCTTTTCAACAGCATTTTCAAGGAAATCTACTGACAGAGTGTTCCGAGAATTAAAATAGAAAACCTGACACCTTTAACAATTTCCTGCCACTGTATAACTGTCAGCATTGCATGGGTTTTATCAACCCAGAAGTTAAGTTTCAAGGTTAGGAAACCTTTGCATTCATATGCTTTTGGGTTGTTTTTATACAGTGTTCTTTCCTCTGCAGCCCCAAGATACATGACTGCGGAATCCTGGGAAAGGCAGCACCGTGTTTTTTACAGTCTTTCTTTTCCTATGAAACACCATGCAATAAAAATCTGAACAGGAGAGTTTTGGACCACTCCTATGGTCCAAAATAGCTCAAATCTTGAAATGCAATTAAATCTAAATATCCTAAGAAAAATTAGAGTCTCAAAAGGAGGAACAATGTCCCTCTGGGGTTACACAAGAGGTATATGTAAGACCCAGGTAGAAAAGCAATACACAGCGGCACCCAATAGCTAAATGCCAGAACTAGCAATAAAGTCCAGGTTTCTTAACTCCTTGCCTCATCTCTAGTATGCTGTAGCACCCTGTTTCTGCGATAAAGTGGAAATTTGGCTTAGCTACATATGCTGAATGTGATTAAGGTCTGAGGGAAAGCTACAGGCTTGCTGAGTTCATACCACACAGGGATGCACACAACTTTTACTGTCCTATCAGCCTAGAAAAATAAAAAAAAAAAAACCAAACCCCCACAACACAGTCCCTCTCTTTCTTGGTCTCTTTCTCATGAGCACTTAAAAAACAAATCGGCATCACCAAGATCACAATGAATACTGAGAGTTACCAGCATGGAAAAAGGTCCCAGTGTTTTACCACTCCATCCTGTTTATTACAGAAAAAGCGCTGGCTTTCTTCTTCTGAGGTGTTCTAGGATACACCAGCCCATGTAATCACTGTGAAGATATTCACATGCCCATGTCTCAGCCAGTGGTGCTCAGGATGCCGAGAGCACTACATGTTATGATTTGATCAGTTTTAGTAACTGATAATAAGTATAACATTTAATAATAACATTATAAACACATCCCAAAAAGCACCCCTCAAGCATGCACATTGCTCTAAGGAGAAAAGCAGAAGAGCTAACAAGAAGGGAGCTCACATGGGAGTAAGAGATTATGACTACAGAAAATGTTTCTACAGTGCTGCTAATTGTTTTAAAGCCATCCTCACCATCCCCCACAATATGCTATTTTTTATTTTTTTTTACAACAGAAAGAGCATTTGAGACAGGAGAAGGCATTCGGTTCAGCTGTCCGCTCTCAGCCCTGCAAAACCACAGGGCACTCTCTGTATTTCCACCTCCACCATGCAGGGGAATGACATCACCTCTGCTCGAGGGGGTTGGCAGGCCA
This sequence comes from Rhynochetos jubatus, assembly GCA_027574665.1. NCBI lineage: Eukaryota > Metazoa > Chordata > Aves > Eurypygiformes > Rhynochetidae > Rhynochetos > Rhynochetos jubatus. The sequence goes on along the minus strand of CM050651.1, from coordinate 48,164,924 downwards.
ACAAAAATAACTGTTACTGACCAAGACCGCTATTGCAAGGAATATTTTTGGAACCATACTCCACATTCCTCTGAGTCCCCTGCTTCCTAGTCCAAACATATCATGGCCTAAAAATTCCTCGCATTTTCTATGCAGTGTTTCCTTTGGGCTTACACAATGGGGCAGTTCTTCTGCTCAGCAGCGCTAGTGTTCTGGAAAGGGAAGGGGAAAAAGAAAAAGCTGAAGCAGTAAATAACCCTAATGGCAACCGCAGGGGCCGCAGTGTTATTTTTAGGTCAGAAAAATTATGCAGAAGGCAACAGAGTCACCTCAGATTTACCTTCCACTGCCCTTTACTGAACAAAAGGCCAAAGAGTTCAGTCATTTCTTCCAGGTGGTGGTAAGGGGGACTCACCTATGTTTGTGGCAGAGACCCAGCTATTTAGTGGAATTTTGCATGGAAGAAGGAGGCCAGGAAGATGTGACATCTCCCTCTGACAGCACCTCCAAGACCATGCAGGGGTAACACAGGCCCAGAGCCTCCTCAACTCTGCGTTGAGCTGCCCTTCAGCTGCAAAAGGCACAAAACAACAGAGGCAAATTCTGGGTTGCATCTACAGACATCATTTTCCCAGAGGAAAGAGCAGGAATTCCCAGTGGTGACTGTCCCTCCTAACATCCAACCCAAGTGACACTGTACTGATCCCTTCCACATCCACACCTGTTGGTGTATTGACATAAGGTCATTCTGGAGCCTTTCTTACTAGCAAACAAATAATTTTGGCAAAATGTGTACACTTAAAAATATTCACAGAATCAGAGAAACATCTAGGTTGGAAAAGTCCTTTAAGATCATCAGGTCCAACCATTAACCTAACACTGCCAAGTCCACCACTAAACCCTGTCCCTAAGCATCACATCTACAGGTCTCCAGGGATGGTGACTCAACCACCTTCCTGGGCAGCCCCTTCCAGTGCTTGATAACCCTCTCTGGCCTGAGCCAAGCAATGGAAAAAACTCTAAGTCCTTCTACACTGTGAATTTCTACTATTTTTTCTCTTCTTCATTGGATGAAAGCAATTTTCACTATTATCAAAGTAAAAGTCATGGCTGATCTCACAGGGAGAAGTTATATGTACCTAAAAAGTAGCTCCACTCCAACCCTGCTCTGTCCCAAGCAGAACTATTTACCTAGTCCTGGTACAAAACTCTATTTGAATAGAAACAGAGGCTACCAAACAATACGTGCTTTACTGGCCAATACTTTGTTTCTTTTTTTAGCTGCCCAGAGAATAAAAACAATGCAGAGAAGAAACTAACAAGGGGCATAAAAAAGCCACTTATGCCACTGATGTTCTGCACAAGGTTTAGAAACTCCCTTTACCTTTTTGTTCCTCTGTTGCTCCACCAGTCCTAAACAGACAAAGATCAACTTTCTCTGTTGAGACTATAGTCTAGGACTTGCTTCCTGCTGCACCCCACTCTTCTCATATATGGATGCACCTGAAGCACATATTCATTAAAAATAATTTTTTTTAAGGTATTTAGAATCACTGCACATCTACAAACAGACCAGTTGACAGAAAACTGTTTTCAAACACAGGGAGAGCAAACAAAACTCACTCTTTGGGGTTACAATTGAGAAACAAGGAATGGGCTGGGGAAATCAGTATTTAGGTGGAACTAATTAGCAACGACTAAAAGCTAAATGACAACGTAACCCATAGCCCCCTTGTGGGATATTCTAAAACGGCTGTGCATGCCTGAAGCGTTTCAAGGACTTTCATTATCTGCTCAGTCTACAGCTTTCACAGCCCAGATAAATCAGTATTTTCAACCACAGCATTCAGCCTGTTGCCCTGCGGAATAATTCCCCAGTCACAATGTCCAGAGGTACAGAAGTGCGCAAAAAATGATCTCTTTTACTAGGCTAATAAACATCAGAAAGTATACTGTATAAATTTTATAGACCTCGAAGGTCTATCTTCCATAGGAGTAAACTGGGACTTCAGGCTACTGTCAGCTGCGTAACAGAGAGGAAAATATTTATTGGCTGCTTTAGAAAAAAACAGCAGATAAAGTTCACCATCAAAGCAAAATAACAGAACTGTAAACTTACCTGAATCTCTCCTTTTTGTGGAGCACTTTCATGTTACGGTTTCAATTTGCAGATTAACAGCCATAGAGCCACAAGGGAAAAAGGGCCAAGCAGCAAGAAAACGACTTCTGCTTCTTAGAGCCTACCCCAAGCAGGCAACTCTATACTATCAGAATGCCAAGCGCAAGGGCCATATGGGTCTCACTTGCAGTTCCCCTGCATTGCTGCGCTGAGCCCGCTCTGCGCTGTGCGTGGGGCCGCCAGCTCCCTCCAGCTAAGCTGGGCTGGGGGCGTTCAGAGGGGAGAAGGCGCCTGCTCTGTGCAGGAAGTCCTGCTGAGTCAGTAGGATGATTCGAGGAATCTATCTGCACTGCGTTTCTGAAACACACTGGACCTTAAGGCATTACTGTGTTACTGAGCGCTCCGAGGTATGTCAAGCACAGCCCTCACATCTGTGTTGCTCCTTGCTGAACCAGGTACGATTGGAAGCCCAAATGCCTCCCAAAAGCCACCTGGGTGCCTCCCAGGAGCTACATCTCAAGCCAAGAAGATCCATATGGATTCAGCTTCTCCACAAAGTCGGGGAAATAGACTGTGAAAGCACAGGAGGGAAAGAAAGGAAAAGAGTCATGCAATTTTCCCCAAAGAAACCAAGGTGCTGAGCTTTCATAAAGCTGAATGATGAGACAAGAGGTGGGAAGGAGGACTTTTTGATTGTCAGATTGGTGAAAGTGAGAAGAAGCTGAATACTAGGGTCAGAAAGGAGAAAAAGACCATGTTTCGAGCAAAAGCCAGGAGTTGCAGAAGGGGAGGCCAGCAGAGGTGACCTGCAGACCCAGGGAGGCACTAATAGAGATTTTGGAGATCACCTCTAGGTTGGAAGGAGGATCCCTGCGCCAGCAAGGTGTTTACTTCTTTCCATATAGGTCCTGCGTGGTACAAAGCAGGAAGTGACTGCTTCAAAGAGTTTTCCACAAAATCCATATCTGTCTGCTTGTGGGCAAAACCTCATGCCTCAGACAGGTGAAATCAGACACATCAATATATGCTCTGGATTCTCAGGAAGTTCCTAAAGACCCAAAACCTCATCCAGTTTATCTGAGATCAGACGTAAGACTGATGGCCTGAGCGCAGACCTGGGCAAAAGTGTTTTTACGTGCCTTAGTGGAAGGCGACACCTCTAAAAGCAGTTATGGTTTTCCGTAAAAAGGAGATTTTTCTCTTTGGGTTGTTTGGGTCTGGAAAGCCTGCCCACATGGAAACACCTCTCCTCACCTTCATTTCAGTGATCCAGGACTGAGTAGCTCCAGAGGGGGGACACAATGGTGGTGCAAATAAAACCAACCAGGGACCATCAGATTTCCTTCTCCTCCAGTGAACACAGTCAGAGACTATAGGGTAATATGAGCACAAGTGAAAGCCAAAAGGTGCTTTTTACTTCCCCCACAATGACAGTTAGATTGGATTGCTCAAAGGAATCTAATTCTTGGCAGGGTAAGTGAGCTCTTCTTGGTCCTAAAAAAACTATTCCCCAGGGCTATCCATCTCACCCGCCATGGATGGCACTGACCACTCTCCACTTCAGCCAAGCCTCAGGGAAGAGATCTGTTGCAAAGGAAGACAGGCAGATATGTGTTGTGACTGGCTTCCACTTATGTAACTTCAGACTCAGTCCCAAATTAATTAGTCAATGTTCTCTGTTTCTAACAAACAGACAAACAGAATTCCTCCCTGAATTTAGAGGATGGAGGGAGACTGCAGTAACCTTGACAGGTTTGGGGGAAATGGAGAGAGGAGAAGCTCTGTTGAGACAAAGTGCCTCAAGTGAGATTAACCTAAATAATTTCAAATATTCCATCTCCACAGGAGAGAGAAGCCACCACACGACCAACTTAGCCCAGGTTAGTTACATGAGATCCCATCCCACAGTCTAGTGGAAAAACAGTGGGTGTCTTCAGCCCAGCTTTAGTCCTAGTTTCAGTGCTAAAAGATGGAACAAACAGATCTGGCTCATGACTTTGACATTTGCTCTGCTATCATCATCAGCTATATCTGATAGGATGACACTACTTAAGCTGTGGTAGCCAGAGGAAATCCAATGCTAAGGAAATGGACATTCATTTAATGTTTATCTAGGATCTGCTCCACCAATGAATTCCAGATGTTGGCTTTAATTGTCGCATTCTGGTATGTTTAAGCAGCAGGAGTTTGTAAGGCCGATTTGTAAATCAATCTGGCAGACTCATACTGAATCCCATCTTTGCCAGCTTTTCTAAGTAGGAAGATGCTCTTAAAATATTAAGTACTTAACGTGTCTGCAATGCAAAAGGAAGGAAAGGTTTTTAAAAATCCTTCCCTGACATTCTTTTCCTTTTGCTCCTTCTCTCCTTTATTTCCTCCCTGCAGAACTGCAAGACAAGCCGTTCCCCTCAGATGACTGCAATGAATTTTAGCAGTCCTAAAGCTATCAAGGCAGGTATTAGGATGCCTCCTTGCAACATGGACAGAGCACTCTGCTCCTCACTCATATACATTCCTTCTGGGTAACTCCAGTGATTTCCCACCACAACCAACAGCAACTGCCTTCGTGGACTACATCCAGCAACAGGGTTACTGATATTTGAGCCTGGAGTTTTCTTAAAGCGGAAGAAAAAAAAAAAATTGATTACTACAACCATGGGACTGTCTCAGGCCCCAGCTTCCATGTTATTAACTTGTATTTAACTGTTACAGCAGTTACAACTCATATCCAGAGGTGGTACAGAAATGCCTTTCATATTCTGAATCCCAAAGCATCGCACAAGCTCCGAGTTAGACACTAGCAAACCTTGCAACTGTCTTGTGCTCAGCATGACTTCACACAACAGCTGAATGTGTTGGACTGGAGCTAGAGGGATTGCTTATTGCGACAGCCAGCTTATCGGTCAGGCCTTGCCTACCAGAGAGAAAATTATGTTAAAAAATAGCTTCAACTGAAGTACTATGTCCCTACTGACTAGGGCAGACACTGTAGCTCATTAAAATTGTTTTAGAAACCTGTTTTCTCAATTTTCTTTCAAAACACCTGCTTCTGAGAAAGCACCTCAGTATTCAACATATGTGAACCTTACTTACATTTTCCCAGGAATGTGTACTTAGTACACACATTTTTCAAAAGGTGTCACTGGATAGTTAGGTAGGGTTTCAAAAGCTTTCAGCATTGACAAAACTCATCCCGTGGAAGTTCATGGGAATTCTTCAAAAGGGGTTGGCCTAGCCTCGGCTGATTGCTTTCGAAAAACTTCCCTTTATCTTCCAACTTTGACGGCCCCAGAGATAAAGTGCTGTAAGTTCAGTTTACCATCCTCCTTTAAAATTACAGACCTCTAAGTGAGGTCCTCTTCTTCCCTCACTAAGAACATGAACAATTTTTCACTCGTGGCCTGAGTCATTGCATATTTGAAAAGGGGGTTAAGAAAAGCAGTGGCTAAAAATCCACCCATTACTTTATACTCTGAGCAAAGACCAAAGCATCAGCAAAGTACTGGCTGTATCATGTCATCTTAGCAGTGGTTTAGCATTTGAGGCTGTATTGCATTATAATATCAAATCCCCCAAAATAGGCAGGAGGAAGTGAGCAGGCTTGAAACTACCTTCCAAGTCCATGGGACCACGTCTAAGCAGGGCACAAAAAGCAATGCCATCCCAGTAAGTTAAATTGCTATCACTGCATCCTGCAGAGCTGGAGTGGCACCAGGTATTGTGCCACATTGGAAATATAAAAAGGTAGGTCAGAACTCCATAAGGGAATAAGTAAACTGTTTTTTTCCCCTCAGCAAACAGGCTCCCCGTGCTAAGTGTCAAAAACAGCTGGTATGGGGCTCCGGGGATGTATCTGTCAAAAAGAAAAGCAATAAAATACTGTTAAAACAGGTTGCAGCAGAAATAGCAGGAGCATCACGCAGGCAACCTGTTGGCTTTTATTCCCCATATCTGAAACTATTTCTGTGGTCCACAGCACATGAGCGAAGATGAATAGATTCAGCCCCAAACACAGAAGATCCAAATACCAGGTGGGAATGACCTAGGGAAAATTTTAAAGAGTTTCCCCTTCAGGATATACCAATAGGGCCTTGGAGGAAGAGAGGTGCTGTCACAGGATCTGCAATATTCCCTCCTGCGCCACAGATGCTGAAAGGTGGCAACTACGTCACTTGTGAGCAGTTGGCATGCAGCCCATCTTCCTATTAAGCGTGGAGTTTTGAACACAAGAAGGGCCAAAAACTCCTAAGAAAAGCTAACATGGGTCAAACAAAAAATAGCAATAAACACACAAAAGGCATAACTTCTGTATTTAAGGTTTAACAGTTTAATTTATAATTGAGTGTCTCCATAACCTAAGTTTTGCCTAAAACAAGGGCAAAACGTATCCAAATCATTCCTGGCAAAGGGACGGGAGATACACGAGTGCTGACAGTACTGAGGATGTTGGGTGGCCAAATTCCTTTCTGAAAGCTGTTGTCTTTTTGTCTGTTTATCATAGCAAGGTTTCAAGGGGCCACCACAAAATTCTCTATAATTACCCAAGGACGGAGCATCCAGAGAACAACCTCTTTTTTTTGAAGATGATATAGACATGTTTTGACAATGGCCATGATTACAGCTTTTTGGATACCTCCCCATAGGCTCTGAAAACTAACCCAGAGGAAAGGGGTTGATGGATTCCCCACAGATTAAGCCAACCAATCTGCCAATGTGAGCAGGACATTGCTCACATTTCAGGAGCACTTCTGTCAGGACGGGAGGAGGACACCTAGCGCCTTGCTTGCATTTCAAGCCAAAGGTAGAGACCATCTTCTCAAAATTCACCCTCAATATTTCTCACTTCCCACAGGTGAAGGCTGCTGCATCTTCCAAGCCTCCGTGAAGGAAAGGGATTAACAAAACCACACTCAAACCAAAGCAGCTCACAAGAGACCTTGGCTGAAACAACCCTCTTGATGTCAGATTCCCACAGCTTTCTCCTGGGTTGGAGTTTCTCCTGCCAAAGCACATGCAAGGGCTACCAGGAGAAACTGCAGTGGGCTTGCAGTTGTCAGGAGACGCTGCAAACAGAGCACAAACACTGGGGATTGGGGAGGCGCCATCCCTCTGCTCCATGAGATTCCTGGGATTGCTCTGGAGAGGACAGCAGGCAGGTCTGGGAATCCCAGCCCACATCTGAAGTGGATGTAGCTCCCCTCTTAAATTCCCTGCCAGCAAACAAGGAGGATTTTCACCAGCTCTTCTCTCTCCTGCTGGCTGCACATTCAACAAAGGTGAGAATCAGATCCTTGTTTACTTCAGCAGAAAGGTCATCATAATTTATTCCAGCTTGAAAAAACCCAACGCAAAACCAACATGCCAACTCATATATTTTCTCTTTAAGAAGAGAAACATCTAATATTGGACCAAAGAAAACTCAACTAATAATTTGGTGGTGATGCTTTTTCCAAATCAAAATAGTTTTGCGATGGAGGATTCAATCCCAACTGTTTCAAAACCCTTTGTTGACAATCAAGCAGAAAATGGACTCAACTCAATAGTTAACTGACTTGACAACATTTTTCAGAGAAACAATGAATTGGAAGCAAAAATAAAAAAGGTAATAAAAGTCCTATCATCATTTGGATTGTGTTTAATAACAAATTTAGTGGCTTGGTTGGCATGAAGAGATCAGAAAACCATCATATTCTGCATTTTTTGCCCTATAATCTTTATCATCTGTCTGTAAGAAAAACATATACGCACAGGAACACACGTATCTATAGCAAGATGAAAGAGAAGACAAAAAGAATAAAGACTGCTTTTGTTGCACTGGATCATTGCAACGGAAAATAAAATTATTTGCTTCCCCTTTATTTACATGACATTTTCTGTACAGGCCTGTTAATAATTTAGCTTGTTATTAAACACCAGAATTGTTCTTACTGTTTGTCTCCCTATTGTTCTGCCACTTGCAGTAATTTAAAACAACCCAAAAGAAATCACAGACAGATGTGTTGCGTAGAGGACAGATGTGTTGGCCCATACCGTGCTTTAACAGCTAAGCTTGCAAGGTATGTTCTTCGCTTTTACTGCACCTTAAAAGAAGGTTCTCTTTAAAACATTAACTTGAGAGCTGCAAAACACATCATGAGAGTAGAAAGTGAAGGGATAAATTCTAGGTTATCTGATTCCTTTTACTGCTTGGAGGGGTTTTGTTTCCCCCCCTCTTTTCCTTGGCTGCAGTGTGAGGAGCAGGTTCCACCCCACCAGCGCGACCGGAGTAAAACTGACGTTTTATGAGTGGAAACAGTCCAAGGATGGTGGCTTATGCTTTTAACATCCTGACATTTCAACCTCTGTGAGCAGCAGCAGCACTGCTTCCAGTGGCTGCAGAACACCTTAAAAAGCAGCACAAACTGACAATGAAAATAAACTACGGTTGCAGCACTGCTGGAGTCTGGCAGCCCTTAACAAATACAGCAGCGTCTGGGTGTTAAAATACATAAATCTGTCATCATTACCAGGCTAAGGGGTCGTCATCCTATTCACAAAATAAAAGAACTGTGCATAATCAGTAGGGCAGGGAGTTCAGAACAAAGTACGCCTTTTACAAACTCTCAACTGCTGATAGATGGATGTTTGCAAGGGACTTAATGTCTTTAACAGGGTACGTTTAAGGAGTGTAGGTTTCAGAACTCCTGGGATTAGTCCTTTTTTTTCCCCTTCTTTTCCAAATTTATTGCCAAAAGTGTATAATGTAAACAGTCAGGTCTTCTGACTATGAAACCCACATTATTATAAAGTAAGAACTACCAAAGCGTTCTAGCACAATGATATTATTCATCAAGCACAACACAGAATATGCTCCTTCTTTCATCAAACAAAAATAAATTGGATTTTAAAATAGGTTTATACATTAATTTCCAGTAGTTTTTTGGGTTTTTTTTTCTTTTCTTCATCTTTTTCTTAATGTGGATGCCAAAGACAGCACAGGAAAGGTAGAGAACTAGACCCTACAGGAATGTAAAAATACACCTCTTCAACAACCACACATTTTATCAGGTAACATACCTACATGAAGACTGAGAAGTAGCACATGAGCGATCAATGGTGTGTATGTGTATTTACACATAAAGACAGAGTCTCCAAAATAAACATTCAAACTACATCTTATAAACTAGCCCAACTTGGTGCTGTTCTTTCTATAATAAATACTGTACACTGTGCCTTAATTTACAAGTGTGCCTTTTGTGCATTTCTGAGTTAACTGATACCAAAGGGACTACAAAATGGCTAAAAATTACTATCAGTGGTATTTACTGGGCAAACTGAGGACAGCAGAGCTGCATGATGGCAGGAGTAAGTAGGACACAGTGCTTTCTGGCAGACACCTCCTGGAGACACTGTGCCCAGGAACCTCAACCCAGCTTCACTGGTCCACTGAGTCCAACGAGGCCATGCTAAGTCCTTCAGTCCCAGCCTTTGGCAAGAAGAGGGTGCCAAGGAAGCACTGTCAGGAAAAGGGGAGGACAGCAGTTGTAGGAAAGTTGACAGAAAGATCCTGTTACCTGGGGAAGGTGGTAATCCTGGGTGGTTGGCAGGATGGTAGATGTGCTTAAAAATGCTGATGACCAGGCCTGCAAGTAACACCATGCCTTCTCATTACTTGGGGCACTATCAATTAAAACTCTTCACTACTATTCTGCAGTCACAGCAGACCTTGACTGGTAATCTAGACCACCTTTTGCATGCCTGCTTTCCACACACATACGTCTCACCTGCTTGGACTAGGGACTGCCTTGGTTTTACTTACAAATGCAGCTATTTCTAAGCATTATAGATCCATAGATGTGGACAAACCAGTGGCTGTGCAGAGCAACACGGGCTGAAATTCTGCCCTTTAGCTGTGTAGAGGATTGTAATAAAGACAACTCTGATTAATAAAGACAAAGGCAAAAGATGTTTTTAGCCTCAGACATACTGACGAGGAAAACATGACATGTACACCGCAAACTCTTTGGGATCAGAGGCTAATTCTATTAATATCATTTAACAGAAGGAAACCATAAATTGCTCAGATCAAACACACTTTTAACGTCAGCCTGCCTGGCACTGTATATTGCTTTCATTCCTAAACAATACTCGTGCAGCAAACAGAGCTGCAGTTTGCTATTTGCATGGGTGTAACAGCAGCTATACACTCCAAAGCATCTGCAAAGGATTGTGGGCTAAATGCATCCATATGTCCTGCATGCCTTGAATTTACACTGGCTGCAGCTCTGGTTTGCCACAGTCTACCACAGGATGGAGTAGGGGGGGGAAATTATATATCCATACATATATGTATGAATTTCATGCTTACATCCATGGAAAAAAATCTTTTCATTTCCTTTAAATTGTGAACAGGTGTTGTCACCTTTTTAACTTGGCTTCTATGTTACAGCTTCACGAAGGGAAAAAAGACATCTACCCAAAACAGTGAGGCTTTTGTTAGCCAGAACATGATGTATTGATAAGCATACTGTAAAGTTTGTTATAAAATCAAATGAGACTAATAAAACCTAACAAAGATCTTGTAAAAACTGTGGACATTATACAGCATTAGCACCGAGTTACACTATAGATCTGGACCTGGAAGAAACGAGACTGCTGCCCGGTTGTGATGTTTTCCAGCCTTCTACACCCGTTCACCAAGAGCCATCAGTCATATCACTCAGTGTTACATTTTTGATCAGTCATTTTTAGGACAGTTACAGCTAATAATGGCAATCACATCATACTTCTTTATGGAGAAAGAGCTTTTCAAGAATAAATTATTATGGGCTGTTTTGACATCAATCTAGTGTAGCACTCATCAAAATTACTAAAAAAAGTAAAATCATTTTTCTGCAGCAGCCCAGGAATAGTCACTTTTTCATTTTGCAGTACTTCTCTCTCCTGCTTTCCTCTCCGTGGACAGTGGACACTTTCCAGGACTAAACATGCTGCACATTGTGACAGGGAGTTTGTTGGACTCTAAGCAGGATTCCCCAAAAGAGAAGGAAATGAAGCACCACTGAAGTTCAGGGGATAGGAATAACTGATTGCTTTTACATTCCTTTTAACATGTATGCTTCTGCTGTCCCTGGGCAACATCAAGTTTGGTCAGGGTGTGTGTCTTTATGCCTACACTAAGAAACACTCAGAAGGAAGATCCTTCACTTGGGTGAGGGCATCATTAGTCAATGATGAGTCACTTCCACTGGAAAAGGAGCTTCATTCCCAAGTGAACAGTTTTTAGTTATGAGTTTGCACCAAAATATGACAATATTTACCACGCATTTCATTAGCTCCTATAGTTAATGGGTTCAGTTCATGCAGATTGACAGTCTCTTCCCACAGGCTGATATGCAGGACACCCTCACTTGGCAACACCCCTTGGAGAGGTCTTGTTATGAACCAAAGCCCTACCTGTATCTCTGCAGAGGGATTGCTGTGACCCAGTGACACTGCACCATGTGCTGACAAGAAATCCTTGTGTAATGATTGCGATTGCTGGGCCTTGAGTAGTAAACTAAGGCTCCCCTTTTCTGCTCAACTCCCAGAGGCCAAAAACAATCTGAGCTTTAATTAGCAACATAACCATTACTAAGCATCAGTGATTATGGCCAGATCCTCATCTGGTGTTAATCACTCTGCGTATGCACAGGAGGCCACCAACGTAGATCCAGCTGCCGGATTGGGGCCTTAACAAATTAAACACGAGAACTTTGTTACTGTTTATTGTCACAAGGAATTCTTCATTTCCATATAACAACTGACTAATCATCATTAGTCATGATTATGTGCCCTGTGATTGTGTTAACTGTCCCACACTGGATGGGCTGCTGTTCACACTTTGCACTGATGTAAATGCGCAAAGGAGGGACTGCTAACTCCATACCATGACCAGCAACAAGCCACACCATCATCTTCTCAAATGCAAATACTGCACCTTTTTTTCTGTTTTTTTCTAATAAGTGTTGACTCATTTCAGTTTTTGCTTAGCATTAGCAGTCCCTTGGTTCACACATTGCTGACTCAATGTTGAGTCACATCTTCTTGCTGAGCACATCTCTCTCTGGTCCCCAGAGTTTATTAAAAGGCCAAAATCCAAACATAAATGAATTTGTCATGCTTTTCCAAGATGGCTGGTGGCACCTGACTCTCTGCTGCAAATGTTTTCTCAGCTTTTGCACTGTAAATGAGTCCTGAGACACGGATTGATGACTTCATTGGAGAACTGTAATGCAAACCATATTTTACTGTACTTTTTTCACACAGTATTTTCTACTACTATGAGCAGAAAAAAGCACATTAGAATAAATATCCATTCACACATTGCCATGATTTTTTTTCAGGATACTTATGCTGACTGTTTAAAAAAAAAAAAAGTCTATTTTAATGCAAATTTTTCACACATGCCTGTTATCAAAAAGCTCTGTCTTTGGGCAAGCTGTAAAAAAACATAACATAGCAGCTGGCTCAGCAGGAAAGAAGCTACTTTAAAGATAAATCATCTGATGTCAGGGAAGATTCTCAAAGCAATCAATTGCAGAAGACAGACAGCAGACATTTATAAGTAAATTTGATTTGTTTGAAAAAGAGACATAGCTCAGTTTCTGAACAGCCCATCAGAGGTTTAGGAGAAGCTGCACTCTTCCTCCTGCTCTCTACATCAAGGTTTTACTATTCCACAGCCCAAATGTGGCCAGGTGGCTTGGTCACTCAGAGGGCCAGGCACCAGAGAGAGATATGAACTGAATGGATGATGGATTCTTCACCAAAATCTTCCTCCAAAGAAGAGAAAAGACAATTGTAGCAGTCAGAGATAAAGGGCAAGAAAGAGAAACACTGGAGCAGCTGTTCCTTGGCCTCCAGTGTTGATCTTTTTTGTGCTGAGATGTACCCAAGCAAGACATGTCTTTGGCAGATTACAAACTCCAAGTGAAGAAAGAAGTCTACAGTGCAGAGACAATCCCCAAACCCTACCCTTATTGTTGCTTCCTTTTTCTTTGCTACAGAAGGTAGTAAGAAACACGCATGCAGATGCAAAAACAGACAGCTTGATCTTTCATCACTTCGTTGAGCAGCTGATGCAAGATGAAGTATTTACTGGAAGCACCTGTAGCAATAGCCCAACATGTTGCAATGCTGGCGCACCTTGCAGGATTTGGCCCATAACACTCCTGCAAGTGAAAAGTCCTCTGTGTTGTGCATTAATGAAAGAGATCATTATGCTACAGTGCAAATACTTACTAACAGTCCTTCCTACACCAACAATTCTCCCTTCAGAGAATGGCCAGACTTCTGGAACAAATGATACTGTTTATTACTGCAGAAGAGATGGTAATGGAGGTTCTCCAGCACTTCCCTGTTAGAAGACTTTGTTTTCAGTTATAAGTCAGGCAGATCTCACCCATTTGATCTAAGATTTCCCAGTGAAGGCCTGATGGCTGGAGCGTGCAATGGCTCCATGGGTACAACCTCACAGTTTCTCCAAGCTGGCCACAGCTTGATAGAGGTTTCAGTTACACCATCACATGCTATTTTTTTTTTTCTGCAGAACATACTTCCATTCAGCACAGAAGGTAGATGGTTTTCAAATAATGAGCAGCTATTCAGCATTTTGTTTCTTCCTCTTTGGCTCTAGGCTTTCTTTTAGCGTGCATTGGCAAGGAAGTTTTATTTTGCACTAAAGAAACTGCAGGTTTCAACCAAGCATCTAAAACCAAAATAATTTTACTTTTTACACCTGTGGGGTGTAATTCAGCTCTTCTGAATTGATTCAGCTGGGAAAAAACTTTAAAGATAAGACTTTTATGAGCATCATTGTACAAATAACTTTTTGGGAAGGTACAGCACATTTGTTTTGGTGAGCTATGGATAATTCTCCACAATAAGGAACCATTATACTTAATAACTGCAGTACTGATTTAATACTGATTAAAGAGAAGTTCCTCTTCCAGCATTTGTAAATCTGTCTGCAGTGTAATTGGCATCCCAAATCTTGTGTTAAGCCACAAAAACTATTAAGGCTCGCTAGGGGAGGAAATTATAGTTTTGACTTACATTGGTTATCTGCTTTTACTGGCTTACATTTCATGCAGGGGTGCATTAGAGCAGGATTCCTTGGATCTTTGGGATCTGGGCCCTTCAGTCTGAGAAGGCGGTGTAATAAGCAGGGCAGAAACCAACTGCTACCATCTGGGTTAGCAAAACCTTTGTCTGAGGAGAATGATCAAAAACCTAGAATAAAAGAAGACTCTCTTCCAACACAGCAGCAGGGAGATTCTAAATTAGGAATAAAAGACTTTAGCAAGTGTCATGAAGGAGGAATAGCCTTTTAGGGTGAGATTTAAGAGGTTCAGACTCAACTGTGAGCCACAGCTCATATTTTATGTGGTCTTGGAATAATCACCTGGTCTCTCTTCGCCTTAGATACCATCTGTAAAATCACAGTAATCCGTCTCATCCGCACTTGGCGACTGAGAAGTTCTCCAGCCAGGCAACATGTAGGTATGTCTACCAGACGTTTAGAGACACTGAGCTGGCTGGTTGCAAGCAGGATCTGCCATGAAAGCCGCAAAGTGATATTTGAACAGACTTGTACCAAAATTATTTCACCTCACAGAGACTGACGTGCAAGGTAGACAAGGGGGCTCACCTCTGCCATATCTGCCAGCACTCACTGCCACTGGCAGGACCATTGCCTTTCTTTGTTCCTCCATACAATGTCACAGGCTTTTGTTGGTTCTCTATGCTCTAATGAACTATGGAGACTGATAAGCGTTAAGAATAATAAGAGTTACATATTACTGAGTGCAGGCAGAGAGGTTCAAGGCAGCTGAATTTTAGTCTCTGCTCTCTGTAGGACCTTGGGTAAACCTTCACCATTTCCTGCTGCAGTGTACACAGATATAACACAGGGGTGACAGTTCCTCACTTGCTAGTGGTATGGCAGAGCTCGGGTAAAAGCATATAGCATAACTCCAAAATCTTTCAATAAGCTGCTGTATGGATTCCAGATATCACTGCTTAAATTCCCAGAATGTTTTCATGCCAAAATGGATTTGATTTTTTCAAGCCCCAATGTTTAATGAATCATTTGATGCTATTTTAGATTTAATATCTTAACCACCTTGCCCATGTCTGACACCTGCATGGCTTTACATGTTTGCTGTCAGCAGTAAAGCTGGAGCGAGAGGTTTTTTTCTCCTTTGAAGGAGTGGGAGAATAGAGAGGCCATATGGTTCAAAAGGCCACTCTGCCTAATGAAGTTTGTGCTTTCCGGAGCACAAACAAAACAGCTCCATCAATTTGATCTTCATCCTCAAACCTGACATGCAGTTGGTTTTAAAACACTGCCTCCTCCTCAAAAATCAACAAAGGATTGATTTTCTCTCAACCAAAAGCATTTTCACCAAGACGAACATGAGCATCTGGCCAATGCATTAAATGTTTGGGTCCTTTGAAAGAATATGTCAGTGATACCTTGTGTTTACTTGCAAACCTTGGCAAGAAAGACACTAGGAGAACATTTGTTTTCAAGGGAAATTGTTTTAGTGAGAAGCAATTGGTTTGAAACGTTACGCGAACACATCTGTATCACTGGAGATGAGGGACATAAAGCAATCCATCAAAAATGGTCTGAGCAACGACAACGCACAAGGGTACACTGTGAGACAAGCAAGGAAGGTGCAAAGAGTCTAAGAAAAACTGGGGTTAGCCAGCGTTAGAACAAGGATGCATGGAGATGAACGATAACTCAGCCCATATGTCTGCCACGCATTGAGTTTAAAGTTACTCTTTTCTTGGCACTTGGTGATCCATATTTGTTTGTGTAGGGCTCAATCTCACACCCACAGAGGCCAGTGGGAGCTTGCCATTTCCTTCCATAGCTGCCCGATGAGGCTCCAAATAACTAGTGTTTGTGCCCAGGGCTTTTCAGTGCCAAATATAATGAACGCTATTGTTCTTAACACAATTAAATTTGATAATCCAATTTCCCTGAGCAACTGAATTGAAGTTTTTGCCTCAATCTTTCCTGAATTGTAGTCCAACTTTCAGCCTGTGCCTCCTGGCTTTTCCCTTTCATTTGTTTCTGTTGTGCTACCAAGAATATTCAGAGCCTTCTTTGACTCACAGATGCCTCCATGCCTCTTTGCCTTGGAATAATGGGAGCTGGCTTGAGCCTTGAGCTTCATAGAAGATACTGGATGTCACAGAAGATCAAAGAGTTTGGCAGCCTTCACATACTGCAAAAAGACAAGCAGGACTGAAGCGGGCTCCTATAGTATTTCTTTCTCCACACCAAAGAGTCTGGAAAGCACTTCCGAAAGGAGTCTGTATAGACATGACTTCATAGACTATTTACACTTCACCCTTTTTGCTCAGTGTAGCAAAGACAGATGGATGAACGTGCATAGAAAAGAGGTGAATGAGGAAAATCAAATCCACACACTATGTAAAATGGCTTTTGCAGCTTTATCCCACCAATGCTACAGGAGTCATGTAACAAAAGGCTTTCCCTCACCTAAACATCTCTTTCCTGATATGCCTTGTACATGCTGGTCTCTCCCCCATACTGGCTCTGCAGCAAAGTGCATTCTCCAAGAATCACCCTGTTATCGGGTGATAATCCTCCATCAAGCAGCACCAAGTGTTTGCTACATGCTCCAAGTCCCCAGCAGCCCTCCTGCTGCGGAGGGGAAGAAGAAGAAATAGAACAAAACCAGGCCAAGTGCCAACCAGTAGGCAGCTAGAAACTGCCCCAAACTCTGTCCTCACTTCCACCGTCTGAGAGAAACAGAACTTTCTAGACCAGATACCTGGGGTGCTGCTCAGGCAATAGGGTGAGCAAGACACCTGATCTCACCTCCCTTTGGTTCCCTCAGCATCCTCCAGCATGCCAAATTTCATCCATCTCCTTCCCTCCTCACAGACAAGGACCAATGAGCATATTTCTGAGGCAGCCACAGCATCCCTTTGATTACCCAGAGAAGTGTCTTTGGGGACCTTCAGGAATGCTCACTGCATCAGGCAACCCCAAAATCCCAACACCAGGCCAAGCAAGCCCTCTGGAGCCAGTCAAAACCACAGCCAGAGAACCCATGGCCACCAAGACAGCATCTGAAGGTATTTTAATCCTGCCTCCACCAAGGGCATTTCTCAGGAACTGAGCATCGCTGGGTCATATGCCAGCTTTGAGCTTTGTTTCAGCCTAAATATTATTATTCCTGAAGACACCATGCTTTGCAAAAGCTCAGTACATGGGTCTTCCAGCGGAGTGTTTTTATATGGGTGCCTTAACAATTGTTTTGAGAGTAACCTGTTCCAACAACAAACAAAGATCAGTGTGACCTCTCCTTATCACACAGCCTTTCCTGTGTGGAATTCATCGGGATCTGGACCCTAGTGACTATTGCATCATTTCTGTTTATTTGTAACCTTTGGCACTGTGTAATCTTATCTGCCTGCAGCCGGCTGCAGCAGAAGATGTGCAGTAATGTAGCCAGCTGTGGCAATCCTCAAACACTGGAAAGGGTTGGTTAAGAGTGGAGGTCAGTGAATGATTAGGAAAGCAAATCTGCAATCACTGACAGCTACACAGAAATCAGCTCACTCTCTACCCACAAAGCAGGTGAGGCCTGGCTGTGCTCCAGCACTACTCACCAATCACGATGAGGGTGTAGTTCACATTGGTGCTGCCGAAGCCATTGGTGGCTTTGCAAATGTAGGTTCCCGCATCTTCACTTTCCACCTCCTTGATTTTCAGCCCTTGCTGAAGGATTCGGAACCTTGTCCAGCCACTGTGGATAGTGCGTCCATCCTTCATCCACATGGTTAGAGGCGGGGGGTCACCCTCCACTGGGCACAGGAGCTTGATGGTCCTCCCTAGCCTTACAGTCTGACGGTGAATCACTTTATCGGCAATCCTTGGGGGACCTAAGAAAGAACAGAGAGAGGAAGAGCTGTTACTGCTTTTGTCAGGGATATGGCACTGATTTAAAGACCAGTCATTAATCGGCACTACATTGACTGCTATACAGAGATATAATGAAAAGTGCTTACCAAAAATCACTTACTAATGAGGTTAAAAATGCAGGTGATTACAGAAGGATACATCAACAGAGATATTGGTTTGTGTGAGACCTGAAGCTCTAGCCTTGTCAGCAGCAGCAGCTCACGCTAACCCACCAGGGAGGCCTGGTTCTGGGTCTGTCTTGCTTTTCCAAAACACCCTCATTTTTCTATAGCAAGGAGGAGTTCAATACACAAACCATTCAGCAGTATTTGGTAAAGCAACTGTAGTTGTTTTAAAGTTAACACCTATTCTGAAGGCAAAATTAGTAACAACACTGGTACTTAAAACAAAAGAGTGCCCCCCTGCCCCAAATGTTATAATCCTTTTGTGTTGTATGTACAGTAATTCGCTGTAATAGTCACCAGATGGGCTTTATCTGAGACACATAAGCCTTGCAGTTGTCGGGCATAAAACATTCATTGGGTAGCGCTTCAGCAAAAGATACAGTATAGCCTGACATGTTAACATTGCTTATAGTCCAAAAGAGGCTATTTTTATAAATTGCCTTGTCAACCCTGCTGGTTTGACTCCACTGACAAATATTTGTTCTTTGTAAAAGGTGACAATTTAGTACAAAACAGAGTGTCCCTGGAATGCCACAGAGTGAACACACTGTTTGCCACATGATAACAGGATGCACATGTACAGGTCAATGATCAGAACAAAAAAGTGATAAAGACTCCAACAGTGGGAACGGTCCCATAGCTGAATTCAAACTGGAATTTCATCCTAAGGCTCTAAAAAATTGAAGCAGAGAGTCTTTTTCCTGCTTCTGCCTTTTCATTAATTGTACAAGTTCCCCACACAAACTGCAATAGCAATGCTCTTCCCAGAATAGTCTGTTAATGGGTGTGATAATAAGTGCCCTGTTCTTGCATAAGGTCAAAATGTTTTGCTAAGGATTGCTGATGCTGAGTTGCACCCAAAACCCACAAGAAGCTTGTGGGATTTGGAATCATTCCCTCATATTTTATTCCTGTTCCGAGTGTTTTGCAGGATCGGACTCACAAGGGATAAGCTACAGAGATCATATTTGCACTTCCTTATGACTAATTCCTATTATTCCAATGTCTGCCTGAATTTCCACCAGCATGACTAAGGCAGCGCACACAGTCCAGCTCACGAATGACTACAGAGTTGCTGTTGCAGTTACTCATGTTGAATTGCACTCATGAATTTTGCAGCTTTGCTGGTGAACAGAAGTGCTGCTCAAGCTGAAAAGAGTCATGAACTAGCTTGATAATCCTTAATCAGTTTAACTAAGAGCCTGGTTAAACCAATCGGTCTTAGATACACTCAGATTCCTATGAACTGCTGAAGACCTAAGGTGGGGATCTTGAGAGCACTTTTAAAAAGTCAGTCCCTGGCAAAGTCAACACCCATCCCTGCACACACTCTGCAGACATCTGTGGGACAGTGTCTTGGAAGTGATGGTGCCCTCCCATACTCCAAGGGATCTGGCAAAACATCATGAAAAATCAGAGAATCATAGAATTGTATTATTTGGGTTGGAAGGGACCTTAAAAACCATCTAGTTCCGATCCCCCTGCTGTGGGGGGGCACTAGACCAGGTTGCCCAAAGCCCCATCCAGCCTGGCCTTAAACACTTCCAGGAAGGGTGCATCCACAGTTTCCTTGGGCAACCTGTGTCAGTGCCTCACCACCCTCACCATGAAGAATTTCCTCTTTGTCCAGGCCTTTCTAAGCAGTGCAATCACACTATTAATGTTCATCCCCTTGGAAGATCTCCAAACAGCTCTGCAGACGAAGAGATAATCCCAAGATCACTTGAATTCTGATCTGACATAAGCAATGCTGAATTTTTTTAAGAGTATATTCACCCATCAGTAGGGGTTGTGTCTGTTGGCTTTGATAAAGCTGAATTCACCAACATTGGGTGAGAATCCAGCCCCAAATTCTGCTACATTTCCCTGCATGGTGCAGCGTCTCACTCAGTGTAAAGTAGCAGAAGTGTCCAGACAAGTCCACAGCCTTGCTGAAATTCTGTGTTGGCCCTTGGAGAGACCCTTTCTGACCTAGGTCCCTACCAAAGCAAGTCAAACTTTAAGAGTAGTTTCATTGCAATCTACTTGTGAGCTAGGATACTACTCCATGCATATTCAAATGGCAAAACCAGATCTATAATTAGTGTTTGGGAAAAATGTTTGATACAGGGCAAGTAGGGACAGTGGAGAGAGAGAGCCCTCCTCACAGCTTGGAAACCTGCTGTAGCTCCTTCAAAATCCCTTTCCTTCCGACATTCAGGTTGACTCCTGATGAATTTTGAGACCTGGAGGAATCAGATAGTTTCCCAATCACGTCATGTGCCTCGTTGGGGCAGGCTGCACAAGCGCTTCTCCTGATGGCACCGGAGTTGCCTCTGGATCTGTCACATGTTTGGTTCAGCGGTAAGCTTGGTCCTCCTAAATGCCATTTTCCTTTGATTGACCTTTCGTTCCGAGGAATTGTTGGATCGTTGTCTGTCACAGGATCTATTCGCAGACCTTTATGACATTTCAAAAAGGGTGTGTTTCTTAGAGCCTTTCTGCTTGAAAAGAAAAACACTAGTGCGGTCCTCTACAGCCCTTCCTTAGCCCTTCCAGTGACTTTCTCGGGATGAGGAATAAAAATTTCCCCTCACACTTTTTCCTGCTCTGAATTTTGCCAGATACAGCGCCATGCACTTCTCAATGAGGTACAGCTCTCAAGACACAGATGTTAAAACCTCGCTTCTGCTCATTTGGTGCTGTATATTCACATTTTATTACCTATCATCTTTGCGTTAATAACTTTCTGTACATGCAGTACTACTCTTTCTCTGGAATCAACGCCTCTGCATATGTCAGAAGCTTCAGAGACCCTGGCAAGCCAACGATAGATGGTCCTCCTGTAGATGGCTACAGCAAGAATAAAATGTCGATATCATCACGGATCTCTGTCTTTCTTTCTAATGTACAGGCATCCACTGGCTCTTATTTCACTACATATCTGTACAGCCCTGCCTTGGGACTGCAACAGTGACGGATGAATGCTTTTCAAGTCAAGATACACTTTGGCACATCTCACCACTCTGCCTTGTCAGTATTTGGAGGGGAGGAGGTGGAGAGGGGGAAGCATGCTCTGCAGAAAGGCCCTTCTGCAACATCCCCTGGGCAGCAGGCGCTACTGACACAGAGCTGCTTCGCATGATGTAACACGGCCATCCCACACTATTTGGATAGATTCACTCTCTGAATCCATACATTAATCTGTCCAGAACCACCCAGGTTCCCCTGGAGTTTAATTTCTCAGTCTTCTCTATGGCAAATCCTTCCCATCCCTTGCCACTGCCATCTTCTGCCCTGTGCTCTAACACAGCATTAAAAAGCAGATGCAATTATTCCTCAAGCAGCGAGTGTCATGAACTCAGCCATCCTACACTCCAGCTTGGTGCTGTATGTGAGCAGAAATGATCTAATGTCTTTTGAGAGCAATACCCTATAGCTGCTGTAGTGCCACTCTTGCCGGGTTTGTGGATTATGCATTAAGGCAACACCACAAGAGCTGGATAGAAACACCATAAGGGATTGTTTTGAAACCTGAAATAATTTTGTTAACACCAAATTGTTGAAATTGTGAATTCATATATCTAACAACACGATTTTTTAATGCTGATATATACCATCTTTCTGGCTGGGGGTGGGGAAATCCCATGAATTGCCATGTGCCTGCACCCATGGGCCAAAACTCCAGACTGGATCCTTTCAAGACAGAGGAAGAGAAAGCAATGCTCTCTGGCCCTGGGTATAAATCCTGGGGAACGTGTCCCTACACCACACTCCCCTTGACTTCTTAGCCATTAGGCTGAAGAAATCAGCCTTTATAAGTGGTGAGAATCTGCAGCCTCTGATGTTCCTGGAGACAGAGATAACTTCCTGCAGCATTTTCCCATGAGATACAGGAGAAGCGTCCAAAACCAAGGCCCCAGGTAGATACTTCAGCAAAATTGGTGACACTGATTTTTGCACATTTTTAGCCAGAAGGGACGGGGGAATGGTGGGGAGAGAAAAAAACTACCATTTCTTGCTTCCACCCTTGACTTTTTCCATTACTCAAAGGCAGCCCAACAGCCACAAGGCACTGCTGAGAAACCGTCTTCTCAGCCACGCCACGCCAGAGGGAGCGCAGCTGACTTCACAGCCTGTGCGAACGGAAGAGGCAATTACAATAAATTAAGCCCTACCTCAACACAAAACCAGTGGGGACAGGTTTTCTTCAGTGCCTCTTGTCCTCAACCCAATAGTTGGACAGAATCATTTTTTAATATTTCGTCCGAGTGGGAAGGGTGGGGTTTGACATCTGTGGATGTGACTTGGGAAGAAGTGATGAGAATGCAGCTGCCTCCCCCCGCGCCTGGCTGTTATTCTTTCTCCAAATACAAACTAAATATAACTTTGCCCCATAACATTCAAATCATTTTAGTTACTAGAAGGGATCATGCCTGGAGTTCCAAGGGCCAGGGTGCAATCAGGCTTAAAATATAATTTAAACAATCCAGACCCTACATTTTCCACCAAGTTATTTTCTTGCTTGTAGTTTCCCCATCTGCAAATACACATAAATACACCCAGAAAGAAACCAACAAACCCAGCCAGATGCTGTTTTCTGATCAAGATCATATAAACCCAGTTAAACAGTAACAAGGAACTGCCGTGATCTCCTCATTTGTTTTAAATATTTCTGCTCATATATATGCAGACAAGTGTGCAGATTTATTTGCCTCATTTATGAATACAAGCAACTGGAATCCCCATTCTGTTCCATTATATAAAAGACAGATCCTACACCTGTCTTACGGAACAGCTGGGCAATTTTCAATTTATATCCTGCGATACTGCTCTCCACTATCCTATACCACAGAAAGCCCCACTTGCTGCTCTGCTGCTGACACTGCTTTATAAGCATTCCTATTTTGCACACACACACACACACCCCCCGCCCCCCCCCCCCCCCAAGTGCTTTGAAAGGGCTGGGCATTGCCAGTTCTTGGCGAAAGGAGTTATGTAAAACCCAAGAAAGTCTTTTTGCTTGAGCAAATAGCTATTTCCGGGAAGCAGCAAAAACATTTTCCAGAAGTGTATTTAAGACACAACAGTGGAATAGCCTGGAGCTTCCTGTCCATATTTCTCACAGTCAGAAACACACACACATGTAATTATATTTTCCTGGACTGCATTGCAAAGTTCATGCACTCATTCAACTCATACATGTAGTAAACATGATTTATAGCTCTGTGTGAAAACCTCTAGATATATGGTGTTTTGATAGTGACTCGAACCTAGAGCTATAATTTAGTAACACCTAGCAGTGAAAGCTAAATGATTTCCCACTCCACATTCCTAACTTTCCATGAACCCCTTTTACTGCTAACCTGGGGAGGAGATACTGCTTCTACAATTGTTTGGACTTAGCCTTGCTATTCCTTCAACTAAACTGCACCCTAACGTCAAGCTTCACATATGGTGAACACACCAGCACTGACCCATGTCCTGTGAGACCATTTGCCATGATACAGTTCAAAGTGAACTTTATTAACACATTAAACATAATTACAAAGAGGAAATTCCAAGGAAGGTCAACCAGCCCGGACAGTTTCTTGGAATGAAAAGTAATTTATAATATCCACATACTGTATTGTAAAGTTTATAAAGAAGTTAAATAAGTTTTAAGAGCCCCATGGGTTATGTATATTTTATTATTTAATACCAAACACATTCACTTTCCATGAAGATAAGGTTTCTTTTGAAGTGCTGTGTTAGCAAATTAGTAAAATCATTTAGCATGAAGCACCCAAACAACCCATCAACGCATGCAAGGAATTAACATCAGGGACCGGGATAGCACAGACAATGTGTGTCCTATGAGGAGAATACAGCAAAGCAGAGAAGTCTTTCATTATGACAGTGAGATGATGGAGTTGGACAATGGCCGCTAACCAACCACTAATTCTGTGTGAACACAATCTCTTACACCAACACTTGTGGCAATATTTGGCCTTCACTGTACTCATCACTGTAAAACCTGATGCTCCAGAGTCCTTAGTACAAGGATGGTTCACACCAAAGTTGATTTCTTTCACCTCTCCTATGCTTCTGCATGAACGTGGATGGCTGGGAAGAACCACATAAAAGCCATGTTGTAAACTTTCTTCGAGAGCTGGCTAACTTGGGATATCCATTGCCAGAAAGCTGGGATGGCCAACTCCTGCTTACAGTAGCAGTTTAATACTCACTACAATCGTTTAACCTTCTCTGCAAGACCAACGTGAGGATTATACACCTGCACAGCATTATTACCATTATTTGTGTTGACATTCAAGCTGTAACGATGGACCAATGGACAGAGGCTTCGCGATGCTGTGGGCTGGACAAGCACCTACCAAAGAACAATTCCCACAGGAAAGGGCTTACAAAGCAATGATGGCAAGAGTTTCAATTAATGTGAGTAGGTGTTTCCCAAAGAGAGGAACTCTTGGCTCTCTGCACAGTGGGAAGCCATTACATGGAGAGCAGAACTGATAAAAAAAGGGTTTTGATAGAGATAAAAGGATGAATGATTTGCTCATGTATACCATTAACTGTTGGAATAAGCAGTTCAAAGGACTGGTGAATCCAACATCTTTTCATATTTTCAAAACAAAACAGTCTGCATTTCCACAAGGTATGCACTAGCCAAGTAAAGTAGGGGTCAGCGTAGGGGTAACTGGGCCAAATGCTTTGGTATGTGACATGGGGAGATCAGATTAGATGAGCTAATGGGTCCTTCTTGGCTTGAAAAAATAGGTGTCCACAGACAAAAACAATGCTTATCAAAAACAATCAAAAGATTAAAGAAAAAAAACAACAGCATCTCTGTAGAACAAAGACTCTTAGAGAGGTACACAAAAGCACCACAAGTATTTGCTGACCAGCCCTGATGACTGGTCAGGCTTAGCTTTGGGAATAGTGGACTGTTTGCAGGAGCAAGTTCTAGGCTTGGACGGCACAGCTGACCCCAACAACATGCTTTGTGGATTCATTTTACAGCAAGTAAAGTGACATATTTTCTTTTTCTTCCCTACCTCTGTGGTAGGAGCTGCTTTCCTGATGAAGTGGATATTTCTTGATAGCACAATAAGTGCTTGCCATATTTTTACATGAGTAATAACTAGCCCCTTGGGTGAAGGCTGCCAGTAAATTTTCTACTCTAGATGTTCCAAAAATAAGAAAAATAGAATATTTGGGAACATAGTCCATTTAATTAAGGGCCCTGCATAGACATTTCACTGAGATTTAATAAAATAGTTATTGTATGTTAAACAATTGGCACTTGATTATTGCATAGATTTATTGCAGTTCAACAACACTAGATGAGATATGTATCTCTTACATGGTTTTTAAATCCTTTGAGCACATGTTTTCAATAATCAGTTGGTATTTATTTAACATAAAATTACCTTCTTATTAAATTAAATGTGCATGGATGACATTCAATTTCAAGTGTTGCTGAATATTTTTTCAGCAGCAAAAAATAGTAACTTTATCCCTTAGGTTTTGAGGTAGCAAACACAGAAGAGAGTTAGGATTACTTCAAATTACTTTTGAAGAAACAGACTTCATATTCTAGAAGGTTTCCCTTCTAGTGTGGAATAAATGATACTATTTATTGTTTCTTAAGTGCTGCCAGTGGGCTTAGCGTGGGCCAGAAGAGAGGACTAATATTTCTACTCTAAGGCTAAAATTATACTGACGGCGCAGTTCAGGTATGCGATTCAATGGATAACCAGAAAACTTTTTTTAGGGAAGAGGTAAGTACAACGAAGGTGTGTGGGCACACGTACCCACACAATCTACCTTTTTCATTCCCATTCAAAAAGGCGAGTGCATCTGAATAATGGTATTCCTAATTTGCTTTTTCAAAACAAATAACATTAAAACATATTTCAAGGTTCTGAAATTAAAAGGCTTTTTTTTAATCCTCCTGTTTCCAGGAATGACAAAATGCCTAATTCTGGAAGAAAGCTAGAAATCCTCTGGCTTGTGGGTGTTAGGAGGATCCAGAACACAACTGAAAATCCCATACCCCCAAACAGCTCTCACCAAACCTAACCCAAACCCTCAGTATCTCCACCACAAGTCACACAGGGACCATTCCTGCCTACATAAGACATCTGTTTGTTTCCCATAATCTCTGGGAAACAATCCAGTCAGGCAGCCCTGAATTAGCTTCTGGGGTTAATCTACCCCAATTTTAACATAAATGCTATTGTACTCTGCCCTTCCAACTGCTTCCTAACCACGCAAATCCTGCTTCACAAGACCATTGATTTCCCAGTTAAATCACCCACCATCTCCAAGACTTTCAGCAAAACAAACGAGACACACTGCAAATCTCACTTTCATACACTTATTTTGTAACAAAACTCCCCTTCAAGTCATCAGTTGTGATCATGTTCCAAAACCCAAGGTTTCAAAGAAGACAGGCGTTTACTTCTGAGTCACCTGCTCCATTTATTGTCTCCTTCTTTGTCCTCCCTGCCTACATACAGTATCCTGTCACCTAATCATTTTATTTGAACAGCTTCTAGAAAATAGGACGCCCAAGTTCACGTTTGGTGACACGGATTCCCCTTGAACTTTTGTAGTCAATATTTAACCTGGTCTAAGCACTGTACAAGGTTTAATAAGTAATTAGCCATTTCCCTTATAGGCAGACATTTGTGTGAGAGCTGCACAAGCAGGAAATTGTAAGTGTCATTGTTTATGTCTGCAGGGAAACAAAACCCACGATGGTTGACTCCGTGCCATATTCGGGAATGATGTGAGCAACGATCTTTAAATAGTTGGTTTGCCTTCCCGCTAGCCCACAGTGGCAAGTCTTCAGCCATACCCAACACAGGGACCTTTCTCATTTGTATTTGAGAACTTGGTTTTCCTCAAAGTATTCTTTAAAATCTTTTTTAACAAATTTATCTCCAAGGGATGAAATTGGAGAAGACATTACACATTTCCATCCTGGTTTCTTCTGTTTTTTCCCAAAATGCAAAAAAGTGTAATTAAGGCATTAAGGCTTCAGGGAAGGAAAAAAAAAAATAATAATAATCTTGGACACTCGCTCTCAATCAGGAGACACTGCCAAAATGTCCATAAGCCTTTTGCTGTTGGGAAATCAGTGGCAGCATGCTACATGGCAAGGCTGTGCTCAACCCTCTCTTTGCTCTGCCCTCGTCACTGGGAGCTTCTAAGTTTGGTCACCACAAAAACGCGGTAACAACTGTTTGTTGGTGACCACAAAGAGATAAACACTGTGGTATTTAAAAACTGAAGATATTTTCAGAGGCTTCTCTAGAACGGAAAGCACTTCTAGCTGAATGGCTGCAGAGCAGACTTGTTATGGAGTGTTTTTCAGAAATATTTTCCTATCAGAAAATTAAATTTTTGTCAAGAACCAAGATTTTGTCCAGTTTTGTCTTTCAATATTCCCTTTTTTCAGTTTGAGAAATCTTTTGAGTCATAATGTTGACAAATTAAAATGAAGAACATACCAAAAAATAGGTATTTTAGAAGTATATTGATTAAGCAATGGTAATCTTTTTTTACTGGGTTGCTGTATCCCCAAAATACGAAAAGAGTTTTGATTTGGGACAGGAAGAAATTAAAACACATTTAAAAATCACAAGGGCAACCTCTCACCCCATATGTTTATATATATATAAAACCCCTTGTCTTGCTCCAGAGGAAAAATTAAAGAAAAAAAAGCCTCAACTTGCTCCAAAAGAAAACTGCAAAGCAGAGTTGACTTTTCACCTTCTAAGACAGCAATATTTTAAATTCTACCTAAAACCATTCACTGTTTCTATACTAAAACCTCCAGTTCATGGTAGGTGTGATGGAAGTGCTCTATCCAGCTCTCTCCAAATTAAACTGTCATCATAAGGATCTACTGTATGTGTGCCTACAGACAAGGGGTGTGCTTCAAAGTGAATATTTTGATCATCCCCACCAATTACACTTTGCTTCACATCATGAAATCCTTTTGGTGCACATGAACTAAGTTGCTTTTACATGGAATTGAGCTGCAGAGTGTGTTCCAGTTTAGGTGGGAATTTAGTTCACAGGACCAAATTAGGGCTGTTCCAAAGTGAAATACCCTTCTGAAATGGAGATGTCGGGTCCTCAGCACCAAATGCTTTGCTTTACAGATCCAATCTTACCAATCCTCCACCAGCTTCTAATGCAGACACAGCCAGCGATTGCTAGCTGGGTCCCGGCAAAACAAGCGCAGAAGCTGGGCTCTCGTATTTCCATTAGTGAGTGCTCAAGATACACGAGCAGACTGGAGCTAATCCAGAATAAACTCCCCACGTGCCTGTAGTGTGAACATCACCTCCTCAGCACCAAATATTTCACTCTTAAAGATTTGTTCCTGTTGTGCCATTCTACAAACTAACCGAGACACACCTGTACATTTCTTCCAGGAGGGGAAAATACTAAAATGCAATTTAAAAGAAAGTGTTCACATAGGCTGATTCGGTGAAAATATACATTTAAACTCAAGAGATGCCCAGTCTCCCATATATGAAAACAAGGAAACCATCAATGAATTCTTATGGCATTCACATCTGGTCCTACTCCCCAGACACTGAAGCACACACCACCTGATGCAAAAGCACACAATACTCAATGGTATTGGCAGAAGCCAGGACTTCTTAACACCTGAAGCCTTCATATTTGCAGAATATTGTATTGTCATATAGATGCCATATCGGAAACAGCCTCAGCTCCATGCCATACCCAAAGGAAAGCAGGTAACATCTTCAAAGGGATAGACCCTAGTCTGGTGTCACAGCACGGTGTTAAAACATGCGATGATGCCTGCACACGTCCATGCACAAGCTACCTTCTGGCTGTGAACACTCGAGTTATCGTTGGCACAGTCTGAGGGCTCAGCTGGTGCCTTGGACAGAGCCTAGTCCAGATTTCTGCAGACTGCCTGCAACTGGGACAGCTTCAAACAGATCCACTTCCTCTGCTCCTCCTTTTCTACATGCTGGCTCCCTTGCAACAACAGGGTTAGTGCACTCTTAAGTGGCCTTTATTAGTTTTCCTAGCAGGAGAAAGCAAACACTTGTTCTGTTATGCTTACTATATCTGAGTGTACTGCCATGGTTTGTGCCTAGGATTGCCAGGTGCTTTCCTGGACAGTCCCAGTACAGTTCCGTTTCTAAGTTCAGATAAAATCAGTGTATTTCACCTGGTATATCTGAAGCGCTGCTGCACCCCTTGCTGCTCAAAAACTGCTTCACTTGATCTGGAGGAAGGTATTCTTCCTATACCTCTATTGCACACCAGTGTGGCACATCTCAGGATGAATGGTATTACTGAAACAGCTCCTAACAGTGGGCATATTCTGCCTAACTGAAACACTAAAAATAAACATTAAAAAAATATAAATCAGTTTTAATTCCTCAAACTATCCAAATTATTTGGAAACACTTCCTCTTTGATGAAGATCTATACTGCCTTTTTATCTCCAGAAATCTGCATGAATAGAAAGATGGTGCTAACTATTATCTGATACACAAGTAAGCTACCAACCCCCTGTTCCTAGCACAGCCTGTGACTGTCAGCGCGGTCGCTTTATTTGAGCTGCCCAAACTTCGGCAGCTACAGAACATAAGGGAGTTTTGCTGACATCGATTGCTCTGTAATTTCAAATTACGTCATTCCACTGGTGGACTCCACACTGGTATGTATCGTCGGTATCCATCAGGTAGATAGAGCTACACGGGAATATCAATTAACGTGCACTCCTATTACCTCACAGTCTGGTAATGTACGGTCCCAGCTACCCTCCTGCAAGCGTGCACGGGGGGAGAAACCTGGAGAGCATAACTGCTATCTAGGAAAAGTTGTGCACGGAGAAATATTGTCTCGCCACATGATTACATAGCTGCTTTATCCCCCATCCCGCGCGTGCGTGTACCAACACACGCACATCGCGTCAGCTGTCAGCAAGAATTCCTGACTGCAGATTAAAGTGTTGCCACAGTCTGCCTGCTCAGCCTGTCCTGGTAGATGGACATCAGAGCAAAGTGTCCACTTGCATAAGGATTTCTGAGCTTCTCTGTTCACCGAAATAGGAGTTTTTACTGTTGCAACGACTTGAACTTGTTCTTGAGACAAGTCACATCAGAAATCACTCTGTGCTGCACGCTGGCATTTCTAAGTGAGGAGTCAAGAGGTCAAAACCCAAGGTCAGAAAAAAGCAGACACCCAAGACCCCTTGCCGTACCTGTGGCTGGATAAATCAGCACTTTCCTAATCAGTCACTAATCCTCTAATCTTTATTGCATGTAAATTCCAATCCCTTCCCAACGGCAGTACCATGGTAATCTCCAATCTGATTGCTATGAAACCCCACTGGAAGACTCATCAATAAAAGATGGAAATGTGTAAAATCAATTTGCTGTGTATCACAAACAGCACTGCACACCCCTTCAGGGATCAAAGAACTGCCATCAAATACCAACAAATAAAGGGCCATAGAAAACACTTGCTATCTAATACTGGATTCGGCTATTTGACAAAAGACAAAATTCACTTCTGAAGGGAGAACCAATGCATTGTTTTAGTTACAGTAAAGGATCAGTTGGTGGCTAAGGCAGAAAAAGCAATGTATATGAGGTCATCATTTAAGGCCATGCTATAGAAGCGCGAGGGCAAAAGACAAGAAACTAGATTCACTTAGGCTCACAATTTACTGGCAGGAGCTCAGACTCAGCCAACGATATCAGCTTTACCTCCAGAAGGTACAGTGGTGTTGGCATGGAACAGTTGGCCAATGAATTTGCCACTTGGTACCTATCTTGATAAGAATTAATAATCATTGGTAGGGCTTCAACTTTGGATCCTGAGCTCAAACAAGCTTTGGGCTGAAATGGCCCCAGCAGTAGGGACCACAGCTCTGGCCCACCAGGAAAAGCCTGGGATCCATCATTGCCAAGCACAGTGTTTCTTAGTTTTGAAAACAATGGAAATTTGATAACACTTTTAAAATAGAATATCTAAGTAGAATCTTACTTTCATAACACTCTTCTACAGTGCTAAGCCAAAACCTCCTTTGTGTAACACACCAGAATATAGAGAAAAATATTACATCAAAAGAAAGAGGAGGCCAATATGACTCCTGTGCTTCATCCATTGAGGGGAATTTGTCAGCATTCACAATTCTATTTTTTAAACCTTGTGATATTAGGTGCCTGTTTCTCAATGTCTCTTTTCTGAGGGCATAATCCTGAAGGAGAATCTCCTGTTTATTTGAACATGAAAGGAAATTTGTGACCTTTGTGATCATGGGGAATCACTAAATGCTCTAAAAACAGGAAGCAAATAAATACAATCCAATTTGTTGTAACATTCATGTTATTTAAGCCAGAGCACTGGTATTCTGGGGTTTGACCCAGGAGTGTTGAACACGCAGGATTAGCAACGTGAGTGTTTCCCACGGATGTGTGCCATGTGATTTATTTAAGCATCTTTATGACATGCATTAACAAAAAGCTACACTGGCTGTGGGATCCAATAGTTGTAGGATCTAATACAGCTTGTGCTACGTTCACCATAGAGGAGATTGTAAGCAGGTGTCTCTCCTAGAGAAGCTGGTATGCTACAATCAACAGGAAACTAGCTCATATCTCCACATGTTTGTCATTATGGGAAGGGGAGGGAGGGGAAAGGGATGTTAGGGTCAATAAAACCATGCCGCCACTCTCGCAGTACCTACAGTCCAAGAGGGACTTCAGTAGCTCAGCTCTGCCATTGATAAAAGTTTTACAAGACCTCTGCTCCAAACAGCCCTGAAATCAAAGGTCTGTTTACTTAGCCTTTGGTTGCTGGGCTTTAGGATAGTGCAGGGAAGATCAAAGCAGAGACCTCGTTTAACATGTCCAAGTACACAACCAGCAAGTCTGTTTATGTTGGATTCCTACACACTGAGTGTGCTGCTGTCTGTCAACACTTCAGGCTCATTTTCAGCAATATTGGGTGAGGAGGGAAATATTCAGAAGGGCCCCACAGATTTTGGTCCTGCTGAAACAGAAGCGAAAGTCCGAGCAGGGAGCTCTGCTTTTAACTTTGACTGCTGAGGTAAAAAATGAACTCCTTGCGGGAAAAAGTAGTAGACCTATGATTTCTGCTGAAGTGCCACGCCACTAGAACACAGATGAAGTCTGCAAGAAGACCCACAAAAGATTATTTTGGTTCTGTATTATTTGGGTCCCACATGGTTTTATTGCTAATACACAGTGAGACTAGTGTACTTGTTTTGTCATTGGTAAGGGATGACACGCTGTGCATCTCACATACAGGAGGAGGTGCAATAGCCATCAACAATCCACATCTTCCTGCAGTTTCCTCTTGACACCTGTACAACCCCACTATGAGGATGTAGCAATTTGCAATGACAAGCCATTTATTCACCATACATACCATTTAACACCCACTGCTGGGAACTCCATACCAGAGATGGTTTTGCAGTTACCAAAAATGCAGCAGGACTAACAATGCTTGGTTTCCAACAGCTGGATTCTGCAGCTGGATTTCCCAGTGTCTATTAAGGGGCAAGAACCTGCTGACACTTTCATTTATTTATTTGCTTGTTTGTTGCTGGTGCATTCATCTCCCTCATATTTAGACAAGGCTGAAGTCTTGCCACCATGCTTCAAGGATGGTGGTAGTGGGATGCAGCACTATTACAATCACTGCCATCTACATGGCTTCCCATTTTCACAAAGTTTGTAAGAACTTATTATCTGTTACATCACTCAAACAGATATGTCTGAAATTGGCTAATAGGCTACTGGAAAACATGGAAATGGAACAACCATCAAAAACTGTTGCTACGTGGATCTCATCTCCTTAGGACATCAACCTAAAGACCAATCAGACATGGATAGGTCAGGAAGGGCACTCAGACAGAAGGAGGCAGCTGACTACTTATTTAATTTAGGAAGTAGGACTCCTCGAAAGTTTTCTTTGAAGATATAACCCCCATCTGGTATCACAGCAGAACCTTCACCAGAAAATCAAGATCACAAAAGTTGGGGTGATTCCACTTTTTTCCGATTTTTTTTCCTTTTCTTGGTGCTTATGTTAATGTTTCCCAGAAAAATCCTCTCATGTTCTGACCAGAGCTGCTCAGCAGAAACAGAAATCAGGCCATGCAAAATATGTGGCAGTTCGTGATCAGTGTTAGGAAAACAAATCTACCAACAGACAGCTTGTTCTGGAGCTGCCTCCTGCAAAACATCCTGCATCTCCTTCTGAAATATCTAGGAAGACCGTGGGCAGAGGTAAGGCACTGGACTGCACAGCCCACAGATGAGCCCAGCCCAGGACCAGGACTCAAAATACATGATATATGCTATTCTGCCATCTCCCACGTGCTTTCTTTCTGACCTCAGATTGTCCCCATTTCACCTGATGGGAAACTGAGTCATTTTTTTCAAAGCACTGAATATATGTTTTGAGATCCTTAGCTCATGGATCCCACTCTTGGAGCAGAAATGGAGCTGCTTGGTCTGAATTAGGCAATGTCATTTGCTTTAGGAAAATAAACCATATAGCTGACAACCAAACAGTTCCTATAGCTGTGACCAGACAGAAACCATCAGTGTTGTTCCATTGTATGCATGTAGTACACACATGTTACTCCCACTGCTGTCCAAGGCACTGGTCAGTTCCAGGTGTGCTTATGGAAAAATTGTTTCAATCTTAATTCCCTATCAAACATACCATTCCCAGTGGTTCCAGTGCAAACTTGCTCTCTTGCACTGATGGGAGGAGCTCATGTGGGAAAGAGCAACAATTAATAACCTGCTTCTTCAGCTCTTGACTTCAAAGAAGAGTAAAACTTAGTAAGGATTAAAAATCTATAAGAAACATGTGGAGAAGATCACACAAATAGTGGTCTGGAGGAGCATCATTAGATCTCCTTCCCATCCATCTCACCACACTATGACAGGACTGACCCTTCAAAACAGAGACAAGTAAAAGGAAAGAGAGCATAAGCGTTAAGATACTTTCTTAGGTCCTTGATTCAAGTCAGATAGCAAGGGTCACACAGGGTACCAAACTGCCACAACAGCACACAGGGACATCTCCCTCTCATGGGGTGCTGTGAGGACAACATTAGATTGCCAGGCACCCTGTGATGACAGGGGTGCAGATGGATACCTGGGTAGGTATGCAGATATAAAAGAAATCTCATTGAAGGGTCTTCCCAGTCTTGCAAGGGGATGATTTCCCCACCCGGGCAATACAACTTACTTTACTCCACCTTATTCCACTGCCCCTAGTCAAAATCCTCATCTACGCTCCTAAACTGTTCCCTCCTCCTCCTGGCTCCAGTATCCAATCCCTTCATACACTTGTAGACAGTTATTGTCCCCTCAGGTGCCACTTAGCCAAGCTATACATACATTTACAAGCAGCTCTTTTAATCTTCTTGCATAAATCAGTCCCTCCAGTTGTCTGATCCGATCATCCGGGCCTGTCTCTCTCTGTCCAGACGAAAACCTTGCCTGTCTCCCTGACATCTCATGGATGTCAAGCTGTCAGCTCAAGCTCAGAGCTCTTAATCCTCCCCCTCTCCCCACCTCCTTCCTTAATTGCTGCCGACATTGCTACCATCCTGCCCGTTGCTCAGGCCCACAGCCCGAGTATATTTTTCCCTTGTCTGTCCCCTCTAGCTCTCCCCATCCCAGCTCAGACCATGAGCAGCAGAGTCTTTCTGCAGCTCATTGATAAGCCCGAGCCTTGGCTGTCCATCCACCCTTGCAGTTTGTATCCAGGCTCCCATCATATTTCATCAGGACTCCTCTGCTCCAGCCTTGACATAACACACTCTTGCCTCACTCATATTTGGGTTTTTTTTCTAGGCATTGCTCTGTCCACATCTGCTTCTCTTCGCATCTAGCTTTGCCTTTCACTGCCACATCAAATGGCTGCTACTCTTCTTCACTTGTCAAGGCTCCTCCTGACCTCTCCCCACTGTTCTTATCACCTCTTCCCCACCAGAGGTCCACCCTCTTCCAATTGGCCCACAAGTCCAGGGTCTCTCCTCCCTTTTTACATTTTTCAAATAAAATCATAGCTGTTTTCTTCCAAACTGTCTGCCTCAAGTGAAAGCAGCTCCCCATCAGCTCTCTCCCCGCACACTCTTCCCTAAAGCTTTCCAGCACCAGACACCCACCATTACCTGTCAGCAGCTAATGCTGACGTCTCTACGGGTCCTCATGGTCAGCACCATCACACTGCTGCTTTTCTCCACCCATCTCTCCATCTTTCACCCATCTCTCTCCTCTGCCTGCCATCATCCTTCACTTCGTATCCCCAGGTACCTCTTTGGGCCCAGCCTGCTTATCGTGTTCTGACAACACCTTGCACAGTGGGGTGAAGGCCCTGAGCACAGCAGTGACACACAAATCACACTAATCACAACAGCTTCACTAGCACCTCTCTGCTGATTATCCTCATTTCTGCATCCACAGCATTAAAGTATAATTGCATTTTAACAAGCTTCATTAGCACATTGCCTTAGTCAAGATTAACAAAGCCCAAGCACCCAAGGAAACCTCATGGTGCTTCTTTTCTGCACAATATAATTTTCAAGGCTTCTGTAACCTGATTTGTTAGGAATAACCTCAGGGCTGTAAAGCTTTTCTTCTGCCATCCAGCAATTAAGGAATAATTTGTCACGGAGCAGGTCAAGCTGCAGGGCAGGAAAGCCCTGTGCAATACAATGAAGCTGTGTAAACCATAGCCCTCGGTGAAGGAACGAAGCGAGCATCCCTCCCCTCCTCCTTCGTTAGCCAGGAGTCTGTGCTCAGCAGCAGCTCCTATAAACGCTGCACAGTCTCCTAAGTAATGTAACTCCTTGGCCCACAGGCAGAGAAATCCCTGTATACACCCTGCCAGTGTACACTAGCTGTGGCTCTGTCCCTCCTGCGCTTTTTTGGACACTGTGCGGAAAGGTAAACACCAACTTGCCAAACCGTACCATTGGCATGAACTATATAATGGAATAGGTTTAATAAATGGGCTGTAAAACTTTTTTTTCAGCAAGTTTTATGAAGTTTCAAGAAATAACTGAAACCCCTGGAAAGAAAAATGTCAGTATCTTAAGAATAAGGAAGAATGAGCAAAGGTAGGCAATGCATTTACAACACTCTAGATTCCTTGATCTCACTGAATTTGTGTACACTGCTGTCCATGAGGTATGGTACCCTGGATGGAACGGAGCAACCTGTGGTGCGTATGCAACGGGATCACGTTGTGTTCCCGGGTAGTGGCTCCCAAGGAGGGACACATTCCACATTTTAACCATCATTTATGGTCCAACAATTGTTCGTGTAGCCCTGGACAGATACGCACATACACTGAAGAGAAAACAGTCTCACATTAGAAAGCAGGAACAGGCAGATCTTATGTCTATAGAGTTTGATGAGTATTTCTGTCTGGCTAAACCTTCGCTAGCTTTAAACTTGCTTAAAACTTTCTCCAGTTATGTCAGTGATATAAAAGTCAAACACTTTCCCAAACATTCCTGGAAAGATGCTTCCTGTTTTGATGAGGGAGAGAGGGTATTTTTAAATAAAAAATGATCTGACTCCCCTCCCTGTGTATTAAGACCAGTCACAAAACCAGAAGTAGTTTTGCAGATGGAGGTTGTTACCTGATTTTTTTTTTTTCCTTAACATCCATAGTAGCCAGATTTAGGAACTGCTAGCAAACCTCAGTCACTGTTTTCAAAACCATACGTAGGAACAGTGTGGCAGGAATAGAAAGCTGTAGAGTATCAACCACTACGGGGCCCCAGCAGCTGTGTGTGAAAGCAGAAAACATGGGGTTAATGGTTCATTTATATTTTTCTTTTAGTACTTGCAGACAACTGAAGACTGGCATGGAGATCATCGATCACTGCTGGAAATTCTGTATGCAAAGAGACAGTCTGATCTTGTGAAACGTGGGCAACACTCAATTCTCATTTATTTAAAGGGAGATCAAAGTTGTCCAGCATTTTGTAGGAAATTCTAAGTCTACGGACAGGTAGGGTCCCATCTCACTATAAAATGGCTCGCCTCCAGCAATGCCCTCTCGTGTCTCTATTTATGCTTTCTAATTTTTCAGTTTATAAAGGAAAAAAAAGCAGTCACTATCTGATATTACAATAGTACATTCTTCAGAAATATGCATTTTACACATCCTACTACCATTATTTTAACGTTCAGAGGCAGAGGAAAAACTTAAGCCATCCCCACCTTCCTCCCCCTTAACCAGACAAATAAGGCATTCAGCTCGTCTGAATTTAAATTTTTATTGGAGTTGATCCAGCAACCAGAGCGCGTTGCTAGAAGCCAAGGTCCTGCTTCCTTCAATACACCTCCTTCATTCTGACTCCCTGCTTTTGTACTGCTTTGGTAATCTCAATCTGTGGTCAGGGATAGGATAAAATTTCAGCTATTTCCCCCCTCCACTGCACAGTACAGGGCTTGCTCTTAAATCAAAAGCCCTGCACCCTAAACCTCTGGTTAAGTAGTTAACCATAGGCAAGTCTTTGAAATCATCACAAGCCCTTTCTTTTTTTTTTTTTTTTCTCTTACATATAGCTCTGAAAACCACAGAAGTAAACCACGTTCTCAGGAATATCAAAGGTATTCAGAGGAAATTGGAGGAGAGGGGCACATAGGACGGCTACACAGAGCTTTTTTGGCCTGATCCTCTGAAGTAGATGGCATTACCAGTCCTCATCAAGAATGTGAAATTTTCTCATTTATCCTCCAGGGCATGAGAAAATATTGTTAACTTTTCTGGAAGCATTAGGAGCAGACTGCAACTGGAATCCAGGCAGAAGACCTATTTCTGTCATTGCACTGGTAAATGACCTCCACCTTTCTGCACAGGATGGTGTAGGCTCCCACATACCTTCTACTAATGTTTATATTTTCCTCTCTCTGTGTTTTTCCTTTTTTCCCCCCTATTCCCTCTCTATACAAATAGTAATTCAAGAACCACAATCAACCCTTCGCTTGGCTTCAGGTCTCTCGCATGGGCTAAAGTTACCTCCAACTCTACGGCATGGTTTGGGGAATTTATTTATATTCCATGTTCTGGAGATAGACCTCATGTCTTGCCAAGGGCTCGCATGGGTCTTACAAAAGGAACACTGACAAATATTTATGGAACCTAAAGTGAAACTCAAGACACTGTTAAAATAAAGTTTGCCTTAGTTTTTTTATTTTCCTGAAGAATTGACCTGGCTTTCTTGGCAGAAAGACTAATCCGAATGCTATTGGTATCTTAACAGCTCATAAGAACCACATGCTTCAAATAAAGCCATTACTATCAGACATGCTGAATGGTTCAATTAAACAAATATGAAAATAGACACTTCATCCTGATTTAACTAAGAGGGATCATTTCACTCCTGAATCCAGACTGACAATGAAAATGATATAGTATTTATAGAGCAGCTTTTTATCCTGAAAGATCCCAAAGGATTACGGAGACCCCACTTCACACACTACAGAGATGCTGCCACTTCCAGGGAGGAGCACACAAGTTGTCCTGCAGCCCTGAGGAATGGCACATGGGAATTTAGACAGGGGAGCAGAAAAGAATTTTGTGTTCAGCTGAAACTGTAGAAGGGAATTTAGGCAAGCAGAATCGAGATTGTTTAGACTGGAGCACATCCAGCACAGAGGAGGTATAGTACTCCAGTGTTTTCAATATAAAGGCTAAGGCAAAACAATAAAAATATTCTGGTTTAAACTATCCAAAAATCAGAATTTAGGGCACAAAACAATACACCATCTTGAAGGTGAGCTGTTTCATTCTGTCCACTTCATTTTTTCATGGAAAATTCTCTCAAAGATGCTCCTGCTCACTATTCCCTTCAGGAATACAAGAATCAGGACTAATAACACTTTGAGTAGTTGCCTGTTAACGTTAAGGATGACACAGGATACTTTATGAATCAAAGGTTTCAAACTGCTTTGACTGGTAGTCTCACAGACTTCATGAAGCAGAAAATATTGGATCCATCTACATCACAGAAGGGATCACACTGACTGCTGCCAGGACCCTTTCTGGCATCTCTGCCCCAATTCACATCAGCTGCCTTGCAAATGTAATGCAGTCCAGTAGGGAGAGAGCAAGCAACCTGCCCAAGGCTGGCCTGCGAGTGTGTGGCAGCAGCATCAGGAATTCAGTTTTGACCCTCAGTGCTCTACTGTGATGACCAGATGATGCTTCCCCTCTCCAGGGTATGCTCCTTCTTGTGAAACCTTGGCCATGCATGAGGAGCTCAGTCAACCTCAGGGTTTTCAAATATTATGCTAATAGGTGGCCAAGAAATTTCCAGTGAGAAAAATAAACTGCTGATTTGTGGGGCAGCAGCATGGCAGCTTATGGTGAAATAGGGAGAATTTTGAGAAGCTAGGGACACAGCAACCTGACAGAGAGTCATGTGGGGGTGAACCAAATGTCAGCTGCAGGTCTAAGGGTTACAACAAGGACTAGGACTACCTCAGCATGAAGAGTTCAGCCTGTGGATGTGCTTATGTAGTCACATGAGTAGGTCAGATCAATGCAAAATGCCACATTTAACGCCTTTTTTTCCCCATTCAAGATTTACACCCATTCTCCTCTAAAAATGTCAGTGGTCCTTCTGATTCACAGACATGCCTGAGAAGAATCACAGAATTATTTAGGTTGGAAAAGACCTTTAAGATTATCAGTCACCATGTCCCTAAGCACCACATCTACACGTATCTCAAATACCTCCAGGGGTGGTGAAGAGAAGCAGTCTTGGCACCATTACTGCAATCATCCATCCCTCTGCAGGCAGAGGGAGAGCAGTGTGAAAGAAATACAACTGTGCAGTGAGAGTTTTTCACCTGGCACAGAGACTAGACCTAGTAAAACCCTCTCTGCAGAACAATTAGCAGAAAGCGCCAATCTTATAAAGCTTCTTTCATTTTTTCGGTTCATTTAGCCCGAAGTAGAGCAATCAAGGCTCTTCTGGCAGCATATCACATTCTCAATATGTAACTACTTAAAGGAAGAGGACAGCTATTGCACAGAGATGTCCCAGGAGAAGAAATCATTATAATAGTGAAAAAGATTTCTTTGGAGTGACTTTTAAAATGATGTGAAGCTGCCTTCCCCCCCCCCCCCCCCCCAGGATTGGACTATGAACATTTCTTTCACTAGTGAGCAGTTATTCACACACCTAATCTTCTGTGATTTAAATGAAACCCCTCAGGCAGATAATCATGTACCAGCAGGAGGAAGGGGCTGACTCTGTGGCCCTGCAGTCTCCAGGTACAGCACTATTTTGTTCCCTGGAGAAGGGAATGGGAAAGAGCAAAAGGAAAATACTCAGTCTTAAGAGATGAGCAAAGACGAAGGAAGAAGTTGCATGCTGTGTAAAGGAGAAAATATCCAGTGGCTCTACAAACTGCCAAGAGCTAAGCCTATTGTTATTTATACATATTTCAGAGAGGATTCAATACTCACAGAACTTGCATCACTAATAGCAGGGAAGAAAGCACATCTATCATTGTGTATTTCTCTGCCATGATGGGGAACCTGTGCTCAGATACGTCAGAGCAGGAGGACACAGAAGAGGTGAGCCCCGTTCGGCTCAGGGTCCCATGACACGGTGGACAGCATAGCTCCAGACCCATGCTGCACCATAGAGGAAGGCTGTGGGATGTATCATGGCTAAACGGGTAAGGATAGTAGGTGCCTATTGTGCCAACTCCAATGGGGCAGTTTGGGAAGTGCACTGGACTGAGTCCACCAGCTCGGCTGCTGTTTTGGCACAAGAAACCTTCTATTTTCACTTCTTCTGAGCAAGAGCCAGGTTGGACTAATGGGCAGCAGACTGAGCTGGAAGAAACTGCACAGCAACCTTAAGGCAAAGCAGCCCACATAACCCACGGGACTCAGTATTTCATACAGAAGTGACTCCGCTCCTGTATGAACATGCTGTTTGTAGTGAGTAAGCCTGTGTCATCCTGCAAGCCTGGGATGTTAGAAACACACCCAACTTCAAAACCTCATGGATGGTGAATGTTTGCAATGCCATGCCAGTCTTCCAACTGCAGCACAGGGCTGTGCACAGCCCACGAAAATCACACACCTGCGAGTTTTAAACTGAGCAGCGAGACAGACGCCTGCAAAGGCATGGTGGTAAGGGCTTCTGCACAGATTAGCAACTAAAACGTGTGCCTTGGAGGACCTCTGGCTGGTGTCCAACATAAAAAAAAAAAACCCAAATCTGGCAGAGAGTGCATCTTCTCTCTCCCACCCTGACAGTATCCTTAGGATGGTCCACTGTGCTCTGGCTGTTGCTGGTGCTGATACACCCATTCAGCTGCCTGCTCAGCCTGAACGCTCCTGCTAATCCCTCCGCTAAACTCCTCTGACGGTGGAAGTGCCTCACACGCTATCCCTGCTATGGAGAAAAATGGTGGCTGTTGCTGGGAATGGAGGCAAGGTGGAAACATCAAAAGGGAACAGGGATGTTTAAATAATGCAGCAAATGACTGAAGATATTAAAAATTATTTAAAACCTATTTTTCTAAATCAAAAAAAGATTTTTGCAAAACTCAGCATCTTATCATTGGTTCCTCCGCATATGTATATACATGCACACATGAACAGCACACATAAGCACACATGTGTGCACACGACCTACGTGTGACAATACATGCATTTTATCACACGGCAGATCAGGACATGACATGACCCCACATAAAAAAAACGTGTGTGTATTGCCATGTATGTCATGAAAGTAGACTTGGCGTAGCATTGTATCAATGAAACATTATGATGCTACGTCACAGCCATGAGGACTCCTCTCTATCTTGAAATACATGGCTATTTTACCACATGCAGAGCCTACTTTCTGCAACAGCATGACATCACCCGCCCCACATTCAGAGAATAATTATGGCCTTGTCTCCACTGCAAAAACTGGCTCTATGATTCAAAACAAAAAAGTGCTGTTCAGCCAGTAGCAGCAACAGCAGTGCTCTAATGCAAGACTGGACTCAGCTGTTTTTAGTACTGTATCATCTAACTCTGCTTAGAGTGGGATTAGAAAAAACGCTGGGAAAATCTCCCACACCCTTACACCCCCTCTTAACAATAGTCTAATTGCAGCAGCCACGAGGAAAAGTGAAGGGGGAAATGGTTTTCCAATCCCCAGAGACTTTTCTGAAATTTCTAAGGGAAAATTCTATTCCCAAGTGTGGTAACAAATAATAATGAAAAGTAAAAACCTCAGCGCTTTCTCAAAATGTTAATCTAAGAACATTTTCCTATCTGGTCAAATGTTATATCAGCAGTTTGGGAGTGTTTCATTTCAATCCTGGCAGCCGCTATTGGTTCTTAATCTTTTCAAGCTTTTTGGTAAAACCTAACCTAAATTGCAGATCAAACCCAAACTATTCCAAATCAGAAAACGTTGCTCTTCATTTGAAGAAAATAAACCACAATCACAAACTCCCTGGATGAGAGATAATCTTATTCCTATCATTCTTCATTTGTCCAACAATTAGACGGTCCTGATCCAAGATAAAGTCCCCCAGGCACAGTTGTGAAACAGCTGATAATAGCAGTGTGTTGGGTTTTTTTAAATGAACCTGATGAATTACCAAAATCAATCCTTTCCTCGAAATTTCAGTTATGATGAGCTAGCATCTTGCATTCCAAAAATGTTACCTCCAAAAATTCTCAGCTAGACCCAATGGGAATATAGGAACATCCAAAACTTCCATGTCTCACAGCAGTTCATGGGTGCTGTTATTCCATGGTGCTTCTGCAACCATGTATTGGCACAGTCACTAGCTACTCTTCTTAAACACAGAACACATAAGATTTCATACGCACTGGACTTTAAAAAGCAAAAGTAACTCTTTCCCCTACATGGCAATCTCAATGAAAGATGAAATGAATTGAATTCTTTCACGCACAGAGCCAATGTGCCATCATGCAGGGCAGCACACTAGCTCCCCATGTCAGCAAGGAAGAAATGCACCGAGACCTTGTGCCAGATGCACCTTATCGTTTCACTCGCATGCAGTAATGGACAAACACGTCGGCAATGGCACCCCTTCCCTCTGATATGCCTCTATCTCTCAATTCCCTGTCAGGGGAAGTGAAAAGCTTGCAAGGTGACCTACTCTCTGCAAGTATCTGGGAGGCCGCCCTGCACAGCAAGCTATCTGGTATAGCCTTCAAGATCTTCCATTCCTCTGCACAAATTACTTTGGTCATTCAGATAAAAGCAGAAGGAGATGAAAAAGCACTTGTGTCTGGAATTCCCTGAATTTCATTACCAACCACGGAGGGCTTAGCCAGGGCAAAACTGTGGTTACTGAACAGCCATGCTTTGATTGCAGGATGATAAAGGTCCATTCACTACCACTGGTGAGCCTTCAGGTGTGTGATATGAGTGCAATAAGGAGCAAGAAAACAGCCCCAAGGTGACACCGGATCGAACTCACTCAAAAAAGGCACCTGTCACAGCATCTCCGCTGTGACATGCACTGCCACGGTACTTCTGCTGCTCTTGTAGCGCTTAACCTATGTCAACTGCCTTCTGAGCCGTCTGCTTGAAGACCTGATAATGACAAACGTGTAATTCAGTTTGGGAAGGCGTGGGACCCGACGCCAGCTCTCCCCTACCACCTCCCTCCCACATCTATCCGC
This sequence comes from Rhynochetos jubatus, assembly GCA_027574665.1. Taxonomy (NCBI): domain Eukaryota; kingdom Metazoa; phylum Chordata; class Aves; order Eurypygiformes; family Rhynochetidae; genus Rhynochetos; species Rhynochetos jubatus. The sequence continues at coordinate 48,120,934 of CM050651.1, read as the reverse complement.
TTTTCCTGCTGCTGGGTTATGTCAGCTCAAAAGCTTCCCTGGGGAGGATAACAACAGCTGGTTCTCTCAAACCATCTCACCGAATTGAAGAAAAATCTGCAATCAACACTAAAATGCTTTTATTGTTGACAAGGCACAATGCGGGTGAGAAGCGACCTCACCCTCCCTAGGCTGTGCTGACTGTAAGAGATTCCTGAAAAAAGACAACCAAACAAGAAGGTGCCCCTTGTAGCCCACTATTTCTCAGAGCAGAGCCAGGCTTGTAAATGTTAGTGCTTACGTAAAACTCTCCAAGATGCCAACTGTGCTTTTTGCATTCTGAGTTACTTATATTTACTATGTTTTCAAGAAGTCCCAGCTTCTGGAATCATGGGATAACACAAAAGAATTAACCTTATGGCATTTTTTAGCCATTGTGGTGACAAGCTTGTTGAAAGCTTGAGAATTTGAACCCTCAGCCAGAAAACAAGTAAGGAACACCCAAATGTCAATTTTAAAATGCCTTATAGTATCTTGAGTGTTGCACACTGAGTCATGGTTCTGGGAAGGGAAACATTACATCTTTATCATCTGCTGCAAGACTTGACTAGGATGAAATCAGACATTTTCTTTAACAATCTTGGGCCTCTGTTTGGAGGGGATGGTCCTCATCAAGTAGCAGGGGATGCCTGCCTGTTAAACTGGCATCAAATTAATAGAATTACGAGTGTTTAACAGCCTTCACAGATCAGGACAAGGCAACACATTTGGGTGTCTAAGCAGATTTAAGCATCTATCATTAAACATGTGAGTTTGAAGGCTTGGCTCATAACCTCTGTTATTTCTTCCCTATGAAGTAGGTCTAAATCTAAACATCTGTCTCACCTCAGCATCACGAGATTATTCTTGTAGAGTAACCTGAGATTGAATGAGATGTGCAGTGTCAGTGTGATAATTAACACCTGGTAAGGGCAAGCTCTTGAAGGAGCATTTTGTACTAGGGACCCATTAAGCTAATGTACGGAGAGCAGAAGAGGCTTGACCAATATTTCTCAGCAATTCCTAGGCAGGCCCCCACGTACAGCTCCTCTGTCAAGAGGCCAACTGTACTGACACAGCCACTGCAGGGTCTGAGATCCATGAACGGGCACTTGGGCAGGTCAGGGCTTCAGTGGCTAAAGCTGTCTCAGGTCACTTGCAGACAACGTTACCTATACTTTTTACTGTCCCCTGGCCAACCCATGGCAGGGATCCACCTTCCTCTCTGAGCCTTTCCACGCACGTACCTGCAGAGCCCAGGCTCCCGTGGCCCCAAGTGATGCATGCATGCATTAGCTCCATTCGCCAAAAGAGTCTGCTCAGCACACCCCATACCCATCAGCTTTTAACTGGGACCTTATACATTTTTTTACACCCCCATATCACCACGCCACACCAAAGCCCACCTACTCTTTGAACAGAGCCCTTGACTCTGCAGCCACACAGCCCGGTCCTGCGTTACCCCCCTTCACAGCATTCACATGTACCTTGTTATTTATTAACAGTCATATATTTTCTGCCAAATATGTTGCTCCTTCATACGGATCATGGGGCCATTCGGCTCTTTTGCCAAGTAGACCTCTCAAATATATAGTCTTAAAACTAAAAGGGCCCTTGTGATTGTGCAGCGTTGTGTGGAGAAATGTTTCTTCCCTGCTTATATATTGTACTGTAAGTACAGCAACAGTACTACGAGGAGCCAAGGACAATGTGGTGACACTGCTGCTATTACCCCAATGAACAGGGAGCAGGGTGGGGGCACAGGTCAGTTCCCAAGAGGACAACCTGATGGCCTGGATGTGTCAGGAGACAGTTCGCCCCGCTCAGCCAACAGCTGTGAGATGACAGGTTTAGGCCTGTGTTCACCACACTGGTCTTTGGATTTTGCAGGAGACATTGCACTCTGCTTTGCAGAGTCGCTGCTCTCGGATGGGAAACTGCTTCGGATGAAGGGCCACAATTTGACTGAGCTGGCACACAGTGCTCTGCAAAACTCAACATTTCAGGCATTAGTCATCTGCAAGCCCCCACGTGACAGCAGTTCAGTTCATGAAGGAAGGGATTCCTTTCCCGTAAAAGTGCCCAATACTAACCACAGACCTAAAAAGCCCTTACACGGGTATGAATCTCAGCAGGACCAACCAGGCTACTTCCACGGCTTGTGCAGAACAAGAGGCAAATAGCACTTTGATTATCACCGTCATTATATTCACAATCAGGAACAGGGAGGGGTTTTTCAGAAACGCCGCACGGCCTGGCAAGCATGACTAGTGCTGAAAGACGAAGGGACTTTTGCTCCTCAGCCAGCCAGGAACTTCTAAGGCTTTTTCATTCAGCTGCTGTTACCGCAGTACACACATACACAACTGCTGTTAAGGTATCACAAGCCTTGGTGGAGGCAAAAGCTGATAAACTCACAGTACAACTGCCTGCTGCAAACACAAAATAGACAGCTTTCTAACAGTTTTTTATATCTATATGCAACTTATGTTCTGTGCCCAACAGAAACAATGCAGAAATTACCATGTGAGATTTTGTGAAGCGTGGTATTCAAGAGGTCGGATGAGATTACTACCATTTTCCTGCTGCCTGCACATCAGCCAGAAGATGCCAGTTTGAAGAAAAGTGCAAATTTGGGATGAAAGTATATAAAAATTGATATACTGTAAAAAACTTCTTAGGATGGAAATTTATGTTTCCCAGAACAGCCACAGCCTAGATTACAAAAATCTCAGTTCAAGCCCTGTGATAAATCAGTGAGAAAAAGACTTGCATATTTTCTCACAGCTCTAGTGCACGCACAGATGTACCTCTACGGCTTTCCTCTCTTTCTGGCCTGAGGAATGCTGACTTTATAATAACAAAAAGCTCCTAGAAGTAAGTCTGGGAGAGAACCATCTCAAACGAGCTAATCAGGTGAGAACTACCTTCCCACTTGCCCCAGTGATTTCCTTCACATAGAATATGTTGTGCATCTTTGTCTCTTATGAGCTTTTTTCTTCCCAAAACACCACTTAACTCCAAGATGCAACGGAAAAACTGAAAAGCCTATTTATGATGAGAATCCAAATGATCCCTTGTGCTTTCATGTCTAGGAAAGATGTTTCTTGCTTCCAAAAGACTTAAGTTTTGGGATCAAACTCTATAGTGATTTTTAGAAGGGCAGTTCCACATGGTGCCAAGTCTCAGCTAAGGTAAGATGCAACAGGTCTGTGCAAATCTGCAAAGATTTGGGGCTAGACAGGAAAAGGGCTACTATAACTTTGCACCATGAAACAAACAGAATAAATAAAGCAAAACACATTAAAACTCTTCCTAGGTTGGTGATTTTTTTTGTTGTTTGTTTGTTTTTCCATGAAGTGTTAACAAGAAAAGAAATAAAGATATTTAGTCACAAGGTTTAATTCTATGATTCCCTTTGAAAAGGTATATTCACCCTCCTCTGCTCTCAGGTTTTTATTGAGCAATTGGAAGATGCTGTTTTCAAAGCCAGGACTCAAGTCAGTTAATTGTTACACCTCTTTGTTTTGCCTTTTCTTTCAGTGAAAAACAGCTAAAGGTTTGCAGGAAGGAGCCTCAGGGCTGCAACAGATGTCATGAGCCACTTCCTACAAATTAGAAAAGGAAAGTAACCCCCTCAGGTTAATTATGGGGAGAGGCCACACACAGAGCTGTGTAATGAGCCTGTGGGATGGAGAGAAGGCAACTGCTTCATATTAGATTTCAAGAGACAGAGCATGAAATCTCTTGTGCTGACTACACGCTTTCACACTGCAAGAGCAATGCCTTCTCTTCTGGGGAGCACACAAGCCATACTGTCTGGGCAGGCAGCAGAGTTAAGGAAGGATACACTTACACTGTCTGACTACCCTCTGACGACATCTCTTTGCGTACATGTCTTCCCAACGGACAGCTACCACAGCAGGCTGTTCTCCGTGGCTCAGCACACCGGGGCTCTGCACCTGTCCCCCTGTTCACCCAGGGGCAAGGCAGTTAGAAAGCCATGGCCTAAGGACTAAAGTGTAAAGACTGGGACTTTGGCTAACCTGGGTGCTGTTCTTTTCCTGGTGGGACGAATAGGCCAAAGTCCTTTCACCTTTCTCTGCCTCATTTCCCTATCTATATAATGGAGATAGTGGGATTCATTTGTTTGGTTTGTTTAGTAAAGTGGTTAGATTTTCACAAACGGAAAGCACCAGAACTGTCCTAGGTAGCATCATAACCAGAGAGCCCTGTGAGCGTGCTTTTTTCTGCCTTCTCCTTTTCTTTTTCATTTCCCCCTCCCCAAAAGGTTGGTCCAGGCTTGTCTGAGAGCCCGTGTTTCATGAAACCGTTTCCTTAGGGATCAGATCACTTTAAAAAGTCACAGATGCTTATTTAAAGTAAATTGGTGCAGCTATGCAATCGTAATTTAGCTATGAACCTTAGCTGAAGAATCAACCCCATGTTTCCTTCAAGTAAATTATACATCCATGGTCAGGTTAGCATGACCTGACAACAAACCCAGCAACGATGAAAACAACAACCCTGAATGAGCCAGCTAGCATGCCTAGGAGATTTATTTTAGTGGTGGGGTGGTGAGGACGGTGGAAATAGCTTGATGTTTACTTAAAGTAGAATCTGTAGATTCAGTGTTTAAGTGACAGTTAATGGGTTCCTCCACAAATGAGGAGAATCCTGGCAAAAGCTGGACTACAGCTTCATCCAGGAAGGCGTCGCTGTCATCAGAGTAGAGTTCAGTGGGATCTAGGCAACATTGAATTGGCAAAGCTGAACTTCCTACTGGAGGACGGCCACGTGTAGTTGTTCCTGAAGAAGTAGGGATAAGTAATTGCATGTTTTAGTGAACTCGTATAGTGGCCAGGAGAAATGGAAGAGCTCAAGATTAAGCTCAAGACTTTCAGTCCAAAAGGGATATTTTGTTGATACTCCATCTTGGGCGGGGGGGGGGGGGGGGCGAAGTTAAATATTTTGGGTTTGTTTCAGTGCAGAGCAGTAGGTTTTTTTCATCTCAAAAAAGCAGTGGGTGATAGATCTGCCATCCTTTGGACAACTATAATCACTGCCACCTCCTCTAACATCTTCCCAGTTGTGTGCACATCACTTCTAACACTTTTGTTGACACTGTACTCAAAACAGAGGCCAAGCAGAAAGGTCTGAAAGGTTTCAAACTTCTCATCAACTATGAACAGTGGAGATTAATACACAGTTCACTGACAAAAGCACCAAGCAGTGATTGTGGCAGTGGATTTTCATCAACACGTCTTGCCTCCAAGAGCACAGGTAGACATTCACAAGTACCCTAAAAATGACTAGTGGTCAAAAAATACCCAATGTATATTAAATATCTTAATTTTTCCATCTCCTAAGACATACAAACAATTTCCAGACTTGAACTGACAGTTTGCATGTCATCCAACTTTACACTTCTTCTAAAAAACCACACAACAAATCCATCCCAGTTTCAGCAGGTAGATTAGAGGCTAAATAAAACTGGTTTTCTTGAACAGGATTAGCTTGAGGTGCTTCTGAGATAATCTGTCTGCCTTCCAGGCACCCTCTAAATACTTAGAGGCACCCATTTGTCATCACTGCTGCATTATCCTCGCAAAATGCATCATCCTTGCACGATGGAGCTACCTGATCTGCAAGGTGGGAGTGTGCATGCCTATCACCTTGCGTGTGTATCTACTGGGGAGAAAACAGTTTGTGACCTGCATATTTCAGACTGAACACCAAAACTGTGCAGGTATTACAGGGAGACACTGCTGAACTCTGACCACCCTGTTCCAATGGTGCAGGGTGGCACCCAGTTGAGCTACAGGAATGTGGCATGGTAGGTCTTCAAAAAAATGACCATCCAGCAGGGCCAAATGAGCCATTTCAATTTCTTGCAGCAGATATGAGGGGGCACAACACAGTCCATGCAGGCATTTATCAATGTCAAATGCAACAGGATGGCAAGGCAGCCTGGAAAACTGAAAAAATACAGCAAGTCTTGTTCATACTTGTACCAAATTTTCTTGGGCTCAAAGGATTTCTCTAAGATTTAAACAAATAACAGGATCAGGAGGTTTTAAGAAGCTCCCACGGGCTCGTAAGGGGCTGGATCCAGCCCCCAGCGCAGTCAGTAAGTTAAAAAAAAATAATCTCCAATTTAAACACAGCTATCACGATTTACACCAGCTGAGGATCCCTCACCCCAAATTTAATGGGAACATGACCAGGCGGCTTGCCAGCACTTTTGGCTTTGCTGTAGTAGGAGTGACGTTCAGGTATGCGTGACCACAGATTTCTTTACAATGACAAGCTTTGAAGTCAGAGTACTTTGCCCTCCATCCACAAACCATTTTTACTCAAAACAATAACTATTTAAATGGGAGCCTCACCAAAGCCATTTCAGATTTTTTTTCTTCACTCCTCTGTCAGTGACAAAATATAGTTAAATCACAAAAAAAGAGAGACCTGACTGCTTCATAGTACCTATTCTGCACAGGTTGGATATCCCAACACTCAACCACCTCCATTCGTTTTCAGCACTGCGAGAGAAGGCAGTAATGGCTTCATCCAATATTACATTGAAAGACTAAAAGAATGAAATTGGGTAAAAGGCACTTTTTGCTGAAAATCTTGTTAAGCTTCTCCCTACAAAAAACACTAAAAGTTGCCTTTTCATAGACAGCGAGGCTGCTAGAGGGTCGAATGCGGTTTGTGGACCTCATCCTGCCTATTCAGAGCAAAAGATAACACCTGCGGGAAGCAGGCGAAAGGTTAAAACCTGGTACCTCTGTGTTTTCCTAAGTGCAGAGCTTGGCACCCGAACAGAGGCCATGAACAATAGCAGGAGCACTGCGCGTGTTTTCTTTTCCCTTAAAGTAACATTTTTGCTGCAGTGTCATCTTTCTGCTCAGCCAAGCAGGCGCTCTGGGTCAAATCAGCTGCGTGAGCCGTCAGCAGATTTTTCTGGCCCTTTCAAAAGATCTTCAGGCTTTGTATTAAGAAGCCAAATCAGTGAAAAAACAGGAAAAAAAAAAAGTGGACAGACTGCCCACACGTTTTACCGGTCAGGCGCTCGCATGACTGTGAAATAATCAGCATTCTTTTGGTGATATGTAGCAGCTTTAAACCAGCAATCTGGCTTCGCTCTCTGGAAAACAGTGTGCTTTCTCGAAAAGGCTAAAAGCAGGGTATTACAGCCTGACAGCTTCAAAATTCCTCAGACCTCCCGTAGGAATCGCTCACAAAAGAGCAGGCTATTCCCCAGGGCTGGATGTCAGGGAAACAGACCCTCTGATGGAAAACCCTAAGGGAAGGCATACTTCCATTTATACCATCTTTTATGTTTTGGCGAAAAGTGGCTTGTTTGTAATTGTTGGAATTAGGCGAGAGAGGCTTCACCTCTCCTCACGGTTCCTGTAATGCAGCGATAACAGCTCTGGGGCCTGTTCGGTCACTTCCCAAACAGAGAAGAGAGGAGAAAATTTCCTAAGAGCATTTCACCTATTTTGGCAAGCATCCACCAGCAGACACGGACACAAGGAGTATGGAGAACAGCTCCAATTTCACAGCCTTTTACACAAACCATAACCATTTGTAGGAGCCACCATGTATCAACAGAGCAGAGAGAGAAGAGGCACCAAACAAACTTCATCATTTGCTAGGACTTCCGTAGAAGAAACAGCATTTTTTAAAAGAAACCCCACTGCTTCCATACAAAATTTCTTCAAATGCCATTGCTATCCCAAACAAAAGAAACCAAGGAGTTATATATGGGACGCTTCCATCCATAATAACTACCACAAGCCTCTGTGATTTTGATGAGAATCAACAGGTTTTCAAAACTGATGAAGATAAAAGTTTAATTGCTCATAATTTTGCCAAAATTGTTTGGACTAAGACGTTCCCATGTTTGGAACACACAACTATATTCTTATGAGAGAGAAAAATAGTAAGAGAACATCTAATTAGAAATTCTATGATTTGGCATATGCACACATGATCTTAATTAAGGCAGAAAAGGACATTTTCTTCAATTTCTTGTTTTGTAACCTTAATAATTTGTTTAATGTAATTTTATGTATTTGTAAAAACAACTAGTGGATGGATAAGTCAATGCTAATTCCTAGCACTTGTGAAGAAGAGGAGTTGAATTAATCATGGCTGCAGATTAAATAATAGATTATGGCCTTAATTTCTATTTGTATGGTTCTAAAAGAATGGCCTTTAATCTTAGACCCTTCCTGCTGCCTCTTCTCATGTTCACTTCCTCCGGTTTGCACTGTAGTGAAAGATAGATAAAGTCATTTCTAAAATGAGACGGAGACATGAAATGCAAATCAGAAGAGGAAGAAACTTTCAGAAAGGGGTCTTCATACACATTCAGTAGGTTATCAGGTCTTTACCTGCCTGGTAATCAATCCTGGTGCCCAATCAGCTTCAGGGGATGGACCCAGCAGAAGAACAAAGGCTCTTTATTCCTTTTGCTCATGTTCTGACTCTGCTATAGAGCCTAATTAGCCGGGAAGGGCAAGGTGGAGCTGGACATAGGGCCTATCGGGTAACGTTAATGTTCAGCCAAGATATGGACCTTGTGTTTGAACGAGACAGACAGTCTTTGAAGAATATAATCTGTGTTGCCAACAATGGCTGGAGTGAAAGGAACTCGTTCTGGTTACCATATAGAATGGACTGGTAAAGCGTAGTTGGATTCTTATCAAGATGTTGGGTTTGTATTTTTTTTTAATCATTCATTCATATGGTAATGGCTGTGAATACAAAATGCAAGGTCTTCAAAGGGAGGAAACATGAGAAGGCTATGGCTTTACCCAGTTCATCTTAAGGTTGCCTACTTTTGCTCCGTGTGATTTTTTTAATATATAAACTCTGCTATCCTTGCAGCGACTAATCCTACCCGTGTCTTTTCAGATTCCCTCCAATTCCCATTGGATTCAGGCTCTCTAGCAGCAGTGAAAGGCAGCAGCTCTCCTGGGGTGCTGTGTTTCTCAGACTGACCTTAGTTCTGTTTACCCTTGCTTCGAAAGTTTAAGCCAACATCTGCTAAATAAACTGGAGTGCTGGGATGATGGGGACAGGGAGGGGGAGTTAAAAACAAATGGGATTGTTCTGGAAAAAGAGAGCAGCTAGAGGAGCCCTAGGAAGACTGTGGTGGATGCAATTCCCTTTAGGTCGATAGAAAGCCTTCCTCTGACGTCTCCAATCCAGTTTTGAAGTATGTAGAAAATACCTGTCAAAGGGTAGTGTTTTCAATTCAGACTGAAGCGCTCTTCAAAATACCCAGCCAAGTCACACATATTCTTCACTCATGCATGAAGTAGTGGCTTTGCTCATATAGTATGTTTAAGAAGAGCAGAAGTTTGTATTTAAGACAGCAGAATCTGTTTCACCTGCTAGCTAAATTGAAGTTAATCAATCCAGGAGCAGCCAACTGCAAGTGTGGGGGCTAGAAAGATGTTTTAAAAGCAGATGTTGCATTCATTCCAACACATTAGGGTTTAGCCACTCACTACCAGCAACCACAGCACTTCACAAACCATCACAGTTCCTCCCTGACTCAAGAGGTGCCTGACTATGTCACGCTTTGGACTTTCAGGCTGGTCTCCAAGCCAGTGGCCTGCACAGCATCACTATATTGTGGTCATGCCTCCGTCCAGGTGTTTGCCAGGGGCTCACTCCCTCTTAGCATGTGTAAATGGACATGAGAATGCTCATTGCTTTGCTGAAGAGACTCGGCACCTTGCTGGTTCAGACATGCAGTTATTGCCTCACACCTACACCTTCCCAATTTGAATGTCTTGCCAGTTAGACTATCATCTTGACACTAACTCTGAAAACCAGTAACACTGTATGAGACAACTCACACTTCCCCTACCTCCAGCCAGCCAGGAATGAACAGTAATTATTGGAAGGGAAAAGGAGGCCATTCTACAGGGTGTTATCACTGTAATGATAAGGCTGCATAAAAGTGATCCTAGACTCACACTGTGAGTCCAGCATAGACAATATATATGGGAAAACCTGCAGCTTCTTTAGTTTTCAGGGGATGCTTTAGCAGAGTGGGCCAAAGCACGGCCCTATTGTTTGCAGCTTATTCACACTAGGAAGCCACTGACTGCATAGCATACCATTATATACCAGTAAAGCACTCCTTAAATAACAGTATCCTTAGTATTAGGCATATGTCTTTAAAGCATAAGGATTAACATCTCTTAAAAAAGAAAAACTGGGTAATATGAGAGCAGATATTCCCATTATCAACATATCTACATATTTTTTAATCCCAACCAGCGCATGGCCCTGGTATTATCTCATGGCAGTATGTTCCAGAGCTTATCTAGAACAACTTTGCTTTTCATCACCTTCAGAGTTCCCTGAATATTTCCTTGTTGGTCTGTCATGCTGCCTTTGGCTTACTGGACAGCTCTGTTCATACTCAAGGCATCTGAGAAAGAAACAGATCCCAGCTGACTCAAAGACACTGTCTAGAAAAAAGGCCAATGAGGCCCTCCTTGACAGCAAGTTGTCTGATACCCTTTTTCATACACAGCAATAGTGACACTGGCACAGTGTCATCTGGGGTGAGCGCAAGCCCAAGAATACAATCACAGTACTATACAGTGCTTTATAGCAAATCTTGAAGCCCTGAGCAACCAAAAGTAAGAAAATCAGGTAAAAAGCAATATTTCCTAATCAAAGATGCCAACTGACTGGGAATCTGCTTTTCATATGAAAACTGCTTTTCTAGACATGAAAAGGTGATGCTGAGTTTGAACAAAGCTTCATTGGCTCATGCCAACCACATAGAGAAATAAAAATGAAGTGGAACTCATCTGACAGCAACTCATTGAGCCACACTGGAAATTTTCAACGAGTGTGAGGAGATGGGGACCGCTAAAGTGGGTCAGTCAGCCACTGAGAAGAAAACCACCTGGCATTATGCTGAAAAGATCAACCTATAGGAACTTTTCTAGAAGAGTTCTTCCAAAAGGGACCACAGGGTAAATCTCACTAAGGGATATGACTAACAGTTTTGGCACTAGAGCAGAGCATAGTGTTTAGAAGCTGGAAGGCTCTTTCTCAGAGTCTCCAATCCATTCACCACTCTGAGCAGAGCTGAATGCCACATCTCTCCAGAGGAAGCTGATTACAGGCAACCTGGCACTTCCCAATCAAAGTTTTTCTGTGAAGGAACATTTTCCTTGTTTCACACCCGGGAAACTCATGCACACGTTGGTGATGGTAAAGACAAAAGAGTTTCTCAGGTCAGTCAGGAAGATTGCTGATGCACAAAAATTTAAACCATAGTTTGCTAAGTTCCAGGCGAGAGCAGTAACCACTAAACCAGTCTTTCTCCTCTCTAGGTTACAAGTCCCTGGATTCCTCACCTGGAACAGACCGCAGGTACATCAATCCCATGTTGGGATATTTAGGGTTAAACAAGGCTTGAAAGCATTTTCTTTGCTGATGGTAGAGACTCTGAAATATATTACAAATAAAATCAATAAAAATTGCAAAGGAAAGTCTATTGACAGCTGCCACAGTGGGAACTCCCTGAACTCTATTTGTAGTCAAAAGCAGCGAAATAGTAACCTAAGCCTGTACAGTTCACCTTTAAAATAAGAAAACTTGAAGAAGCAGGGAGTTGAAATCTGTGTCACTCGATAGCTCCTGGCAAACTCTTCTTGGCTTTATGGTTATGCTTCTAAATCCTCTAATTTAATGGCGTAGGTTTCCCTATTTTTAGATCACAACTTAAGGCAGGTTTGCTTTTTTCCCCTGCATTATTTTTTAACCAGACTATGGTCATTAAACTTAGCAGAAAAGGAACAAGAGCATCCTTTAAATAGAAAAAAAAAAAACCAAACCACCATACACGTGGAATAATCATACGCGGCTGGAGAAAGGATCCCAGCGGCTGACAGACCTCTTCAGTTTCCCCTTCGCTGGCCTACGAGGCAGGTCTGGTGCTGGGACTCCCGAGACCCCAGAGGTGCCAGGGCGCTTGGCACCTCATGGAGAAGCTGCCTTGGCACGTCTCACGTCAAGCGCGGGTCACCAACAGCTCTGCAGTGAGGTTCTGTTGGATTATAACCAAGCGACCCCCAGTTTAATGCGATAATTGGAATTAATATGGCACCTTGGTGCCTCCTCTCTGCCTGGCTGCAGGTGGGCTGGGGCGGCTGTGCACCAGGAGGGCATGCTGTCCTCTGGATAGTTTTGAAACAACAAGAAAAAAGCTTATCATAATCCTCCTGGCAATTAGAGCCCTGGCTGGCTGTAAAGTGTAATGCATTTATCAAAACCTCCTTTGAAGGTGCTGAGGGAAGTGAATTTGAAGCTGTTGGGGACTGCAGGAGTAAGAGAGCGCAGCTGCTCCTGGGGAGCCTGAACTGGGGTGAGGGGGCAGAGGGAGGAGGGAGAATTCCCTTGTCTGGGACATGCACATTTTCTATCAGCCTGTTTGTGCAAGGATAAATAAACATTATCTCTCTCAGTGTATCTCTCAAAAGCTTGGCAGATTACAGATGGCATGCTCCGGGGTCTCTTCCTGCAAGGTTCGCCAAAAAGTTAGCCACCCCTGGAGTCATAAATCATCCCAAACCAGGCTGCTTCTCCCCTCCTCCCCATCAATGTGAGAAAAACCCAAACTGTTAAAAAAAAAAAAAAAAAAGAAAAAAAAAGGGAAAGTTGCCAGTTTTGTGAAATGTCAGGAGGACGAAACTGGCAGCTTCTGTCTTTTTGACAACATACATCAGCAGCAGTTTCCCAGAGGTGATTCATATGCAGCAGCATGTTGAAGGTGATCGTCTCCACTTGCCACACAACGAGGACTTGGCCCAGCAGTGTGAGGTGGGATTATAACAGTGCAGTCTTATAAAACCCACCTAAAGTAAGAGGCTAGACCAGTGTTTCCAGACCTCTACCACCGCACTGGGTGTTGGCACCTGATAAAAATTTCCAGACCCCTTTCATTTCCCACCTAGGGCCCACTGCTCTCTCTGCAGCCCTACAGACCTCTGGCCATCATTTTCCCTGTCCCCCCTTCCTCAAAATTGCATGTCATTTCCTTAGAGGGCAGGGGGAAGAAAATTGCTCATGATGTTCCCTCTCCTTTTCTGCTTCCCTCTGTCTGGTGGGGGCACGCAACCTCTTTTGTTGCAGGACACCCTCCTTCCCTTGGAGCAAAGACCATACCCCAGGATTTTCATGCTGTAGTGTAAATGGTCTCCTCGCAGCAACCAGGGAGTTTGATCATGACACCACAGATCTTCTGCCACAGGGAAAGGAGCTAAGTCCAGCCTATGGTGCAGCCACCCAAGACTTCTGGATTCTTTGCACAAGTGTTCTGGCACGCGCACACCCTCAGCAAGAAAAATGGTGTCAGAATAGGGAGTGAAAGCTGGAGAAGGATGACAAGAAGCAAATGGGACAGTAAAGATTGATTAAAGATTAAATAATTTGTCCTGAGTAAACTGTCCGCAGAGAACAGCCCCCCTGTGCCATCCCCCTGTATTTCCCCCTTTCACAGGGTGGGATTTGTCTTTACTCCATACAGATGCACAGTCTCATGCCCCTTCCAAAACCGCTTCTCTCCTCTGCAACGTTTTGTTCATTCAAAATCATTGAACAATCATTGCCTTGAGTATTTTTTTAATCACTCCCAAAGGCCTTTCCTTTGGGGGATTTCTGTTGAGATCCCCATCTGGATTCTCCACTGGGGTATATCAGTCTAGTTATACTAATTGGTTTGCTGATTTACATCTGCTAGAGATCTTCCCTTCTCCAGCCAACTTCACTCCCTACACTCGACCGTGCACGAGCCTTGTCTAAAAAACTCCTGGCGAAACCTTGCAGTGCATCCTCCCCTGCATAGGGCTATTCTTGGGATTTAAGGAATGTGGGCATTATATTGTTATGAAAAGGAGCACTGTACTGAATTTATACACGGGGAGTTTGCAGAGATGAGAGCCAGGGTGTAGTAGCCTTACATCTGTGACAATGTTGCAGGGGGTGACAACAGCAAAAAAACTTTGATCAACCCCAGAGTACAAATGCAGGTTTATATTCTTGCCATCTGGCAGAGTATCATGTTAAGAGCTGAGCAGACAACAGTGGCTGCTACTACACAGTGTACTATATACCAATAAAAGCTGAATGGGTCTACAATAAAGCAGACTTTTGAAATAGCTGTGAAAGGAAAATCTAGGTCACTAAGTGCTGTTAGAAACAATGTCCTTATATTTTTCCCTTCCCTTACTATTCTCTTCTGTCTTGCTTCTGCTCTTGGGATTCCTCTTCCCTCCCTTTTCCCAGCCCTGGTGGCTGCACAGAGAGCTATCAAGTGAAATGCTGAACCTAAACTAAAGGTTGTGTTCATTTAACAAGCATTAAATAACGGTCAGGAGGGGCAGACTGGCAGCTGCCTCCACAGCTGAGGCCAATCCCCCTCCATAAATGGTGAAGCGTAGCATCCCCACAAATGGAGGAGGTGACTGCAGTCTCTCCTTTCCTGCTTCTCCCTCCCCTACTCAGCACAAAGGCATACAAGACCCACTCTGAGCCAGACACCCATGGACAAAATCCCAGACTAGTGTAATCGTTGTCTTTTGCGCTTCTGCAGAGCTTCCTCAGCACAAGGAGCTCCAGTCATTCTCTGGACCTTGCCCATAGCAGCTATAAACTCCCAAATACAATGAAGTCACTGCTGCTTAGTGAGCAACAGTGCTCTGCATCCATCTCAAATGCACGTCTTAGCTCAAGCGTCTTTCACTAGATACTAAGTGGACACACTCTGCCCTGCACTTCACACATGCCAAGAGCACATTTGCTCTGACAGATGCAGTACTGCCTTACATGTCTTTATTTGGGCTCCAAAGAGACAGACTATGACTCTCATGGACATCAGGAGGGACAAACCTTTATTTCACTCATGAGTTTACTGTAGCTTAAGGATGTTTGCCTAAGCTAGTAGCAAAGTCAGGAAAAAAGACTCTACCCATCCTGGTTCCCAGAAACCAGTTTCAACACCAAGACCACCACTGCTGCATTATTCAACTTCATAAGCCATAGACCTCAACACAAAACATGCTTGGTATCATTCTTCACACCAAGCTGTATAAGCTGTCTGAACTACCACTGGATATGGGCAGACATGGACACATGAATGCCCAGATGTACTCTCCAGTGACACACTGGTGAAATACCATGGATAACGGCACATCACCTAAGGGACCCCTTCTCTCTGTTTTGAGTATGTATTTCCCATTAAAAGTAATATTATCTAGCAATTAGATGGAAGAAAAATTTAGCCTGGCGGTTAGGTCTCATTGTTAGTAAGCTTTCCTATCAGGAACTATAATGGTCTCAGAAGGGAAGCAATGGAAACTATCATTCAAAACAACTGAACAGGTTGCTAGACTAGACCCTACAGGGAATAGTCCTGACCCGGCAGGAAGACCTAATAGCCCTATTCTTCCTCTTTGGCATCTGCGGTCCTACAATTGCTCAGTCATTTCAATAAATCCTTCAGCTCCTCTATCAGGAGGAGCTCTATCCATTTTTTTATGTGATTAGTTCTCAAAAGAACTCACTGCCCAGCATTCAGGCCAGTTTTTCATCTTTAATTGCAACTCTGAGCTTTCCAAACATGCTCAGCACCCAAGAGGCCATCTTCAGAAAGTCCTAGGTGAGGTGGTACTGGTTTGCCAAGACTATGAAGTACTTAGGGTATATCAGGATGGCTGCCTGACTCTTCAACAGGAGGAAATGTTTGCATGATGCTCTTATGGTTGTTCACACTGTCAAAAGGGCTAGATACTATTTTCCCAAAGTAACTTGACCCATTTGAAGAACTTCTTTGGGAAAGCTAGTGGAGTATCTCTGACATCTGCATTACCACTGACATTCTGGTATTAACCATCCCCTTTATCTCACTATATTTTTGTTGATAGCTGAACTATGCAGTGCAGTGGTTCTGGCATCCCAGCAATGGCTAGTTATCAGAAGCAAGAAAGCACGAGGTCTGGGAACTCATTGAAAACATTCAGAAGCGATACGTGAGGGACTGGGAGAGATTAAACAGGGTTTGCTGGGGCTCCAGGAATTCCTGCAATTCAGGAGTTACATGACAAGATTTCTTTTTTGTATGGGACAGCAGCAAGCAGGAAGATGGAGTTTCCATTTCTCTTTAAAGTTGTTTTCCCCAAACCATCACACATACACAGCTTCTCCTGTTTTTTCTCCACGGTTTCAACCAGCTGGGGTACCCAGGGCAAGTCCTCAGAGTAACAACCCTCATATAAACTGGAGGCACTCAACTGGGCTCTCATTTCACCAGGAGCTAGACTTTGGAGCCTGACTGACAACATCCACAGCTGCCTCGCCAACAATTCACCACTTAGAAAGGGCTAATTAGTATGAGGTAATTAGTTTCAGGCAAAGAATGCTTGAAAAATAATCTGTGTGTGTAAGGTCAGCCATCCTGGCATACTTTTTTTTTTCTCTGCTGCTGAAACAGATCCCAGAAAGATGATGTAAGACACCTAAACTAGGCAGATGCTGGAGATGCAGAGAATCAAGTGTTTAAACGTACTAAAATGCTTAAAGATGCAACTTCAACTCTAAATGCTTCTGATGTAACAGGCATATAAAATGTGGAGGTTTCATGGACGATGTTAATTTTCCTAATAGCTCCTTTTCCCATACACACCCACCACCTCGGTTCTTGGTTTGCCAGGGGAAACAAGGAAGGTAACACGAAAGCGACCCAGCAGAAGACAGATGTGTGGACAATGAGGTCTTACAAGAGTTGTGGTTCCATTCATTTGCCACTCAGTTCCTGCCCGGTCATGGGGCAGCTGTGAAAACAAGGCCACTGGGAAAGCACCACATGAAGCCAGAATGGAAATGCCGACACAACCCTGAAGTAATAGCAGCCAATCTCAGCCACAGACTACAGTGGGAGCTTTCTTGCATTGTTGTTGTTTTTCCCTAAAATAGCCTGTAAGATAAAGAAAGCCAGTGATTAGCTAAGTGCCATCTCCCCTGATACGCGTTTGCCCATTATCTGCTCCTGACACCTAATATCTAATTGCACTGAAACGTCCCAGCAGGACAGTCTGTTCTAAGAGGGACTGAATAGACTGACTGAGGGAGGAAAAAAACAAAAGAAAAATCAAATTGCTGGCACATCCAAGAAATTAAAAGGCTGCATTCCAGCGGGGTTAGGATGTCAGTATGGGAATTTCAACAGCAGGAGTGCAAAAGGTTACTTCTAGGAAAGGTTGGCTACCTCTCAGAAGCACATCCAGGTTCCAAACTATCGGGTCTGGTAAGGTTTCCTGTCCACAAAAATAGCCGCATGCTCTCTGTCAATGAGACCTGGGCTCTTCCCTCTTTCCTTCCTGTTTACAGCACATCACTTCAAGGACGCCAGCAAGATCAGAGGCTCCCTGCGCTCCAGAGACAGCCCTGGCTCACCATGCTGAAAATCTGCACAGAAAAAGCAACAGGGGAGAGGAAGCATTATCAACTCTCAAGGAGGTTTTTTTGCTGTCTTGGTTTTTTGGGCTTGCCTTTTTTTTTCTCTCTCCCTTTAAACTCATTCATTTCACTGATACTGCTTGCCAAGCAAATGGATGAAAAACCTGATTAGCACAGCTGGCAGAGCAGCACAATATGGCACAGGTACAGATGACAGGGGATGAGAAGGTAAGAGGATGGGCCCTGCCTGAAAAAAACAGCCTGAAGTACACTGGTATCTCCCAAAGCAACACAGGGAACCTGTGGGAGATCCCCGTTTCCCCATGCTTCAGCTTAGAAGGATGAGGTCCACTTGACTTTCTATCATTTGGTAACCAAGGAGTCAGCTCTAGTGGTGAAAGACCTACATACCAAGCCCCATGGGCTCTGAGACTGACTACTCATCCTGCCTGAATACAGGACTGAATACAATGTAAATATGACATTGTTTGTTTGTTGTAAACTAAACAAGAAGGTACCAGTTATTTGGGAACTTCATACCGTCCACGCTAGAGAGAGAAAAACCTTCAATCCTTAAAAAGCAACAAAGGAAAATTCTGGAGTCTAGCTCTGCTGACAATTTTTGGCTATAAAGTTTGTCTTGTATGTTGTCTCCTCTCATGACAAAGTGATTTTGGGTATGATCTGCAAATGCATGGAAATGTCTAACGTCCAAGAACGAGGTAGAGGTTTTTGGATTAGGTTGCAGTGCTTTGTGGTTGCACATCAACAAAACAACAGCCATGATGAACACATGTATCCATGCCAGTTATGACACAGCATAAGGGGTTTACTGTCCCCAAAACTGTGACATACTTCTCCATCCTCTGAATACTGTCTTACCCAACGCAAAATGTAACTCACAGCTCTCAGGGACATTGCTTTACTTGGCTTTGAAATCAGTCTGGAAGCATCTCAGTTATCCAATGTTGGAAATGGTCATGACGCATTAGATTGCTATCCTGCCAAAGATCTGTGCAAACATCTTATAGCCCTAAAACCACTCTGAGCTCTCTAATCTAAGCAGAAGCAGTAGTGCTTGAGTTTTGGTCCAGACTCGGTTTGCTCAGGTTTTAGGATTTGAGATCTAACCATAATTAGGTTGCAGAACTCATTTCCACGATGCTGGAATCGCCTAGGGTGTTCTGATCAAATTCATACCATCTGGAGATGAATAAGAAGGCTCTCAAACCTCCATAACACACTGCTGTAACATCAACCCTGTTTTCCTGATCCCCATGCTAAATGGGACCAAATTCAGAAAACATACCTCTCTGGTCGTGCAATCCAAATACAAACCCAAAACCCATTAAGTGTGGATTTGGATTAAACAAAAGCCTTTCCTCCACATAAAAATTATCATGTAGATATAACAGATAAAGCCTCCAACTGATGCCCATTTCCTGTGATATAATAATACGCAATAAACAAATGTCTTACTATAAGTACCGTGGGGCCATATTTGTTCTACAGGCCATTGGTTTGCAAGACAACTGCAACTGTTCTCTCTCTACATGAGAAAAGTAAAAGGAATGCCTAGGGATGGATGACAAGCCAGCTGAGAGCTTATGGTCAGGATTAGAGAGCAGACCACTCTGGCTGGTGTTGAGGTGAGGTTTTTCTCTAACAGACCATCTGCTCAGGAAGAAGTAGTGGAGGCAGCCTTTATACAATTGGAAGAAGCCTCCCATTCACAGGACCTGTTCCTCATGGGAGACTTGAACCATCCCAATATCTGCTGGAAGGGCAGCAGAGCACAAGCAGCCCAGGAGTTTTCTGGAGTACATTGACAATAACTTCCTGACACAGGTGACTGAGGCAATGACAAGGGGAAACACCCTGTTGGGCCTGATACATATGAACCAGGAAGAACTGGTCAGGAATGGGAAGATTAGGGACAGCCTTGGCTGCAGTGACTATGAATGGTAGAGTTCAGGGTCCTGAGAGGAAGGAGCATGGCAAAAAGCAGAATCGCAACCCTGGATTTCAGGAGACCAGACTTCAGCCTGTTCAGCGATCTGCTTGGAAGAATCCCAGGGGAGGAGGGTCCTGGAGAGCAGACAGGTCTAGCAAAGCTGGCTAATTTTTATGCACTACCTCCTCAAAGTTCAAGAATGATCCATCCCCATGAGCAGGAATGAAAGTAGAAGTAACAGGGAGGCTTGCGTGGATGAACAAGGAGCTTCTGGCTAAATTAAGTCATAAACCAGAAGTATGTAAAGATGTGAAGCCATTCAGCCTTATCTTGATCCCTGGGAAACTGATACAGCAAATAATCCTGAAAGCCAAACATATTACAGGCAAGAAAGTGACTGGTAGTAGTCAACATGGATTTACAACGGGGAAATCATGCCAGACCGACTGGATAACCTTCTATCTAGCCTACCACAGTGGCGATCAGGAGCTTAGTGGATGTTGCCCATCTCAACTTCAGCAAGGCTTCTGGCATTGTTTCCCATAAAATCCTTATTGATAAACTGATGGATGAGACAAATGGACAGCAAGGTAGATTGAAAACTGAGTAACGGCCAGACATAATAGGTTGTGATCAGCAGCATGAAGTCTAGCTGGAGGCCAGACACTAGCCAGGGGTCAATAGTGGGGCTGGGACTGTTTGATATCTTCATCAATGACCTAGACAATGGGACTGAGTGCACCCTCAACAAGTTTGCAGAGGAAACAAAATTTGGAGGAGTGGTGGTTGTACCAGGTAGTTGTGCTGCCATTCAGAGGGACCTCAACAGTTTGAAGAAATGGGCAAACTGAAACCTCACAGACTTCAACAAGGGAGTATGTGAAGTCCTACAACTGGGGAGGAACCATGCACCAGGTCAAGCTGGAGATATCTCCATCTTGAAGATATTAAAAAACAGATGAGGGATGGGCCTGAGCATCCTGCTCCAGTTACCCCTGTTTTGAGCAGGGGACTTAGACTAGATCATCTCCAGAGCTCACTTTCCACTATTTTGTGACCCTGTTAAGTTCTCATGGAGTATATGGACAGTATGCAAATACTCTGGCTTTATAGCACATAAACACACATATTAGATATTTAGACTGCTAGTTGTACCTTCATATAAAAGATGACTATGCAAGCTATCAAAATGATGACCAGAGGGAAGGCTGTATACCTTCACAAGCACAGCAAGCAAATACGTACTGCACCAGGTAGGGCCAAATATTAAACCCCCTTCTTCTCATTCTTTTCGTTTTACTTTTATTTCAGTTTTCATTCAGGAATGAGATTACAGCTTTGACCCTGAATGTCAGAAGTGCAAGGTCAAGTGTGTCTCACTCTCCTCTTTCAAAGGTATGTTTCAGAATCACAGAATGGGTTGGTTTGGAAGGGATCTTAAAGATCATCACCCCAAAGAACATTTCATTCCAGATCAGAGACTTGAACCTGAACTCAAGATGAGGAGCACCACACTGTCTTGCTCTTCCTCTGGCTTGGCCTCTTTCTTGGGATATTCCTAAATACATTTTCTTCAAAACTTCTACCTCTTCACAAGTATGTTGGTTTCAAGAAAACTACAAGAACAATTTCAGGAAAGCTTCATTTCACAAAAATGTTCCCACCACCTCTAGTGGTGACTTAACTTTGTCTAAGTATACACAACATGAGTCCAGCTGCAATGTGTGTGTTGTGTAAACCTGGTGTGACTCTGCTGAAGTCAGCAGATGTGGTCCAGATTTGCAGTGCTTTCTTGGAATGAAGAAC
This sequence comes from Rhynochetos jubatus, assembly GCA_027574665.1. Taxonomy (NCBI): domain Eukaryota; kingdom Metazoa; phylum Chordata; class Aves; order Eurypygiformes; family Rhynochetidae; genus Rhynochetos; species Rhynochetos jubatus. Next base: position 48,099,657 of record CM050651.1, on the reverse strand, counting down.
TTTGCCTTCTATTTATAACATACTTCCCTGCTAAAGAAATAGCCTTAAAATGGCATTCACTTCTTCAGTAAATACCTTAGAAAAAGAAACAAAAAAGACCATCAATTATAAAAGAAAAAAACAAACCTCCTATGCAATAGCAAAAATAGCATGTAGTCCAAGTTTTGCTGTTACACTGACACAAAGCTGGAATCATCCTGATCTTGTCATTAACATGACTGCACATTCACTCTAATTTAAACAGGCAGAAGAAAGCTATTCTCATGCAAATAATACACAAATCTGCCAGGAATTGGTAATACTTAGCTCAATCTGACAGCTATGCATACTATCAGACAAGTATTGATGATAAATAAAGACAATGAATGAGAAACTTGTGTTTAGCAGCTTAAGCAATTAATAACTAAAGACAGACAGACAGATGAAATCTGTCAGCACATGGAAAAGATCCGCTAATTACATTGCATGGAAGTTGCAAAAGTGGACAGCTCTCATTGTTTTGCTTTTCCAAAATACAAACTTGTAAGTTTAAAATGACGCTGCTTTTCCACGGCAGCAGCTCCCCCCCTGAGCAGGGTGATGCCATATCTGCCAGATACCTCTCAGGTGTCCTACCCCCTGCTCTGCAACGGAACCAGGACACCAACAGCACCCCTTCAAACTTAGATTTTCCTCCCATTAATCAGGCAACTTTCCTGTTGACTTAACTCCTTTTTCTTTAATGTCTCTAAGGTTGATCTTTCCGACATGGGTCCCATTCATTTTTAATCTCTACTTCTATTTAACTTGTCAAGGCTCTAATAAACGAGGAGAGCACTCTTGGCCGAAGGTTTTCCTCTGATCTGCTTGGTCCAAATAGGCACACGGAAGTGGATATATACTTCAAATGATACAGCTCACGTCTCAGAGGACACAAGCCAGACTGCAGCCAGCAGCAGGGTGTGCAGGTACCCCAGCCACACAGCAGACCCACCACAACACCCCTTCATGTTGAGAAAGGTATCAGTGTCCAGCACCTACCTTAGCCTTGCTTGCATGCCCCAGTTAATGCCCTGGCCTAGAGAGGGAACCTCCCAAGAGTGAAAATGGCCACTGAGTAGGGTAAGCAAAAGCAATTTCAAGGACTACAGGAGGGTGGGATGTGGGGCTCACCATGGTTTCCTCCCGCTTTGGAAAGTGACAGCTTTAGAGGACCCCTCCAACTTTTTTCAGGAACAGGGACTGATCCCATTCCCTGGACCCCAAGGTCACATTCATTTCTGCTGGAGAAATGGGGCAAATCCCATAAATACCCTTTAAATGAAAGTGTAGGACATCTGATGGGACAAAAGCTGGCCCTGGCCAGCTGAAAGGGCTGCAAACACAAGAAAGCAAGGCTGTAACTGCTGCATTTCAGAAATCTTGCTTATATTTGACCCTTCTATTTATCCCTTTAACCCTTAAAACCTTTTGCCCTTGTTGTTCACAGCCCCAGTTCTGGCTTTCATCATCACCAGGACCTTTCCTCCTCTTCCTTCCATCACACACTGCCCCGGTCCCCAAACCTTCCCACACACACCGGGCCCACCAGCCACCTCAGGAGTTTACCACCGCCATGCCATGCTACATCTACCATGTCACACCCCACCCACCACGTCATGGCAGCCATCGCAGAGGGTCCACACCACTACCTCAGCAGACAGAATGAAGCGCAGGCCCTTCTTTACCTCAGTTGCCAACTTTTCCTCCCCCAACCTTCACACCAATAGGCATTTATCTGAAAAAAGTCACTTTTAAAGCCAAAACCCACACAGGGACTGGATGATAGGAAGAAGGGGGCCTTCCTGCCCGTGCTGTCCAGACACTCCGACAAGCGGCACTATCTCCGGCTTGGCTCCCTCCTCAGCCTGCAGACAAACGTGGCTTCCCTCTTGACTTGCTATTTAAAAACCATCCATACGGTGGTTTCAGATTAACGAGCTGGAGCCGTTAGCGGGTAGGCAGTGTCCCTGTCTGCTGCAAAGCGCCGGGTGCCCCCACAGCAGAGCTGCTGCTGCCTCCATGTCAGGCCAGTCCATTTATTTACTTGCAGCTTTGACTTATTTTTTAATTTAAGGAGAACCACTTCCTAAAACAGATTAGAAGCTCCAATTCCAGAGGAAAGGAGGCGCAGTCATGGGTATATATTGCATAAATTTAAGGGTTTATTGCATTTACACATCCCCTCTCAGCACACTTTACCAGAATAGCTCTTTATCTGCAGACACAGCTCATTGACCGGGGCTGAACATGGGGCCTGTACCAAGGCAGACAACACAATCTAGATCATTTGGGTCCCTGAGTTTTGTCCCTCTACCCAACCTCCTACCCCTAAAGCCCACGTTCTGCCCATCTCACAGGGCAGGGTATTGAAAGCCTCCCACCTTCCGGAGGTAGGCAGAAGGTGGGTATTTTGTTTCACATACAATTTCAAAGATTTTGAAATCCGGATTGACGTGGAGCAGTAGCAACACCTGAAGCATGGAAATTGTCTTAAAAGAAACAATTCTCTTGAAAAGAAAGTTTTCAGGTCTGAAGTTCAGCAGAGCCCATGCTGCTCTGTGCTTTCATTTCAACAGTACACGACTGCAATTTCTGATGGAAAACAGATCTTTTCCCAGTGTTTGGGTTGAGGGTTTTTTTCCATATATATGAGAGCTAATGTAATTACATGCATGGAAATGAGAGACCGTGTACCTGTATATCTGCTATACTCAGGGCAGTCATTTACAGTGATACAAAATGGGTTAAAGCCTTGTCAAATTGACACAGTAGGGTTTTACATCATGATTATTACAGCACTTTCCCCAAGGTCCCAGTCAGGATCAAAGCCCTGATTGAATGAGGTACGGTGCACACAATGAAAGAGCATGTCCAAATGGAGCAACCAGACAGAAGACAGGAGGATGAACAGACCCATGAAGTGAGTTGGCCAAGGTCCCACAGCAGGTTGATTGCAGAGGCAGGAATCGCCCCAGAGGCAGGTCAGACCACCTTTTGCACAGGCTTGCACAACCATAAGTGAGCAGACACTTTTAAATCAGATTCATTGTATAAGGAAACATGGCTTTGGGGCACCACCGGTCCAGATGTACATGCCAGGGGCCTCCTCTTTACAGTTCACAGCTGCACTCCTGTTTTCTGTGGCAAACCGGGACTAAAACAGCACATCAGTAGATGGTGACATCATTTAATACCTTAGTGCACCTGGCCAAGAAAAACTGCAAACATTTTGTGTTGATTTGGAATTCAGATGAATAGTCCAGAGCTCTCAGGATTTAGCTGCACTGCAGGATGAGAAGCCTGGGGAGAGTGATGCTGGGTAGAGCAAAAGAAATAGCCAGCGAGAGGATTAACATAAGCAATTGCAAGAGGATTGAGAGTGGTGGAGCTTGGGTGATAAAAACCAGGCACAAAACACAAACTGGCTTTAACATTCAGAAGCAACTCAAAAACCCCCACAGGAACATGGACAGAGATATATGTCATCTTTGTGTGAGCACAAGACAGCTCCATGCAGATGGGCTACCCACTGAGGCTGGAACCATCTGAAGGGCTGAAGTGACAAACCCCAAAGAAAGTGGATGGGAAGAGATTGAATTACAGTGGGTGCAACTTCTCAGCGATTTGTAGGATCAGCTTGGTATTTTACAAGGCCGTGCTGTACCCTACACACCATGGAGTGTATGCTCCTTTCCACATGTCCAGTGATGACAATGCAATGATGAGATGAGATCACCTCTCGGGTAATGCCATCGAGTTACAGCGTGCAAAGAGAGGGGCTAGAAGCTGGAAGGGCTACTTGTGAGGCTCCACTAACTTTGTTACCCTCTAAAACTGTTGGTGGATGCTAAAAAAATGTGGCTGCTATGGAAGAGAGCTGATATAAAAAGAACAGGAATTGCATTCTAACCCTGAGAGTTGAAATCCATGGAAAATCCAGTCTAGGAACCCTAGAAGACACGCTGCATCCTGGGCTAAAAAGGCATCTTGGTGAGTCCTTGGTGGGCAATACTTTTTTGCCAATCAATCCCCTATCTTTTTTAAATACCCCTGTCAAACAGCAACTGCATCCACACCATCCTCCAAGACCAGTGTCCAGAACAGCCACTCATGTGGCATCCTCCACCTCCCACCAGTGGCCACCCAGAAGCACAAGGACCACAGGTCTCTGCCAGCTTCAATCCAGGCTGTCACAGGGTTTGGAGGCAGCTGATCCAGAGGGCAGCAGTGATGCTGCCCGCCCCAGGCAGCAGAGACACGCTTGCAGCCCATGAATTTACTTGCAACCACTTCTGCTTTGTAATTTCTGAAAGCAGTTTTTAGGGGCCAACGTTAGAAAAGAACCACAAGGTGACAGAGGGCTTGCGGACAGCCAGTGTCAGACCCACCAGAGTTGAAACTGTGGACACCCCAAACAGTAGACAGAAATTCTCTGGGAACTTCAAGCCCATCACCAGGCACTGACTCCTTTGTGTCCATTCAGATGAGGAGAACAGGCATTAAATCCACAGCAGATCTATGGTTTAGGACTCCAGTTAACAAGGGAGGCTTTGCCTTGCTTATTTTTACATTCCGTTCGTACATAAACAAAGAATATAATCTGCTTTTGAGGATTTAAAGTCTGAGGATCTCACTGTCAATATTAAGGTGCTTGGTCAGTGTCATCAGCCTCTGTTCATCAAGTCTGATGTGCCAGGTTGATTTTTTTCCTCCTTTAATGTTTTAGAAAGGGAGGAAGCACTAGAGAAGGAAAAACTGAGGTTGCTTTTGAAGAATTGCTTGCTGTTAGGGAAGGAAGGGAAACTACTGGTTCAGATTAGCAGAGTTGGGTAATGACAAAGGAGACCTTTCTCTATGAGCTCTTGCATTTCATCAGCACCGAAGCTCTTTTCTGATGCACTGTCCAGCCTGGTTCTGATCATTAAAGCAGTGGCATTTCCAGCACTGTTTCCCTCCAGAGGCTGTCCTGTAAGCTCAAATGTCTGGAGCTATTTACACTGCCTATCTTTACCCTTCTGTGTAGCTAATGGACAGAGTAGACACCACTCTGAGTCCTCACTTAGATACCCAAATTAGATGCCTACAGATAGATGATACCCCACTTTCTCACACGCTCCCTTTCACGTCCTTCTCACACTGTCAGATCGATGCTAACAAACCTGAGCATCCACAAAACTAAGTGTCTCCCCTTCTAGGACTATATTACCCAGGAACAATCTGCATCCTTTGCCTAGAAGCTACGGTTTGACTGTTGTTGGCTTTGGTTTGGGCAGATGACAAAAGAAGGCTCTTTGACTTCCATGCACATTAGGGAGAAACCACAGATGAAACACAAGTTTGGCCTCCTGCACTCAGAAACCTGCCCAGAGAGGCAGTGCCTTGCACCCAGGGGTTGATTTGTAACAAGAATGGGAGGAGGAAAGAAAAACGTCCTGTCCAAGTCTAGGGCAGTCTCGCTTTGACACATTACACGCTGCATTTGGGCTGTGAAACATTGGATTCCAATACATCTGTAAAAGTAACAGCCACCACAAAAGGAAGGGGGGGCTCTGGGTTTCCTGCAAAATGTAACTAGCAGGAATTAAAATGTAAAAGAAACACCCTCCAGGGTCTTCACAGAAGCTATAAACTCAAGCAACTGTTTTGCCAGGTGTCACTGTGCAGCGCCTGCTGTTAAAGAGACTCTTTGCTGGCATCTCGCCTGCTCATCTTCCCAGTGCCCCTGAGCCCACTGGGCAGGCAGCGCCGAGCGGGAGCAGCCGGGGAAGTTATTAGCTAGCACCGCTCGGCAAGGGCTGAACCGGCGACGGGCTTTGAGCAGCTGAATGAAGTGTTGTCATTTCCCAGCTGGGAGCGGGAAAGAGCACGGTGCTGCTTCCTGACGCTGTTATTTTATTTTGCAGCGGCTTCCCCTTCCCGCTGTCTGAATGTCACAGATTACTTCACTGCTGCGCGAGCCTCGGGAGGGGGAGGCAGAGGGGGAAGTGAAAAATCTGGCGAGAGCTTCCCCAGCATCCCTGATGCCCCAGCTGCTGCACAGAAACCAGAGGCTGGAAAGGATGGGTGGAAAAATTCACCTTTTGGGAAGCAAGAGCCATGCACAGGTCATTAACCCACTTGCCAAGGTCTGCAAACACCCAAGGATCCTGCTGTCACTCCTGTCTATTTAACCCCTCTGCACTAAGGCTCACGATGTCTTGCTGGCTCAGGAAATATAAGCCCCGGGCTGCTTTTTGGAGCCTGTCAGCAGCGCTCTTTTGTCAAGCAGAGGCCTTCCTGTCAAGTGATACAAAGTGCTCGCTCTCCTTTTCCCCTTGGGAGCTGCACACACGCTTCCTCCCGCAGCAGCCCCAGCCTTTGTCAGCCCAAGGGAACAGGGCAGCTGGCAGGACACCCGAGTGTCGTCTGGCAGGGAGACTCCTCTGCCCAGCCCCTGAGCTCACCACCGCATCACATGCAAACGGCCTGGGCAGGGTGGGTGGTGGGGAATTTGGGGGACCAGGCTGGAGAGTGGCAGGGATCAGCAGTCTGGATGAACAGCAAGGATCTGCGTGTTGCCTTGGAGCAAAGCGTCTCGGCTGATCCCGCCTGCGGCCGCTCAGGATGAATGTCCCTGTGCTATGGACTGACCTCCTGCATGGCTGCTGGGAGGCAGTATGCCAAAATGGAAAAAGCAGCAGCGAGGACTACATCCAAAGGCAATTTGTGCTGCTTTCTCACCCTTTCCAGCCTCTCTGGCTTCAAACTAGAGGCAGACAGAAAAGCAGAGGGTCCACGCGATCAACTCAAGTGCCACAGCCACATGATTTCATACAGTTTACAGGAAGCTCCTTCCCACAGCAGAAGTAAGCTGTCCAACCAGGGATGAACTGAAGCACTCGGAGAACTAACAAGAATAACTAAGAAACAGAAGAGCCATGACATGATTTCCCCAATGATGCTACACATCTACAGCAGCGGCAGTGAGAATGTCAAATACATCTTTGTCTTCATTTACCTCTGTAATTTCATTTGGCTAAGGCTCTGTTTTGAGGAGCTGGCTCCATATCTGTACATTACACGCTTAGATTTGTACCCTGTAGGTGGTACACACGCAATAATTTAGGCCAAATTCAGTTCTTTCTCCATATCTTAATAATTAGCAACTCCAACCCTGGGTGAAGAGCCACGGTGGGGAGAGCAGACAGCACTAGTTTGAGCTGGAGTGATCTAACACAGACCTACAACAGTGGCAGTATCAGGTGGGTCATATTCCCTTTTCCTTGCTGCTTGGTTTAATGAAAGCTCCTCCCTGTGCCTTGGATTTGTCAAGGGTGCCAACTGCCTCTGTAAAGCACTTTAAGACCTATCCACCACAAGGTGCAATACCCATTAGTTTCAGCAAGACCACTGCCTGAATAAGGTAGCACACAGAGAGCTCAGAGGCTACTAAAATCGTCCTTTTCTGCAAGACAAAATGAAGAAAATGCAAATAAAAGTATTCTGGATAGATTTGTTCATTCTGAAAGAGTTGCAAAGTGTTTTCTTCAGTACATAGAGGAAGGATAATTAAACAGCAGAGATTAGGGCAGCATGGTGTGTCAATGTGACAGTGTCTTGTTTGCTGGTTCCCCACATAATTGTCTTTTATCAAAAATAATTGTCCTATCAGTAATATCTAGTAAAAATTGAGTGTTGACAGCAGCAATGAAATTTACATCATTTTCAATTTTTAAGTATAAAGAGCATATTAAAAATGCTCCTCCACCAAGTGCAAGGGACATCCTCAATCACATTCTTCTCTAAGTCATTTTTCCTTTTACTTCCACAGTCAAAAAGACAATGCATTTTAATAGACAACACCACTATCAAATCCTATGGCTCATGCATCACAGCATCAAGACAGGAAGACCACAATGGTAGCCTGGAGCCCTGTTTCTTCTGTATAAATCTTCCACCCATCTATGCAGGACAAGCGATAAAACCTCAACCTGTATCAACTTCTTGGTGAATTCCCCCCAGACTAGGAAAAGGGATGCATTAGTGAGCGTATCAGTGCTTGGTATGAACGGGTTGAACCCCCAGAATGCTTTTTACTCATTTAGCCTCGTCCTGCATCCATGCAAGAAAACCATGAGAGGAAAGTAGGGCTGTAGTTGCACACCTTATGTTGACTTCAAGCACTGCTGTGGCTGAAGTTGGTGGTAAGTCAGGTCAGTTTATTACAGCTCCTTACAGCAGCACAAAGGGAGGGGTAGGGCAGAGCTGATAGGTGGTCAGAGGCAGCAGGCAGGTAGGATCACTTCTCTCAGCAGTGGCACCAGCTTGTGAAGGCTAGAAGTACCTGTATTAGACATGCAACCACACTGCCAGCTCTGGGCTGAAGGACAGAAAGCATTTGGTAGTGCACAGCACTGCTTTGCAGTAATTCAGGCTAGGAGGTATTCACCACCGCACAGCCCCATGGTTTCAAGGACCGTTTAAGCAGACAGGTTGCATTAAATCCCACGTCAACATGCAGCCTCCGGCTCTGATGTTTGGATTGAGCGAGAGTAACTCTCCACTGATCTCTGAGGCGACAGGGAAAGCACTATCCTCACATCCCTCAAGGCACAAAGAAGATCTTTTCATTCTCACTTCTTCTTTTCCACCCCTCTTAAAGCGATGGCATTCCTCACCAGCTGTAATCAGCAAGCACGCTCTCCCAAAGTGCCATTTAATACCGTCACACAAAACTGCAGCGTGACCCACTTTGGGTTATTATGTGCAATAATTGCAAGACACAGCAGCCCCGGTCTGCCAGGCTCCAAGAGGCTTTCTGCAAGGGCACTCACTCAATCCCCCCTTTCTGTAGGCTCTCAGCTACATGCCCAAGAGATGGACAGCATTTCTCTCTGTCACATCCATCCCCACCTCCACTTAATTTCATGCTTGGGCTGTGACTGCACTAACAGGGCATATCTAGTTTCTCCCTCATACGCTGATTAAACCGACATGGTGCTTTGCACAGTCTTTCACGGACTCCTTATCTCAGAGGGAGGAAAAAGCACAAGGACAACTCTGAGCAAAGCAACGCTGTCTCCTTTCCTGGCACTAGCAGAAGTCGCTCTGGGAAATGGTGTGCACCCTCTGTCAGGAAGCTGCGAGAGAAAAGTTAGGACGGCTCAAGGGCTTGTCAGGGCAGGCCAACCCTGGTAAGTGGGAAATTCTGGAGGTCTGTTTAACAACAGTGTTTTCCAACCTTTTAACTGTATTCTTCTACTGTATCCCATTGACGCGGTGGATAGAAATCAGAGGCTCAGAGCAGCTGCGCACAAAGGTTTTCAGAAGCAGCCTCTGAGAGAGCTCTGCAAGAGATGCCCAGGACTGGGTGATGCCCTGCCCTGCCACATTGCATGACCAAGAGAATTAGGATCATGGATTCAGAAGCAGCTCATTAAAGCCACAGCTGAGTTCTGCTACTTTACATCAGTCTGAAAAAACATATTAGATCAGTTTTAACCAAATTATTTTTCCCAATACTGCCTTCTGCCAGGTTTGGGGTTGTTGAATGTACTGTAGTAAGCTTACTAACCTTCTCTGTAGAAATATCTTAGTTTAGGGCTTAAAAAAATACTTTAAAAAATACTTAAAAATAAGAAATCAGTGATTTTCATCTATTTCCATTTTCAAATGGTCATAAAAGCAGGAAATATTCTAAGGCCCACAGTATTTACAGAGGGAATTGTCACCATACCAGGATAAATCAATTGCCATGGGGAGAAACAGGGATGGGAGACAGTTCTCCTATGTCTAGAGTGACTCAAAGCAATCAGATATCCAGGGTAGCACAACATGCCCCAGGTCATCCATATGGAACTGGCAGATAGGACACTGAACCTATAGAATGCCTATATTCTCACAGGGTAGCAGATCCTTGGGTGAGAGCCCCCATGTACCAGTTATCTATGTTTGGCAACCATATAATAGCCTAGGTTTTCACAATGCAGCTGCTAGTCCAAGCCAGCTCCCTTCAGCTCCCTGTACCATGAGTATAGAGACTCTTCATCTCATGATAACGCAGGCACTTAAAACAGGTCAGAAGATTCCCACACCAGGTCTCCTAGCCCATAGACCAGCATATACTCTCTGCAAAGGCCGTTTGACAGGCTCTTCAGACAGCAATAGAGCAATGAGTGCAGGGGCTGTAAAATAAAGATAGCCCCAAATCAAAGCCTTCACCAATCCTGTGATCTGGAGAGACCTTTGGAAAATGCAAATGCATAAACTTTCCATTCTCTCCTGCCTCATTAATGGGCTCTAGCTAGATGCAATACTGCTTTGGTACCATAAGACAGGCTTTCCATTCCTAGTGGGCTTGTGAAGCACTCACAGCTCCTTTCAGCTCATACTAGAATCATTCAACACCTTTACAAGTTCCTTGGTTTCTCAAAGGAGGCAGCCCAGCATCTCCAGAGCTAATTATAGGAGAGCACAATGCCAGTATAAAAGCAGAGACTCTATTTCCAACCCATGGGTTAGAAGCTTTGCTTAGAGAAACTCCAGATTCATTACAAGCATATTCACTGTCTCAATATCCCCTTTCCATAAACCTCACAAAGATGGCAGCACCTGGAAGAGGAATGAGAGAAGCTGATTTCAGAGGCAGGTTGATTACCTGTGACACACCTCGCTGACACAAAGGGACCAACTTGGATCTCAGCTCTCCCAGCAGGTCCTTTGCTCGTTACACAAAACTTAGCTCGAGACAGACTTGTCCTACTCACGCATACCTACAGATGACATTTGCACAGTTTAAAACAAGCTATTTTCAGGAGTAAATGTCTTTGTTAGGTTTGGTTCTTTTGACGAGACCAGAGAATTGCAGGTGATATCACTATTGAATGGAGCTAGGCCAGGTGGGTTATCGTTCCAGATAGCTGGTCTGCAGGAAAGCGCTTTCACACATGCACACACACACAGAGTTTGGCTGGGCTGGTTAAAACACTGTAGCACTTATTGCTCCTTGAGGCCTATGAGTTCACTTCTAGGCTTCAGGCCAGCTTGGAAATCACATAACCCACATGAGCAGCAAGGTTGTATGGAGATGTTTGTCAAGAAAAAGAGATAGTTCCTGAGTGCCGCTCCCCGCAGGACATATCTCAGCAACCCTGAAACAAAGATAGTAACTAGTCAGCACTTCGGGGTCTCTCCTTTGCGAGGTCAGCCAAGAAAAGACTGCCCACTACCACCAGTGAGAGGGTTGCCATGTTGGGGGAAAAAGGAGAAAGCACCTCCTAGGCAGAAAAGCAGAAAGCACCTCTTTTCTCAGAGAAGCACAGAAATTTTGAGTCATACTCTAGCGCTTTTATGTCAAGTAAAAGGGCCAAAGAGGCATAAAAGGGCCCTAAATCATTTATGCTGTCTAGAAAAGACAGCAAAGCATGGGTAGTCACCTCCCAAAGACCTCCTTGCAAACACCAGCACAAGGGTCCCTGCCCCATCCCAGAAGGATGCCATGTAATCGGAGGACGGCACACTGAAGAGGCATGGAGCAATAGTGGATGGCCTTAGATGGCCCACAGAGCACCTCATTTATAGACCTGCTTCTAACAGAGATTGCAAACCACCATGTGTCTCTGTCCTCTACCAGAACAACACATGATGGGCAGACAGCAAGGTAGAAAAATGTCTCTCAGACCTCAGTATTGATCTACCCACAGAGCAAGGTCCTTTTCCCCAAATCCTGGCAGGGTTAGTCATGCTGGCTCTTCATAAACCCACATTGCTATGTTCTCCTTCTGCGGTACCTGGTGTATCAGTTTGGATCAGAATGGAGTCTGAGACAACTGGGGGATTAAACAGCTTTGTCAAACCAAATTCTGATACCTCACAAGTACACGCCACCATCGAGAAAGATAATCAGGTTTCCGCCTGTCAAACAGGGATGACATTTATGCTGAAAACAATCCAAATTGAGGAATTAAGGGCAAACCTCTATTGCATCATGGTGTAACACCTGCATGAAAACACAGATATTGATATCACCACATTCCCCATCCCTAACAGTCCTCTTTTCCTTATTTAGTTTTAATTCTTGTTCTTAAGGGATAGCTCATTATTTGGGGGGGGGGGGGGGGGCTGAGTGCCTTTTTTTTTTTTTTTCAAATTAAATTGTGGCAGCGGTGTGCACAGAAGTACAGCACTTCCCCTCTCTCACTGGGTAAGCTGCAGCACAAAGGCTTGGGGCTGATCTCACATCCTCTTCAACAATTAAAAGTCAAGGCCAGCAGCACAGCCAAAACTTGACACGCTCTTTAGAGAACAAAGGTCACAAGACTGAAGTCTTCACTCCCGGCTTCGGCTGAAGCAGCATGAAACATCCTCTTCAAAACCTAAGGCAGTTGAATCTTTATCAGGTGATGATGGCTTTTTGGAGAATAAAGACAACTGACCTCTGTGTCTTCCCTCCTACTGTTCCAGAAGACACCTTCAAGCCACCTAATTAGTACAAATAATTTTCCAGTAAGTGCTTCTGCCCCACACCAGGTCCAGAGATAAAGCTCCTGATGGCTGTGACAGCAGCTGGGCCAACACTGGGTATGACTGCTGAAGGAAGGCAGAAGCCAGAGGGTCGCAGGCTATGGCTGGCCGCAGCTCCCTGAGGAGCAGAGGGCTGAGGTGGCCATGGCCAAGCTGCAGGTGTGACCTCCACATAGCTGTAGGCCACATTGCTGCCCAGCCAGGGGGCTGGAGCGGACAACACCTGGGCAGGAAATGAACCAAATAAATGCTGCATTGGAAATACCAGCACTTCTCATGCTTTTGCATAAATAGTGGGTTTGGAAGATTAAATAAAACACAAAGTCATTAAGTGGTTAATTTCATGGCTGCAGTCATAAAGCTGGCAGAAATCAATGCAGCCATAGGGAGACACTGTCCAAGCCTGACAGCACCAACACCTCGCTCTGAGAAATGAGGCTTCACTAAGCAATTTGGTTTGGCTAATTTGAGATCAATCCTCAGTGCACGCTGTTTGGTCAGCCCAGGAGTCTCACTCTTGAAAGAGGCCAGAAGACAGACTTATAGGACAAAAGTCAGTCATCTTGCCCATCATGGGTTAGGACTAACATCCATCCCAGAGAGTTCAGAGATCCTTCCTGCCCACTGCTCCTTCCAAATGCTCCCTGCTTTGTCTAGCATGCTGAAATCCTTACCTGGGAGCCCACCCAATTCAAAGGCAGCCTCCAACTTAAGGCCACTTTTTGTGAGTAGTGAGCAAGGCCTAACACAGTCCCAACTTTCCTTTCTCTGCCCGAGGCAAGGATGACCACTGAGGAGAACCTACAACGTTGGACTGAAATTGCCTTGGAGTTCATAGGATTCATCTTACGCCTTCCCACCACCTCAGACAGGCTCTGAAAATGGAATACAGACTGACTGCATTTCCTCCCATACTTTGGTTTGCTTCCAGCATAGCTTTTCTAGCACAGAGCCTTCCTGAGAGTTCCCCAGCAGCTAGGGAAAACCCTCACAAAAAGGGTATTTTTTAGGAGCTGTTTCCTCCTATCAATCTGAAGAGCAAGTGGCATTCTCCTATCATTAGTCCAGCAAAAATAGAAAGCACAAGGCACCGCAGAATCAGACCTCTCACTTCCATGAAGAACTCAAAAACCTAAACTCTTCCAATCTTAGGCTCAAATTGCAAAGATGATACCAAGCAGTTCCCAACAGCACCAGGAAGGTGTTTGAATTCAGCCATGAACTTGGAGAGGACCATGGCTGAAGCAATGCTAAAACAAAAATCAGACTGATCCTTTCCTCTCCTCAGTGTGGGCACTTCCTAGGTATTGTCACGATAAGGATGAAGATTCAGGTCATTAATGCATCAGAAAATGTTTTGCTGCATTAGTTTTCAGTCCAATAGGCCCAGTACAGCCAGAGAAGTGTGAGAAGGCAGTAGGCAGCCAGCAGCAGGAAAGGACGTGGGGTGAGAAGGGCCTCCAAAATGAAACTTACCCAAAAATATGATTTTTATATGAAACAGCCTCTGCTGACAAATAGTTCTTTGTCCCAACACAGACAGCACGCTTCAGGCAAGAACTGCTCAGGCAGAATTTCCCACATGCAATTCCCTGCTCAACAGAGATGTGCTGCAGAAGCTAGTGTTGCCTCCATGTGCCCTACCAGTTCTGGGGTTAAGATAAAACATTTCCAGCCATATCCTTCAATAAATAGATGCTCCATTTCATGTATTGATCTATTCTACCTTTACTGAGCCAAACTCAAAATCTTCTTCCAGTACCACGGAAATCAGTGGGACTTTGCTGCCAGGGTCCAAGCAGAACCTGTCCTCTCCTCAAGGTGTCACCTGTGTTAATTTAGGCTCAGAGAACAAGACATTTAATAAAACATGAGGTCGCTTTGATCAGGTTACACTAATTGATACCTTACATTCCAGTATGTAATTCTAGTTTTAAAATCTTTGTCTCTCAGAAAAAATGTAAGAGGGGGAAAACCGTCAAATTTTCTTCAGTTTTATTTCATGGGATGCTGAAGAAATTCTAAAAGATGGATGGATAGAATAAATTGTATTTTAACTCTGTAATCAATTAGCTTACTAGTCCTAGGATCCTCCATCAAAGTTTATCCCTAGGAAAGGCAATTCAGGTTCATCAGACATTAATTGCCTATATAAAAAAAAAAATAATCCCACCTCTCCCTAAAAACTAGTGATTAAAAATATAAAATCGATAAAGAAGTCATAAAGGATGAACACACACATGCATTCACCCTTCTACTTACTAACCACAGCCCCTAATAGGAGATAATGGAAGCTGCTTTCAAATGAAACGTCTAAATGGGTCTAGCGCTTGTTTTCTCCAAACTCAGCCAGGCATTACTGCTGCCACAGCCACTTTCAATCAAGCTTTTACTGCAAAGCAAAACAAAGGAAGAAGTTAAATCCATGGGAGATTTCCAATGAATACTTAAAAATCTTTTCATGGGACGGAGTGAGGGAACTCTGTACCAGCAATGACCTCAGAAATCTGGTGAGTTCACTACATTGCAGACTGTTCCCTCTCTCTGCTAGATTTTAATTAGCTAATTCAGGGCCTTGTATGGAGGAGGAAAGAGTAGTGCTTAAGCAGCAGAAAGTTCAGCTAAATTTGCTGTGTGCTTGGAATTTAATACACAAATACCAACATCCTTTCGGGGACTGTTATTTTACAGAGTTAAAGGTAGACATATGGACACTTGGAGATTTTCAAAGGACCACGTACACAGACAGCACGACCACTCGTGCAGCCACAGCAGCTCTTCTTATATCAAGTATATGTCCAGATTTGCATGCAATGAGTATTCCTTCTGACGCAGATGGGGACGTACGTGCGGAGAAAGGTGCTGCCACGCTGTACATGTGTAATTCTGCGACTGTGCAGACACACAACATGCACTAAAGGCATTTTCCCTGCCTGCCTGTTTGTCCCCCATAAGCTCATTTCACCCGTCTGAGGAACAAAGCCAGCGGTTGAAAGATTCAGCAAAAGTGCCTTGTTACACAGAAGAAAGAGATACTTTAACTCAGCTGTCAATAAGTTTTGCCCATTTACATGTGTGCAGAACACTTTGAATAAATTAGGTTTCCAGGATTTAGCTCCACGACACCGGCCTAACAAAAGCGGACTTAGAGCTCTGGGTGAGGGGAGGGGGCCAAGGGGGAAACACATTTTGCACGAGATAAAATCCCTTCAAGAACCACAAGGGAAAAAAAAAAAATGGGCTGGTGTTTTTCTTTGAAGAACATGGCTTTTACATCACATTCAATCTATTTTCAGATGCATTTTCTACTTTAAAAAGTTGGGTTTGCACCACTGTAGAAAGTCACTTCCACATACGGTCTCTGTAGGGGTGAGGATGGAATTGCTTTTTGAATTACAGACCCAATGAAAGTAAAAACGATGGGGAAACCATGGGGAGATGCTGATGTCAGGTAGAGATGTGTCCCTTGGGGTCAGATTTTACTTGGAGAGTGACATTTGCTCTTCTAGCTTTTAGCAGGACTAGTAGTCAACTTACAAGACACTAGCTGGATTTTATATCTTATTTTATCCACACATAGGTCCCCAAGTGACTACTCTGCAGAAAACACACCTGTGGGGAGTGAAACAGAGGAGGATGCAGTCTGTCACATCACCCAGGGGGACAGGAAAAGCAGCTTTCTCATGGACCAGTCCTACCCCAGGGTAATCACTTCAGCATTTTGCTATGAGACCCAAAGGAGGAGAAACCTAGCAGGCTAATGTCTGTGGGATTTGTTCAGAAAAAGTTGGGAAATTAGGTTTCCTGATTATTGATAGGAGACTATGGGATGGCAGAGACTCAGTTCTAATCCTTTACTTGCCTCCAGGGAAATAATCATATAGAGAGATACTAAATGGGTTTAGTTTGTGTCCCCATAATAGAATAAGTTGATGAAGCTCCCAGCTCTGTGTCAGGTGGGACAGACCAGCCACTCTAATGGTACACACCGATTTCCACATCCTTCAAATCGCAATGCCAATAAATAAAGCTTGGCTGCCTTCCAGGGTTGCACTGGTCAGTGACTTTAATAAAAATAAGTGAAGTAGAATAGATCCATGTGGCTGAAAGTTCAGCAGGTTCCCCACAAAAATGGCAACTGGAAATATCCCAAGCTGACAGGCTCTACAGTACTTCAGTGACAGCCATCTGGGACGGCCAGCCAAAAAGAGTTAAAGACTACACAATTCCTTCCTCCTTAAAAGCAGCAAACATGAATTCCTGACCTCCCTGATATGAAAACCAAATACACTGAATGCAAGAGAAAAGGAAACCACCAACATCACAGTTTCATGTTTAATATCAACGGGAACATGCAGAACCTTTCTTCACTGCTTCAAACAAATGAGTGACTCATTCCCTTTGCAGCAGCAAACCTCACAGCCACTGCCAGCAAATGCAACAATGTGAAAAATAATAATCCATCTCAACTAGGTGAGTTCTCTGCCCCCAGCACCCACCAGCAATTGGTGCTGGACAAATGATATGGAAAAACTTTCGAAAAATATCTCATCATCGTCAAAAATGGCCTCTGCGCAAATACCACCCTAAACCAGTCAAAACCCCTGCCAGAAGTGTGCTGATTTCAATGCTCTTAATCTTATCTGCAGAAGAGGATCCAGGGCATCAGCTTCACTGATATTTCCAGAAAGAGGAGCCCTAATCAAGCATTTCTCCCTATGAATAAGAGACAAGAAATGCTTGGCCAGTAGTAGCCTGTCAAAAATAAAAAAACATTGTAAAATCTGCTTTGGAAGCAGGGGAGAGCTAGCAGAGGATGCGACTGCTGTCTTATCTCCACCAGTACAGATGTTGTGAAGGCAAGGCTGACCCATGGACGGCCTGTCACTACAAGCTGGCCTAACCAAATCTGCAGTGTCAAATGCAGACCTAGGGAACTGGTCTACCATGCTGGATGGCAGTCACCCAAAATGGAAGCCTCTGCCCAATAGATACCTTTAATAATCATGAAAAATTACAATAATCACTGATTTCTCATCTATCTTTGGAGGTACAGCATTGCAGCAGTGTGAAAGTTGCAGTCAAAAAACACCCTTTATTTTTTAGACAGATCTGAATGTACAGCAGAAATAGTCAAAGAACCATGAACTGCTTCTGGTACGAATCTGAGACTAACCAGCCCCAGCTTGGGGACTTGACCCATCGCTATGGAAGGCACCAAGTGGTACATGTTGATGTTTTACTAGAGGATACCTCTGAAAAGAAAAGCAAATGTTTACAAGCTGGGCCTGGTCATTTCTAACCAAGCCTCACGGATCCTGCATGGTTAGCAGGCGGTACTGCATTTGCCAGGAATAACTGCTAACTTTGGGATGGCTGTTCCTTAAGCAAGTAAAAGCACTTTCAAGTGCGTGTGTGCATGCAGATTTGCTATGGCACTTCTTAGAGATCTGACAACATGCAGCAAAGGGTCAACAGTTCTCTCTGGAAGGCCGTGTTGATATCTGCTGCAAGATAACGCTCCTTGCAGTCAAAGAGACTTACTTATTTCCTAGGCTTGTTATCAGTTGTTATTGTAAGTAGAGCAGTACTATGTCAGATGCCCCTTCTTTTTGACCTTACCATGGGCAGGACCAACTAAGATCTCATGGAATGTAAAATAATCATTAATACAGTCTCCGTGGCAGTGCTAATAAATCATACAGTTCAACATCTTTTAACAAAGCAATAAAACTCTACCAAAGACACACCAATAAACCGCACATGAGAACTCTTCCACCCCCAGCCTCTTCCCTCACATTCCAAAAATGCAGAAAAGCAGCAGTGACGTTGGCTCCCATTCTCTAATCCCCAAATCCCCAATTACACCAAGGGAGATGAAGATAACGCAGATTTAAGACCTAGAAGGAAGCTTCTTCCAGAGGTAGAAGAAAGGTGTTAAATCAACAATCCTGGTTAATGGATTCATTTACCATGACACTTCTCTGTGTGCAGACAGGCAGCATGATGTCTATGAACCTCTGGCCTTCCATGCAAGCCCTTATGAGAGAAGTTTGGTGATACCAGAGGACTTCTGCAATAAGCTGAATTGCATGCTGTAAGGAAAAGTTTTGCCTGTGTAATGAAAAGGACAAGGTATTAATCCTTCTAACATTCACTGAAGCCTGAGGGTGAATTCACGTTTATTAGCTTTAAATTAGCCTTTCCTTTTCCACTTCAAAGAAGCCATTCCTGGTTTACACCTGATGGGATCTGGTTTTGAGCATGTCCTGGACTCCTTCACCTCTAACCTCAGACATAGGCAATGTAGACACCTAAAGGTCCCTCACCTCACCTCCCTTTCAGCCACTGAGAAAGAAAAGTTGCATGATGCATCTCAGTCTCATGCAGGTAAATAGCCTGCGCCAAATAAATCTTGCTCTGCAGCATAGCAGAGGATGGACAAACTTCTTTCCTCTCACACTGGCAGAGAGGCCATCACATTTCTGCACAGACCACTGATTATTGGTGGTTTTCTCCAACTGCTGCCATGATTCAGTGCTCCTTTTCACAACAGTGGGGCTCCAGGCCATCGTATTCACCTTTTCCTGTTCACACAAAGCAGGAGCTGCTGTATTGACCCTATATTGAGGGGTGGTGAAGACCACCAAGTCCCCTGCATGTGTCACCAGCCTTGTCAGCAAGGGCAGGATTTGCAGCATTAACTCAAGAGAGAAAAGTTGTGCTTCCAGCTTCTACTCCACCACCCACAACTCCTTCTCCCAGATCCAACTACAATCCCCTTTCTAGGACCCCTTAAAGGAAAAAATAAAAAAAAAAATAAAAAAAAGAAATAAAAAAAAGAGTTGTATTTTCAGGGTCACTGTGAAATGATGTTGTTTTCAGCAAACAGAACTGCCTGAACCTGATTTACTGTACAACCCATCCATGTTTCACAAAGAAAATGCCACACAAGGTTGCAGGTCAGACCTTTGAGGCCCTCCTACTTGGGATGCTAATTCCCTGCGCAGAGATGAGAAAGGGCTATTAATCCTCCGCACTCTGGGGTACAAATTGATCACCAGGAGGGAGGAAAACCACCACTTCCTGCAACTACATATAATATTACACACTTAGGAGTAATTAGCATGCATGTGAAGCTCCCAGACACAGCTACTTTGCTCACAGTGGCCCAAACTTACCACAGGTCTGGCCTCAGCTGTTTGTCCAGACAGTGTGAACTGTGATGTGTCCTCAGGCACCTGCACCCGGTGGGGAGCACTTGGAGGCTCTGGGTAAGGGTGGCCTAACCTTGGTTGAGGATAGCAGGTAGCTAAGGAGTGAGCTAGAGCCTGTCCAGGCTCAAACTTAGGGGAAAAAAACCTCAGTGGGGACTTGACTGTGAATTGCCAGAGGCCTCAATTACTGCACTGCATGTGGATGATAGATGGGCAGTAACCATATATTAGCATCGCTATTTACTATCCCAGGAACCTAAATATGGCCAGGACTCAGCTCCTGGATTCACCTAAATTTAGGTGTCTAACTCCCATTGCAATCTGCAGAGAGCTGGCCAATGCTAGCTCAATGCCCTACTTAACTGACATCTCTATATACCTTTGAGTGCTGCTCAGACACGACACATAGATGACTTAATCCGTGAGCTCAACACCTCTTGCAGTGCCTAAGCTTCGTGCTGCAGGACACCATTCCCATGCCTGGTGGGGTGAGCCATCATGGAGGGGATGAAAGTGTCCCCTGGAGCACCTTCCTCACATGTACCCAACTTCCCATACTCCCCAGTGCTTCCAAGGCTCCTTGCCCACCCAGGGAGATAACCCACCACCACAGCTGACTCGGAAAATAACCTGCAGATGCAGGGAGGATCGGTCTGAGCAGAAGCACATAGAGGGACCCAAGTGCGTGTCAAGCCCACAGCCGGGGGGTTCATCAGGGCTGTCCTGGTGCTGCTCACTTGAGTCAGTGAGGGGAGCCCCATGTGCAGGCAATAGTTTTCAGAAACGCTTTTTCATTCTCACTAAATCCTCAATCCAAACCTTTCCCTTTTGCTGGAAGTCTTTGCAAACACTAGCAAAACCTTTCCCGTTAATCTTTCTTCATCTCGCTAAAACAACACAGACTGTCTGTCTCCAGGGAAGGCTGTCACAGGATATGGTGGAGGAATCTATCATTTGTAATGCACGGAAATATAACTTACATATATCAAAGGCATTTTCTGTAAAAAAAAATACACAGCAAAGATTGGGAGGCCAAACCCCCGTTGCCTTCAAGCTACTGTGCTCAGCAGTCGTGTGAGCAACAGCCTGAGCAAACCCAATTAACTTGATTTGTAGATTGCACAGATTAGCAATTGTGTTCCAATAGCAAATCCCACAGGAAACCCTTTCGCTTATGTTTCTGTGCAGCTCCTCATTTGTTACCATAACACGTAAGGGCACCTATCTAAATCCCTTGAATTTATGTACTGCCAAGTACGCATCCCTGGCTTCCAACAGGACCATCCGACCAAGAACAGCAGAGATCTCTGCAAATTTTAATTCTGAAAACTCTCTGATGCCTATGTCAAGCACCCACACAAAAGCATCGACACTGAGGTATCGAGAGGCTCAATTTAGCTGTTAACACAAAAAGTTTGGAACAGAACTGAGGTGTCTTGAGGACACGATTTCTGATGGGCTTCACACTTCAGCCACCAGCCTTGCTGGGGGTCTGCACCCTCCAACACGCCTGACTTGCTCCAAATTTAACTCCCAGCATGATCAGATCCAAATGTGAGACCCTTCACATGGTGACAACCCAAACAAGGAGCAACCCACCAAAAAAAAAAAATATTCTGAAAACTGAAAAATGTTGCAGGATCCACTCCTACAGTGGATATTGTTCTTCCAGCTTTATGACCAGTTCTCTGTCAAGTAAAAATGCCTGATGCAGACATACATTGTCAAAGTTGCATGAGA
The DNA here is from genome assembly GCA_027574665.1 of Rhynochetos jubatus. NCBI lineage: Eukaryota > Metazoa > Chordata > Aves > Eurypygiformes > Rhynochetidae > Rhynochetos > Rhynochetos jubatus. The sequence goes on along the minus strand of CM050651.1, from coordinate 48,078,178 downwards.
GTCTAGTAGTGTTTGTTCTAAACCCAGAGACACCCGTCTAAAATGAAGAGATTTGTGAAGCTGGAAAAAAAATACAGTCGCAACAGAGGGGAAGGGAAAGTGAGGCTTATTTTGGTACTGCATCAACTAAAGAAACATGTTCTGCTGGTTAGAATTAAAAAAAAAAAAAAAAAAGCAAGATGTCTGATGAATAGTTCTACTGATATTGACTGGATTTCTGTATTTCTAAAAACATGAGCACTTCATAAATACACTGAAATATTCTGTCATCGCCAGACACAACGTGCCAGTTTTCTATAAATATAGACATCTGGCGGTGGTTTCTTCTACTGTTATGGATTTCTGGTGTGAAGAACGCTACTTTGTGAGCAAATGCATGTTTGAAATTAATTTCATATGTGACAGGTTACACTAAAAAGCAAAAAAGATTTTCTGGACAGAAGCGTATAACAAAAACAGTGTTCCCATACTGCTCCTGACCCTCTGTATGAGGTTGTACTGTAGGCATAAAATAGGTTCCTCCAAGCAGTGACGTGAAGCTTAATTAAAGCATGACCACAAATTCCATCAAAACTTGAAGTGCGAGACTTGGTGTTTGGCATCGTAATTCCAGCCATAGTGAACCACCACTGAAGATAACATATATTAAGTATCAGTAAAGAACAGCATGCTCTGTACAAACCACCTCAGGGGTGCCACAAACAACAGCCAGGTGTATAGCAAAGACGCAAGCATGGGAGGACACCTTACATCACTAGGGGCTTGCTCGGGCTCAACATGGATGCTCATCTCATACTCCAAGGGTGACAGAAGACATCTTCGTGTAGTGGCACACGGCATGTTTCCTATATGCATCTGCCTTGCTCACCAGCCTCCCTATAATGAAGTCATTAACATCAGCAGGTAAATCAATTTTGGCTGGAAAAGTTTCCTTTCTGGATAGCATAAACCAAGTGCAAACATTCCCTTCACAGGTTAACAAAAGCCAGCAGCCCAAACAGGGATAACACTTCAAGAAAAGAGGAGCCAGAGTCGGCAGCGGGGGGGGGGGGAGACCCAAAGTCTCCATACATCTCTCAGTCTGTGTCAAATACTCACTAAAATATCCACGTAAAGACAAGCCCAAGAAGCCTTGATACCCTGCGTTATCTTCGCAGGCTGGCTGCTGCCTTATCAGCTCCAACAGAAACCACCATTTAAGAAAAATTCAGTAGCCTTTGGGTGGCAGCTGGTTCATAAGAAAACATGCAGCCAAATTACTGGAAGTCAGTACGAGAGTAGAGGCAAGCAGGTAAGATACAGCCTGAAAGTGTCCGCTGCCATCTTGCAATTCTTCATCAGGAAATAAGCTGCCACATATGATTTTTAATTATTTTCCATAATTCACTCCTCACGCTTCACACCCATTGGACAGGCCAAGAGCTACAAGGATGAACAATTACTCAAAATGCCACTTGTTCTAACTAGGGACAGATGGAGTCCAAGAAAAGCCACCAGGTCTTGGTACCAGGTTTTGAAGTGCATCAGAAATAGAGGAAGACAGAAGACCACGTCTGACACTGGTGTTAAGTACCACTCTCCTGATGGGGAAGGATAAATACAGATTTTTTTTCCCCCACCCTCACTTAAATAAGTTCCTTTTGGATAAACTCCATGGAAGACTTTGAATGTTAAGAAGCTTTTTTTTTTCCATAAAAAGCAAAAGTCCCATTTGCTCTGACATGTAACTCACTGTGCACAGGAGTTGGACTTTCCCTTTGCAAGGGCGTGAGGGTCCCGCTCTTGAAAAAGTTATAAAATAGTTATAAAACACCTCTTCTTGACAGAAATTGATGGGTAGAATGAGCTATAGAGAGAAGAGCTGTCTCAAGGCCAAGGACTGCTTTTCAGCCTCTCATTTGTAATGTGACATAGGGAACAGCTGGGGAGAGGCAGTCTGCCTCTCGTCAACCCCAGAGGGAAGGACAGACGGACTCTCCCCAGGGAGCTGCCCTGGCATTATAAACGCCTCCGGTAGAGGGTGAACAGCTTTCTACCTCTGACCCGACCCTTTCTCCCCAAGAGACTGCTCACAAATCTTCCTCAACAGCTAACAAATATTGAAGTGACACAGCTGGGCCTCAAAAATGTCCTTTTTCTTTTTTTTTTTTTATTTTTAAGTTTTGCCCAAGATAGCATCGCAGGGGAGGCAGAGGAATGAAGGGAGCGTGAACAATGTCTGCATGACCAGGCTCAAGACCTCACATGACAGAATTCTTAGGGGCACTGCCTGCTTCTAGCACCCAAAAAATTATAAGGAAGACTCCAAAACATCAGGACTGGTTTTGAGGATTCATGCAAAATTTGCTTTGGTTCCTTCTTTAATTCTCTTCTGATGTCTAAGCCAGCCAACAAGGCTGATGCACGCAATTCAGATTTTCTACATATCCTTCAAAATCATCAAGGCTGAAATCTTGTTGGTTAGTTTACCTTTTCTTCAACTCAAAGCTATTACCAAATTTCCACAAGCCCAGAAAAAAATAATTTTAAGGGGAAAAACCCAGTGTCAGAATTCTTGTGAAATAATCACTACCACTTTAGCCTATGCTTATGTCCCCCATATTTAAAATAAGTGTAATGGGTCCTCAGTGAGTGTTTCTTTGAATACAAAGCAATTCTCAGGTGCTTAAAAGTAAGTATGTGCTTAAACACTGGGTAAAAATGGTGTCTGAGATCAGGAACTTTCATAGTTGCAAAAGTGCATTGAAATACTCAGGTTTGTACCTCCCCTTGCATACTTCAAGTGTTGTGCTACATGGGTTTCAGTGGATTCAAACGAAGATGAATTTAAATAGATGTCATACACTATTTTCCTTGGTTTATTTGATTTTAACTATTTCTTAACAGTCCTGCTGTTTGAAGACAAAAAAACACCAAACTTTCTCAACTGAGGATGTTGGTTGTACCTAGGGCTGCCTGGCCTCTTTGCACTGAAATGCCCTTTCAACAACCATCAGAAGCCTTTCCAAATAAAAGGAAATCTTTTGGAAGAATCTCTTTTTCTGTGCCGCTCTGAAAATTCGCCTTTCTCAACTCTCTGCCCCTCCTCCAGATTTTAGGTTGGCTTTTTTTGCACTTTTCCAGGAAGGAACAGAAACCCATGGTGGGCTGCAGCAGGACGTGGAGCAATGCTTGGGAGAAAGCAGACCTTGATGTTAACATGTGTGAAAACACCTTGATAAATAATAACAACAACAACTCTTGAATAATCATTCCAATATTTTTTCCATTCAACAACTTTTGATGGTGGCTTCCATAAAAAATAAACTCAGTGTAATGCCTAACTCTCCCTAAAGTTAAAAATGAAGTTTGGACCCAGCAGAGAGGGGATGACTGGCCTTGTGATTCACGCACGTAAACCACGTTGGGTGTGTGGTGCAAGCCCTGCATAAGCGATACCTTTGCACCTGTTTCGCTTTGGGCTCTTGCCCAGGGTCTGGGCACAAGATTATCGGTCGTGTGGGTCTGTATTGTAACAACAGCAAGAAATCCTTATCAGGGCAATGTCTGCTTTGCACCGAGCGCTGTAGGCAAATATGGGACCTCACCTTTCTCAGGTTTCTGTGGGAAAATAAAACTTGGCTGATCGATGGGACTGGTTTTTGCAGGGACCCTCTGTAAGAGTAAAGCATAAATTCTGTATACAAAGACCTGCTGGTGCCTTGCAGTTAAAACTGTAGCTGTCTGTCTTTCATTCTGGGTTTGACAGCCCTTAACACAACAGGGCTTTGGTACAATTAAGACGTCCAGGCACTAACCTCAATAGTAAAAAGAAAAAGAAATCACAGCAGCTCTAATAACAGCTTTGCCTTATGCTGCGTTCATTGTACCAACCAAAACTGTTGCTCATTTACTGACCAGCTCTCCAAGAGCAATATTAAATATTTTATACCCTGCAGTCCTCCTCCAGCTCTGCCTTAATATCTCTGCCTTCTAGCAAAATATCCTCCAACACATGCCACAGAAAGAGGGCCCTGCTTCAGTTTTAAGGCTGAGGTACTCATAGCAGAAAGCTCATTCAATTACTTCTGTGCATTTTTCGTCTCCCTCAGACAAGGTACTGGGTTTGCTGGTTGGGGTTGGGGTTTTTTTTGTTTGGTTGGTTTTTTTGCATGTAGCATAGTGTCTGTATTACTCTTGCAGAGGTAAAAGGGAAAGTGTCTGCAAGTACATGAACAAAAAGATCCAAGTCAAAAGGTTATTAAAATTCAGACTCATTCCTTTTTGCTGTTATTTCAATTAATGTCTGATAACTAAGCTGTTCTTTTTTAATACTACATTGCACATTATTTTCTTTCAAACACTTGTCTCAGTGGAAGTTTGATGCTGTTTTTCCTTCTGGAGAAAGAAACCCCAAAGATGTATTTTCAACCTCCCAGCTCAGTGTTTCCCAGATATTTTGAATCAGGGACTACTGCCAAGATTCACATTTTTCCACAGATCACCGCACACCCTCATGCTCTCAGCAGAAAGCCATCGTGGAAACACAGGCACGGGAATGGACCCAGAAACAGTTCTTATTGACCTGTTCTTGTTGCCCTTATTGCAGTCCAGGAGCTGGCATGGGAATCAGTGCCTGCCCCTCTTGCATCATCCAGACCTGAAGATCTGGCAGATTTTAAAATATTATTAAAAAGGAAAAAATACACATCCCTGATATCTTGGCATAATTATGATTATTTAGTACCAAGTCCTGATTTTTCTGAATGTGTCAGGCTTTAGCCATTCAACACAGGGCAACCCCCACAGCCTTCACATAGGCTCTCCCTCTCTACAAATACTGCATCAATGAGCAAGCGAAAGTAATTTTTTCTCTGGGATGCAGGGTCATGGATCTTCATGTCAGACACGCGTCAGTCATCCCTGCCCAGAATTCACCCACCATGCCCCACAGGCCAACACCCCCCTTCTAGAAAACCCCCAAAAGCATTATTAATGCAGGCCTGTGGCTTTACCTGTGTAGCCCACTGACTCTGTTCCCCTGGAAAAATATTTTCACCCCCAGGGAGTATTTTGCACAAGTTGTTTTCCCTGCCTTATTTTTGCAACCCCCTGAAGTGCTGTCAGGAGTCAGAAGTCTACACAGAGATGAAGCCAAGGCTGGGGGGAACCTGGCTCCCTTTCAGGCTCGGGCAGCATACCACGTTCACCTGGAGAGTGGGGCCGATGCACACTGTGCCTGGACACGGAGGAACTCCGTCACCAGCAGCTCTGGCTGCAGCCCGTCTTTGCTCCTGCTCACAGCAGGTGATGCAGTTAGGAGGGCCAGCTTCCCAGCATGTTCCTTCTCCCTCAGAAGCAAAAAGCAGAGGATAGAAGAATGAAGACCCCCATTTCCCTATGAAGCACTTCAAATTTCAAGGGAACACTGAGACAAACAGAAAATTGTCACGATATCGAGTGTGAAAGCTAAAATCTCCCAATGCAAAAAGGTCAGAGATGTGCTACCCTCTGTCTGAGCTGAACCAAGAGCAAAAGTCAATGGGGAATTATTACTGCCTGTTCAGAATGGTCCAAACCACTTCCAGAGAAGTTTCTACCAGGGTAATATACACTTTCTCCAATGGGATCCACCAAGGGAGGACCCAGGATCCAAATCTGACTTTTCCACTCTTCACATTACTGTCCCCAGGTAATACTACATTTTGCAGTCTGGACCCTGCTGCATTTTACATTTCTAAAGGGTCATTTTATAAATGTTCACATAAATGCTCAGTCCTCCAATGTACTGAGCCTTCCTGCCATAAGTGGGACTGAAAAGGACTTGCTGCCTGCGGTCAGCCACAACAGCCCATGAGCTCAGGTCACACCCCTATAACAATTTAACTCATCACAGTTTTACCAGGTTGGCTTCTACTCACATTAGCTCCCCAAAACACTCAACAGCAAAGTCAAAGAGCTCTCACACTGGCACAAGGGAGTTACGAGCCTGAGGAGCCGAGCAGGACAAGGACAGGATGAAGGCGGGGTCAAGTTCTGTCATCTTCAGCTGCCATGAGATCACACCTGCAAAGCATTTACTGCCAGGAGCCTATTTGTGCCACTAATAACCCAACTTTGCAGGACAGAAATCAAATGCTTAACCTTTCCCAACATCATGTGAAGCGAATGCTCCATATGACATGTCTCCAGCATTATCTACCAGGCACAGGTGAAAGACTGCAATTAGAAATGGCTGACATCCCATACATAACAGCACCTTTCAACCCAACCTAACCCTTTCATTTGGAGGCTCTGTTACCATCTTCTTCCTACCCAACCTCCCCAGTACCTTGCCAGCTCAGGAAGCACCAAATAATTCCCCCTGAAGCCTCACAGCTATTACCTGGAAATTAAACGGGAAGCCACAACACCTCTTTGCACACTGGTAGATCTTAAGCTCTGAGCTTGGTTTGCCCTGAGACCATTTCTCACCCCTACCCCTAAATCAACTTCCGCAGAGAACAATGCTGCTGGTTTGTGTCCACAACAGATTTTTATCCCTGCGCGCCCCCCCCCCCCCCCCCCCCCCCCCCATCCAGCAGCTCAGGCCGCCTCTACCTTCAAGGGGCAGTAGCTGCTGGAAACGAATGGTTCCTTCTGGATTCTGGGAATAAAAGGCTGCTCTCCATAATCAGGGTATTGTTCTGTCTAAATGGACCCAGACTCTGTAAACACGCTCCTCTGCACAGCACTGGGAGGGCGACTGGGAGCGTGTGTATACATACACGCAGGGAATGTGTCTCCATCTAAAAAACAGTAAATTATGTTAATTCATTTCCTCTACCTAAACAGTGGTAATAAACTTTGGGAAAGGAGGAGGAAAAAGTAAACAAGAGTCAATTACAAAAAGGTGAGGGGGAGAGGTAACCAAATAACTCCACCAAATGTTTCCTTTGGGAAAGGACATTGACATTAGAGCTTAGATGGGCTCCACACAGTCCTCCCTCCATCCTGCTGGAGGTGTAAATGCGACCCTAACAATTTATTTCTTTTTTTTTTTTAATATGGTTTCAGCCTGCTTTCACAAGTTCAATCTCAGGAGCTGGGAAATGAGCCCCCACCAGTGCCCTCATCCACGGTGAGTACATCCCCAGCGGCTTTGTTCCACATGTGATGCAAGCGCTCCAGCGACTGAAGCCAATGCGAGTAGTCAGAGCCTATTTGTAATTTTCTAACAGGAAAATAATTTCACTAAGCAAACGACTGTGCTTTGACTCAAAACCCTGATTAGCACAGTTTGAAAACAGGGCAGCATACTGTTCTGGGAATTAACTTGCTTGACCCCTAGTCTATAATGGCACTCAAATAATCTGTGAGTCAGACGAAGTTGAAAAACTCTTGGAAGACCACACTGAAAGAATTTACTGGATTTATTGGATTTTCTAGGATAAAAGAAAAATAAGCCTCAAACTCCACTTAGCTAGTCTGTAGTCTTCAGAAAGACAAGCTTTTTCTCCTGACACTATCTAGAAAAGGAATGCTACCTATGTTGAGCAGCACTTTTTGGGTCTCTTTTTCTTCACTGGAAACCCTCAATTAATAGTAGTAATTATAAATATACAGGACTGCTGCTGTGACTACTTTTGAGTAGCACCTTGCTGTTTCCTTCCTTGGGATCAGTGGTAAAACATGGGAAAAGGGGACAGATTCACATCACTGTGAATCTACAATCCTCCTCCCAACAGGACCCCTGAAATGAATTTCAAATTAAATATCCAGAGGCTGCTTTACCAGTTGCAAAGACAGACTACTCTGGTGTTTCCAATGAACTCCCAATGCCAGGATTGATCCTATATGGAGCATTGTCACAAAATACTGCTTGAAATCCTCCAAATTCTCTGGCCTACCCCTGTTTGAGCAAGCAGAGAATTGGGAAAAGCATTCCATCTTAGTGATATAAGCAGGACCTTGCTCTAGTCTAGCTAAGACACTGACCCATCCCTAGCTTATGGTTTCTCCAGCCCCTGAACAAAATGCTCTGACAAGCCTCTACCACTTCTTTGTGTCTCTTTGTATCCCAGAAACAATAGATGTGTGCTGAGAGCAATGGCAAACACTTTCAGATAACAAATCCGGTAATTAGAAATCAACTGTCCAAAGCCAGTTCGCCTGCATATGCAAATATCTCCCTAATAGGTTTATGATTCCTTGTCAACCAAACCTGTCAAGGAAAAGTAAACACCTGTGCCCCCTATGATTAAGTTGAAAGCTTCACTCTCATTAGCCCATAATGAAATTAACCCCAGCAATACTGCATTTCTGATTGGTTGTGAATACCAGGAGGAGGAAAGATACTCATCAGCTCTGATCCGTTATTCTGGTTTTATATTAACTATTGCAGATCATGATGAACCCTCCCATGGCTTGGTGCCACACTGTACAGAACTGAAACACAACCTGGTCATACAAGGCCCCAGTTTCTGTTCTCTGCTAGGTTTATAAATTTAAATCCTACCCACAGCTACTCAGCCACAACTCAGTGAACCTGAAGGGACTCTCACCTTTGTAATGGAGTGCAATATCCAACCCTGAATATTAAAATATGAAATGTCTTATCAGAGCACAGAACCTGATCTCCATATGCTGGTGGAGCAGGCAACTCTTCCCCCAGTTCCCCACTTTAAACTGCCCAAAAATACATTAAAACACTTCCTAATATTTGCCTGGCTAAAGAGACACTGTGATTGCTAGCAAAACTTTGTGCTAGTAAAATCTGCAGGCCAACATGAAAGATTTTGATCCACCCAGAAGGTGAGCAAGATAGCTCATAGCATCCTTTCTCAGAAAGGTATCCACGCACAGAAGTTTTAACCACCAGTTTTACATTGACTGGTCGATGCCAAACAAGCATTCTTTCTTCCACAGAGAGCCTGCAGTATCCCTGGGGAGGTATGACACAATGTCCAGAGGTTTACCCTGTTACTCATTAACCCTTCCATCCTTGACACGCAGTTCATACACCTGTAACTCGTCTGACGCTCTTCATTGCTTAACCAGTGTTAACACATCTGTTTAGGCGAGAACAACCACTGAAAAAAATAGCTTCCTCAATTACTCCAACTCACACAAATCTATTAGTCAAGATCAAAAAGGAGGAAAAGAAACTAATCCCCAGCGCTCCAGCATCTGCAGCAGCCTAACTCCAGTAGTTTGCTTGTTCAGCTTTGGGAGACTGAGTAACTGACCCTTCTCCCTCCTTCAAGGTTGGTTTAGACTCACCCCATCTACTTCTGTCTAGAAAAAGGAAGTTGTAAATCCATACAAAGCAATAATAAAATAGTAGCTACCACAAAGAAACCCCTCCTTTTACAACAGAATGCTTCTACTCATCACATATTGGTGAAAAGCCAAATAAGCATCACACCTACACCTAACAATATGGGGGCACCTGGGAGGACACAAATGAAAAAAGAAATACAGCACAGTTTGGAAAAGCCACATCCCAACATCCTCTTCAAGAGCACACGTTGCCCGCTCCAGATCTCTCCCAAGCCTCGGCTGCACCAGGCCTCAAGAGCAGCAGTACACTCATCTGGCCTAAATTTTCTCTTGGAGGTTGGCTAACGCTTAAACTTCCCTCCACGGCCTCCTCCAGCTTTCTCCCTCTCCTGAATACCTCATTCTGGGCAGAACCAGCAAGCCCACAATTGTCATGAGCAGTCTGTACAACGCCAGTACCGAACTCTTCACTCATCAGTTCACTGGGTATGTGCGAGGAAACCAGCAAGGAGAATATGAATTTTAGAAAAATGCCAATTACACAAATTAAGTTCACATTTCTGCATTTGTCTGCTGTTCCTGTGCTTTCATCTAACATGCACAAATACTGACAGCTCCTAAAATACCCACCAAAGTCAACACCACCCAAGTGGTATCTAGGGTATGACACCTCTTGGCATTACCCATTTCTCAATCACTTGATAGGATACCCAAGATTGTGTAAACCTTTCATGAAATAAATTTACCAGACACAAGGAGAAATGATTTTGGGTCCCATCAAGCTAGAAGCCACTCATAGAGAGGCTGAGAACAGAGGTGCAGCAGTCTTGAGAGAAACATTAACCTGCTCTGAGAAGCCTCTGTTCCCAATTTACATTTTTCTTCCCTTAGTGAAGCTCAAAATTAAGTTTGAACACTTAATGGAAGAAGTAGCCTGGAGTTATTGGCTGAATTTCTTCCTGAAAATTGGAGTAGCTGGGATGAAATAAAAGCGTTAGGTTATTCACAGCACTGCTGGATACTGTGTTTCTACTGCGATACAATGGGGAGACTGTGTACTCAGGGCAACCAACCAAACTCCACGCAGCCCATGTTTATTTGACTCGGAATGGGGAGGGGAGGGGGTGGGAATAAAAATCAGATATGTGAATAGATTCAGCAGCAAACTGCATATATTAACTTGTTAACACTCAGGCCGGTCTTCAGCTCCTCCACACCTAAAAATGCCACCCATGGAATGGCACCCTTCCTTTGGGTTTAAACCCAAAGTCAAAGCAATGAATTTCCAAGATGCTTCCAGCCCTGGCAGCGCATGCTCCAGCCACCAGCCAGAGCTCACAGTAGGCAGAAGCAGCGTGTTTCTAAAATTAAAAAAAAAAAAAAATAATGAGTCCAAGCTGCCCAGAGATGCAGGCAAACGGCAGGATCCAAAACACCATGCTTAGCCTGCATGCCATCTGCTGCCATATATATGAGGGATCCATACAGAGGTCGATGTCACAGCTAATCTGTGTAAGTCATCCTTCATGGGTGGATCCATGGGAGCGAGTAGGAGTCACGGCACCAACACTCACAGGCTCCGAATCAGGTCCGAACCTGTTAAAACTGGCATGGGCTGTATCTGCATATCTAATATGACATCGGGGCAGCAGGATGAGATTACTCAGGCTTACTTTTGGAAATATTTTTCTTTTACCTTACTACCATGGCTGCTGTGAATGAGCACCAGACTCAATAGGCTTGCATCAGACCATAGTCTTTGCAACTTCCACATTCACACTGGCTCTGTTCTTAAAAAAAGTCCCTTATATGACCAAAAATGTTCTACTGTGGTACAACAGATTAGGACAGGTCAGTGCAGCTAAATACATATGGAGGCATTATTAGAGAAAGCTCCAAGTCAAGGCTGATTACAGAGAAAAAGAAAAGGAATAGAAATCCAAATTAAATATTCAAAACAAGATCAAATGCATTTCAGCTTGAGTGGCCCACCAGAAAACACTGGAAAAGGTACGATGAAAGACAAGACAACAAGACAACATGAGTAGGTTAATGAAAGAAAGAGGAGGAAAAGGGACAAAAGGAGCATTTCCGACACAATGCTAGGATACATTTGCAGGGACGCGTTTGATCAGCATGATTTTATAAGTCACCACAGACACAAGTAGGAGCTTGAAGACTCAGAAAAATCAGAAAGCTGCACTGGTTCCATTCCCACTGAATAAAGCTGTGACTAAAGGTTGTTGGTTGGTTGGGCTTTTTTAACTTCAAGCTAGGCACAAGAGGACCTCTGCATTATTGTTTTCCCCTTTCGGTGGAAATTTTTATCCCTTCCAATAAATCCCAAAATGTCCAGACGGTGACCATCTCTGCTGCATTCACGCTATTCCATAATGAGTATTCTGCCCCCAGAGGTACCAGCATCGCTCATGGCGAGACAGCTGCTCGAAAAGGAATTATCAGGCAGGCCATTGGAAAAGATGAGCTCTATCAGCCATTTCATGCCAGATGACAAACTTCATCTTTAGTTAATAAATTAGTACCAGTGTTCTCAAACTTTGAAAAGCAGGTTCCTACTCGCTAGCAAGTGTCACTTCTGGATTTTTTTATTTGAATGACATTTTTTTCCTGAAAGGACCATTTTCCTGTAATTTCTCAAACACCACCTCATGGCACATGAAAGTTTCTTCTGCAGCTAAGAGTCAGACTTTGGAGTCTAGCCTTTGCCGTGTACAAGTTCATCACAGAAAAGACGTATTTTAATTTGCTGCTTGCGTCTTTTAATGAAGGTCAAAGAAACGTATGGACTTGGAAAACAAAGTTATAAAAACTTTAAGGAAAATCTAAATGTATTTGAGCAATTTGCCTAGTTTTGTAATATTCCTAATAAAAAAATAAAATCAACCCTAATTTTCCAGCATGACGCACGCTGTATTTTATGTTTAAACTCAGCCGCAATTTAAAGCGTCCAACAGCCTCAGAAGAAGGGAGGAACCAGGGTGTAAAAAAAATAACCAGGATTTTCTTAGATCGCCATGTTGACTCTAGGTACAAGTCATGCTGACAGATTATTCATGAGCACATTCCCCAAGAGCACGATCCAAAAAAAATGCCCCAAACTTAACCAGAAGGTGTGCAGTGACTTACATAAAATCTGAATCGGGCTGTTAGATCCGAACATACTTCTTCACAAGCGAGAAATTACCTAATCGTTATATCTGGTAACAACCATTCAACAAGAATAAAGTCAACAACCACCTCTCTTACAGTATCATTATCTTTTCCCTGTTTACTACTGTTCACTTTTATAAACCCCAAAGTTACAGAATTATAAATATGTTAACCAGAATGAAGAACTCTCAAGAAATAAAAAACCTTCTAGCGTCCTGTTCTCTTTTCTCCAGTATTCGGGCAAACAGAAATGGTACGTAGCATTATTTCTACACAAAACTGTTGAATTTTGCTGTGGTCCCATCAGCAAATTCCCTGTAAAGCAGGCATCAACCAGACTTGCAAGCCAAGAGTCACACAGAAAAGTGCCAGAGCAGAAAGCAATTAAGGTCCCGTTCTTCCCCTCCCTACGCAATGCACCGAAAATGAAATCAACATCCAAACTAATTAGTTTCCAGCAGAATATCAGTTTACTCGCTAAGAGGAGGGTTGTTACTGCTCTTACCAAAAACTTCTAAACATACCATATGAAATCTTGTTTAAGCCACGGGACCAAGCCAAGCACACCCCAATGTTACCGTATATGGTCACCAAAGCGAATACGATGGCAACTTGACAGATTTGGAACAAATATTGCGTTGTGTGTCACTGAGATAACATAGGCAGGAAAATATCAGATTGTATTACCTGTATCCGACCGGAGGTGTGGAGTGGTAGAAGCTACATTGCTGCAGGACATAGTCACTAAAGGTTAGTGACCCAAGATGGCATTCGTCCCCGCGGAGGAGGGCCAGAGCAGGACGCTGAGGACTTTTATGCCCAGTATAGGGCTGCTTGGAGAGAACAGGAATGGAGTGACATGAGGGATGAGCCAACAGACCTGCATTATTATTCCAGGTTCAGGGCTGACACCATCCGGTACAGCTTGCATCAGGACCAAAGCTGCTGCCCCAAGAAGGCATAGTCCCCTCTTAGAAAACCACAGCACACAGGTTTTGTTCTCAAAGAGTGGATTTTGTGCACATGGAAATTCTTGTCTTTACCCAAAAGGGAAAGAAGGGGCTTGGATATTTACCAAAATAGCTCCCAAGAAATACTTTTTTGGTATAGGCTCCCTTCAAGAGATTCTTAGCCTGGAATAGAATTGGTCGCTGAGGGAGTTAGTCCAGATTAAGTTTTTTGGAAGGGTTACTCCAAGGCATTTGCAGGTGTAGACAAGCCTTTAGCCAAAGTCTTTAAATTTCAGCCCCAAAAGCATTGGTTTAAACTTAGCCAGAGCTACCTCATCCTTCATCCCTCCTGACACAGTGAGTTCTGCACCTGGACCTCTATCATCAGACCTGTTCTCTGCTTTGCACGGATACTTTGAATATATTGCCTTTTGCTTAAGAGTTTGTCTTGGTTTCCTAAGATAACCCCTTTTTTTGCAGTGTTTCCTACATTGGCAATATGACACATTGGGTCACAAGAAGGGACAGAGCCAGTAGGCACAGCTCCAAACCCAGAAAAATGTCCCCATTTGCCAGGGGGGAAAAAAAGTGGTTGCTGCATTAGCCCCATCGGTCATCCCTGTGGGGCACTTCGCCTTTAAAAGGCACCATCTAAATCAAGATGTAAAAATAATACAAGGTAACATTTAATGCAAGATTGCAGCTGAGCACTCAACTGTCAGGAAATATCAAAGCCGGAGCGCGTGGGCAACTTAACTCTGCCCCCTTGTGCAAATGCACTACGGCACAGCCCTTCCCCGAACGTGGGGCACGCAATCCACCGGCTCCAAACAAAACGTCCTAATTCCAGTTTAAGATACTTTTGCCTAATAGGAGTAGAAGGGAAGGACCAGCACTGTCACACCGAGCCTCCTCAGCCACCTTCCTCACTTGATTGCAAGGCAGTGAGCACCTATTTAACTTCCAACGTCTCAGATTAGGAGGCGTTGGCGCACTTTGGGCCACACACATCTAATTTGCAATCAGGATACAGATATTAAATGATGTTTGGCCAAAACAAAGAGCCCTTCTTCCTCCAGAGAAAAGCCTTGTGACCACAGGTTGAGATTTGGCCAATGGACTTTGTATAAAACCCAAGCAACTGAAACAGGTAAGATTTAGGCATATCCAGCCGCCGAACCCACTGCATGATACATTCGGAAAAAATCTGCAGGCACGTTAACAACTGGGCACATTTTTCCGAGAATCTGAAATTATCCCAGTGTAAACAACCAATAAACAGGGATATTCAACAGTACAAAATAAGGTTGCAACGTGCTGGAGAGCGCTTCACCTCTGCTCACTTGCAAATTCGATCTTTCACCTACATCCTCCACGATCAAGAATGCTCTCAACCTCAAGAGGTGCAAAGCCGAATTTAAATATTAGGGGTTTGTCTACTTTTTTTTTTTCCCCCAGCAATGACATCTTTTTCTTCTTCACTTTCCCTGTCTTGATAGCAGCACATAAACAAGTGACATTTTTCACAGGTTTGGCCCTGTTTTTTTAATTCTACGTCATTTTAAATAACCAGGACCATGTCTCCATCCACTTCCAGGATGGATTTTTCCAGCTCCAAAGAGAGTTCAAATAACCCAATTACCAATTTGATCCTATCAAAGTTATATTAAAAAGACCTGTCCATAGGAAAAATGATGATGTCTGAAATTACCGCGGTTAATTTTCTGTCACTTCTTCACACAACAGCCCACAGCACTTCACTTTCCATGGGCAATAAAAGAGTACAAGCAAGACAAGTGCAAACCAAATTTAAACAGGGTCAGCCGGTAAAGCAGCCGATACTTGGCTCACAACAGAGACAAAAATCTTTTTGTCTTCTCCTGCCCACTTCAGATCTTTTCCGGAACTCCAACAACTTCTCAGGTCCATTGCAATAATATACATCCATGAGGTCATCTTAATTCATACAGTACTGCCCAGTGCCTACCACTTAAACTGAGTCTTCATTGTAAACCTTGCCTGGAATTCAGACTTACAGCCTATATAATGTTTTCTTTTTCATTCAGCTTCCAGCCAAATCATTTTATAGTACTTTTGCCTCCATAAAATATTTTCTTGGGAGCCAATGCCAAGAAGGGAAAAAAAGCAGCACACTAACCAAACCTTGGGTTTTTAGAGTAATGCTCCCCTTCTCCCTTCCCACCCTCTTCCCCAAGGTTTATTTTTGGCCAGTTACAGCCCAAGCGAAGGGCAAGTTTAAACCTTTTAATTCGCAACTCCATGGCACTGGGTGATTTAAAGGTCTTTCAACAGTTCATGCAACTCTGATACTGTTGGGAATTGCAGCTGGAGCAATCTGCATCCTAAAGCCATACCCCTATTCTCCTGGAACAATGCAGCCCCTCCTTTGTGACCAGAGCCGGGGGAGCTGAAAGCATGGTTTCCTATTCAGGCTTTCCAAGGACAGCACCCACCAAGGTACAACACAGGCGAGAGCAGAGGAAAAGCCACGTCTCCTTCTACTCTGGCCCCAGAGCTTCACTTAAAGCACCTTCCCATAAAGAAACATTTTTCCCCCAGTCCCCATCACTCCCAGGTCAATGTATTTCAATTTGCCTCTGATAGGGTAACCTGTTTATTGAAATCTGATCGACTGCTGGAGCCCCAGCGTTAAAATATGCTCTCGCTGTTGGGAACTGTCATTTGTCTGTCACCGAGGAAGTTAATGGATGTGTTTGTTTAGTTTGCTAGTGGGAATATACAGGGCAGAGGCTGGAGGGATTACAGGAGGGGAGAGGTATTTCTGATCCACAGAGGAATGCGGTCGCTTTTCTTTAAAATTGTCTGTGTATTTTTTTTACACACGCACGAGAAGAGCCCCTGGAAGTTCACCTGCGCCTACAAGACCTCAGCTAAACCCAGAGCAACCGCGCTCCATCCAAACCGACGGCCCCGAAACACGCAGGTGAGGAGGCACGAGCTTGCGCAAATAAGCGACGCAAAATAACAGCTCCTCTGCGGGGTCCCCCCGAGGGCACCGCGGGTGCCTGCGGAGCGCGAGCCCAGCGGAGCGGAGGGGCAGGGTGCGAGTCGCGGAGCGTTTGCGGCGAGCGCGGGTCTCCTTACCTCTCGCCGAGTCCGAAAATGCAATTATCCCGGCGAAAAGGAGCGCGAGCTGCAATTCCATTTTGAAAATCAGATCCCCGCGTATCGTACAGGCTACCGTCCTCTCAGACCTGGAGGCAGGGAAAAGGAGAGCAAAATAATTACTGGGGAAACACACACACACACCCCCAACCACAAACAAGCCGCAACTTTGCAGAGTTTTAAAACCTATTGCAAAGGCTTAGGAGCAGAAACAGCAAATGAAAGAGCAACGTACTTGTAATTCATTCCTTGGCGCTCAGCAAGTAAAACTTTGCCCTCCTCTCTGCTTTAGCCTGATATAAATCAAGAACCCACTGAGGCCAGTAAGCTCCTCTAAGCTTACAGTTAATGCATAATTCTTTGGTATCCTGTACAGAACCAGTCTGGAAGGCAAACAAAACACTAGCAAGTGGCCATAAAACAAGATTTCAGGTTAACAATTTGTGGAGACACTTGGAGAAGGGGGGAGGAGGAACGTTACCTCTCCCATCAGCAGCCCAGAAAACTTTGTGTTGCTGCTCCACTGCCCCTCGGACAGGCTCGGCTCTGGGTACGCGCCTTCCTCCGCTCCGCAACTCCCCTCAACAGCACTGGGGGTTTTTTTCCCCTTTGCTTTTCCCACACCCCCTCCAAGCCCCACTTGTTTTTCCCTGTATTCCAGAGGTGCGTCCCAAAGCAAAACCGCACTTAATTATCCAGACACTTGAAGATGCCTTCGCTGTGATACGCAAACCCGGGGCAGATCAGGTTTACATTAATTACACCCTGTTCTCCTCCTAAAACTCTCACTCTCTAAACACTGTCTGAATTCCTCACCCTTGTAAACTCCCCGGTTTAAACACTCCGTGCCCCCAGGACACACAACAACCCGCGTACAGCATCCAGCAAAGCAAACAGACGGACGCCTTGCCATTAGCTTCCCGATTTGCAGCGGGGAGCTGGGACGGAGGGAGCCCCCACCCACCACCACCCACCCCCCCCGCCCGGGGCAGGACCCGGGGCCCCGCGGGGCGCAGCGCGGCTCAGCCCCGCGGCGGCCGGTAACGGGATATTCGCAGCCGGGAATTGGGGTCGGGGACGGGAGGCTGGGGGCGGCGGCGGGGGGGTGGTGAGGGGGACACCATACACCCGGCGCGATGCCACCTGGTGCTCCCCAGCTTGGGGGCAACCCCCGGCGGCTCCCAGCTGGGTGTTAGTGTCGCGGGAGTCTCCCGGCCGGGGGAGGGGGGGCGGGGGGGCACTTACCTTGGCCGCTGCCGGGGCTCTAGCACCGTGCGCTGCCGCCCATCCCCGCCGCTCGCCGCCTCATGCCCTCCACGGCCACGGCGGCCGGCGGGGCGCTCCGCCGCCGGCCTCTACCTCATCCCTCCCCCTCCCCGGGGGAGGGTAGGGGCTGCCCGCTGCCCTGGGGGGTGCCCTCCCCACGGAGCGGTTCTCCCCCTTCACCACCGGCCTTTTACCAACCACCCACCCTCTCCCCTTGGCCCCAGGGGTGATTTTTCCACTAGGGAGCCACGGGCGAGGAGCTGAGGAAAAGGGGGAGAACCTCGTAAATGATTTTTCCTGCTTTCCGGGTCGGGAAAGCTGAGCGTGTGCGTGCGGGGAGGGACAGCGGAGACCTGACAGACCCGCCGGGGCTCCGCAGCCGCGGGATACCCGGTGATGCCGTCCCGCGGCTCGCCCAGCCGGAATCCCGTTTAAGGAGCGAGGGGAGGTGGGGAAAGGGGCTGGGGAAGGGGAGGGGAGGGGGTTGGGAAGGAGGGGGGGGGGAGAGCCAGGGCGAGAGAAACAAGCGATAAAGCAACTTTCCCTGCAGGGCTTTGTGGCTGTGGGGGCAGAGCCGCCGAGGAGGGCGGTGCGGTGCCGCCCCGCTCCAAACTTCGCACCAATCCCCGGGAGCCCCCGCCCTCCCCGCCTGCCCGCTTCGCGCCGCCGCTCCCCTTAACCCTTTGCGGGAGGGACGCACCGGCGACCGACCGAGCTCCATCTGCGCCTCGGAGCGGAGGAGCCCGCCCCGCCGTCCCCTGCTCCCTCTGTGCTCCACGGCGGGGGAGACTCGGGGTGTTCTAGGGGCGCCCCCCTACCCACTGGTGCCACCCGTGCCCCAGAGCATCCCCCGCAGCCGCCCCTCCGGTGCCTCGCAGCCCCCCGGGGGCAGCGGTGCCGGCTCTGCGCTCTGCTGCGCCCCAGAGCATCCCCACTCCCCGCACCCTCTGGAGCCCACGTAGTCCCCGTAAGCCCAGCGGCGGTGAAGAACTCCAGCCCTACAGGCCCCCTCCCCCCCCCCACCCCGCACCCCACAAGCCGTCCCTGTCAAGCCACCCCTCTTCCCAAGGCAGGGAGAGCCCCGTTGCTGGGAACCCACCGTGCAGGCAGCGAGTGAGAGACTGCGGTTGGCTACGCAGTTTGGATCTCTGGGCTTGGATACAAATCGTGCCAGAAAGAGACTGGACTGAACTAAAGTAAACCAATGGAAAAATAAACTATGGAGATGTCTGTTCCTTAGATTAACTGTTACAATTATTTATTATTTACTTTCAAACAGGGCTCAGCTGATGCATCCACTCTTATAGCAAATTGCTCCTGGCTCAGGATAAAAATCAACCTGGCAGAATTCACCAAATAGACTAAACAAATGACAAGAAAAAAAGTTGCCTCAATAGCTGTACTTTTATATCTGGAGAGAAACATTGTTACTGTTGATGTTATTGTTTATTAGTTGTCTGATTTGATATGCTCCAGCAAGAAGGCCTCCTTGAAACTGAGGCTGTCTAAATACCAATTCAGTGTGATAGGCACCAGGAGAACCCCTAAACCCAAGCCAAGAAGCAGTTTGAACATCCATATTTTGTCAGGATCATGAAATCACAGCCTCTATTATTATTG
Source organism: Rhynochetos jubatus (assembly GCA_027574665.1). NCBI lineage: Eukaryota > Metazoa > Chordata > Aves > Eurypygiformes > Rhynochetidae > Rhynochetos > Rhynochetos jubatus. The sequence goes on along the minus strand of CM050651.1, from coordinate 48,058,784 downwards.
TTATTACTAAATATTTTTACTCAGTGGTTCCTGACAGCATTAAATCTTGACACACAAAATCAGCATGAAAAGCATGAAAGGCTAAACAGATAAACCCCCTGAACCAGAAACAAACAAAGTGGCTGACAATACTGGTTTTAGATTTTCCATATTTATATCATCATTTTTATTATTAAAGTTCATTCATCTGAGAAATCCCAGATGGACTACTCCTCCTATCAGGCAATAACTTCAGGCTCATTGACTTCAAAGACAGTGTTGACTGAGGCAAACCTTCAGGACTTGACCTACATGGTCATATTCATGCCATGGGTTCTGATAAAATCACTCCAACTTGCACCAGGATGAGAGCTCAACTGCACAGCTACATCTCAAGGGATGATGTGTAAAACACCTCTTTGTAACGATGCCCAGCCATTTCACCACAAAGGAGTCAAGGTCTTTGTCCCAAGGACATCACCATCTGTGTGATCCAGCCCCCGAACTATTTCCATGACCTTCTGTTCCTCTGCAGACTGAAATCCACAGCAGCCTCAGTTCTGGCTGAGATGTGGGATACTGCCTCGTCCCGGGTGGGTTTCCCACCAGGTTCAAGGACCTGACTGAAGAGCTCCTAGTCCTCCTCTTTTTTTTTATGGGTCATGCACCAAGTCCTAGGTTTAATTCCCAGATACACCATGGCTTTCTCGTCACAGACTGTCTAGAAAGTCGGGTGAACTCTGGGCCTGAATCGTCTCTGGTCTGGATTAAGAGACCTTCTTCCAGCCCAGGCTGTGCCCAAGCCCAGCATCAAGCATCCATCATCCAGCTCAGGTTGGACATAGCTAATAAAAAACCTCTGATGGATCCATTCCTTCCATCCTCACTTCCTTATTGAGAAATCCCAAGTGTGCCTTTGTAGGCTTCATCGCCCAGACTGTGGGCATTTCTCCTCTCAATACACCTATAAAGCAGCAAAATCCCTCCTGCAGCCTTTCACCAGTGGGAAGTTCTGGGATGTGGAGGATTACAGAGGTGGTACACAAGATTTTCAGGAGCACCCAGGTGCCTAGACACCTTCAGATCCCCCTTAAGCCTCTGTCCTTAGGCATCAAGAAGCTTTTTAAGAATCTGACTCCAAGTGATGTTGTGAAGGGATTACATGGGGCAGGGAACAGAGCCCACAGCTTCCATACCCCAGGCTAAAATAACCAGAAAATAACCCCTACTGACTCCAAAATGTCAGCACAATTTTATTTTTTTTTTCCAGAGGCTTGGGAGTGCCTGAAAGACAATCTGAAACCGTGCTGTAGACTTCATCCGTCTCATTCTCCATACCGCAGTGGAGCAATAAATGTAAAACATTGATACAACAAAAATAATTAATATTCCTGAAACAGCTCCTAGTTTATCAGAAACAAAATCTCATGCTGTTTTCCCAACAGTTCTACCTAAATAAGGAAACATGCAGAGCTGTGTTTTTTCTGGTCTGGCTGTAATTTGCAGGATGATTGAGTAGTCTGAAAGTCAACAGCCCCAGTTTGCTCCTGCACCCCATAGTCCTGAGACAAGGCTGTGGGAAAACATCTTCCTGGAGCTGACAAACAAAACTGAACGCTAAGCAACCAAGTACGTGTCTCTGAGTGGCCTGAGAAGCAGCATAACAGCCCGTTTGTATCCCAGTCGTCCCCAAAGCCCTGTTTCCAGACTATGGCTTTCCAGATTTTGCATAGTTGTGATGGTCTAGTGAACATCCATCCCTAGAACGACTTTCCTCATGTCTCCGAAACCACAGCTTAGCCTTTTCCCAGATTTTTTGCCTCTTGTCTCCTGGGAGCTGCTCACCTCCATCATCACAGAACTCCATTTTTCCCCATTTTCTACCTTCCACCTTGGTTGTTTTGCTTTTTCTTTTCCACTACAGATGATATGGGATACACAGCACCTCCAGGCTGTACTTTCTAACCCGCTTCAAGGATTTTCCTAAACTGCAGTTGGTAGCCACGTGGTTGAATTTCCACATCACACTGAGCACCCCAGGAGCCCGGTGCCATGCAAAGAGCTTGGCCTGGCAACGGTGCCTTGCAGGAGCACGAGGCCTTGTGGCATGGGTTCACAGGGACATGCCACTGGGGCGGAGGGTGTGTGGGACCGGGTGGCTGGGTGCAGCTGACGGAGCACGTGAAGGTGATGGAAGGGCACGGCCAGGATTAGGCGCATTCCCTCCACCCGTCGTTCTGTCCCTGCTCAAGTTACCGAGGAAGCAGCCACCCAGGGTCAGCCCTAGCATCCATCTAGGATGCCTGACTGAGGGGATTGCTCTGGACACAGGGAAAGGTAAGTAATGTGATTAATGGGGCAGATTTCCCTGGGTGAATCAGTTCTGATAAAGCACTTCGCATATGACAAAGGCAGCACAGAAAATATCACAACGGGGCAGAGAAGGAGCACAACGCACACCTCTCCATTTGCATATCACCAGAGTCACTGTGCTGATCCATTTGGGTCTATAGTTAAGGTTAAAACTGTGTTTTTCAGAGAAAGCAGTGTTTTATGAGGGCTGAGTCACCATCTCCTCTATCTGCGGTAATTGAGACCTAGCTGTAACCTAGGTAATATTCAGAGAGGAGGTATGGGCAAATGGAAAGATGAACCAGGGTGGTACAGTCCTGAAATCTGTATTTTTTTAAATAAAAAAAAAGACATTTCTTCTCCCCACATATACATTTATTCCCTTAGACTATGCTTTGCTCTAAGCAGTGTGGCAAAGAAACATGCTCCAGCATATGCATAAGGTTAAGTTTTTTATATGAAGCATGAACACCATTGTTGGGCAGAGAAGAAAAGCTGGTAACAGGGGGGTAAATGTCCTGTCAACCAAACCTTGGGTCCTTTGTGGGGTGCTGGGAAGTCCCACTGCCCCATAGCCCTTGCATCAGGGCTTTCAAGGCTTTTTGCAGGTACAAATGATCCCTCCACTGCCTTGTGATCTCTGTCTTGGTCTGAAGTACCACCAGGAGAGGGTCCCCAGTCTTTCCCCTGAGGATTGCTCACACATGCTGCCCAGTCTCACTCTGCCTGGAGAATGTGCTTGGATTTCTCATTGATGCTAAATTTGCACATGACAGCATCTGCAGGAAATGCTTTCCACCATCCCCAGTTGGCTGGGAGACCCTATCTCTCTTGGCCAGTTAGGCACGCTGTGTCAGCGCTCCCTGGCACTAGGGAAATGTGACAGCCCCAAGCAGGGTACAGGCAGTGCTCAGGGAACCCCAGTCAGCTCATCCCAGCAGGACGCATCTCATCAGCAGTGTGGTTCCCTCACGCTGCATTCCAGGGGCTGCCAAATGAAGTTCAAGGTCTCGGTAGTTAGGACACACTGCTCAGCACCTTAGTTCAGGTGTCTGAGATGGGTTATAGCAGAGGACAACTCTCCCCAGGCTGAGCTGAACTCTCCTCTCAAAGGCGAAGCTTGCTTGTGCAAGCGAGTCAGTGCATCCCTGGGCAGCCCCAGGAAGTACAGACCAATATTCCCTGGGTGACAGCTTCAAACACCCTTCCCTGCTCCAAAAGTGTGCATAAGAAGGTCCTAGTAGAGTAAAACATCACAATCCATGCAAAATTCTCCTTCCTTGCAGGAAAGGTAAGCATAAGGCGTGGGTTTAGGTCAAGCAATACAGATGGAAGAACACAGGGAAGGTTTTGGATGCACAAGTCGCAGACCTCATCTGCTTTTTCTCCGACTTATATTACCTCTTATGACAAAATTTGCTTCCTTTCTACCCAACAACCTCACCACCATGATGACTATAGCAGGAACAAACTGCACCTGACACTCAGCACACCATGTCCACACTCCCAGAAGGTGCTCACGTATTCGAATGAGGAATATGGTATAAAAACCTGATGGCAGGCCAGGCTGCTGTTTGTTTGAAAGAGCTAAACTTCTGTTTTCTTTAATTTTCTCTCATTCTTCTCTCTCACATCTCTTTGCATCACCTCAAGCAATTTGCCTATGCTCTGTACTTTCTTCCACTCTTAAATGTTTGCAGACAGTTCCCTTACTCAGCATTTGCTCAAACTACAAGTAGTTAAAGTTTCCAAATGTTCTCCATAAACACATCCTTCCTCAGGCCCCTTATCCTTTATATCACTCAACACTGGTTTCTTGGAGTCAGTCTGACACTGATGTATGAAGGATTTGATTTTGCTTTCCTTTTACATCTGGCTAGTCCAAGAATAATCCCACTGGAGCCATTGGAATTGTTGTAAGTGAGAAAAAACCCCGATCAAGCCAACAGACTCATCTGTGCAGCAACTATTCAGTCCAGGTAGTCTGAGCTGAAGACTCTGAATATGCATCCCCAAACCTAAATCTCTCAGCTGGGGAGGTGATCACAGTTTTGAAGGCCCAAATCTCCTCTCACTGCCCCCTCATATGGTCCTCCTGTGCAAGGAAGTTTGTCTGTACACATCGATCCTGTGTTTAGCAAACAGATGTAGTGAACATGAGAGATGCGAAAAATAACCAGGAAAAAAAAAAAGCTCAAGTTCAACAGACAGAGTGAAAAACAGAAATGTCAAGTATTAATTGCTGCACAGACGTGAGGAATGTTAAGGGAAACTGTTTGGGGATTTATGTTCAAAAAAATAGGACAACTTCCCAAACTATTTCCTTTCAAATCTTTCAGCGTTTTCCATAAATTCCTTGTGCATGTGTGGTGCTCTCTGATAACATACAAATCTGCATGCATAAACTGTTTTGAAATGTTTGTACAGTTTCATCCAAAAATATGACTATATGTTTGTGTTTTAATTGTCAGCAATAGGATATTAGGCAATAGCCACATGCATCATGTCAGGGGCACTGGCTAAGTTTAGGTGGTACTAGCACAACCTCCCCCTTCCTGCCTGGGTCTCCGTAATGAAGAGAAACCAGATTATCTGAAGAAAGAGCCTGGAATCAAGCAGGGTGAAAGCAACAGCATGGCCCCTGCTCTCAGCGACCAGGGTGCCGATCCAGACGAACCCACTGAAACCAATAAGGCCATTTCAGATTCACAGTGGTATAACCAGGAGCAGAAATCTGTTGATTTCCAGGTCAGGCGTTACAGAGTTTTTGCAACTCTGCAAAAAAACAAAAAGCCTTTCGGGAGGGGTTGAAGAGGGAATGACACTTTGCTTCAATCAGTGTTGTTTGAAATGTCTTTCATTTATTAACATTCTTCCTGAAGCCCAACATTAGTTCCACTTTATCAGGAATATAATGCAGCTGCATTTTCTGGATGGGAACACCACCAAAAATATGTTAACTATATAGTCGACAGCTATGCCTTGTTTACTCTTATGTGTAAAACCATACGGAAACAATCCTCACAGGGAATCTCTCTTCTTTTTCTCTATCTGTATGCAAGTAAATAGAATAGGAGAGACTGGAATGAGATGCTTGTGGAGAAATGGGGTGGGAGGATTATGCTGCCCTCTTGCCAGCAAGCAGCAGGACCGAGTCAGCGATCAGGGGGTGAGGATTTGTCCCCCAAGTGTGACAGAGAGAGGTCAGCACCTTGAGTCCCCAAACTGCAGATCCAGCCAGGTCAGGCTGCTCTGGTACAGCAATGGGGTTTGCAGGGAAGATGCACCCCCTTTGCTCAATGCTTCCCTCTAGGACTTTCCACCACGGTGGCTCAGCCTTGGCATTCCTCATGCCGGGCGATGAGCTGCCTGAGGACATTGGCTGGCTCCAGAGATGGGTCCTCATGGGCACAGGATGTGGGGGCTGCAAGAAGGGAGGCATCTCCAAAGAGGCTTCCTCTTGGCCCAGGGGAACCTTCAGCTGCTCAAACGTTCATCAAACTCTCCTTGTCCCAGTGCTGTGCCCATGGCTTCATCCGACAGCACTGGTGGGGCAGCTGCGGGCACAGGGCAAGGCTGGGGGAGTAGGACACTCACACCAGGAGGACAAATCTAGATGGACCAGAGAAGCACTGCCTGCTTGCCCACAGCCCAAGGACCACAGCTCCAAAACCCAACAAGATGTGATGCACCAAATACTACATGACAGAGCCTCTATCCCACCCTCCCCAGGCACAGGCAGGGTTAAATATTAACCGCACCAGGTTTGCTTAGGACCTTCGAGAGAGCCCTTTCGGTTGGGCAGTCACCCCCACAGCCATCCTCACATGAAGGGAAGAGCAAGAGCACACTAAGGAGTCCTGGAAATATGTAAGGAGCTGCCAACGTTTGCTGCCAAACACTTTTATCTTTAGATGAAGATAAATCTGTTGCTTACTTAACCCAGCCTTTATGAAACTCACAGCTCCGGGTTTCCAAAATAACAGGAGCAGAGTAGGGCTGGCTGGTGTCCTGGTGAGCAGCAGATATATACGGTGCAGCTAGAAGGTGACAACGTATCTCCCTAGAAAAATGGATGGAGAGTAAATCATCTATCATAGAAATAACTAAGAACTTAACATCCATGGGCTGGAGAACTTATTTTTTCATGTTTCTGTAAAACGCAGGTGTCTGTTTACTTAAGAGAGCAATTAAGATATAACATTAACAATGAAGAACCCAAAAAATCTGCTACTCGGAAAAAAAAAAAAGAAAACATACAAATCTTGCAACACAAGGCAGTTGTAATGCAACAGTGCAAGAGCAGAGAAGTGCCATAAATACATAAGAAGGTGTCCTCGGCGGTCGGATGGTTTGTAAGCCAAGGCCAGAGGGAAGAAAGACGGCAGCGACACAAGGTGCAGCCTCCAGCGCAGCGCTGGCTCTGAGCCCCAGGGTCTGTTCACCGAGGTGGTTTTGTTTGTGTTATACATGACCGTGAGTTCAAACAGATGAATGCCATCCCAGGGTTTTGGTGTGGTGCTGAGTGGCAACTGTGAATTTGGGACCTGCCTCCTCTAAGAGGTCCCACAGCTGACTGGCCAGCCACTACCCATTTAGAGGGCTTTTGTCAAGCCTCAGGCTTCCTATAAAAACAAGCCAGACTCCACCCTCATTTTCAGATCATTTGCCTGCTTTTTGGGGGCACAGGTGCTGCACAACCATTGCAAATACTGCTTGGGAATAGCAACTCCCTTTTTAGCTCATCAGTCCCAGTAAATACCATTTTTTCCTAATACTAGAGTTATTATCTGACAAGAATATAGCCCCTTCCTCTGCCACCCGTGACCCAGGCTGAACCTGTTTGGCCTGTGTTATTGTGCTAGTGTAATTCAGTGGAAAAGAGATTGGATTAAACAGGCAGCTCTGGAGGAGTAAATAAAAGGAACATGCTTTAAAGAGTAAATAGACAAGTCTGGGTATAATGGAATAATTCCTGGCGGTGCTAAATCAAAGAGAAAATAATGCCCTCACTAAAATCTGAACATGAATGTTTGTCTCTGCAAGAAAGAGCCCAGCAAAACCCAGAGGGGAGCAGAGGATGCTCTGAGGGTATCCACAAATCCACATTAGAAACAGTAACAAAAAAAAGAGGAAAACATTTAAAAAAAAATAAAATTAAAAGAGGCAAGATCTCTCTAAGAGCCCAATTTCTGAATGATCTATTCACATGCAGACCTTTTCCTAAGAGGACGCAGAGAAAGCCGGGTTAGCTCTGGGTAATTCCTCACTGATTCCAGACCAAATCTGTTTAGCAGCAGAAATATTATTTTTTCCTCACTGCCAGCCCTGCAGTTCAACCTGGACTGGAGGTCAAGTCCTGAGCTTCACCTCCCTTTTTCCTTTTATGCTGCTCCAGTGAAGTCAAGAACATGTTTGAAGGCACTAATGGGATTTTGCTAGCATTGGGGATCCTACCAGAGTAGCCAGCAGCTCCTGTCCGGGCCAGCAGGACGATGTCCCAGGACAGGAGAGGGCTGGGAGGATGTGATGCTCCCCGGCAGCCTCAGCATCCAGATTCATGCTTTGGGAATGGTTAGCTGGTGGCATAAATCAGCCCAGCTGTAAAGTTAATTGAACTGTTTTCTTTCACAGGCCGCTTTACACCCAGAAAATAGTTGAGAAGTGGATGATACAAAGCTCACTGCATTCCCCCCTGCTCACCAGTGTTTGGCACACACGGGAGCCTTGCAAGAGAAACAGGGCGCTCACCTTTCCAGGAACAAAGAAAGAAACAAAGTCTCTTTGCAAGCCCAAGGTCTGATTCTGGTTGTGTTCATACCTGTATAATCCAAGGCGGGTCCTGCTCTGTCTCCATCCCTCCGCTGGGTTGGCCTGCAGAGAGTAGGGGAAAAGATTTTAGCACTGGCTCTCACCTGAATAAGTAAGCAGTGAAGAGCCAAGTGGGGTAACGCACGTGTGGAGTCGCTTTTCAGAGCCGATATCCTCATTTTCATGCAGTGGCATCAGAAAAAAATACATTGTGGATGACTCGGGAGTATTTTGTTTCCCATCAGCTGCAGAGGAAATTCTCTGTGCTTGCAAGGTGTGAGAGTCCTTTCCACAGGAAAATGGGACAGTGAATCTGGGAGTCAAAAATGAAGTTCTCTTCCTCATTTCTACAGTGACTCTAGTGTCAGAGCTTTAATGAAGAGTTTTGACAATATATAACATATTGCTATACTTTGGCTCAGCTTTATGGATGTATTACCTCTTCTCTGCTAACAAGGGAATAGGGATCATCATTTCAGTTGAAAACAGACATACAAGTGAAGAAATATTGAATATATGCAATTTTATACAGTCATTTTCCTAACCAGACCCCAAATGCCTTCATAAATCATTTGCTAATATGGAAAGGATAAGAACTTTTGAACATTTTGGGGTCCTGATGTGACCATTAATTGAGATACCCAGATTACAGACACAACCACTCCTGCTTGAGCATTGCACTTGAAGCGAATAAGTGGAGAGAAGGAATAATACACTTTGTAAAGTTATACAGTGCAAAAGAATTCTTCAAGGAATACCACATCCTGAGCCTTAGACAAGGAAATCCAGGCCAGACATTATGGAAAAATTTAATACATTTCAAGGCAGGCAGAATTATGAGGATGATCAATCTGAATAATCCAAGGTGCATAAACTCAGCCGTATTTTCCAACCAAGTGGAATAAGTATGAGTCTGCCATATAATTCAGCACTGAGGTGCAGGGCTTGGGTTACAGACACCAAAGTCACCTGCATGAAAGGCTCACCAGGGCTGCACTTCAGAAGATATTTGAAAGCAAAAAGAGAACTGAAACCACAGGTCAGCATTTCTAAATCACTGATCATGGCTCCAGGTGGGCAGAGCCATACTGGTTAGTGCACTCTGGCAGAGCACGCAGCTCTATGATCCCAGTGCACAGGGCAGATGGGCATTAGTGGAAGGCAATTCTCCATCAGACCATTTTGCTTTCACCAGCTAAGGGTTCCTGCCCAGCCTTACAGCCCCCCTCAGAGACAACCAGTCCTAGGGTCGCACTTTGCTTACACCCAGGCAAGATTTATTCCTAAAGTGTGTTGTCCTGTCAAAGTGTCCAGGGCACATTCACGTTGACAACAACCCCAAACAACATAACAAGCTATGCCTCATGAGAAGCCCTCTGGAAGGTGCTTCAAGATGAGCTGGTAGAAATTTGGGTGAAGGAAATAGGACTGCATGGCTTGAAACCTATGAGACCAGGAAAGAGCAGCATCCTTTGGCACCAACACAAAGCTTTTGCCATCAAAAATGGCCTGTCAAAAGAATGTGGAACAGGAGGGCATTTGACCTGGTGTGTATAAGAAGAAAATAAGAAGACCCTTCTTTTTGAGTAGAGAAACATTATTCCTGGCACTTATATCCTTGTATAATTATTTTTGTTAAACATAGGTCCATGCTTTTCTGGAGATGCAACCCAAGAAGAGTATTATAGCATGTGCAAGAACATCTTAGTTATTAATAGCTACTTGTTGCACAGCTCTTAGAGGTGTGCTGGGGCTAAATAGTTAAACCATCTTTATTGCATCTGAATAAAGCCTCGTGTGTCCCTCCAAAGTGACACAAAACTCAAACTGGAGTGGAGGTTAGCCCAGTGACATTTCTGACTAGTCCCTTTGAAGGTCAAGTTGCAGCTTATCGTATTAATGAGCTCAGAGTCGTCCTCCAACAGTCTGGCAATGCATATTTCATTCTTAGGCTAAGACTTTTGCCATCTACCAAGGGCTTTTGAGCTTTTCTCTTGATCTTTCCCACTCAGGGATGAGAATGTGCAAATTGACCGTGCCTATTTTCATCCATCTGATATTGGCACGCAAAGAAAATGATGCCTTCCTAAATTCAACTCTTGGTGGGCTAGTTTGCTTTTTCTGTCTTCATGTTTCCTTCAGGAAGCAGAATAAGATTGTAAGTCACATTTAGCACGGGTACAATCCTGCGAGAAACCTGCAGGTTCTTGTGTTGTTCACATCACTTTGAGGACACTTTGGGGCCACTCTCCACATTGATAATGTGAATTCAGTTGGAAGCAAAGGCACACCGTGGCTGCACTGGAGAACAGTTCCCAGGTGTGATTCTGTAGGAATCCATCCAGAGCACAGCTGAGACCCAAACTGTATTTCTAACTGGGGTCACTGGGGTCCTGTGCATCAGAACAGTGAACCATGTACTTGGGTGTTGCTGGACAACACAGTGTTATAGCCCTGACAAAACTAGATGCCAAACTGTTCCAGAGTTAAACACAAACTTGAATGTTGGCATGGCTCAAAAGTTTCTAGGAATAAACCAGATACTTGAGAAGTTTAGCTCTGTTTTCTCAATCAAGATGTTCTTAAAACAATCATCTCAGGTATGTGACAGACAACCGAATCAACAACTCCTTATTCTGGGAAATCTGGTGAAAACACAAGGAAACTGAGATGCTTGGAACGGCAAGCTGAGATACCACATATGTAATGGTGTAATGTCTCCAGCCTTACATGCAAGCTTTCTGCATAGAGCTAGGGTCATCTTTGGACGCGTCAGGGCACCAATATAGCCAATACCACGGTCGTCAGTTCTCAGGCTCATGTAAAAAGCTGCTTGGTTAGTAGACGCTAGTCTGTTCACTCATGCATCTCTAAGCATTTTACTACTATTCATAAGTTAAATCTCAGTGAAGCCTCCTGCTTCACTCATCTGTGGGTACTCCCAGTTGATGGAGAAGCAAGATGCACTGGCAAGTTTAGTTGCTTGGCTGAGCTCCCCCTGTCAGCTGCAGCTCTGGAGCCCAGACTCCCAGTCCTTTCTAGTAAAATTTAGTGCTTCATTATGGACACTTCCCATTTCAAAAAAGAATAACGTAAGATGTGAGAACAAGGCTGCCTGCAACACACAACCCACAGGAAAGGCTTCGTGGTCCCAGAGCAACGTATCTGAAGGGCTGTCATTGGAAGAGGGTTTGCCACCAAGGACATACCCAAGCTTCAGCACAGAGCATGCATAAGCCAGATGCCAGCCCTTTTCTTCTTGCTGCCAGTTCAAATGTCAGTTGCATGCAGTCTCCTGGTTTATAGCAAATCATGCCACCACTCGTGAGCTGGAAGCGAGAATGCCTGCGTGAAGCCCAGCAGGACACATGGTGTGAAAGTGTCTCTTAACAATGCAGTCTCTGTAGGTGTAGGGCAAGTGGCTGACACCATCACCCCATACAAGGGGAGTTTGCAAAGAGCAAAGGTGAGCATGTGGGCTAAGGCTGACAAAATACTGGTCAGAGATGAGCTGCAGCCCCAGAATTTGGCTCCAAGTCCAAATTTTTCCAAAGCTCAGGAGCATTTAGTCGTGGAGCTGTTGTTCAGGCTGCTGGAGACAGAAGACCTCATAAAGGCATGTCATCTGCTGCTTTGGTTCCTAGAGACTAATCCAAATACCTACAGTGAGCACATGGCACTCCCAACATCTACCTCTTCTCCACCCATTGTCCTCACATGTTCTCACCAATTTGCTTCAGTTAGTATCATGTTTAGGGAAGCTTTGCAGACACTTCGAAGATTTGTCAGGAGAATAAATCGTCATCCCAGTTTGTCCTGAAGTTTGTCTAGGAGTCTACATATTTGTCTGTGCTGTAAGAACTACCCTTTGCTAATCATCTCCCTTCTTGACCTCAGCATTAAGACAAAAGAGACAAAAAATAAATGCCCCCTAGTCTCAGTTGTGGGTGAGTAACAGATGGGTGGTTTATCACCCTGCTGCTAAAGCCTCCTGGTGTGCAGAGACATACGTTTGAGCTCCATCAAAAACAGCTTGACACCACCTTGCTCCTTGTATCTGAGGCCATGCAAATTGAACTACATGATTTCCAGGGCCAGGTCAAAAGTCACTGGCAAGATCCCACTGTCAGTGTGGTATCCCACATACAGGTAAGTCCTCCAAGGTCCAGAAGTGCTAGGGAGCATAAGGAAAGACATGTAAGAAGCTCTGCATAGAGTCTTCCAGACCAGCTAAGGCAGGTATTAATCATCACTGGAAGGCACACACAGTGCAGTGCAGACTCTGTGCAGGCACTTCTCCGTTGGACTTCCAGCGCCTTACATCGCTACCTCAGTTTTTGTCAATATCTGATTATCCCCCATCCCCAGAAAAAGGAAACGTGATTATACATCGAAAATGCCAACATTTACTTTCATTTCTTTTCTTATCCATGTCTCCTTCTTAGCTGGTAAGTGCTGCACAGCCTCTGTTTTGCCATGTATAGCAGTAGTGTGTGAATAATAAATAACAATGATATGCTTTCAGCCAGAAAATAAACCCCATATGTGTCCTCAAGTCTCTCTTTTCTCTTGAATTCACACAAATGTTGGTTCCAGGGACTGTTATAATCCTGTTTACTTGTCAGTGCTTGGACTGAGCATGTAATTACAGTTCCAGCGTAAGATATTTAACATGTAATTGGATGGCAAAAAGTTGCCACGTTATTACAGACTTTTAAGGTTGGATTTCTGCCCTGAAACCCAAATTAGTCCCAACAATTTCTGATCAGAGAATAATTTAATGCAAACATTATCAAGCACACCAAAGAGCAAATTCCACTGAGACAACTGAAGCTAGTACTTTTTTTCTTTTTAAGCTTTCTTTGCCACCACAGTTTTCTTGGACTCCTGTCTTCCTAGATAGGCAAAGGGCTTGTGTTTGAGTAGGGTGCAAAAGTGAAATGAAAAATATCGTTGTCAATCAAAGAAACCTTAGAAATCAATTCTGTCCTTGGAGACGGGCGCAAAATCTCTGGGACACATCTCTTAACAGTGGTACTCAGTGGTGCAACTTTGATGTCAGTTCTGAGCTAAAAAATGACAAAAGTGATAGGAGTCTCTGGCCTTGGCTCACTTACTCACCCCAGTGCAGCTACGTCTTTAGGATCTGTTGTTAAGCTACTGACTGTCATACCATCATCACCAACAACATTAATTGGGCCCTGCCTTAAAATAATCCATCCTCAGCACCACAACACTTAGCACTCCTACGGGCCTGTTCATACAAGACTCGCAGAGGGCTTTACATGTCCCAACTGCTTAAGCAATACAATGTACCCAAGAATTTGGTCAGAGGCACAATGGGGGTAGCTGTGTTTGCCACAATAAACCTACACACTTGCCTATGGCCACAGCCAACGCTGCTCGAGGACCAGAGGGAGCAATCCAGCTCTTGGCTCCGTTCATTTTCTGCATGCCCAGTCCCATATGTTTTTTCTGGGCCTCAGTTTCCCATTTGCAAAAGGAGTTTTGAATTTTCAGTCTTCCCAAGGGCAGGGTGACACCAGCCGTGGGACCCCTCTAGAGCAAGTGAGTTACCTACTGCAGCAGAGATGCCTGGGTCTCCCTCACCACGTTTCAGTAAGGTTGCCCTTCTTGAGCCATTCCCTGATTCCAGAAGTTCCTGGCCAGCCCTTTCGGTACAACCACAAAGCAGGCAGTTTTGTTACAAGGCGCAGAGGCCACAGCCAGGCTACGAGTACGCAGGAATCATGCAAATGCGGGCAGAAAGTCCCCAAAGCTCAGAGGAAGGAGAGCAGAGGAATGCAGGAACGGGGAACACCTGGGACCCCGGTCTGCCAGCAAGCCCAGGTGTGCACCGCACAGGCGGGGGACCGCGACTGTGAGCCGGCGATGACAGCTCAGGGTCCCTAATACATTAGTTCCTGGGGTCTCACATGCATCTGTTGGAGGGTTTGAGATTTGCTGTGGGCTGAGGGGATAATTAGGCAGGTGGGCTGCTAGCCGTCCGGCACGCCTGCCAAATTCAGGCCTGCTGGAAGTGGGTGTAACCCTATGGAAATCATGCAGGCATGTGGATGCATATGCAATATCCTCACCCGTGCATGCACACAAACACGTGGGAGAGAGAGAAGAGGTGTGCACACACGCTGGCTTGCACACATTTGCCGAAGCACCAGAAGACCCTAGGAAGAGGGATGTGTGATCTGCAACACAGAACCCGTCACCTGTGAGCCACCATCCGCCCCTTGGAAAATGTCTGGCAGTTTAGTAACCCTCAGCCTTTTTATTTACGGAGAGCTCTCTCACGGGCTGCCAGAATAAACAAGGTTCATATGATGGTTACATTGTGCCATCTTCTGGCTAAAGGCTGTGGACTCCCTCTCCAGGAGTCCTGCTTAAGCCCAGCCCAGAAGAAAAGCTTTTTTCTTAATGCCTTCAAGAAGTGAGGTCCGGAGATGCCCGGGCAGCCCGGCTGTTGTGGTGTAACAGCATCACCTGCAGAAAGGAACCGCGACCACAAGGAAGAGTGTGTGAGGGTCACGGGGACGTAGGAGCTGCCAAACAGAGCCCTGGTCTGCCAAACCTGCTGTTCTTGATTCCAGGAGAAATGGTGCTTTAGTATATCTCTTCGGCGTGACACAGAGATACCCCGATATCCATTTGGACAGCTGTGCAGCTATGAACCACATGTAGGTGATGAGCAAAGCCACGGGAAAGTGAAAAAGAAAGTAAACCCAGCAGGTCCTTGGGGACAAAACATGATCATCTCTCTACTAAGGAAGATCATAAATATCCATAAATGCATGAGGACACATGTTCAGAACAGCTGCCAATTACTCATCTGGATCATGAATATGGGGAACTGGATGTTCCCAACCCACCCTCTGCTGCAGAAGAATGAAGATACATAACTGGAAAGGGATATGTGATCTTGGAGAGAGATCTTCGTGGAGAAACAACTGGTCTGAATGTGCAAGCCTAGACTTGATGCAAAAAAAAATTAACTGACAAATCCTCTTGTTTTTCAGCAGCACAGTTTGCAATCCAAGTTTAAAAACATGGCCCCTGAAAGTAGAATGATTTCCAGCACTGCCACATCACACCCAGCTCTGAGCTCACTTGCACCAACGTAGCTCCCTTGATTTCGACAGCAACGTTTCTCCACCTACTAGGATCATTTCGCTGAAGTAGGTGTGCAGGATGATGGGTTCAAAAGGATCTAATTAGGCACAGATTAGACAGACAAATTAGAAACAACGACTTCACTAAATACTGGTTAAGCAAACACAGCTTCAGGGAAGATCAGTGCTGGGGATTGTCATCAGCAGTACTAGTGTGAGCTGGATGAATTAGGTGCACAGCGGTCCCCACCAGCAAAAGCTGGCATGTAATGATGTTGCTACAGGAAATGGTATGAAAGGATGAAATCATCTCCTGTTCCAAGGAAGGGGAAATAGCCACTGCATTTTAGACACCGCAGAGTATGGGACCTGACAGACTGGGGGCTGGAAGTGTTTGCCATCCTAGTAATATTTAATTATTTGGCAGTAATGAGCTCTGCAAATGTGTTTAGTCTCAAAATGTCTTTTTATAGTGCTCTGAAATTTCAAATAAATCAGGACTGTTATGAAAGCAGCCTGATGGTGTTACACAAAGGTAACAGTGCTGAGGTACTCTTTCGTCCTCAGCAGAAACTGAAGTAGGAGAAGCAGAGAGTTTTACAAGGTTTAGATTACTTCAGCCTAGCCTGCCCACTTATAACCTGCCTACACTTCCTAAGATGCCGGGTATCTCCTTGCACAAGTCTGTCATCAGGAGGAGATATGGGAACATGTCCAGATTTTGAAGTAATTCGGTAGGTCTGTACCCTCAGTGATCTGGCAGACGAGCAATTGGGAACTTGGATTGCATCATGCTGCAGTCCAGCGGTGCGTGATGTCTCTGTGGATTATAGGGAGAGTGCGAATACGCTTACTGACCGTAAGATTATGTTTACCTGAGGATCGCCAACAGCAGAAGAAGGATTTTGGACCTGAAGTTAGAGGCTCAGTGGGTTGAACTGAGAACAGAAGTGTATAACCATCTCATAGCGAGGCATAAGGTTTGCTAGCATCTGACTGCTGCTGTTATCTAGTCAACTCCCAAGAATAAGTCCCTCTCTACAGTTGCATCTTTGTTTGCACACATCAGTAATAAAATATGAAAGTGCTTTTTCTCCCTGCAAGCATACCAAATACCAGTCCTCCTTATACATCAGCTTCTACACCTCGCAGCATTTTTCTTTTGATCATTTCTATGCCTATATTTCTTAGATTATGCAGGCCAAGACTGATTAAAATATTCAGTATGAGGTCTTTTAGGGATGTGGGGTTGTGGGCTTCTGAGAGCAGCAATCTCACCTTGTTTTCATTTCATTATTTACTGCAACTTTCACATTTTCTTTGAACTCATTGTTTCCCCAGATCTGCTTCTGGGTTGCTGTTTGTTACTGCCAGAGTTTTCCTTCTCTCCACTCCAGTTTGGCTTTGTCCTCCTCTACTTTTGGCATCACAAGCTGAGAGTTAAAGTTTTCTGCCAGATCATCAGCACTGATGAAGGCACCCGTCCTCAGTGTCTTATGCAGGATCCCATGGCCCATGTCCTCGCTCCCCCTTCCTGGAGGACAATTTCACTTCATCTCCTGTCTCCATTCCCTGCTCTGGTCATGGCAGGACTATTTGACACATCTCTCCCTTTGCCCTTTTGCTGCTTCGCACCTGCGATACTCCAGCATTTCACAGGAGGGTCCCCGACACCAGACCCATTTCCCATCCCTGGCAGTCCTGTCTGCTTTCAGCATTCCTGTGTCCAGAGGGGCCAGCAACCAGCTCTCACAGCAAGCATCACAGATGGTGCCCACAACCCACAAATCTCCCTGATGCCCTCTGGGACCAAGAGAAGGAGTAAGTCCCCAGATGACCGGGAACTGGCTTGGTCTTAAAGGCATGAAAGAAGAGTCACCTCCACTGACCTCCTTGGCACCCTGCTGTGCCCCAAGGAGCTCACCAATAGCAGCAATGCTCCGCTCCTGGATAATATATAGTCTGAGCAAGTGTATTTTTAACCACTTAGTATTTTTAACCACTTAGTATTTTTATCCAGTTTCTAACACAGCACAATATCAAATACCCTGCTGAATCCCAAATACATTCTGTCTGCACTAGATTCACTGCATCTATTAAATCAGGAAGGCAATTATACGTTTGTTTGGCATGATCTATTTTTAATACGCCCATGTTGTTTGCTGGCTATTGGATGTTTTTCTGCCAAATGTTGTTACACAAACTCCTTCGACACACTGTGAATCTGGACACATTCCCAAAACAGACAACAGGCTAGTAACACAGAAGATGAAAGACTTGATTTCATGGTCTTCTTAGACAGGTATCATATTTGTTTGTTTCCACTCATCAGATGCCTCCAACCTGGAGATCTATCAAACTGATTTTCACTGTCTTTTTTTTTTTTTTACCTGATCCAGCAGCTCTCATGTTTGATTCCCATTGACAGCAGAGAGAATTTGGGTTGATCAAGGGCTAGAGGACATGGCCCTGGATTTTTTCAGCTCCCCTGGGTGCATTTCATCTGTTGATTTATGTGAGAAATAGTCAGTTTGCCTTGGTGGAGAAACAAAAACACCCAAGTGCAAAAAGAAAAGGCGCCTGAAGACACAATGGTCATGCCGTTATTGAAATGTGCTTCTCACTTCAGAAACAACAGTCTGTGCTCAAACAAAGTGATAAGTGGAGACAGAGATTAAGCCAAAATAAACCTCCTTATCTTAAAATAATTCAGCTTCCTAAAGCCAACCTGGATCTGATTTAGGCGAACAACAAGAGAAAGTGCAAGAAAGCTGAGATATTTCTTAAAATAATATTACTGTAGGACCCAACTAAAAGTAAACTCTGCTCATGGGACAAAAGTTATTTACAATTAGCACTGACACTATGCCCACGAGAGGTCAGATGGAGAGCAGAGCACTAACCCTTCTATGTCTTGCATGTTTAATTTACAAACATAAGCAACAATTCTGTGGGGAGATACCCTGGCCAGACATCAAACACCAATCGGTTCTCATTGTCTGTGAACTTCCCTTTAAAAGCAACAGGACCTCTCCCAGCACGTAAGGTTAGAAGCCTTTGGTTAAAAACTGTGTATTGGACCAATTTCCCAAACTTCAATGAGGCAAGAAGGATGATTCCCAGTGTGTGGCACTGAGCAAGGGGTTTTGTTCTGAGCCCTGGTGCTGTGAGAGACTTCGTGGGTACCTTTCCTCACCAAACTTACCTTCCTCTTTTAATCCCATTTTTTGGGGTTGGATTGAAACAAAACCAATAAAACCTGAGTGTTGTCTTTGTGAAGGGTTATAAATCCCTCTTGGACACAGTCAAACCTTCAGTTGCTGCAAACAGGCATAGCACAGAAAACAATAGTTTAGGCTCAATAATGTCACTGACTGCATGGCAGGGGAGATCTCATTCCTCCTTAGCCCCCTGATCTAACCCAACAGGGGTCAACCAGAGGGCTAAGATGAGCCTCCCCTGCATGGTGCAAACCCCTCCAGTGTCAGACAGAAATATATCTGCCCCAACCCGTCTCCCCACCTATGGCACACAGACCAGCCTCGCGTTGGGGCATCCCCTCCTCCCTCCTGCCTTGCTGGGAATTGTCACTTAAGATTTGCTTTGCTTGCCTGTTGTGCAGATTACTTTCCTTTATGCACAAAATATAAATGTAAGGGGGCATGCAATGCATACATGTTTAGATGCGAGCACACCAGCCTGTGTGTACAGGATCCATCTTTGTCTTTTAGTTAACATAACCAATCAGGAAAAAAAATAAAAAAAGGGAAGAAAAATATGTCTTGAAATATGAAACCTCCAGGAACACTGTGACTTCTGCGTGTAAGAAGTTGTCTGGTTGCCACCATGGGCCACCACCCTTTGGCCAGCCTGACTTTCCTTCTTCAGGTTAGCTAAAAACTGGTCCATCCCACAGTTTTGCCTGATAAATATGCTGTAAACTGAAATGTGCAGCTTCTGGCTCACATGGGCTCTGAAGGACTTTTAGGGTGCCACTATTACACAACTCTGAAGGAAAGCTGTGCCAGATGTGAGCCAGCCAGTCAGTCCACCATCCTCTTCCATCCCGGTTTACAGAGACACTAGTTGCAAGCAAGCAATGCTGAGGGTGCACCATGACACACCTGAAGGACTATTTGAGAGATGTTATTATCCACATGGCACCAGCAGTGGACAAACTGGCATCTCCATATGGTAAACAGAGGGTTATGGACATGCCCAAAGGACTGACAGTCCAATGAAACCCCACAGGAGCCAATTCATCACTGAGCTCAGACCAAGAAAAGCCTGTGGCATTGCCAAGTATTTTGAAGAGGGAGGAGAAGGTCCTCTCCTGGGACACTCTTTCCCAGCAGGGCAGAGAAGAAATGACCCTTCAGGCATGCTCACCCATCCTGGGTACCTTCTGGAGATAGGTCTAACATTGTTATCCCTCACTAAAGCCCATGTCCAACTGGTATGGATGCTGGAAGAAGTCCAGTCCCACCATGAAACCATCCATGAAGGGAAGGCATTAATGAAGCAGAGCATCCACTAGGAAAGGCTGTTTCTTCTTTTCTGCCTTGCAGAAAGTCTCTCAACACTGTTTCAATCATATGACACACTCGGCAGAAATGCGGCCTGAATTGTTGCTCCTCAGGGGTCTGTCTGCCAAGAAAACTTGGGAATGATTCATGTCGTGGCGTTCAGAGCGAGGGGAGGGCAGGACAGGGAAGTGACTAATGATTCAAAAGCACAGTGGTTTACTTCCAAGGGAGGACAGGCCAGTCCTATGCATGATGCAGGAAAAGCGCCTTACAGCACATCAGGACAAGGGAGAGCGATGGGTATGTGAGCGGTGGAGAAATGCTTCCCTGTCCTAAGGCAGAGACAGCATTGCCATGAGGAGGCAAGTGATTTGCATCTGATCCACCACCGACTGGGAGACTCAGAGGATATGGATGATTCAAAGCTGAACCAGATCAGTAAAAAAGAGATGAAGTCTGTTTGGTGGCAACCTGAAATGAGCTTTGGAGGTTTCTGCCAAACTTCTTCCAATATCACACAAAAGACTCACTGGGGACATTCAAGAAAAGGGCCATGATGTCCCATCCTCAGACAGAGAAGGAAAAATTGTTAGACCTGTGTTATATTCCCTCCCCATGGAGAAGCACTGTGGTCCATAAAATATCTGTGTTGGAGAGACCCAGATCTGCTCTAATAATTTTTTTTGGGGGGGGGGGGTGGGGGTGGCGGGAAATGTACTCAAGGGACTCTTGAAAGCAGGCTGCACAACGGGGAGAATACATCCTCTTTGCTTCCTCAAGCTTCTGTTTTCCATCCATGACCTTAATCATAACAAACCACTCCTTTACAGAGCCTGAGTTGCCCATCTTTTGCACTTCTTGCTGCTTAACACGGGAAAAAGTTGCACCTCCTTTCCCATTCCCTGTACAAAGGAGAGAGTGAAGCAGGGGAAGAGAGAAAACTGCTATAAAACCATGGGTCCTTGTTACATCTCTGCTCCTCTGCTTTCTTGCATATGTTGGTCCATAAAAGTCCCATCCCACTTTCTGTACTAGCCTCCTCCAACCCAGACTGGCCATCTCACAGAAAGCAACAGAACCTCAGGAGCCAGGAAAGATCATGTAACTTTTAGGGGAAAACAGGCAAGTTCTGGAGAAATCATACCCAATGAGGCAGTTTTGCCTTGGAACTAACGCAGAATATGCGCCTATGCTTATGACACTTGTCACTGCCGAAAGGAGTGTGCAGTGGGAAAATAAAACACTCTTCCCCCCTCTGCTCACTGCCAGCACTGAGTGTGTCCGGCTGTTAAAATGGAGACATCTTGCCAGCTATGGGGCACTGGGTCAGGCTGCAGCTCCCTTGCTGCTGCTGGGCATCAGGAAAAGAGGGACAGTGACCTCAGGGATGAGCAGCAGCCTGGAGCAGCCCCATCCAAGCACAAGACTGGCTCGCAGAGGTAGAGGCTGGCTCCTGGAGTAACTAAAGTACAGATGGGGTTTGCATTTGACAGGGGGTGGAGGGATTGCTGTGCTGTTGCAGCAGGGCCAGCTGCTGAGACGATGTCTGGACCTAGGCACTGATTAGAAATTATCCCAGACAGAGCAGAGCAAGGGGGGAGAAGCGAGTGATGGATTGACCCGTTTCAAGTCACACTTTCCCTATAAAGAACAGGTTACTTTCTGCTCCAACGCTGAGTTACACTAACAAGCATTGCTGAGACAGGACCTGGGCGAGATTTATTTATCTTGAATCCCTTTAAACATTTCAACACCCTGTGGCTGTGCACCCAATGAGCCTGTGAAACTGCATGCTTCGCATTTCCTACCCTCTCCCCACTCTTCTCTCCTGATTATTTCACTCCCTCCTTGCTGCAAGCCAGATTTCTTGTCAAAATTAAAAATTAAGCCATAGGAGGCACACGCTCAGCTTTCCCTATGCCCATCTGGTAGGGCCCTAATCCTGCCTGGGGATGTTGGGACAGCTCATAAGCACATAATTAGCGCTAGAAAACCCCACGGCTTGCTTCCTTCTTTAAGGTCCAAGGCAATATGGATACTGTGGAGCAGCACAGCACAGGTCACTCCCTTGAAATTGTGTTAATATGGAGTGCCTCACGCCACATGCAAGGTGAGCCCTCATGTGTCTCGGGAGGAGGTCCTACATCTGCAATCCATCCCCGCAGAGCCAGCTGAGGAACTGTCGTGATACAGCCCATTTGTTAACTTCTCCATCCTGCTGACTAACGAAACACAGCAGGGATGGTTTATGGACTAGCCCTGAATCACACAGGAGCCCCAGCACCCTTGTTTCCATCCGGCACCTTTGCCTGGAGGACGCACTGAAACCATTGGGGCTCTCTGCAGGCACAGGGTAATGGTTAGTTATGTGTAAGCTGCTCCACTGACTTCAGGAGGGTTGTAAAAAATGGAAAACTACAGCAGTTTATCCCAAAGACTTCCTTGCAAAAGCACACAGGTTTGCCCTGTTTTTGCATTACTGGATGAATTTTTCTTGCTCTTGAATCTGAATTGAAGGGCTTGCAGCTCAGTCTTACCCTTCCAAGCTGCTCTCTGTTCAAAAAGCATCTTCCTCTCTGCCTCCAAAATATGACACCAAGGCAAGAATTCCTTGGTAAGAGAGGTGGACATTTCAGGCTCCTTCCTCCCAAGTATCCTCAGCACCTTTGCTGTGTGACAGACTCTCCTTGCCACACCACCAGGTAAATGCTGTGCTTCGCTATCCTGCTGTTTCTACCGTTACAATATTTAGAACAATTTCATCCAAAGATCTCAAAGTAATGTACAAGGTTTAGTTAATTAAGCCACTGAAGTATTATTACATCTCTCATATGGAAGAGAAAGCCAAGCAAAGATGTTAAATGACTTGCCAAACGTAATATGAGTCAGTAGCTAAGTTGGGAAAAGAACCCAGGAGTCCTGACTCCTTAACCCATGGCTGTAAACCATTTTTCTCTATAAAACAGAAATTAAGCAAGCAGAAGGGTGGCAGCATGGCTTTTCCTTTTAGTCAAGCTGCCTTATAATTAGGACAGCAAGAAAAAGATTGATTCCTAATCTTAGAACTTGGTACATTTGTTTGAAATGGACTGTGTGGAAGTCTGGGGGAGATTGCTGCCTTTTGAAATTCTCACATTGTCATCTTATTTAAAGAAGCTGTTGTGCTAGCAGGAGTTATGGGCTTGTTGCAGAAATGAGCTCTGTGTTATCTAGGAAGTCAGAGCAGATCATTGAAACATCACTTCAAAACAGTCTGACAAATCTACAACACCTTCCTGCTAACTAAATTCATTAAAACCACCAGAACAAGACATTGTTTGTTCTCTCTATTACCAAAGAGCCAAAAAAGGGAACATAAAGGTGGTTTCTGTTGCAGAAAAGGACTCTTCCTCCAGTCCAGCTCAGGATCTGCAAGTGGAACTGCTCCAAGTCTAAAGATAAACATAGCGATAGCAAGGGCATTTCCACAAGGAGGCCAAGGAATTTGAATGAGGAAGGAGTAACTGGGACCCCAATGAGCCATTTGCCTGTATCCTGCTGTCCATAAGTTTTGTAAATTATGGGGGAAAAAATGGTGTGTGTAACTGAAAGCTGCCCCTAGGCACCAATAATTTGTCTGACCTGCATTTAGACGACCGATCTGCTCAGCTCTAACTAGCCTTGGCAGCCTCGCACCGGTCATATTTTTACATGGATGAACTGTTCTTCAACAATTTCCTCCAGTGTGCTAGCAGCACAAGCAGGCTTTTCTTTGCAAGCAGGTATGTGTGCCGCCTTTTTCCAGTCATTTCTTTTCTCACACACACACAGTTCGTGTGGCTATTTGCAATGAAAAAATGCCCAGCCCCCTCGCTCTTTCCTACTAGCAGGGTTGCTATGAGCCCTGATGCACTTTTATGGGGCAGGGATGGGGGTTTGCTTAGGCTTGGACTCCACTGTTCTAGAAGGCAACAGCATCACATTTTTCTTCCATTTTTCCAAGTCCTATTCCTATCTTTCCCTAACGTTTGCCTGCAGTATCATATTTTCTTACTCAAGAAACTTACTTATGCTCATCGTGACAGCCAGAATTTACAGTTGCAAAATGCCCATTGCTTTCTGAGGTAATTCTGAGGCTGAATTAGACATCCAGGAGAAATCATTGCAAAGAAGGGGAGAGAGCTGGGAAAGCTGTGCCATCACCTCCTTAAATCCAGTGCTCTCATCCTATGAGTTTGCTTGCCATGGCCAAAGCCCTGTAGCCTCTTGGGTCTGTGGGTTTGAAGATATTGTAAGAAAAACGTTAAGAAAACAGATGACAAGGGCACTGTCAGAGATATATAGTGATCTGTGTATACACACACACACAAAATAGATTAACCTTTCTGGGAAGGAATTCATTGTATGCACCAAAAGTCACATGACAGTGTGGCTCAGGATTTAGGGCCTTGTAGGAATTTGGCATCACTATTTAACACCAAGTAGGACTGCACCTGTACGAACCGAACACATCCAGTGATTTCCTTCAGACATTTTGTTGATGGATTGCTGGCATCATTTGTTTTCTTTTGAAGGCAATTCATTTATCAGAGACAATTACTCAACTGATAAGTTCAGTGTGTTCAGCTGTTCTTGGCTACACAGCAGCTACAGGCCAATAAATATGAGCTGCAATTTGCCTGATTAATGATTTCAGATCACTAAACTGCAGCTTTGTTTAAGATAAGGCTCTACTAAGCTTTTCTGCTGAAGCTGGCCAGTTTACGGGTGTTGGTGACACTACCTTCATTGTCAGCACCCCTAGCCCAGCAGCTCCTACAGCCTGACTGTGATAAAGCGAGTCCCACTCCTCGGGACCTCTGAAGAGCTCAGCAGGTGTTTGGTGGGCAGCACACAGCCACGGGGAACTCCCATCTGCCACATAGCAAAGCACTAAGGAAATTGTTTCCAAATGTCCCTTAATTTAGAAGTTTACTCCCCCCCTCAGCCTCCTGTTTTACTCCTCGAGGCTGCTGACCTTCACCTCTGACGCAGTCCTTCAGCCACCACGCGAATCCTGACACTGAGCCAGCCGCGGGTGTCTCAGAGCACAGAGCAATGAGCCAAGGGAAGAGAAACTGTGCTTAAACTCTGGGAGCAGACTTCTAAGCAACAGAGAGCAGATTTTAGGAGGACCATGTCTGATTCAACATGTTGACAGGCACTAACAGTGCTATGGTGAGACATACAGAGCAGAGAGATGCATGTGCTGGTAGCCATCCCTTGGCATCTGCGTTTTGTTAATTTTCTGGTTGAAAAGAACATGAATGCATGTGTGCATATGCATGTACATACTTGCTCTTCCCCTGCTACCCTCTGCTAAAGGAATCACCATCATTGATTTTTGTGCCACAAGCCCAGACTGGTAACGACCACAAAGCAGCAGTTTCGCAATGACAAGCCCTGCTAAACTCCAAGCACAGGCTGCAAGCCACGGAATGAGCTGGGTTTCACCGCACTGTATCTAGCATGCTTTACACAGACCCAGTCCCACCTCCCACTCCTCACAGCGAAGATGTTTTCGGGCTGAAGAGCAGCTTCTGGGCATTGTAGAACTCTGGAGATTTGATTTTAGTGATCCGGGGAATGATGCGACTGGCATATGCTTTAGATGGACATCACATGAATTTCACACCGTCGCTCGTAGACATTCCCTCGGTAACATAAGGCACTGACCTCAACCACCTCAGCCAGGCCCTGTAAGAGCGATGTCCTCCCTGCATCGGGGGAAACAGGCCATTTACTGCTGGTTTCTGGGCTGAAGGTAACACCGCTGACGGGGACACAGCTACATCCCCAGCCCTTTCTCAAGTTTAGATGCTAAACTAACACTGCAGCTATTTCAACCCAAGATGAGAGTCTTGGTTCTCCTTTCACGGAAGAAATATTGGGAGAAGGCATCCACTTCACGAGTAAAGGTCCTGCAGCTGCAGCATTTGCTTGTGCAGTGCAAGATATCTTGGGTTTAGCGCCCACATCAGTGTGGAGAACAACGCAACAGCTGCTGGACCTCTATGTAAGTCTGGATCTCTAAATGGCCAAAAGGAGCAGGGAGGAGAGCCGTGCCGCATGCAGCATCCACAGCCAGGAGGAGGTTGTTCTTGCTCTCCACACTCCCAGGGCCCTTCATGCATTTTTCATGACACTTTAGAGGAAAATACGCTGCAGCTGTTAATTTTAAGCCCCCCTCATTGCTTGAGTTTACTCTGAGAATCCATTTAAAACATGGTGTAAACATTTGGAAATCAATACATTTCCCTGGGAGGTTTCCTCACAAATGACAGGTAACAGGTATATTTTATTAGGTGAATTGGAATTACTCTCTCCCATGCCAGCAATGCAGTAATCTATTTGTCAGCCACAGCCAAACACTGAAATGTTTACCCAGATATCTCCAGGGGCTCAATAAAGAGAAAAAACAAACCAAACCCACCCAAAACTGCAGGCATGCAGGGCTGTGTGCTCAGGGACATGATTGTGCTCATTTTGCAAGCAAGCCCAAGGCCAGGAAGGTTCTAATGAACCCTCCTGAAGAAGCCTTCATCCTGCAAGCCATCCACTCACCTGCTGGCCTGAAGGACTGAGAAAGCACAACAGGGAAGGAGGAACTGTTGACCCAAGGATTTGATATAGCCCATGCAATCATCGATCATTGGGTTAGAGAGAAGGAAGATTTTGTTGCCTTTTTTTTTTTTTTTTTTTTTTGCAGTCTGTCACTGCTTCATTACATCACAGAAGGGAAATATGCCCATCAGAAACTTCACATATAACTTTGGGTCTTGTTCAGGTGAAATCTTATGGTTGCTCAGATCTCTGGGTTTTCCTTACTGGAGGGATTCATCTACTGAATCCAAACTGGAGACCAACCATCTTCCAGTAAGAATCTGATTATGTGATTAAAACAGTAGGGTTGCCCTGAGAATGCCCCAGGAGTGAGATGAGAAATCCTTGAAAGTTTTGAGGAGCATAAAGCTTTAACCCAGCATTTCAGCCCCCTCCCAACGCAGCATGTCTATTGCTTTCAGAATTTCCTAGTTTGCCACAGGAACACCTTTCTTTGGGTCAATGCTGGCACATTGATACCCTGAGAACCCAGAAGCATGCCGAGAGTTGGAAAAAGGATATTTTTATTTTCCACAGACCTCAAAAAGAAAGTCTGTGTCTGGCTACCAGTTCCTATGGATTCATGGCCTTTGAATTAATTTTCTAAAAACTCACATCCTGCTCCTACAGAAAACTATCAGCAAACAGATTGAAGCTACTTAAATCTTAAAAGGAGTTGCCAACAGAAGAACAAGGTGAAGACCATGTATAGCTTTAAATCACACAGAAAATGTAATGGTCATATATTCTGTAGCAAAAGCAGACCAAATCAAAAACTACCACAATATGACAGGAAAAAACACCAAAGAAACCCAAGTTATATTGATGGTTGGATCAAAAATATGAAGGCAATATTATCATGATGTCGGTTTTACAGGGTCCTACAGTAGTGAGATTTTGGGGGAATTATTTCTAACATGCACGAGACAAATGTGTTCAGAAAGTGGCCAGGAGGTGGACAAAGCCAAATCAACGCATGGTGACACATGGCCAAATCCTGGGCTTGGATACACCAGAGTAAATTTCAGCTGATCAGCTATGTTATCCCTAGAGCTACCCTGGCTTCAGTCCTGTATAGCTAAAGGTGGACTCTTCACCAGCACACTAAATGATCTGAAGCAGCAGGAAGCTGGACCACATAGGAGGATAAGATAAAAAAGGAAAGGAAGGCTTCACTGAGATGAAAGACAAGAGTAGTGGCAGTCTGGAGAACACAGTTTCTTGAACAATTTCCACAGCCCAGTTTCTAGAAAACCTAACAAAGAGTTTTGGCATGTGCACCATATTCCATCCCTTGCCAACCCAACTGGGATTTTAGCAGGCATGATGACAGCAATCCCCTCTGAGAAGAGAGCTATGCTGACACATACCTCATTGGCTGCAGCATGACTGGGATCCAGGGGAAATAGCGAAGGTGGCATGATGAGGTATTAATGAGGTCATTTAAGAGGTCTCAGTCTAAGGTGGAGAAGGCTATGGCCAGAGTCACAGGTCCTGGTCAGCAATTACAATGGCAGAGAGGATGGTTTGGCTCAGCATGGAGGGAGAAATGGTGTGACAAGAGCAGGGAAGATACAGCTGCCTATGGACTACACTATGCCCACATGGAGAGAAAAGTCAACAGACTGGAGAGGGAAAGGGAAAATCCACTGGTAAGAAAAGTCCTGTAGGAAGTCCTCCTTGAGGAAAGGTCTCCTGAAGGAAAAGCTGGCAGGTCGCTAGTGGGGTGATGAAGCTTTCACTATTTTGACCTGTACTCAGGGAAAGTCAAGACCCACAACAATGCAAAGGTCTAACCTATGGCTTGGGCTTCATGGACAGAGCATGACAGCTTCAGTCCAGGACTCGGAGAAATCATCACCAGAACCATAAACTAGGAAGAGAATTAGTTTTACCAACTGTTTCAGGTGAAAAAGAGAGTCTTTCCCATTCACCTTGCTTCATAGACAAAGTCCCTAAGCCTCAAAGCCCATATAGTTTCTTTTCAGCAATTTGGTTTTTGAGGAAAGGTGGAAAGAATCACGTCTTTAACTGAAAACTTACTTTTAGTCAAGGTCCCATTTTCCCCTTGTTAACAAAATAGCTTGAAAAGCTTTTGCTAAATCTGAGCATCAGTCTTGTGACTGAGGAGTGAGCAGAGCAGTACAGTGTAAATTCAGTCCAGTTCACATCTTTGCATTTCTTCTCTGGTCAGTGTAGGGCCGGATGGGAAAGCTGGTGGTGAAGGGTCTCCCTTCCTCCTGCATTACCCTTATTCCCTTTTGAAGTGAGTGGTCTGTCACCTTTTCCAGGCACTTCATTCACACCATTTAAAAATAATAACATAAGCCTAGTGATTACTCCAGCCATACCCCTGGGTGCAGGGAGGCTGTTGAAGCCACACTGAAAGTTTCTGAGTCTGCAAATGTCGAGATCTCCCAGAAAACTGGAGGGCATGATGCAAAGAGCTTAAAAGGGCAAAATTGTCCCATTCTGATGTGGATGGACAGATCCTGGCCATGCTGTCACCATCAGCTGGATCACACATGTAATCAAGTAATGCCTTTGGTGAAGGGGGCTGGGACCATAGACCATATAACAACCAACAGGCAAGCATGCAACAGAGGGATAACAAATGGCCACAAATATTTTTTACCGAGCAAGCAAGAGTGGGGGCAGGAACCTCCCAGCCCCTATGTGGGGCAGGGGAGATTTATCTAATCTATCTGGCCCCCTCCGCTGACCCCGGATTGTTTCCTCCTTCAACAGCTGCAACTGTGGGGGACAGAGGACCACTGAGACATCCAGCTGTCCCTTGCCGATCGCCATGCACCCCTGCTGAGGTTTGCTGGGTCCAGCCCCGCGAGTCCAACCCTGGAACCAGCTCCCCCAGCATCTCTCCTCAAACCCCAGCCCTTGGGAGCTGCTCAGCGCAACTTGCAAATTTTTTTTTCTTGCCTCAACTGTACCTGTTTGAAGAATCAAAGATACAGCAGCTCCTTGAAAACTTTGCCTCGTTTACAGCTTTCAACTAGCAAAGTCACAGTGTGATGGTAGAAATACACATTATTTGGAAAGTATTTTTTGTATTTTAAGTATTACACATAAATATGTTTCTCCTTGACCAGCACACCAGGGCAGTGAGAGGGTCCCAACACACGCTGCTGTTGATCTATACCCCCAGCACATGAACAGGGATGAACTTTTGCAAAATTCAGCTGTCACGAAGCGCTTACAGCAGTTTGTTAAATCTCCTGTCTGAGAATTACAGTCCTGCCTGAGGTGAAGCATTTGGGTTATCTGCCTCAATTTTTTAGTGTTTTAGAGGAAAGGGGATTGGTTTTGCCAGTCAGCTGACAGGGATTTCTGAACAGGAGGACTCTCACAGTGGTGAATGTCACTTCTCACAGGGAGGCCTTTTTCCATGGCAAGATTTGCACAGTTGGAATCTGAACAGAATAAACCTACAGACTGACCAAATACAAACGGGCCTTTTAAAAGGTCTGCGTCAGATTTGTTAACGCTGGTCCACAAAGACCTGGCTGCGGTCATGAAGACAAAAGGTTTAAAAGACAACACATCCTCAAACTGGGCTGGATCCCCCAGGACAAGGGCACTAATTGCATTTTTCCTTTAGTTTGTCCTATTTAGTTTGACCCTACCCATAGCACAGTTTCCTGTCCTGGCTCTATATAAATGACAACTTTGTAAAGTTGAACTGTTCTTTTTCTAACCTTTTTTTTTGACACAAAATGTTCAGTATTAGACAAACACTTTTTGGCATGCTATATAAATATGCATTTTGTTAGACTGATTGGCTCTGTGTAAAGACCTAAAAGGAATAAAGTTCTACTATTCACCATTGTCAAAGCAATACCCCAGACTCCAAATCTGCTGCTGCAAAGGTAGAAAAAATAAAAACCCGCTATAATTAACTTGCCTGGAGGCACCACTCTGACGCCATGAAACTGAGTATTTCTGTGCTGCGTAGGGACTTGACTAATATATTTTTTCCTAAGTCATAACCTCTTATTCTCAATGGCCCAGCATCTTCTCTCAGGTGGCATCACAAGATGCACAGGCTATAGGGCAAAAGATCTCAATGTTCTTAGAGAAAAAGCACAAGTATTTCAATGTACATAGGGTGAGGGTACAGGAATGTAGAATTAGAAAACCACAAGCTGTCCAAAACTGCAGCCACCTCATATACAC
Organism: Rhynochetos jubatus; assembly: GCA_027574665.1. NCBI lineage: Eukaryota > Metazoa > Chordata > Aves > Eurypygiformes > Rhynochetidae > Rhynochetos > Rhynochetos jubatus. The sequence continues at coordinate 48,028,180 of CM050651.1, read as the reverse complement.
ACATGTCAACTTTGCCAGTCCTCATAGCAAATTTAAACCATCTCAAACTGAAAATTGATTTTGGGGAAAATTCAGAAACATCACTATTCAGCTACCTTGTACTTGATGGCAGTAATACATCCGTTTTTATCCTGACAAATTTGATACTGATGCTTTGAGCTCTAGGCAGGAGGTCGGACTAGGTGTTCTCCAGAGATCCCCTTCCAGCACATTTCTTGATGGTTGTGTGCAGGTTTGTTCTTTACTTTGCCACCAGTAGGACATCAGCAATTCATTAATGAATAATAAAATAATCTGCCTCAAAGGGATCACTGGAGACAGAAAAAACACATTCTTATGTTACTGTTTACATGTTTTGGAGTATAAAAAAATAAATTAAAACTACTCATTCTCGTAATTTCACAGACTCCCAATTTATATACACAGTTTTTTGTCCAAGTTGTAAGTATTCTTAAGAGCTCACACAAAAAAACATGCTAGCGAGGCAAGCAGCCCAGAGCATTTCAAGGAAAAGCAAGCATTGAGGAACCAGATTTTTTTTAAAGAGATTAGTGAATTGGATCAGATGCACTTTCATACAGAAGCAGAGCCTAATTTTATCTTTGTGCATAAGCTGGTATTCTCTTTTTTAAAACCATAGCAATAAGCGCATGCCCAATCTGTCACACTCCTCTATTCTTACCCGGTTCTCCATGTGACTTGAAATATTTCTAAATTAGATTATTAATTATCAAGCCTCTGGACCAGCCTCACAGCAACTACATAAAACCAGCGTTACCAGTTGTATCAATAGCAATGTCACCTCCAGAAAGCATACAGGAAAACAGAATTTGCACATAACCTTGCTGAATAGCAACAGTCTACTGCTTTCATCTCACCTCTCCAACCTCTGGAGCTGGAGACGATGTCCCCATTTCACACATAAGCAGGGGTTGCCCAGCCAGACTACCTGTCACAATCTGACCACGCGGGGTCTGATTTAATCTTTGGGCGGAAGATGGCATTTGAGGTCAAGGCAGCAACGGAGCAGCATGCCCATGAGCAACAGCTTAGCTAGGGCATTGTGTTCGTGGGCCCACGGTCCTATCCAACAGCCAGACTCCAATGAGAAAAATATTATATTGGAAGCCTCTTTTAGGAGTATGTCTCTGAAAGCATCCCAGTTCACTAAAGCCATTCTTTGTCCGAAGGACATGGGAGCAGTCAAGGACACACAGGTATGCATTAGCACTGCGGGACAACTCAAAACTGTCCTGCATATTGTTGCCAGTGCAGCATATGTTTTCCAAAATGCTGCTATCCCTTTACATGGAGGCCTATGGGGTAAGAGCAGTTTTGATTTGAATCTCAGCCTAAATATTATTGCAGCTTTTTCATCAGTAAAAAAATATTTAGCATGCTTCCCAAACCCACTTGTCCTCATTGCTAACGGGAGGTGGCGGGCAGGGAGAAGATGACCCTCACGGCTCTAGCATGGGCCTTGTGCTGCTGGCTTGAATACTTACAGTGAAGTTGAAAAAGTTCTTAAAGCCCTGGCACTCCTTTGCAGTTCAGCTGCCAGGACCAGGAGGAGGAGAGGAATTTGGGTGAATGACCATGAAACTTATCACACAAGCAGAACTCGTGTTCCTGCCCATTTCCAAAGGGGAGACAGAAGCCAGCCAGGAAACAAGGCGAGACCTGAAAAACACACAAACCAAATTTGATTGACTGAAGAGGTGGAAGGACAGCAAGTTAGTCGCACATTGAAGGTTTTATATCAATGCACAAAACCACATTTGAGTTTAGGTTTTGAAGTCTAAAGTAGTTGTGGGAAGGAAGAAGGGGGCCTCTTTTCATTTAAAACATTTATTGAAAATTTACTTTACAGAAGCCCTAGTGGTCTCTAAAATAGTTTTGACAGTGTGCTCCCCAGGTGGAGAGCAGATCACAGCTTATCTGCACAATGGGGATGGAGGGAGAGAAGGCACTGAACATACATAAGACACTGCAAAAGGCAGAGGCAAAGGTCTGTAACGCAAACAGATGAGGTTTTTTAGATGTCTTAGCACCAAAGAAAGATGAACCCATGTGCACCATGGAATAAAGAGTCATAAAGTCAGCCCTGCCATTATGCAGGCTACTGCGATGCCCTCGGTCACTGACAAATGAGTGTTCATTGAGCGAGCCTGACAGTCACCTAGATGAGTGAGGTGGTAAGTCCATGCTGTCTTTTTTATCGTCCCTATTTCTCTTGCTGATGCTGAAGTGTCTTGAGCTGGGCTGAATAAGGTTTCACCCAAATGGTCTACATTTATTCTTTTGGATGTCAAAGGGGGGCTTAACCAAAAAGCACCAGCCCCACAAAGGTTTTCCTGCACTCTTGTTTATACAACATCATTCAAGCTATGCAGTCACCCCACACACAACTGAAAATGGTCTTTGTTTCTCTGTGAAGGAGCACATGTTCCCATCAAGTGATCCACAGGCTTTTTTTAAAAAAATCACTTTGCTATTCCCATGGTTGCTGCACATGGACTATGGTCTCCCAGACTGCACCCTGGGCAAAACACACACAGGGCCAGACCCATGCCGTCTCCCTCCTGTACCCAGACCACTGTCACAGCATCTGGGCTGACCTTTGGATGAGAAAACGAGGGTCCTGCTTGCACCACACTTTTTCAAAGAGCACATTAACCCTGATTGTCTTGGCTAACTCTCTGGAATTTCCTTCCTTGCCCCAGAAGCAGAGCATTCTGTGGAAATGAAAATTAATACTTACAGGCAGCTTGAGTTTGGGTGTGTTTTCAATTATATATTAAAAAAAAATAAAAGAGTGAAAATTCAGTGGCTGCTACAAATAAGCCCATTTTAATTTTAAATCCGTTTAGCAGGAGGTGGAATTAATCACCTAAAAGAAAGCGGGGGGAGAGCCCCGAAATTACACACAGAGGAAGGAGAGTGCGAATCACACAGTTGGCATGAGATCCCATTTCATTTTTGTTAAGTGCAGGGGTTTTAAGTCCCTGAATATCTCACTGTTCTTTCCCTCCTGTTCTCCAGAGGGAGAACAAATGCAAATGGTGTCGTGTTAGATGGGGCTAAAAGGGCACCCTGTAATAATCCAGTGTGTGAAACCCCATGGATTCATCAAGGAGGGAAGGTGTAACAGCCCTCAGGAAGGCTGCAATAGCCTCTGTGTACACATAACACCTCCAACGGAATTTTCTACAGTTATTCAAGAACAGACCCAGGTCTATTCACCCCAGCTTCACCCGATAGCTCACTCACATATGCCTAGGCAGCACTCGGGGGAGTGTAATGGCACGCCGTGCCGCACCAGAATAACCCCATCCAGATGAAAAACAGGCTCTGTTGTTTCTCCCATGGGTGCTGGTGCTGGAGTTTGACAGGCAAAGGGAAGGATAGTCTTTCCACAGCATGTACCCTAGAGCACAGGTTAGCAAGAGCAGGAGCAAAGCAGCAGCAAAGCAGCAGTTGGTTACATTAGACTGCTCCCTCACACCGTGCTCTGCAAATCATTTTTTCCTCCCCAGGGAGGGAGAGGAGAGCCTAGGAAAGGCCCCAGCACACATGATGCTCCATCGTGGCAAGCTCAGACGCTGCATCCAATGCAGCCAAGTCCCTGCGGACACGGCCACTACACAGCAGGCTGCACAGGGGCCACGGGCAAGATGAAGATCCAGCCTGTGGCATGTTGGCTAAGGAATAGATCAGCTCCAACAGGTTTTCCATACCCATTTTTCTTGAAGGCTGCAAATTAATTCAGCTTGGGCAAACACACCTTCATTTGACGTTCCTGCTCCACATTCAAGCTTTAGCTGTACAAATACTTAGAGGAAATATATTCCACATTTCCAGCCAGTGCTTGTCACCTTGCACATCAGCAAGGACTGAAGCCTGTTAAGGCGATGGATTTGTCCAGCTCCTCCTAGGACCTGTTGACGCTGCCTCCACAACCTCCTGTAGAAACACGGTCCCACTATTTGCTTCCTCTGCCCAAAGAAGCTCTTTCTAGCATATTTTTTAAACTGTTCCTCTATTAGTTTTGCCCTTTAGCTTTAATATTAGGAGATTTGGTGAAAAACAGTATCACATTCAGCTTATCCATTTCCATGAAGCTTTTGAAAACTAGTTACATTCCCCAACCAGTACCCTTCTCCTCTCCAGCTGCTGCTTACGATATAGCCATATTCTATAAAGGCTTGATTCAGACAGCCAGGCTCTGGTCTAAAGGAGAGGGATCATCAGGCCAGTTAGTCACCTCCAGTGAGCAATATGCATATAAATGCTAAATTCCCCAGTTAGCTTACTTTTTATTTATTATTGCAACCTGGTTCTGCGTAATATACCGAGAACAGTGCATTGCACAAGTTGTTGTAGGAACTGAAGTTTGAAACTGCTACATGCAAGAACACATACCAGCTGTGCTCACAAGAAAAAAAACATGGGTCTCATCCAATTGACCACAGCTTGCATGTAGAATATGTGAGATTAGGCCATTTGACTCTCTGAAAACACCCACATTTCAGTTTTATTATTTGGTTTACAGGGAAAAAAAACCCAAAACCTGTTTTCACTGCAAAAGCAGGATTGAGAATAATTAATCCATCAGTTTATCCATCAAGCTAAAAACATTTTGGTTTGATCTGGGCTGAAGCTATGTTTTTCCTCTGTTTTCCTTAGACACAAGCAAGATATCTAACCCCAAACTGAGGCACGGAAAGCCTCACACAAAAGCACTCCATTTTCTAAACTGCAAAACTGTTCCACTAAACCACTTTCCATGAAACACTCTGTGAACCTTGAAGTATTTTTCAAAAGTGATGAGCTTAGTGGAGGGTTTGCCACACCAAGAGAGGGCTTCTGTTGCCCTGGACGCCGCTGCACCATCCTTTAGCTCACAACTCTTTAACTATCAGTTCTTCTAACAACCTCCACAGCAGGGAAACAGCACTTTCCCCACCCCACAAGAGAGAGGCCTTAGAGCCCCAACGGATACCCAAGCAAAACAAGGTCTCCAGCACAAGGTGCTATAGTCCTCGGTAGCATCTTCTCGGTTGGGCATGCATCCCCCAGCATGGGAGAGCAGGCAGAAGCCTGCAGGAGAGATGGGCAACAAAGAAAGAAAAAATACAAAAAAGGAAACGGTTAAATTGTGCAGCTGCTGGGAAGCCCTGGTTGGGGACAGAAGGTGATGTATGCTACAATGTTATAGGCTATAGCACTGCAGAGGGGTGACAGATCCCTGCTCTGTGAAAGCACAGGCTACATTTAAAGATTAAACTTGGTGCTCTCCCTAGGGCTCCAACTCACTTCTTGATAAAATAAAGCCAGCTTTCAAGCATCCAGCTACAGGAAATAGTCTTGATGGATGGTATATATAGACACATAGTACATACAGATTTTGGAGCTGCTCGATTGATAACATATTGATAGACACAGATTGATGCAAGTAATCTGTAAAGCTCAAATGTTGAAATTATTTGACTTAAACGTGAGTTCTTGGGGTGGGGGGGAGGAGGAGAGAAATCAAGCTCATTGTTTTTGAGGGTTGGACAGAATTTCTGAAATCAGGGTCTGGCAACACTTTCTAATGAAACATAGGTGGCTACCTCTCTCAATTTCAAGTCTCTTATTACTATACCAAATGTTGTATTTTTTCCCAGTGAAGGTAGTAGCCAATTCTGCAGGCTGTTTGCAAGCAGAGGATAACCGATTCCTAAAAATTATAAGGAATTACAGATCTTAGGAGCATTGGTAGACTCTTCCTTCAAGTGTCTACTACATATGCTATAGGCTATTTATTTTAAAGTAGCATCATTACTCTGCGCAGTTAGTTACCAACCCTGTGCTGGTCCACGCACCCATGAGCCTGCTTAGCACTAGGGATCTTTATGAAGCTTTCCTATGCAAGCCCCCTTTATCCCTTCATCCTCTCCATACATCACCAGCTCAAAGCCAGCATGGCTTCAGACAAGCCTCTTATCTCAGCCTACTGGCAATGATTCCATAGGGTGCAATAGTGATTGCATTTGCCCAGTCAAACTGAGTAAAAATGGTTTATTTCTGATTTGCTGTAGAGTGGCAGACTGTATACAGAAGCAGATTCGCAAAAGTGTTCCTGGTCACCATTTGCATCAAAGACCTTTAAGACCATCAAGTCCAACCATTAACCTAACACTAAGTCCACCACTAAACCCTGTCCCTAAGCACCTCATCTGTGCATCTTTTAAATACCATCAGGGATAGTGATTCAAGCACCTCCCTGGGCAGCCCATTCCAATGTCTGACAACCCTTTCAGTGAATAAATTCTTCCTAATATCCAATCCAAACCTACCCTGGTGCAATTTGAGGCTGGTTTCCTCTTGTCCTATCACTTGGGAGAAGAGACCAACCCCCTCCTCTCTGAAACCTCCTTTCAGGTAACTGTAGAGGGCAATAAGGTTTCCCCTGAGCCTTCTCTTCTCCAGGCTAAACCACCCCAGCTCCCTCAGGCACTCCTCACAGGACTTGTGCTCCAGACCCTTCCCCAGCTCCATTGTCCTTCTCTGGACACACTCCAGCACCTCCATGTCTTTATTGCAGTGAGGGGCACAGCAAAAAAGGGTTTTGAGGGCAGAAAATTGATGTAATGCAGTTGTCTTTTCTCAAACACTGCAGCTCAAAGAAATGTTCACAAAGGCAGAGAGAAGTATTTTGGGGCAAATATGATCCCTATACACTCTGGTCTCTTCAGAGCAGCAGGCTGAAATACCAAGCACCATTTCTCCCACTGCTAGGCATCTTCGTTCTTCCCCAGAACAGACAGGCAGGAAAAGGCTTTAAACAAAGTATTATTTTAGAGAGTATCAGTGGCTCTTATTTACATGCTATTCGGTAGGGATATGTGGGTGCATTTGTTACCAAACCCCAGTAATCAGATGTTAAAGCAAAGATGTGCATCACACAGAGCCCATTGAGGCTTTGCACAATGTTTTGAGCACTGAAAGCCAAATGAGATGCTGGTAACACCTTCCTCCATTGTGCAATTGCACTGAAGAAATACTAGCTGTCTTTTCAAATTTTAAGAAAAGAAGTAGGAAAAACGGATAAAAGGGATGATATGAATCACCTGCCATATCGGGGGGAAAATGCAGAGTAAAAGGGAAGAATGATAAATCCTTTGTTCAAAAAGGAACATTTCAGCTGTGAGGAATTTTTTTGTGCTGGTTTTTAAGCTCTAAGAAGGACTTTAACTCAAAACACACAAATGTTATTACATTGAGGAGTGCTGCAAGTAGGTATTACTAAAACAATGTTCACAACAGACAGAAATATAAGAGGAGACCAAAAGAACTGGTACAAAAGAGTCCCATAGAAAAAACACCCCATGGCCCCATCACTTGCAACACCGATATTGATACGTGGGAACAAAATCCCTTTGGCACATCAACATTACGCAGCTGGAAACTTGTGAAACTTGTTCCACGGGTCCACAAATGCAGCCCAGGAGATGCAGCCATAGCGCCAAGCGCAGAGAAACAACACTGAGGGAAAGTGAGGTTGTGGGCAGGGCACCAGCAAATTAGGCAGGGGAGAAATTAAATTGAGAGGAAGCAGGAATGGGCAGTTATAAATGACATTGGGCTGACGTCTGCTGCAAGCTTTCTGCCCCAGGAAGAGTCTCAGCCTTCAACAATTGCCTTTCTGCAGGTATCTCTTCTCCACTTCAAAAGTGCCCACCCCTTGCAAAACCCAAGAGGAGGCTCAAAGAGTTCAGCATGATGTTTCATTTAAAAAAAGAAAATTCAAATTAACTTGGCACACACCAAGGCCTGACAAAGGAAAGAAAGTTTTCTCCATCTACACATTGGCATGAGGAAAAGCATCCCCAGGAATTTCTGCTGCTCCTTGACCAATAGCCTTCTTTCCCATGCAGCAGGCCCTGCTCTCCTCCTTCCACAGCCCGACATCATCACATAAGGTCACACAATCATAGACAGCGAGTGCCGATGGCAGAAAATGTGGTATTCAAACCCAAGTAGCAATAGATGTCTTGTTTGCAAATTAGCGCTGTTTCCCAAGACAGCAAGAAAAATGACCAATTTGGAGACTCTCAGATTGAAAGAGATTTCATTCCCCTCTCCGTTAATTCACCAACCTAAATCTTACAGTACTTGTTTGGGGAAGGAGGGAAGACAAAGGGGACAAACTGTCTTCACCTCATCCATCATTTTAAGGATGCAAGATCATCCTTGATGCTTTATAGGCATGGTTCACTGGGCTTTGTAGGCAGCTTTTTTAATTTGCCTGGCTAATAATATGAAGGAAAAAACATCACTTCAGCTTCTCAGCCCTGCATCATACAGATTTATGTTGCAGTATCCGGATCCCTAGGGTAACCTAGCACATTATGCCACTTGGCCAAATTTGGAGGAGTTTTTCCATGCTCAGCAGAGCTCCTTTACAGCAAGGCTGGTTGTTCAAAGCCCCTCATGCTGCCTGAGCAATCATACAGGGATCATTGCAGGGAATTTGACAGTGGCATAAAATTTGATGATGGCAGGTGAATCAGAAAATGAAATCTTCCCAGAGCTGCAACTCTCCAAAATCAGCTGCTGCTGCTACTTCAGGTAGACAAATTCTGCCAAACATCTAGTTTTGCCTTGGAAAGCACGTGATCATTCAGTTTAAATGTCTTTTCGTCATCTCTGCAGCCCATGACCTTCAGGTCTATAAACAGAACCAGCCTCAAAGCAAAAACCCTGCCAGACAGCCTGTCACAGCACAGGCAAATAGCTTTTCTTAAGAAGAAAAGCCGTGGACTAGAGAAGTGTTCAAAGGGCATGTGTGGAAAGTCAGCAGTAGATAAGGGCTGTGTTTGCTCAGACATATACAAGTTCATGGTTAACTAAGCACAAAAAATATTAATCACGCTTACATGGGCAAATCTATAAATAATCCCAATGGATGGAGTACACTGCTGACAATTTCCTTGTGGAAGTGAGAGTTGCAGTATCTACCAAAGTCAATGTCCTCAGATTTTAAGGGGATATTAGAGTCTCCAGGGATGTCACTGGTTGTGTTGCTCCTAGGCCACTTTAATAGCTCATAGCAGTGAAGCAGCTGCATCTCCATGTACCTGTGTCCTCTTCCTTCCCAGGTGAGCAATACCAACACTAAAGCTGACATCTCTGCCACTTGACAGAATTACTGTGCAAGAGAGATGCTTCCCAAATGCTTTTTGCACAGAGTTATGCAAGTCTAGAACATGCCCCGTGGCTGTGCCTGGGAGCTCAGGACATATGGCAACCTGGTCACAGCCACTGTGATACAGATATCAGAGAGATTAAATTCATATAAAACATCCTCAGGAGCCTTTCCTGGACAACATTTCTAGGAGGAGGACCTCTCTGAGAATATATGGACAGAGAGCACCCCAGGAGCCCTAAGGGGACCTTGCAGCATCCCCTCCTGTCTCTAAAGGCAGAGCCCAAACACATTATCCACATCACCCAGGGAAAGCTGCATATCAGATTAGGAACACAGACTTGTAGTAAGGCCCTACTGTGTCCTTGGACACATTAAAGACAATGCATTTTCCACAGCTATCAGGGAGTTACACTGCTCATATAGAAAATATCTTCATAAAAGCAGTGATCCCAAATGTATGCTGTATGGTCTCACTGGAAGATCCCAGTCTATTCCTTTCATTAGGGGTGAGGGGGAAAAATCATATTTGAGCTGCAGCGGGAAGGGAAATGGAGGGGGACTCCAGCTTAACTTTAGTACACCAAGAGCGGAAAGCTTTGGAAAGCCTAAGCCAAAAGGGATAACTGGATGGGTTTGGGATGGAGCAAGCAAATCTTCCCCCAACAACAGCTTAACAGTACCACCTGGTGGACAAAGCCAAATTTGCTCTGGCTGTGGGGCTGCAGAGGGGTGCCAAAAAAAAAAAAAAAAAGATACGAGGATAAAGATGTAACAGGGCTAATTGAGGCTTATTTTTCCATAGAAACAGAATTTTCCACCCGTCTTCAGTATGCACTCAGCGAGGATGAAAACCACACTGAGACTGAGCTGTTTAGTGCAGGTATCCCACTACAAATGCAGCCATGTGGCCAGCAAAGAGGCCGTTGGTGTTGGGCATCCAGCAGCTTCCTCCTGAGCTGTGCTCCCAAAATAAAATAAGCAGTAAAGATTTTCAGGAGGCAACCAAGCAGCTAGCAGCAGCCTACATGCTACAAACAAGAGTCTCTCAGTGTTAACCATCTCCAATTAAAGGTATTTCATAGCTGTGTGTGGAAAAAAATAAAAATCAAGCTCCCTGAAAATCAAGTTAGTAAGGGAGTTATTTGAAGAAGCCCTAGGTGAGAAAGGAAATCTTTAGTCCTCTAGCTCTGTAGCTTCATATATTCCTAAATCTGCCCACATCTTTGTATCTAACCATTCTGAAGTGTTTAATTAGTGATCTTTCCAGAATCTGCAGACAAAACATTCATTTTTGACAATGTGAGGGTTTCATTACACTTAAGCAGCCTCATTATGCAGTTCCATCCTGGTGTTGAATCAATTAAGCATGGCAGCAATAAAGCAAAGTGGAACTAAAACTAATGTTCTAGTGGGAGTTAAATCACGATGATTATTCAGAGTGAAATGGTGCTTAAGGAGACCCAGGCAAAGTTTATTTATGCTCAAGAGCATCACTATGCTGCGCCACACAACCTGGAGATCTTGACCTCCTGCTGTACCCCTCTGAGAAACAGCAAATTAAATCCCTAAAGGGGAGGTGTTTTCTCTCTCACAGCTAATTTAAGGCTCTAAGTAAATTTATTCTTTTATATATATTACATAAATATGTTACATAAATATCTATTTCTTCACTGTGAGGATCATGAGGCACTGGCACAGGTTGCCCAGAGAAGCTGTGGGTGCCCCATCCCTGCAAGTGTTCAAGGCCAGGCTGGATGAGGCTTTGAGCAACCTGGTCTAGTGGAGGGTGTCCCTGCCCATGGCAGGGGGGTTGGAACTAGATGGTCCTTAAGGTCGCTCCCAACCCAAATCATTTACAATTCTACAATATTTTATTTTTATATATGTATTACAGAAAATTCTATAAAGATTAAAGCTCTAAAGGAAAGCCTCATTCGAAACCAGCAATATCTTAACAGTTATTTATAAAATTGTGCAGTGAAAAATCATAAGCAAGAGTCTTGGCTACTGTAAACCAGACACTGTTGACTTCTGCTCAGCTATGACAACTTACAGACTCCTCCATAGTTTGCCATGGCCACTAATTAGTTTATTAAAGACTCCCTGCCAGTTGTGAACTCCTGAGATGATGGAAGCTGGAGTGTTAGGTTTTTTAACATATAATTAATTTTTCCATTTGTTATTTTCTCCCCCCTTTGCACTTGGATCAGCTCAGACTGCTGTCTTTGAATCAAGCTGAGCTCAGCTCAAGCACAGTGCTGCAGCAACATTGTGCTAGCCCGAGGATTTCTCGCCAGATGTTAATAGTGTTTATTTATTAAGAGAAGTGATGGTGAACAGGATTGCTCTGAATTTCAGCCAAAATAGAGTTCCAGTTGTTCAGGTCTGCAGGAAAACAAAGGTTGGGGCATTTTAAGCAGAAAACTGCTTCCACTTGGAAATGCCGGGGGGGGGGTAAGTTTTAGGCAGGAGTTACCATCTTTGCAAAGGGTAAATCAGATTTTACCTATGAGTCCTTGGCCCTGCAACCCTGTCCTTTGCAGGAGAGAAAAAAGATATGAAACAACCAAACTGGATCTTCAAACTGTTGCTGCAATATCCTGCTGAAGTGAAAATATTCCTGTTTTCTACCACTGTTGGCCCAAGACAGACAACTTTCACAGAGCCACTTATTTTGTGGAAGCTGCAAGTCAAAAGCTTAGTGCTCTCCCTCGAATAACAATTTCATCAAAATATTTCCTTAGATTAAGTTATTTTAATAACATCCCTCCATACACCATTTAAATATCATTTGCCTGGAAACGGATCAGCTTCCAGTAGGAAAGCATGCAGTCCTGATCCAGCATCTCCCCAACCAGCCCGTGAAGACGGGAACAATATTAATCCCTGGTTGATTTCCCAAAAGTTGTATAATTAGACAGAAAAGCCACCCCGATGCCTGAGCCAAAAAATCTATCAAATTGGGAAGCAGAAAGCTACACTGCTGCTTCACCTTCACAGGTCAACAGGAGCGTGGCCATGGAGCAAGGGGGGGCTCAAGGGATGGGGATGGGGTGGAGGGTTAAACCAGAGGATAGAGGACGGCAGGTCTCCAGCATCCTGCTAGGGTGGGCTGCGAGGAGCCAAGGAGTTGGGTAAGAAAACAGCCTGGCTTCTCTCACAGCGTCACAGAGACGATACAGCCTTGCAGAGTGTTTCCATTGTAATGAATTGGCATTTTCTGATGGGGAAAAAAAAAAAAGTGGTCTGCCTGGAAGCAGTTTTGTGGCAAGTGCTGCCAGCACCCACGGGAGTCAGGGTGTTTTTGAGAAGTCACTCACTTTCTCAGGTGTCTAAAATTAAATTTTGGAGCCTGGCCTTAGACTCCCCCTTTCTCACCCACCTTGGCTGCATTTCAGTTTTCCATCAGACGGGTCAGCAGCAAAACTCGTGGTGCACACACCACCATCCATTGAGTCAGGGTTGCTCCACATCAGGCATCCTCAGTCTGCTTCTTTCCTGGATTTAGGCAGACACAAGGCTTGGAGAACCTCCTGTTTGAGATCCTGCCACCAGAAGGCTCTTGTTGTTGTTCAGGCCCCAGAAGAATAAGTCTTTTCATTTCTCATCCCCACTTTTGCTTCATGGAGACATTCACATCCAGAGGCTTCTGAAAGGATGTTGGAAAGGGAGAGTCTGGCCACTCTCGCCCTTGCAAGGACAACTGGAAAAAATCTTGTATTTGGCCCTGCAAGCATTATTGCTTCTGGACTTCCAGTGGTGCAAAGCATCCTGGCAATGCCCTCTCCTAGAGAACAACCTACACGGAACAGCGGAAACTGCCATTGGGGAGCCAGGACACGGGGCCCAGTGTGAGCAGAGGAGCTATTCCAGCTGGCAGCTCTTCCCTGGTGCTTCTCCCACCCAACTCTGGGTGCCTCCAAAAGCTTTTGAGAAAGCACAGGCCTGTCCACAAGCCTCCGCAAGCTGCCCCAGCCCCAGCAGTGAGCTTCATGGCTCCTGTCCCACAGCTCAAGCTAGATGTTCATGGGCTTCCCTAACTGCTTGTCTTCTGAGGGAGATTGTCAGGAAAACAATTGCTCTTCAGCTGCCACATCCTATGCCCTTCTCTCAAAGCAACAGGGGAGCTCCAGTTTCTTTCTCTTTCTCACAGGCATATCTGCAATTTCTTGACCACTGCCTTCCCAGCCCTATCCCACACTATCCAGCCAGGTTTTCCCTCCTGCGCCATGTGCTCCAGGGAAGACTGCCCACCTATTGCACTCTGGCTCTGCTTTCCAGGGTCTCAGAAGTGAAGGGAATGCTATTATGGTCAGGTAGAGAGGACCCACAGATCTGTGCCAGTGCCAAACCCTATGTGGATATCTTGCAACCTGCTCCCAGCACCTAGGACTCATATTTCCAGGCCATACCCATGGTCTTTCCCTCCCTCCAGCATCCCATACCTGGGCCAGCCTGGTCCCTCCACTGCTACTAGAGCCCAATCACAGGCTACTGAATACTCTATCACTGCTGAGTTTTGCTGAAGGATCAGCCCGATCCTGTGCTGGCAGATCTGCTGGACTCAGGGCACTTTGCAGCATTCAGGTCAAAGAAACAAACAGCTGGTCAAAGAAAATTATTTGAGAGCTCACTGGAAGGCTCTTAGGGAGCCTCCATGTGTTTATGCAACTAAGGGAAGAACAGGAGATAATTCATCACACACAAGAAAGATTTTGACCTGCACTGCTGAACTTCAGAATGGGACTCACCGGTGTTCAGACTTCCAAAAAATCAGAAGGACTTCAACAGGCAACATTTTTGCTTCAGGCAGCTGAGCATTGTCTTCTCTCTTCAAGACCCTGACATACATAGCTGCAGACAACCCTGAAAACTACTTCTTTAGCACATCATCAGTCAAAGCTTTAGCTTAACACTGAAGCTTTCTACCATCTGCCTTGCTCCCACTTTCACTACTCCCACAAACCAGACACCTCAGGTCTTCAGCCTACAAACTAAGAGCCCACCCTCAACCTCCTTTAGCCCTAAATAACCTGGGTTTGAGCACTATGACCCCTGGACCTGCCTCCCTTCACCTGGGCAAACAAGTCACACCTGGCTCAGTTGAAGCTGAACCACACCGTCTTACAGGGTTCTATCAGTCTGTGAGGATCATCCAAAAGTAAAACCCAAATGAAGGTTTGCTTTCAGAAATCTTGGTTCCCAACAAATGTCATCTGCTGTGTCCTCAGTGATGAAAATGTGGGAATAGGAATGAAACACAGTGATGATAATGGAAACACACCTTTCTTTTCAAGTCATGGTAGTTCTCAAAGCCCATGTACCAAAAATCCTGAGGACTGAAAGTGGAAACCCCTGTACCAGTTGTGATTAGGGTACAGGACACTTATGGCTAAGGGGTAGTAGGAGACTAACTGGGCCCATGAGGAAGCTTTGTAGGTCAATTCTATGGAGAATACACATATCTTACCTTCCTGACTCACTGTTATAATGTTATTGTTTGGAGCCAAAGGGAATAATTTTCTTGGCAGTGGAGAGGATCCTGAAGGCAGAAGACCTGTAGGTTGGCACAAATTAACTACTGAAGGCTCTTAGACCCAGTGAGAGGTTACCACAGAGCGGCAGTGGTGGGGACCAGCCAGTCAGGGCAGAGCACGAGGGAGGGATGACAGAGGGGTGAGAAATGAAGTAGTGGGGTATGGAAAATCTGCAGGGAGGACTGGCTATCTTGGGGGCAATGGAGGGGAGAGATAATGATGCCTTGGGCTGTGATGGATGTAGAAGAAAGTTACACTGCCAGTATGGATGTGACCCAAATCTCTGCTGCTCCACTCTGCACTCAAGGTCTCATCCCACATGGCTTTGTGAAGAAGAAAACTTGGTCCCTTGTTGCCACGAGATGTGTTATTTGCAGAGCTCCCCAAGGAGATAAGCAGCCAACAAAGATCCAAATTCACATGGACACATTCAAAATAAAAATAAAAATGAAACACAGAGATCCTGAAGCCAGTAGCAGAGATTATCTTGTCAGAGAGTGAAGGGCCAGGACCCGGAAGGAGGAAGATACACACTTGACTTTGAGCCACAGAATGTCTTGGTGAGATGTCTTCACCAGGCAGGACCACCAGCAGGAGTAGAGGCAGACCTGGACAGAGTGTTACATGCCAGTAGAACTGAGACTGTCCTTCCCCCTGTGCAGTCCAGTCCTGGATTTGCTGAATATCCAGTGGAAGAAATTCTGACCCCCAAGCATGCATTGGCCTTTCCACTAGGGAGAGACAGGTCTTCAGATTAGGCAGCTCTGTAAAATGTCTTCCAGAGCTGCATACAAGACTCTGAACCACTCTGTCCTCTCCCTTCCTACAGAGAAATCTGGGAACATTAATGCCAAAAACAGAATCCACCAAATGCAGTTTTTTCTTACTACCAATGATCCTTTATCCCAGTGCTCATACCGACAATGGCTCCCTGGCACTGAAGCCCACTGGCATGCAACCACCCACTTTCATACCACTGTTCTCCAAAGCAGGGCCACCATGTCCAAGCTGCCATGGGGATCTGTCCCAGCCCAGACTCCCAGGCTGTCTGCATCTGCTGGCCAGGGACTGACAATTTAACAACACAATTGAGTTGCAGTGCCTGAGGACATTCCTTGGCTCTCCTCAACTCGATGGTGTAGCTGCTGTTCCTTAGACCACTCCCTTCCTGCCTTTCATAGCCAATGCCTCTTTGATGTATTTCCAGTGTAGGTTAGGTTATAAAACTGCTGCAACAGAGAGACCCTCACTTGATTACTGCTCAAAGAGGACTTCCCATACCCACCCCTTGTCTGAATACTCACCATTATATAAATAAAGTTTTTGCTTTTATCTCTTCTGAAAAAGATCATATGGCAGAAACAGAAACGGCCAGAAACAGAAACAGCCAGATTGGTCTTGGATTACCTCTAGCTGCAATACCAGGATAATTGGGGTCCGCCCCATGCATTTATATCATCCTGGCTACTCATTTCTACCATTTTCTACTCATTTGCTGGACATTTGCACAGCCATCTATGCACCAAGAACTGTGTCAGGTATGCAGGAAAAATGCCTTTTCTGGAAGTGAAGGGGCTGGATGTGGCTTGGAGTGACTGCACAAAGTAGTGCTGACACAACAGATGCACCGCAGGAGAATGAGAAACCAGGGTAGGAGGCAAGGGGACAGCAAGCCAATATCGTTAACCAAAAGATGGCATTGCACGCAATCAATCACAAATCCAGTCAGCATCTGCTATGGTATTTGCAAGGTCTCTTTAAAGCTAGCATGACAATGTCTGTATGAGCTGCAGTCGTGCAGCAAAGTGCCATGCAGACATACTCTGCATGGAAAACCTCTCCATGAGAAAGAAAAAAAAAAAAAGGAAAAAAAAAAGAAAAAAAACATTCTGAAGAAGGTGATTACATTTGACCTAAGAGCAGTGTGGGAACAAACATCAGCAGTACCGAATATAGGTGTCAGTGCAAATTTTCTTCCTAAACAAGCAATCTTTTGCTATTTAAAAAACCTTCTTGTTCTCAAGAACATTCCATCCCTGAATTCTCCACACAAAGCTTGGATCGGATGTCTGCTATTCATATATTTTTCCCTCTTGGTTTCAATATTAGCTGAGGAGCATTATCGGCAGGAGTTAGAGCCGGAAATAGGAAATGAGATGGAAATTGTTAACAAGGGGGGAAAACAGTTCAAGGAGGTTGGTCCTTCTAAGAACTGCTACCTTTTACAGTTTAGGATTATGTGACACTCAGACCAGAATGAATTTAACAAAAGAAAAATTCAAGTTGATTTTGATCACGTTGGTCAGATATCTTGTTATTTGCTATGTTTTATTGTGCTTCACACAGACAACAGTCCTTGTCCAAGAAGCTGGCAGCCTGAGTTTGAAGGAAATGGTAGGTAGATTCATAGCAGACAACATGCAATGGTAGATGGAGGTAATATGGGCCAGCAAAGTAAATGGTGGTCTTAGCAATATCTCTTAAAATATTTGCCACTGTCACTTCTTAACAAACAAAATCTTGATATGTGCCCTGTATCAGAGGGAGCACTGCATAGACAGCAGTCACAAGGTTAAAATATCAATGAGATAGAGGCAGGAAGTGAAAAATAGGTACTCCAAATTCAGCTCTATCAGGTGCCGGTCCTGATGCAGCTTTAGTTCCAGCATTAGCAAGACCAAGAATGGCAGCTGGCTCACACTGCAAGGTACAAATTAAAAGGAACATGCCTAAAAGCTTCCTCATGGCATGTGTTATCCCATGGCATTTTATCTATATGAATAACCATCCAGGATGAGACAGACATAGAGGTACCACTCTTCTCCACAGTTACTTCTTGCCTTCTTTGTACTCTGTGCATCATGTTAATAATCAATAAACAGAAAGCATGGAGGAAGAAAACCCAACTGCAGCTAAATTTCCGTTACTGTTGGTACACGTTAAACAGGTGAAGCTGGTACCACAAGTCAGGATGACACTAAATAGCAAGTCAGTGCAGCAGGGAATTTTCAGTGTTTCTTTCCAGTGCTTTTCCCATTTGTGCTCTACCAGAGTTAATGTCTTACCATGTCCCAAATATTTTCTCCTTCCTGAAGACCAACCCTATGTAGTCTCTGTACTTGTACTAAAAAAAACTGGCTGTATGGTAGAATTTACCAACATCCCACTGGCTGTGAAACAGGTTCTCAAGAGACGCTGCAGATGTTTATTGCTGGTAGCTATTTACAACTAGAGTAGACAAACCCACTAGTTATGCTCATACGCTGGAGAAGAGTCTTAACCTGGGGCAGGATGATCTAGGAGTAGCTACAAAAGATCATAAGTAATTGAGTTTATATGACATCAAAAGGTAACCTTCTCTCACCCAGAAGCTCAGATGTGAAAACCCATCATGTGCAGCAACAGCAAAGTAAAATGGGCTACATTAAGCTATTATGAATATGTTCTGTCTTATTTTATGCTCTTACCAGCCAGACCAAACATAATTACATCTGCAGGAGGGTAAATTCTTGCCATATGCCAACCTGATGATTTGCTCACTTATCCTACCCTAACCCTAGGGATAGAATCCATCAGCAGATGCTTCAATTCTCTCCAGTTCCCGAAGGAGCGGATTGAACATATTACCTGTACATCCACAGCGTATACCGGTGTCATTTCAACATATGTTGCTGAAACTATGATGTTTTCCTGGCACCACCATTTCAGGTTCAATTAATATCCACAGAGGAATCCCTACGCAATGTGGTTTGGCACCACCAAGAGAGACAGGGATGCTCCTCACTCTGTTTCTCAAGGATAAAGGCCCATCTGGCAAATTGCATGGTAAAAGGATAGCATAAATGTATAGACTGGGAGCTTAAGATGCGTAGTGATTCACTAACTATGTAACAAACACAGGTTTTATCTGTGGATTTGATCAAAATGGTGAGTGTAATCCTTAAACCAGAATATCTTACGTGCAGCTCAGACAAGTTGAGATCCTGTGACTTTGGTTCCAAAAGAACAAAGCTAATTTTGTCTTTCTTGATTTTGGTATGAGTAGTTTTGGTATCCCTGCAATTTGCTTTGATTTGCAGGCTAACCTGAAATTCAGCAAAAATAGTTTGCTTGGCTTCAGAATGAAAACATTCTCAGTCATGTAGGGACTAGTACATTTTCCACCTCAAAATAAAATAAAGCTGAGAGCAGTCCAGAGAAAGGCAACATTCTCACTTAAAATTAAATCCTATTCTTTCCTCAAAGTTTTATTTTGACTTGTTGCTGTTTATCCTACCTTCTCCATTGCTTCTGAGCTATGTACACACACAAAAGGGATTTCTTCATATTTTAATGCTGAGTAAATGTCACAAGAGGACTTCACAGGAGTTCCCATAAACAATCTCACATTCCCATCCACTCTGCAAATCCTGGGATATGGCAGTGGACTGCAATGTGTGTGTCTTGGTGCGTGACACCCATATTTTGGCTCCCACCTTAGGGTACATCTCTTCATATGCTGGTGTATCTTCCATTAGAGTAAAGCAGTTACGACCAAGAGAAACGGTTTCTGAACAAGGATGACAGTCACCTTGCCCAGCAAGATCTAGCTTGAAGATTCTGGTCTTCCAGTAGCAACAGACACCAGGACAGCCACTGAGTGTGGGTGTAGAACCTGACATTCACTTCCAGAGGGACTGAGTGTACTTGTACCAATTTTTCTGCCTTGGATACCACTGTTGCATTGATGAGACTCAAGGTATTTTCTAAAGGACTACTTGCATTCCCAAGGTTTATAAATGGTGTGCACTGTGGGAAATGAAACAAATACAAGCAAGAGTTGGATAGGCCTTTCTCTTGCGCTCACAGAAACAAAACCAGACATGGGTATTTCCAGCTGTCATGATGAACCATCACAAGCATTCATGTCCAAAAGGCTTTTCCAGCTTCACTGATCTTGGTCTCTGAGCGATACAGTGCTCAGAGAGTGTTTCAGCGACATCTTTCCCTGAGTGGGTAGGACACTGGCTTGAACTGGATCCAGACTCCCTAAAATGGTGTACCTAAAAGGAATACCGGACCCTGAAATGAGCTGGGTTAGCACCTCAGGAGATAGAGGATGCACACCTATTTTATTAACCCAATCGAAGAATTAGTAGCTGAAGTGCTGCACAAGTTGCTGCCAGTAACTTCAGACGGTCTGGGATTTGCAGGCTTAAGCATTCCTGTGGACTGCTCTGAGCAGATTTTGCATGGAATCTCTAATAACATCTTTATTTCTATCCTCTCTTCCTCCACTCACATTTCTTCTGCCACAGCTGATGTAGGCATCTCTCAAGAAAAGGCAAAATTAAAAACCCCAATCCACTCACATTTTGTCATTTTCCAGCTCTCTATACAGGGTGGTCAGAGTGTACCTAGAAGCTTTTATTAATTTAGCTTTCCCACACTATTGTTGCTGCCTTACTTCTCCTATCTAATTAGAAACTCATTTCCTGAGGGATACACATCTCTCAGAGGGGAAACAATAAGAAACATTTGGTAATCACTAGCCTGTGCTATAAGTTTATTTTAAGGCTACAATTGCTGGGAGTTCCAAGAGATTTGGGGGCATATTTATTGTTACAGCAGAGCAAGTCAAAGAACTGGCACTAGGATAGAAAGCCTTTCATCTCTGGGTCACTGATTCAAATCCAGCACAGGTCAACAGTGGCTATTAGTTTCCTTCATCCATGGGTCCTCAGAGATGAACATGATATCAGTTTGGTGGCTTTCATTTTTGCCTAGCAGGCAGATGCCGGGGGGGTGACCCCACCAGCAGTCTCAGCAAGGCCAGTCACTGCACAGGCCAGCAAGAAAGGTGTTGTGCAAATTACCCATTTTCATAAAATCAGCTGTACACATGCCCTCTTGGAAGAAGGGACTTAAAGCCAAGACCAGAGGTGAGACTCAGTCCCACCTCTTTTCTCCTCTGTAAGCCATTCCTCCCTTTTTTCTTCTCTGACTTTCAACAGTGTTCTGATGTTGCCATACAGATTTTGACTTGATCAGCTGTGAATCCTCAATATGAGCACCCCTCATGTAACCAAGGGAAAACAAATGCTACTCCTGAACATAAAATCTTCACTGGCTTTGCCAGCTATAGGTGGATCTGCCCCAAGAATGGGTCTTACGATAAGTCAAGGGATGTGGATCTGAAACCTGACCTAGGCTTATATTGAAATCCCCCATTAGCCAACCTACCTGTCAGTCATTCAGGGTGACAGACACCATGATCTGCTGGCTATAGAGTCTTTATATCTCTTTGAAGTCTACAGACACCATATATCTTTCTCACACTCAGCTCCCGCCCTCCCGGGCTTTCAACATTTTCCATTGCAGCTTTGCACCTTGGACCTTGTCTCCTGCAACAGTTACTTCTGAATCATCAAAGATGTTTTCACACAGACACAGAATGAGAAAGCAGTGGTGTCTGGCCAGCCAACATGACATCTGAGACTGCAGCAAGGCTGGACCAGCTCCAGAACGTAAGTCAGGGGGGGCTGGAGTCTAGGAGCCGGTTTCTAGCCTTAATTACATGAGCTTGACTCTCACATATCTCTATCAAATTCAGTGGCACAACTGCACATGGAGTTCACACACAATCAAGACCAAGATCTGGCTCCACAGTTGCAAACATCATTACTGTAAAATTTGGCTCAGGGATGAGCAGGCTCTGCCTTCTGGCAGGCTGAGCATACACACCTGCCTTTTGGGCAGAATATGTCCCATTTATGAATTGAAGGCTTCTTCTCAGACCCGGTGACAGCTCTTGGTTTGGCCAGGCTCACCTTGGTTTCTTGAGAATGTCTGAGGGCAGAGCTGAGCTTTTAAACCTGAAAGATCCAAGTTTTATGAACCAGAAAAACATAAGGTGCACTTGGTCTTGACACCTTGTCCACAACTTGCATGTTTTCCCAGATAAGCCCTGCCTAAGCCTTCCAAGAGCTCAGCATGAGATTTGTAAATGTGTACAATTTAGCAATTTAATTTTTGATGAGCAGAGCTAAATTACACAGCTTTTCTCACTCTGCTATTTAATTGGTTGAGACATTTGAAATTAGACCTAATTACTTTTCTCACTCCATTAATACCCAGTGACGGTTGATTTCTGTTTTTCAAGAAGCATTGAAGCTTTTGCTGAAATATTCAACTACTGCCTCACTGTGAAGGATCCTAGAAAGTAATTTTAACAACAGCCACAGTTATTTTATGCTAAAATGCTCTATGCACACAACCTCCTTTTCACCCAGGTCAGTTGGCTGTAGTTAAGCCTCCTTGGATCACACATTACTTTATTTTGCGGATAACTTGTTCTTGCTGGGTTGCTGTGGATGGGCTCCCACCACTCTCACCGCTGGCAAGTGCTTGACTGCTACCCCACACTGCTTGGCTTGGCACCGGCTTTTGAACTTGGGTGCTTGTCTTTGCCCCAGGTTATTCTGGCAGGATCTCTCCTCCTCATTTAAATTTTTGTGGGCAAGCACCATGTTGAGCTTAACTAGCGATAAGGCCATGTAAGCTTTCCAGTTGCCCTCTCCCTCTACGCTTGCATGTGCAGCCTTCAGAGCTCTGCCTTTGTTTGCTTCTTTGCTGTAGAGATGAGTATTTGTAGAAAAATTTTTGGAAGGTTTCTTAACAACTCAAAAGAAACCTGGGAGCACCAGGAAAAGATGGGAACAGCATTCACAAGCTGAAGAAATACAATCTTTCCATCATACTTGGCCTTAAGATTAGAGTTGGGAACAGAAGTGGTTGTACACTGACTCTCCTCATCACCTTCCACACTTGGCTGACACAAACAGGACAGCCACCATCTGCAAAGAGGGTGACCTGAGTCTCTGGGTGAAACTGGGAGTACAAGAGATGGGAAAACCACAGCTCATCCAAGAAATGGTCTTCAGGAGAACAGTTCCCAGAGCATGTGCAGGTAATTTTGCTAATATACAGTCAAGACAATTCAGAGACAGAACGTAGCAGTGAAGGTCTTGCTGCCAGGCAGACTGTTTTCTGCTGTTCTAGTTTCCTGGAAAATATAGAGAACACTCTTTGGTGGGACCAACATTTTTGGTCAAAATAGTTTTAGGATCTTCCCAACAGTTGCCTCCAGTGGAAATGGAAAAGGAGAGCCATTCTGCTGATGGCTTCAATGGTATGATTATACCATGTGGCTACAATGGCTGTGTTCCATGGCCAGATCCACAATAATTTTATTTTTTTAAGAATCAGTGCATTTTCTCTCTTTTTATGAACTCAAATACACTAATTTTTTGCAACTCATACGGAAAAAATATCATGAAAGTGCTGTCTAACACTTAAAATTTACATCCTCACAGGGTAGTGCTTCTAGTAATTCAGAAATCCATCTTTTTTGTTTCAGCACATTGCAAAGCAGAGGCACAATGCACTCCTGACCTTCCTGTCATTATGTGGGGCATTTTTTCACCTGTCCACAATATGTCTGCTCCAAGCCATACTCCAGCATGTCCCTCAGTACTACACAGCCTTCTCCATGAAGTTGTTATCTCAAAAGGAAACATATGGGAAACAGCCAAGATCAGCACAGGGCACCACTTATCTCTCTGTCTTCCATTGTAGAAAACAATGAAAATGCAATCCTCCTCCAGAATGCCTAGAAAAAATCACAACTCTGCCAATGTCCTTAAGCCATCTGAGAGCAGCCATTCCCTGGTTTGATCTGGCCAGAAGGTGTGGGATCTGCAACCATGGCCTTTTTCAGACTGTTATCACATCAGTTTTGAGTCATCTTTGAATCACATCATTCCTGCTCAAACAGACATTGCCCAGGCTGGGGGACACTCCTATGCAATAGCTTCTTCAAGTGTCTCCGAGAAACCCCAGTGAGGGGAAACTGCCAACAACTCTCACGTGCTGTTGGGCTTTAAGGTCTTGGCACAGCCACAGTCCACACCAGTAGACTTCCTCATGCAACCCAGGAACGATCGAGGTTGCAGACTGATAGTGGCCATGCTGTGGGATGAGACTAAGGGGCAAAAGTCATCATCAAGGAGACGCGAAGCAGGTTTGCACGGTCCTGTCCTGAAAGAGACACAGAGCTCAAGTCTGGCAAACACCTCCATGGTTTCCTAAATCTGTACTATGTCTCCCATGCTTCTACCAGTCTCATCTCCGGGGCTGGAAGAATAAAAAAGTCTGAGTGGTTTCCTGACCTCCCCATTTACAGCAGCATTGCCATCACTGAGCTGATTGCAACCCACTTCCATGAGTCATAGGCAGAGCAGCCAAGCCCTACACTGCAATGAACAGTGCCTGATAAATCACCAGGAAAAAATAACTGCCTCAATTATTTCTCCTCAGCCTGCCCTTCCTTTAGCCACTGTGCAGAGCCACTGCAGAACAAGCTGTAGGAGACATCAGACCTTAACCCCTCCACTTGTGCAGCAGGCGGTGTGTGTTTGGCTGTGCTCCTGCAACTGGCTGTTGTGATCACACCACTCCGCAAGATTCCTGGTAACACTATCTGAATTGATGAATGCCAGCAGAGGAAGTATCAGAAAGTGCTTGTTTATTGTCTCTTAGACGCAGAGTCCTTCTATTTTGCAGGAGACATCTCAGCAGCTGTTACAGAGACCATCACAGAGCACAGAGGTGCTGGATGGGACTCTGTTTCATGTGCTGCTTGCTCAGGGGTACCGCTTAGGGCACAGCCTGGTTTGTGTGTGCACTCTGAGGAACAGGTTCCCAAAGGCAGGTGAATTCCCCATAATTTTGAATCTTTGCCTAAAGTAAGGACATGTTCATGGCAGAAACACTGACTTTGATACAGGTATCAACTGTGCTGGGGAGAGGTCAGATTAGTTGAGTATTAGATTCTGGTTTGGCCATGAAAATCTGTAAAAGACATACCTGCACTTCATTTCAGCCTGTCTGCTTCACCGCTAGCAGCATCCCAACCCGTGAGCACCAGGACACAGGACTGGGAGGACCTCCTGTGTCACTGACACAATGCTAAGCAAAAACATCATAAAAATCCTTCTATAAATCAACCACACTTCATCTTCTACCAACACCTGCTTTCTTCCCTCCTGCTTAGGAGGGAGCTCATTACCCCTGTTGCTAACAACCTTCCCTGATTTCTAACCTAGATTTAGTCACAGCCCCTTCATGCCCATTTGTTCTTGTGCCAACATTGTCCTTAGGCTGAAATAACTCTTTTTTCTCCCTAGTATATTTATAGACAGCCGTCATATCCTCCCTTGAGTTTTTGTTTTGCTAAACTAAATAAGCCAAATCCAGTGGTCCCATCTCATGTGACAGGTTCTCCATAGTCCTGATGCTATCCCTGCTTGGTCCAGCCTCAGGTCACCTTCCCAGTTCCAGGAGGCCTGTCCTACTCTGAATATCCCACCTAGATGTCCAGATCATCGCAGGTCCTATACAGTTGGGGATTTTTTTTTCTCTGGGTGAGGGAAAAACAAGAGAGAAATGATGCAGCAGCTGGGTTTTGACACAGATACACATGCCAGTAGCTCCCAAGAGCTACCACCACACACAGCACAACACCTGTGATGGGGCAGAGCCTTCATGCTGTGTGGGTAGCACAGCCTAGAGCCAATATGTGAAGCAATACGCACAAGGGAAGATGCATGGTGAACACCAGCTGGGCACTTAGCGCTGCAGCGATTTCTTCACCAGTTAGGAGGATTTCTTCATGCGTGTCCTGGGTTTTATTACTGTCATGAGCCATCCCATAAACAGATTTTGTACAATGACTAAAACAAAATACAGAACAGCAGCACAGTGAGTTGTGTTAAATAAGGGGTAACTCATGAAAGAAGAAATAGTTTGTGGATACTGAGGAAAGGCAGACATATTTGGACGCAACCAGTGATGGGGTGGAGAGCTGAGAAGGGGACAAAGGAGAAAAAGCCATGCCATTGTGTGATCTGAGTACAGATTGCCCCGTGACATGAAGGCCTTAGAATTCCTCCTTGCTCCTGGTAAGCTTCTCCCTACACAGAAGCATACAAGTTCCATAGGGAGCCCTAATAAATTACAGCTCCTCATTTAAATCCTCATTAGGCACCCAATCTGAGTGCTTGCTTTTAGAACTTCAGTTTTCTTTGGACATGTATTTTTCCCTATACTTGATCATTTTAAAGGTTATATTTCAAATAAGCCTAGTCTTGATCATTCTTCTAGCAGCATTTCACCGCTGAGCTGTACATCACTGATGATGAGCCACCTGCTCAAAGATGGGGAGGTTATTATAATCACCCTGTCATTAAGAGGAATCAGTCTTTGTGTCAGGTCTCAGAGGCAAGGGATCAAAAGATGATGCTGAGCTTTCCTGCTAGTGTGAATTTAGTTTGATTTTGCAGAAAGATGGGTGTTTGGGCAGCTGATTCACCTGGGCTGGGATTTTCTTATTTCTCTTGTTTGGGGAAGGTTACAACAACTTCTCAGAAAACTTAGGACTAATAACTCAAATAAGGCCATGGAAAACTACTCCAAAGTGACCTGATGTCCCAAGATATTGTGTTTCATTGCTTATTTGTTTATTTACTCAGAGGAAAACCTAGCAGTAATTTCTACTATGCAAAATGCCAAATGTTCTAAAAATTCTTGGCCTGTGCAGGACTTTTCCTACTTAGCAATGACCAACAGTGACCTAATTCAGATTTGACTGTACTAAGCTGAGGACTCCAGTGTACTAGATACGTACCAAAACTTCAGCAACACATGCTGCATGGCAGAGAAAATAGAAAACATGAGTTTTAAGAAGCCCATGCATGGCTGGGGGTCCCACCTTTTGAACCAAGATGCCTGAGGGAAGACCGATGCTCCAGACACCTCTTCGTAGTGTTGTACTATGTCCAAAGATGGCCTGATGGTGAGGAGCTCTTGGCTAGCCAAGAATTGCTGTCACCACAGTCAACCACCAGCTTGACAGCAGCTCCGGGCTCACCACTGTGAGAGCAGTAGTGGGGGAGGCAGTAACAGAGGACAAGTTTTTGAGGTTTCAGTGTTTTCAGATGTTTTTCCATATTTCTATTTTTTTTTTGCCCAAACTGTCTTCTGATCCCATTTACCTTTAGGATGTCAGAAAGTGACTGTATGCTTCTGGGGATGAATGCATTCATAAAACTACCATGGGAAAAGGTCAGACAGAAAAGTCCTCCAGTTCAACAGTTCCAAATGAAGTCAACAAAGGCACCCAGTGAAACATGTCCTGTGTTTACAAGTCCCCACATTTAGAGTTGTCATTTAAATCTCAGTAAACAAAGGTTCTGAACCCCCTGTCATATAACCTTCCATTAATATCTGGATTATATCTCCTGTGGGAGAGAGAGACCAGAGAAAACTGAAACTGAACATAAGAACTGAAATACAAGAAAATGGTTCTTATGCTGTGGTTCAGACAAGGGATATTTAAGCTATTTAATCTAAATTTTTTTGAAATGCATTTGAATGACGGTGGTAAAATTCCTGACTAACAATTTACAGTTAGCCACCTTCTTAGACTCCGCCTTAGCATTTACAAAAGAGTTGACCACACTTTTAGTACAACTGATATTTCAGCTTCAGTCCAGCACTGAAACTGTCTTGTCCTGGCCAGTCCATTTGATAGTTCAAGTATTCTATTGTTGGGTTAGTTCAGTAGTTTTTCATTAATAAAAAGCTTAGCTTCAGTGATGTTTTCTTGGTTTTAAGTTAGTTTATTTAACAGCTCTAATAAAATACATAAAACTGAAATTGATACTGAGCCCATCTCTCTGGAGCAACACTGCTCCGAAACCTTGGAGGGGCTAGAGCGGATGCCAGCCGGTCGCTTAAAAGGCAATTTCCCCCACAATAAATCTATGCTCTCACACACTGGGAAGCTGTTAACAGTGAGAGTGGGGAATTCTGCTCAAACAGTGTCTGGCAGCAGAGGACCACACAAGGTGCAAGACAGAGGAGAACTGGGCCATAAATTATCACTGCATTATGTTACTATTTAAATAGCCCTAGGGATGGAGGTTGCCACACTTCCACCATGCATTCTGTTGTCTTCCTTCTCCAGCGCATCTCTCCCCTTCCCCAGTCCTCCCCAGCCTGCCTGATCGAGAGGTACTCCACACTTGAACATCACCAAACTCTCCATGGGGTCTCCACTTCTCCTCATTCCTGGCATGACCTGTGGATAGCAACAATGTAAAGTGAGGATTTTGTGCTTCTTCGGTGTGTCTTTAGTGTAGACCTTAACTGCACAGCAGGCACATAACATTCAGGAGCAGAATAGTTGCTACTGGAAGGAGCATTTTGTAGTGGGCTGTCATGGTACTGGTGTTCTGAGAGACCATGTGAAATGGTAAATAAAAGCTGTTCCTTGGCTATTCAAAATCAGAGTGAAGAGTTGCTAAGATCCACCAGAGTATTTCTGATGAACTTACAACTTCTTAGGATGCCATGGACACAGGAGTTGGGTCCTTCCCCACATGGCCCATCATCAGACTTAAAGCAACACCGATCTATCTATGTGTTTTCCTTCCACTGCAGGAAAACTGAACAAGACAAACCTGGTTCCTAAATAATTGTCATAGAGCCACATTTTCTAGAATTCTTTGGCATCAACATTTTTAGAAAAGAGGAAATCGGAAGTTTGTTTAAAAGTATTTAGGTACTTACATCTTGCTTTGTCATCACAAATGGCCAAGTGCCAGAAGGCAGAGATTGAAGGCAAGTGACACAGAAGGCAGCCTGGGCTTACGATTCTTCTGTCTGGAGAGTGGGTAACACCGTAGTCTGCAAAGTACAGCCCTATCAACCTGTACACATATTTCAGGTAACACATTCTGCAATGAAAACCCATATACCAACGCCTCTGAAGATCCCTCAAGAATTTAACTTCTCTTTTGGACTGGTATTTTTATTTCCCAATTGCTGTTCACATGTAACATAATCCTTCTTCCCAGATAGTTACAAGAATATAAAATTTGTCAGCTAAGCAACCAGTTAAAAACCAAAACCACCTCTGGTCTTCTACCTATGGAAAATCATTTAAAATGAGCACACTCACACATCACATAGGGAGCTGATAGATGGATTCACCAGGAAGGCAAAGTGAAAATACATTTCTCCCAGACAGCTCAAATCCTTCTTCCCAAGGACTCTCTCTGCTAACACCAAGAAGAGCAAATGGACACTTAGCAATGAATGACAAAGGCCTTAACAGTCTTTGGTAATATGAGAGATGACCTCCACTGCCTTCTCTCTTGTGTAGTTGCAGTCTGCAGTACCCATGTGCTGGAGACCTCTTCCCTCCTGGCAGGCACCTCTACACCTTCTCACCAGCACAAATTCTCAGGAAATTGTATTGATCCCAGGGCAGAAGCTATATCTGCCAGCCTCCAAGAAGACCACAAAGAATGATCAAGTAGTCGAAACTCAGAAATGGTAAACATGGAAGAAAACAGTGCCCAGCATTTTATTAAAACCAACATTATCTATAATAAGCAAAGAGCCTGACTGCAAGATGGGCATCCTCATATGGCCATGAGTTTACTCTGCTCCCTCAGGAGGACAGGCAGCCAGCAGAGAGGGCAGGATGAACTGCCCCAAATCCCCAGAGCAGAGCTGATATTTATGGACAATGCTAAAAATTATGGCACAAGGAAATCAACAAGCTGAAAAGCCATGCTGGTTGCTGCTCCATAGGAAACAGTGGGGCGGAAAAGCAAAGTTTGCCAAATGGATGAGGAAAAATCTGGTAGCGATCCTTTTTCTTATTTTAATCAAGTTTCTTAGGATGTTTTACAAACAATGAAGCACAGAAGAAAATGTAGAATGTGGTTTTTTAAATAGTGAATGGCTGGGCAAGGCAGCTGCAGTTCAAATGGAGCTGAAATTAGTGAATGATAGACATTGTCTTCAGATTCTTGGTTCTATCACACCTTGCCCAATCCGACTCCAGAGTAACACAGATACCAGGGTCCTCATTCCCTTTACCTGGCCAAACTTTCCTCCTGCTCTTGATCATTGCAATAAATGTAACTGACAGGAGCGTTAGGATTGCATTTCTCTCTGTATCTGCCCAATCAGTTTTTGTTTCTCCTCTCTCCATCCCAGATACAACTTACAGATACACTTAGGCACCTGCTTCACTTTAAGCCCTGTATTTCTATCCTGCTTGCTTTAGATGAATTCAAGCACATGCTCATTGCTGGGCTGGATCCGACACCACCATTGACAATGTTTCATGGCCCCAGCCTTCAAGGTACCAAATACCCAGACCTAGACTCAGTTGTGAAGTTTTTTGGTTTGCACTCCTCTTCTGCTTCGATCAAGGTAGATGGAGCAGTAAAGCCAGCATAAGAGTGTGCCATTGAAAGAAGGAATACAAATGGTTTGTCCCCCAGAATCATTGCACAGCCACAGACTGCACATACAACTTATGTCAAGTTTCTAAACCTTGGCTTTCCCCTGTGAAACATGGATATCTGCGTATCCCCTCTTCCCTGGACTTCTGTCAAGGCAAAATTCATTTAACATTGGGAATTATATGAATACCATTGGAACAGGAACAACACGTACACTATAAACAGATTTGGCTGCTAGTTCAAATAAAGCCCCCTGGAAGGGACATTCCTGGTTGCTGGCACCCCTGGAGCATCACACAGGAAGGCTGTGCCTCTCCTTGTCAATTCAGGCTTGGCCAGCAACACTCCCTGGCAAGGGAGGCATTTGCGCACATGAGGAAATTGTTAGACCATCCTCTGGTGCCAATTTGTCCAGTTAGTTAGAATTATCTCCAAGCTGTTTCCAGACTTGGTGTGGGGCTGGAGCAGTCCACGACCTGTTCCCATTTGGCATTTTGGACACAGCCAGCCAACCTGGCTGGGTGGTGAAGATGTTTGCTAGAGTAGCTGAAGGCCATCACCTACCAGTTGGCCTCAGTGCTCAGAAATGTCCCCAGGCACTTTTCATTTCCTAATACTAATATAGCTAGAGAGACCACCACAGCCCTGTATGTATTCCCAGTTAAATAAAGAGGCAAACAAATCACTTCCAAGGAAAGCATATTAAATTAAAATAATTAAAACCATTAAAAAATTTCCATTTAAAATTATGGTCATTTTGACCAGTTTTACTACATGTTCTGAGATTTTTTATAATCTTCACACAGAAACTCATCCAATGAAGAGCAGGGTTTTGTTTTCTTTTTATTTGCTGCACAGGTCTAGCTGCCACTACAATGAAATCTGATTCTAGTTTTGGTTTTAATGATCTGACAGAGGCCCGTAAGGCAGGAGCTTTCTCATTTCTTACAAATAAAAATCATTAAATAAGATGCAAATTTAGTCTTTGGGGGACATTTTTTTAAAGGCTTATATTAAATAGGGTTACAAGTCACCGCAGATACAGGTCCCTGTAGTCATTTTTAGTAAGAGACTTCACACATAAAATTATTTTTTTAAAAAATAACACTTTTGTATGAAAAGATTGAATAATTTTTTTATATTAGGCATATTAGTAAATGGTAATGAAAAAGATATTAGAGGAGACCACCAATTGGGAAATTTGAGCATGAATTTCAAACCAAACTCAGATAAAACTCCGAGTGCTCAGATCCAATACTTTGAAGTTAATCTGTTATGAATATGAACTAGAAGCTTCCAGTTTATGAGCAGGATTATCTGACCCAGTACTTAGGGTCAGAAGACCTGCTGAGTACCTTTTGGAGCCCCTCCTGGGAATCTCCATTAACTCTATTTCCCAACTTCCGTAGAGGACCTTACTTTGGCTTGAGGACCCTGCAGTTATAGTACTTCATCTCATCATCACGTACTTACAAGGCATCTTCTACCCTAAGGCATCTTGAAACAACTGCACCTGAGGCTCTACACTCATCAGTGCAACACCACCCTTTCCCTTTTGGAAGGTGCCAGTGGTTTAACATGCTGCAGACCTTTAGAAAAGGAATTTCAGAAGGCAGAGTCCAACTGAAACCCTACAGAAATGCCCCCTTTGCTTTGCCAATACAGACTGGAGGCAAAATTTTAGGGCATTAGTTTGGTTTCCTGCTCTGGGGAAAGTTGTTATACAGAGAAAAACCATCCCTGTTCATAACCCCATATAACCCAAGTAAAATCAAATGTCAGATCCCTATAAGCATCTGTCCCGCAGCCAGAGGTTGTTTTTCTTCACGGATGAATCAAACACACTGAGTAAATCACATGAATCACCAACGGAAACATCATCCTTACAGCATCATTTCACATTTATGAATAAGGAGCTTGTTTCGCAGGTCCCTAGAGAAGAAATAAAGCAGAGGGAGCTCAGGGAGGGGCCCAGAACTTTCACAAGCATTTTATTTTAATAGATCACGAACAATAAGGTGTCTCCCTCCTTCCATCAAAAAAAATTATAGGCAATTGCCTTACAAACCATCTCTCAATTTAGCAGTCCTTTTATTAATAAGAAAATGCTTACAATGATGACATAGCTCAATAACCCAGTTATAAATCATATAAATCTGTTGCAACGGGTACAAATGAGCAGCGTGATTTATGAGCGGGGCCACTGACTTCTACACCTGACATAAAACTTTGTAGGCAATCAGCCACATGTTTCATTTTAGTTTTATATTTGACATATAAATCAGTTTAGTGAAAGGGACTCTCTCTCCACCCCCACTCCTGCCCTTTAAACAGATGAAGCAAATATTTTACAAGCAACATGTAACTCACTGTAGCAAGGACACAATGCGAGGTATGGAAAATATTATGCCGTGATTTCATTAGTTTCATGTGAACCAATACAAGGTGCAGTGACCTGCCCTGCAGAGCAGGCAGTTAAGAGGGGAATAACAGTGCTGGTCACGGTGGAAAAACACTTGAGAAAGCAAGTTGTTTTCCTGCACTACATGCCCCATTTATTTCCAGGTTTTGCAAACTCCTGGAAGGTCTTCATCTTCCCCTCCTGAGTGGAGCAGAGTTTGACCCTGCTTTTGAGGACAAGATGTCCAACACAACCCCATAAAGGTGATGTGACCATGAACTGAACAAAGCAGAAAAGGAAACTCAGGAGTCACTAACTGGATTTTCGGGAGTTGCTTTTTATAGGTTTAATAAAATGACTCTGTACAGCATGCATTGCAGAATCCCTCCCCTCTTCAGATGCTACAGTAGATGTGCCTTATAACTCAGAGCTTCAAATCTGAGACCCAACTTGATGCTTAACAACCATCTTTATTTAAAACAAATGCACTGGGAATCATTTTAAGGCATTCTGGGATAACTTGCAAGTTTCTCCTGCATTTATGTGTGACACAGATCCAAAGTGTGTCAAAACCAGAAAGAGTCCTTCATTCATCTGAATCCCACAGCGAGTCAGATCTTTGTGTAAAATGCTGCATGAAATTAGGTAGCTACATATTTGCCTTAGAAACCCAAATAAAGGCTGCTCCAATTGTCTAGGTGCACATTCATGTGTTTGATTTTCAGCAAGTGTAAAATCAGACCCTCATATATGGGAAATTTCTACAGGTAGGACATATATAAGTGAGATGAAATGTAAAATGATATACAACAACCTAAAGAAAATATTATTCTAAACGAGAGCTATAAATCTGTAGTACTTTCACTCAGTTGCGCAAGTTAGCTTATCGCAGCTGGATCAAGCCCTGTTGAAAGTTTTTATATGTTCTCCTTCAGGGATGTGAATTTTTCCATAACAGAGGTGTTGGCCATTTCTGGAAAGCTCCCTCTATGAGTCAGGCATGTACTACTTTTCCATTTCCTCAGAAGAACTCTTTAAATACACTTGAGGCAATGGAAAGCCATCTGGAGGCAGAGGTTGAAGGATGGGTTATGACTGTTTCGTTCAGTGGTGCAGAGGTCTGAACTTGGGGTAATAAATGGACTATCCAATGTTACAGAAAGATTTTTGTCAGAATTAATCCACTATTTATTTTTAATCTTCAGTGATTTTATGTGATATATGTGATGAATACAGGCCTCTTGGCAACTTCAGTTAGGCTTTGATTAGCCATCCAGGTTATACCACCATCCAATTTCTAGTGCAGATGAGGTATATGCATAACCTCAAGTGATAACTACATCTTCAACAACACAAATATCTGCAATCCCATTAAGACTGTTAATGTCTTGTCTACTCTTAGAAATAATATATGCTCCAGCTTAATCAAACACCATCTGTAATTGGGTTTCTCCAGTGTGTATTCAAAATGGAAAACAAGTCATTTCTTTATCAGGATGAGCTTCTTGGACCATAGCTGAGGTCTCATTATTTATTAAAAAAGTAAGTTGCAAAAATACAGGAGAAAACCAGACTTACACCAGCTGAGAATTCCCCTGTACATTTTTCAGCTGCTTGTGACCTTACACCTTCCTGCTCACTGACAGCTTATGGAGTTGATTTTCCCATCTACAGGAGGGATACTGGATATCAGAAAGCTTTCACCTCTGAGTGTTTGTCTTAACTAAATATGTTAAATGAATCCTGGAAGAATGACAATTAAGATGTTCTCTGCATGCAAATTGACATTTAATTGGGAGTGGTGGGATCGAAGCAAACACAGCAATGAAATAATTCAAGGTCAGTATAAGACTGAGCTGCCAGTGTAGTGGTTGGGTGTTAAGCCACGTCTGGATCTGACACCAGAGGAACCCAGCAGCCCAGTATCTGAAGCCCTTGCCATGAAAGGAATGCATTAGGATAAATATATTCACATGAGTCCATAGCACAATTCTGCTTATTTGGCAGACATGAATTAGCACCATCCTTTTCAGACATAAATTGCTCTCATTTCCCTACACTTTGAGTCTTTTCTTAAGCAAAAAGTTGTCCTTGCATTAGCTCCCTGTAGTAGTGGGACTGTGCATGAAGCCCTTCGCTGGCCCATCTGTGTCACATGGCTTGTGTTATGTCTTTCCCACTGTCACAGTATTTATTTAAAAGCTGTAAATGAGTGTTTACATGCCCACAGGTTTTCCATCAGAGCTCCCATTCTTTCATAGAATCACAGGCTGGTTTGGGTTGGAAGGAACCTTAAAGATCATCCAGTTCCAACCCCCCTGCCATGGGCAGGGACACCCTCCACTAGACCAGGTTGCTCCAAGCCTCAGCCAGCCTGGCCTTGAACACTTGCAGGGATGGGGCATCCACAGCTTCTCTGGGCAGCCCGTTCCAGTGCTTCACCACCCTCTCCGTGAAGAATTTCTTTCTGAAATAGTTTCTTCTCTCCCCTGCATGTTATCTTCAAAACATGGTATATATAATGATCAGGATTGATCAGGAGTAGTCAGCAAGGATTTACAAAGCAGAAATTACGCTTGACCAACCTCATTGCCTTCTACAAAGAGGTGACTAGCTTCATGGATGAGGGGAGAGCAGTGGATGCTGTTTACTTCAACTAGTAAAGTCTTTGTCACTGTCTCCCATAACATCACCATCGACAAGATGACGAAGTATGGCTTGGGTAAGTGGACAGTAAAATGGATTAAAAACTAGTTAAACCACTGGACCTACAGGGTTGTGACCAGTGACACAATGTCACATTGGAGGGAAGTCACTAAGGATGTACCCCAGGACTCGATTCCTGGGGCCAATACGGTCTAACAACTTCATTAACCACCTGGATAATGGGACAGAGTGCACCTTCAGGAAGTTTGCAGATGATACAAAACTGGGAGGAGTAACTGGTACACCAGATGTTCATTGACATTCAGAGGGACCTCACAAGCTGGAGAATTGGGCAGAGAGGAATTTGTCAAAGTTTATCAAGGGGAAATGCCACATCTGCATCTAGGGAAGAAATGATCCCATGCACCAGTACACACTGGGGGATGACTGACTGTTGAACAGGTTTCCTGGACATGCGGAGATAATTAAAAAACAGACTGGACACAATCGTGGGCAACCAGTTCTCTATAACCCTGCTTGAGTAGGGTTGGACTATACCTCCAGATTGAACTAGATCTCAAAACTGCCTCCAACATCAACCATTCCATGATTCTGTGACTGTCATAATGCATGGCACAACAGCAGCATTGATCTTTGAAGGTCAAGAATATTCAAAATACAGCATTGCTCATTAGCCAATTAATCATTCTTTAGCATAGTTCTCACTGATATATTAAAGAATGTATATTTTCAGACTGTGTCAGTTGCAGGCAATTTGACACACTATAATACCGTAATTATAATTGGAGGTGCAGCAGTGATCAGATCCAAGAAATATTTTGGCTGCAGACTCCCAAATTTTCAGGAAGTTCCAGTGCAGATCTGTGCCTCGCACCTGGTTCCTGTCTGTATAATGGGCAGAACCAGCACTTCTTATCTAAACAGCCACCTGCTATTTCAAGAAAACCCAAACCCCACAGCTATAGAGACATTCTTGTTTAGATTCAGACTCAAGTGTTTTTAGCCAAGGTCAAGACTGTAGCTGTAAAAGTTTCTACCTGTTCCACTCTATCCTGGACTCCTAAATGCAAAAAAAAAAAATATAGGCTTAACACACATTTTAAAAGAAGAGGGGACATTGAATTAGAGCTGAACAAGACAAGAACAAAATGTTTCTTAAACAGATTTGATTTTCATTTTTTGGCAAGTTTTTCAAATAACTGTTAGTGACACGTATTGCTAAAATGGAGCCAGAAATAAAAAGTTTACAACAAATTGTTTTTCCAATAAGTAGGAATCCAATTACTTTGATTCAAAGGAATTTTTTCTGGGGGGAGAGGGGGACAATTGTTCTTTAAACTAACTAAGCAATCTCAGTCCACAGAGGAGTGTTCTCCCAGAGCAATGGTCCTCCTCTGAAGAACCAGACACAAGAAGAGAAATCCTGAGTCCCAGCTCTTCAATGAGAATTACTGCATTACACCAGGAGGGTCTAACCTCACAGATTGAAAATGTATTTGCTTGGCATCTTTTCCAACAAGGGTGAACTCCATTGCATGTAAATGTATACTACTGCAAATAACGTGCCCTGACAGAGTGCAAATGCAGCCTGTCGTTTTTCTTATTTTGTTTTCTGTTGGGGAATTCTGGTGACACTCATTTTTCTTCAGTTGCCGACATTCCTCATATCACTGGAGTTCTCTTAAACCACAGCTAGTGTGGATCAAAGTCCAGACTCAGTTTTTACAAGAAGAAAGCATCATTTCAAGAGCATTAGCAGTGGATATTGACTACCTGGACTTCAGTGAGGCCTTTGGCACTCTCTCCCATAAGACACTCATAGACAAGCTGTTCATGTATGGGCTGGATGAGCAGGCTGTGAGGTGGGTTGAAAACGGGCTGAGTGGCTGGGCACAGCACATGCCATAGCAGTGGCACAAAGCCTAGTTGGAGGCTAGTAACTAGCAGTTGTACCCAGAGGCCAATACTGGGTCCAGACCCATTTAGCACCTTCATTAATGATTAAATGATGTGGCAGAGGGTACCCTAAGGAAGTTTGCAGGTGACACCAAACTGGAAGGAGTGGCTGATAAGCCAGAGGGTTGAGCTGCCATCCAGAGGGTCCTCAACAGGCTGGAGAAATGGGCCAAGAGGAACCTTGTGAAGTTCAACAAGGGGAAGTGCAAAGTCCTTCACCTGGGGAAGAACAAACCCATGCACCAATATATCCTGGAAAGAAACTCAGCAGAAAAGGAACTGACGGTCCTGGTGGACACCAAGTTGAACATGAGCCAGCAATGTGCTCTTGTGGAAAAGTAGGACAATGGTACCCTGGGCTGCATGAGACAAAGCATTGCCAGCAGTTCAGGAGAGGTCGTCCTTCCCCTTTCTTCAGAACTGGTGAGGCCAAACAAGGAGTACTGTGTCCAAGGCTTAGTGCAGACAGTCAGACCTACTTTACTATGTGGGATGCTGCTTGGCCATGTGCTCCTCATCTTTGACTGCTCCCCCAGCAGTATATTTTCATGCATTTTGTCCCACCTAGTTTAAAAGATACCATGTATTCATGAGTCTATTTACCATTTCTTCTTCACAACTCTGTGAAGGTTATGAAGGTTATACAAATAATTTTGGCACATTGCATGCTACCTGACTTTAATAAAGGGACTCCTGTACTCTTTTCTGCCTTTTACAAAATCCTGAAAGCTCATGTTGGGAGGATTAGAGTAACCTGCATGGCCACGCACCTCTCGCTTTCTTCTTCATCCCTTTTTCCTTGTGTCAGCTTGGCTCAGGAGGGTTTTATTCCAAGAGAAGCTTTCAGCAGCACTGGTGATGGAGAGGCCATATGGAGGTGCAGTGTCCATGCATACTCACATGCCAAAAATTGTGGGCTACATCTCAAATACAGGCTCCTTGTCCTCCTGCAACCCCTGTCATTGGCACAAATTGTTCAGCAGGCTGCTGTGCCTGTCTTAGAGGTTGATTTTCTTTTGTGTTGAAATTTCATGGTCTTAATAACCTTCACTCATAACTTTCCAGCCAAAATTTCACTGTCATTGACCCTGAAAAAAAGGAATATGTAAACAAAAGTCTGAGAAACGAATGCAGCTGAGCTGAACCAGCTTACTGATTAGGACTATAATGGCTTAATGGGTAAAGCATGTACCTTCTGAGTCTCCTGCTTTGGCTTACTTGTGGTGACAAAGAAGAAATAAAGACCAGATCAACTTGGGAAATCAGCAGACAAGACTGAACTGACATTGACTGTTGGTAGCTCCACTTTTGTTACCACAAGAAATCTCAGGGACGAAAACCTGACATCTGACAAGATGTGTTATCTGAACCATTAGCATCACCTCCTTATTAACAGTTTTATCGCATTCTGAAAAGAAGGTATAGGGAAAATACCAGAGAAATTATACATGTTTGTAAAAAATATCTTCTCCATCAGAGTTTGACAAGTCCTGAGAACACTGAGCTAAGGTACATCATGCAATAGGAAGTCAGGCATAAAATCAAATTGAAAGCATTACATAAGTTTGGTTCACAGCTCAACAATAGCTCCATACAATCTTGACTAACAGACGAATAGGAAAAATACAATATTTAAATAACAGCATAGTACCATTGTATTCCCTTCCTGACACTTAAAACTTGGCCGCAGACCTGCCATGGGTTTCACTGGTTACTGAGAATGTGTCTGACAAACCTGGCTTGAGTCTTAGGCTTTTAACTACACAGCTGGTGTCCTCTATATGGTTATTTGTCCCCAGTTCCCCCAGTTTAACAGCCAGATTCAATGCAGTGTTCCCTTCAGCTGCTGGAGGTGTTGATGGTTGCTCATCATTGTTCCCTTTTCTGTTTCTTGCAAGTGTGGAATTCTCCTCTGGGCATGAATCTCATCAGTCTTGATGGGACTCTTGCAAACATAGGAGTGATGCAAGTTAAGACATGGCATGTTTGGAGAGGGACTGAGATATTTAGAGAAGTGGCAGTGTGCATCTTAAATGCTTCAGAGATATCCAAACTGAGCTCCTAAAGTCTAAATTTACTAATCCATTTTGATTTTCAGAAATGATTGAACGCATACTTTAATAATATGGATTCCTGATTTCAAAGCCCAGCTAGCATAAATCAGAGATCTGCATTGTCTGCAATATGTATGTCACATTTTATTACCTAGGTTCATGAGAGACACTTAACTCAATTTAATGTTCACTGTTTCATGCAATATATTCCAAGATATGAATCACTTCGTGTTTCTGCACCACAATGCTCGAAACTGCCTATAGTATTGATCCATATGATGATTAAATCCCAGCATTTTTTAAGAAAATGAGCTTTCAGAGCACTAGATGGTGCTAGAGAATGCTCCTAGCCAGCTCCAGGGCTGCCTCCCCGTAAATTCTCTCCATGTACCGCTTATTTTTGTAGGCTATAACAGCATAATCTGCATCAAACATCTATATTCTCACCAGTGTTTCAGATGGGCTGCTGACATTGCCCATCACTCTTCCTTGTTGCGTGATGAGAACTTGTTAGTTATTGCCAGAAGTAAGCTGTCAAACCCATGAGTCAGGCTTCCCAGGTCATAAGACTGCCTTCAAAAAACAGGGGATATATATATTTATTTTTTTAAGTGTACTTTTCTTTTGCCCTCTGGTTCCTAAGGACTGTTATGATGCTATTTACGTGCTCTATAGGAAAGTGTGGAAGTGCTGGGCACTAAAAGCATCTATGATCGGGGCCAGGCATGGGTCTTAGCCACAAGATTCAAACCACAGTTCAGAGCTTGACCCGTGGGTGTTTGGTGCATGGTTTGGACACATCCAAAGTAAAGAAACCACCCTTGGAAACCACCAGATGAAAAAGACAATTAGGAAATGAAGTAGGGAGTTGTATGGTTCTGAGACTGCTAACAACCATAGCAATTTTTTGGCTGGAGCACTTGATGGATGATAGGGGGTTTGGGAGACAGCAGAGCAGCTTGCAGTTAGCAAGCAAGCCTTTTTCCCATCACCAGGAGCAGAAGGGCACATCTTTAGCTGGTCCCAGTACGGTAAAGCTGGGTATGTGTCACGTAATGTTCAGAAAGGGAAAGAAAAGTCATCGTGTCTTTACCAAGGCAGTGGTGGGCTGCACTTCTCCATCTCAGAGGTGGCCCTGGCATCCATACTGATAGGCCATTTGTCACCAGCGGACATGCCACATGAGGACAGGCTCTCAGAGAGAAAACAAGGTTCAAGTCCTTCTGCCAGTTGCCCCAAGGACATGGGGTGTCTCAGGGAACCAAGGCACATAGATGCTGCCAGAAGAATGAGGATGATTTGGGGCATTTTTCCCTCCCTGACAGCTCAGCTGGCACTCCCTGACACTGCAGGCTGTATGAGACTCAGGTGCTTATGGGGAGGCCATATATATTTTGCAGACAGGTGCCAAATCAACAACATTTTTGCAGCATTGGTGCCATAAGAGATGCTGCCCAGCTGTGTCTGCCCAGGGGGTTGGGGAGGCGTGGGCAGGCATGCGGACAGCACACAGGTGGCCTCTGAGACACAGACAGCAGCTGCTGCCTGACAGCTGGAGTGACTGTGGTCGGAGGACTATAAGGCTGCCTTGAGTGAGCCCTGGATGCAGTTGGCGGCCAGCACCCCTCCTCCTCCTCCTGCCTGTGGGGCAGCTGCAAATGGCAGGAAAGCAGCCTGTCTGGGTGTCGGGATCACAAGGGCTTGGACTCATCCTGTCCCTCACAGCATGGGTTTGAGCCTCCTCCAGCTGCAGCTTCCCCATCCCACGAGGCTG
Source organism: Rhynochetos jubatus (assembly GCA_027574665.1). NCBI lineage: Eukaryota > Metazoa > Chordata > Aves > Eurypygiformes > Rhynochetidae > Rhynochetos > Rhynochetos jubatus. Next base: position 47,987,233 of record CM050651.1, on the reverse strand, counting down.
TGGGCTCAGCCCATGGACCCATCCAAACCACAACTCCCAGCTACACTGGCAGGTTGGATCAAGTATGATGGGGCCAAGCATGTGATGGACACATCTCCTGCAGCTGGTTCTTCCTAGGCATGGTGTAGCTGCCATATGCTCACACAACAGCCAGCAGCACAGATCAGGGTCAACCAGGGTCCAGCGGTTGACCATGCCATGCTTCATCCCATCAGGACTACGAGTAGGAGCAGTATAAACTAAAAACCATGGTTTGAACCACATGGGAATCCAGACAGATGTTTCAGTCCCTGCACACAAGCACCTCTGATATCATGGACTGAAAGCAGTCAATTCCCGTGGCTTATTTAACCTTGGTTTTGTTGGTGATACACGATCACATCCTGCTCCATCTCGATGAAGACATTTAAACCAGATGGAAATGGTTTAAAGAATTCAGATATGACATCATGGAATTACAACATCATCACTAAAACAACCATTCTGATAACAGCTAAATAATGACATTTCCAGGGAACTGACATTTATTTCTGTTGCGTTTTTAGCACAATTAAGATATTGAAGGGACACAGATCACATTAGGCCTGTACCTTAACACTTTTTGAAAGATCAGTGGAAACAGTCTCATAATTTTTTCTTTTAGCTGAAATTGAATCAATTGTTCATATGAAATTAAATGTATCCTTGAAGCATTCACAGAGGGTGAAAGTGCAAAGCAAAAGGGAAGCCCTACCACCGTGCTGGCTGTCCCAGCTAAGCAACGTGCTTAAAGTCTTTGCACTACCCCAGAAACTTGTCATGGTGCCTCATCCCAGTCTCATTTTATAACACCTACAGCCTTCTAACATCACACAGGGTGGGAAATTTCCTGCTAATTGATTGTTAACCTACCAGAGTCCCTCTGTGTGCCTTTTATTTACATTAACAGTCTGAAAGAGTGAAGTATTCCCCTCCAGGTTTCAATCTGCTGGAGAAACGGGTTTGCTGTCATCACTATTCATAAGCACAGCCTGAGACCGGCTTTCCTAAATCTCTCCCTTCCACCATTTGTCTTTACTACCTCATAGCTGTCAGTTTTTCTTCTGGCTGCTACTATGAAATGAGCACAGGGTTGTTTTGGCCAAAAATCACTCAATAACCCACAAGGAGGGAAGAAGGGGAGTTAGTATTGATCTTCGAAGGGAAAACTTCCCTGGGATGGTATCCCTGATTGAAGGTGGCAACTCCCAGATTGAAAATCACCATTAATCCTATCCAATAATAAATGCAGTAGAATTATAAGTAAGTGATCATTTGTTCCTGTATCACCCAAGTTTTCAAATCCTCTTGTGACAAAGAAACCTCTTCTCAAATAATTTGATATGTGGAGAAGCCCTAAAGAGAGTCTTGGTTTTCTTATTATAACAGCCATATTAAACAGATATTGAAAACACTTTGCAACTTCCTTATCCAACAAAATTTTCCTTAGGTGAGTTATTTCATCCATGCTGCCTCAGTTTCTCTACCTGTAAAATAGATATAGTGGTAACTGATACTTTGACGGCGGACTATGTTGTCCAAGGTGGAACCATGTTTTCTATGAGCTGTTGTTTTTCTCTTTCCCCAACTGAATGGGTATTCAAACATAGAGAGAAAGTCAGGTGAGAAACATACCCAGGGATCTGGGAGAACTAAATAGCCCAGATTTCTTCAGAGAGAGCTCTTGCTGGACCACCCCATGAGAAAACAGAAAGCCATGTTCAGGTCCTTTCTGTTCAGGTGATAGATGTTTTCATAGACAGGCAGATAAATATATTTATTTTCCCTGAAGAAAGAAACCTTGTGCAGAAAAGCCTACTATATTTTAATGTCACTACAGCTTTCACTTGGGCCAGAAAAGTCTAAACATTTCTTTCCAAGCCCTTGGCTTCCCAGAGGGTTTTTTTTCCAATGGTCACTGAAAATCCAGACAAATGTGTCAAATACTGCAGGGATTTCTGAATGAAAGTGGTCCATCAGGACAAGAGAAGGTGCCTTCCTTTACCCTGTTCAAGCTGCTGGGCATCCTGCTGGGTAGTTCACCCCATTCTGGGGACACAGGATGAATCCTAGGAAGATCTGAATGGCGCAGGAGGCTGGATTCTCACTTTTGAGCACAGTCCTGGGTAAGAATAGCCTATCAGATGCGGGGCTTGTGCACTATGCAATTAGACATAATCAATTAAAACCCAGCAGTCCGTGGTCCAAGCAGGAGCCGTCAGGCACTGGTGGTGGTCCAGACCATCACCCACATGGATCACCTGGGTGCTGCTGGGTGCCGTCACCCATCTACCTGCTGGATGGTGAGGATGCTGGTGGTGCCATCAGGCGGTGAAGCCATGCCCTTTTCAGGGGAGCCCCCCTGTTGCCATACATCATCCCAGCTGGTCAGGCAGCAACCCTAACCTGGGTCTGTCTGTCAGGGCGGCCAGCGCAGAGCCAGGCTGTCCCCTCGCTCCCCTCCCGCCACCCCCTCGCCTGCCGGCCGCGAGGACTTTGTGTCCTAAAAGCTCATTCTTTCCATAGCGTAAAAAATAAACCAGCATGTGCTCCTCTCCAACGCCGCCCGTCTCCACAACGGCCTCGGGTGGGTTGTTGTTGTCGCTCGACTCCTCTCTCCTTAAATAACAGAATTACAGCGGGTCTCATCCTGCAAAGTGCTGAGTAACAGCTCGTTCCCAATAAATTAAGCAGGCACTCAGCACCGCAGCCTGATATTTGTATCCATGTCCTCCCGGATTATCGGTCTCTCCTCCTCGCTCTCTCCCCGGCCCCTCGGGGAGCAATTATCTGTGAATGAGAGCAGAATAACTCTTTTAGCAGAAGGTTTCCACACTCGCGCATAAGGAGCGCTCTGAATGGATTTATCATGCTTGTTAAAAAGGGAGGTGGAAAAAAAATCGCCCCTTCTCTCCTTTTTTTTTTTTTTTTTTATTATTTTAAGGAGAAATCCCTGAAGCGGCAGCCGTTCCCCGGTGGCTCCACGTACCAGAAAAAAAAAAGGGGAAAAAAAGAAAAAAAAATTGATATAGTAAAACTTTTTAAGGGAGGCATGAATCGGTTCTTCAGAAAAACAAGGCAGCGGTGCCAACTGGAAATGTTTGCTTTGGGGGTGAGTTAGATGGCTGGCGTCAGCCAGGGTTAAAGACATGCCAGCGGAATGCAATATTGGGGAAGCAGCAGGTCACTCAATCACTGGCAATTTGCCCAGGAGCAACTGGATGCCTTCAGATTTTTTTTTTTTTCTTGTGTGTGTATGTTGCTTTTTTTCCCTTTTTTTTTTTTTCCAGGCAAACAGAGCCCCAGCAGTTTTGGGGCCGGGAAGCTGGAGAATGGTATTTCTGAAAGGCACGTTCCTGCTGGAGTACCCCCGTGGTCTGCTCGACCGTGCAGCGGTGACATCTGGCAGAAGAACTTGCATTTCAGTGGATGAGGATGAATGCTGCCTGCTGCTGCCTCCGCACACAAGGCAGAAGATGCAGCACTGGGTGCTAGCTATGATGGGGGAGTGGGCAGCCCCAGGGAAAGGATGGGGTAGGGGGACGGGACAGCAGTGCCAATGCCTCCAAAAATATCCTCCAGCAAGCAAGAATATTTTTTCCTCCAGTATCAAGTATCAAACATTAGAGAGGAGACTTTTGTTTATATTTTGGGGAGACAATAGGATTTTTTTCAAGGTTAATTTTCTTACAGGAGTGGAGAAAGTAGGTAAAAGAGAAAAAAAAATAAAATCAACAAAATTAACTCCCCATAGCACAGAAGGATGCAAATACCCAACAGGCATTCTTGTCTGCGCATCTGTAGTTTTTCATTGCTGTATCCTTTGTGGGGAGTGCCAGGCTGCACGCAGAGCCCAAGTAACCCGGGGAGGGAAGGCATCCTGGTAGGGCTGGCTCTGAGCAAGCTGGTGGCCACAGCAACCACCATCCTTAGGGATTTGCCCTTTTTGCTAACGAGGGAAATGGGTGTTCGGCCAGCAGCTGGATGCAGCAAAGTCACCAGTACATGATGGCCTGATGTTGACAGCAGCGCTTCTCCAGAGGTACAAAGGAGCAATAAAATTGCTCTCATTTTTGCCTTCTCCATCCATTTGGGTAGAACCTGATGTGTGATAGGGAGAACAGCTCTCGTGAAAGCAAACCCAGGGACATGCGACTCCAAACCCACAGGGTTCAATACCGTTTGGAAGCATTTTCACAGTTAAACACAGCATCGTGACACTCAGCACCCACCATCTTCCACTACAATGTCACCACTCCACAGGGCAAAGCCACCCACAGATACTGCCACTGCAGACGGAAGAGGGGTGATCTTCCACGTAGGCAAATCCGATCAACCCTTGAAGAAATTGGAGAGAAACGATAGAACTTGGAGGCAGATCCCAGCTACGATCAACAGTTAGGGATCCCTGAGGGGTGTCCTAAGCAGGGTCTATACCTTTGCTCTGCTGCTGTTCCCTGAACTGGCAGCTGCCCTTGGCACTGCTGTGTCATGGTTCCCAGTGACACAGCCACCAGCTCACCCAAATCCAAAGATTATCAGGTTTTGAACTGCAACTTCAGCTCAGGACTCTCTCTCCACCTGAAATGCAGTGATTATTTTCTGCTTCTGGCTTTCAGAAACATTGCTCTGGCAAAGATGATTTTAGCTCGTCACTCTTGTCTCTCCATCGACTCCTTCCTTACATTTTCCTACTCGTTTTGGATCTTGATTCATGTACATGGGACAATGGACCAAACTGCACTCAGCATCCCAGCTCCCCAGCATTCTCCTGTTGCAGCAGCCCTTTTCATCTTAAAAGATTCCTACTTGGAACAAGAGTTTGTCATTAAATCTCTGGCCAAGGGCTTTAGTTAAAACAGATTGCATTCCCAGGTGAGTCACCAGTTTCTTGTGTGATCTTGATGAGCATCCCCCTGCCCCGGGTGCTTCTACTGTAAGATGGATATTGCAACCTTTTCTTCTCCTTGCTATGCTTTTTGTTAGCCTTAAGGGCTGAAAGAGACTCTCTCCCGCAAAGTGTATGCATGGCAAAACAGTGAAAATCATTTGGTTTTATTGTAAAGTATCTTTAACTATCATCTAATAAAATACCCAATTTCCTGGCAATGTCTTGGGAAAAAAGACATTTCTTGAACTTCTTTTCTAGACAATTAATCCTTGTAAAAAGGATCACATCAGAGTGTCCAGCCCATACAACCAACCATTCTAGACACTGTAGTTGTTCATTCAAACATGACACCTAATCGCCCGCCTGCCTGCAAGAGCCTTCTTCTTCCCAGGAACACCTTCAGTGTGGTTCAAAGGCAGCGAGGAAAGAAAGTGTGGACACACTCAATCACCCCAAAGGATAAATGTTGCAGTGAGCTCTCCCACCCAACCCTGTGCTCCAAGGCTGCAGCACAAGGCAGGGTTGCCACCGGAGATGTCCAGGGCTGAGCCCTTCCCTGCTCCTGCCCCAGCACTGCTTTGTAACTTGGGGAAATAGGATTTACATCCCGTACCTCAGTTTCCCCATCTGGAACACGGAAATAATGATCTTGGCTTCTTTTTAAAGCTCTTTGAGATGAACAGCCCTTTTAAAGAGGGAAGTAGTATTATAAGCAACAGAGTCTCACGTCTGCCAAGAACCAAAAGTGATATGAGGGTGATGAAATTCAGGCCACCTCATCAGCAAAGCACGTTGTCCTGGCCTTCAAGACAAGGTTAGGGCTCTTGGAGAGAGCCCATTCCTTTTTGGGACAGAAAGGAGTGGACACAGACCCAGCACATGCTTTCCTATTATTAGTCATTTGTACCCACGTATTGCCACAAACGTAGACAGCCCTCCGAAACCCAACCACAGCAAGTGCGTAGCCTAAAGCCATCTCACCCAGGCACTCAACCACCCAATATAGGCTGATTAGAAGTTGCCAGGTAATTTCCCGATGATGGCTCGAGCAGAATGGATGCAACCAGCCCTCAACAAGCCTGCAAGCTCCAACATCTCGATGAGCCTTTCAGTAGGACTGGACACAAGGACCAGAGTGGGCAGAGGGACCTGACCAGGGACTGAAGCTGGAGAGCATGGCATCTCCAGAGGACCAGGCACAAGAGAATGAGATGCAGGCATGGGAGAGGTTGGTGAGGACCTCACAGACGAGGCTGGAGGCACGACCGAGAGCTGCTTTGTACAACAGGGCCAAATCCATCCCTGGCACAGCTCCGCTCCGGCTGCCTCTGTGTGTTTGTGTAAGGATTCAGCTCCGGCCACGTTGGGAGGCAGCGGCTGCACAGGGCTGGCATGCCAGCCCGGAGGCCCAGACGCGAGGACAGTGCCAGATGCCCGGCATATTTTTTCAGCTGCGCAGGCTGCGGGTTGTCACACGGGGCTGGACGTGCACCTGCGCGACCCTAAGCCGCCCAGCTATTAACAGCCGGCGACAGCACTCTGATGCCGTATGGCTGACCGCTCCATTCCCAAGTGAGGTGATAAATCAGCCGCTCCACTGACAACCCCGCAGCTCTTCTGCAGCCGGAATCGATGTGAATGCTAATGCACCTAACACTTTGCTCCATGGCAGGAATTGGCCATGTGCGGCTAGCCTGGGTCCACCATGTCCAGGCCACCCTGGGTCACTGCTCATGGGATGCCTGGTGCTCCTGAACCAGCTCCTTGAGCTGATGAGGCTCTAAGGGTCTCCTGATGCAATTAATGAATGTTTGGGGTCCTTCAAGTGGATATGAGACAAGCACAGATCTCTGGGACATGAGCTAATGTGGGGAAGACTGACGCAAGATGTGAAGTCACTGCGATGTGTTTGAGGACATAAAAAGCACCCAGAGGCAAGAGCTGCAGCAGGCACTGAGTATGAGGTGGCTAAAGCTATCTCAAATGTGGGATATAGCATGTGAAAGGGTCAGGGAAGGAGGCACTGATGGAGAAAGCTGCGTTTACCTCACTCCCTCTGCACCAACCTAAGCACCATCCCTGCACAATACTTGTACGCCCAGAGGAAAAGTCCTGCCATGTCCAGCCCCTTGGCAAGAAACACACAATGGATGATGGCCTTCACATTCTCTCTTCTTTCATTGCTGGCTCAAAATAAGCACAGTCTGACTCATTAACGGAGCTAGTTAGCATCAGGATGAAACGTCCAACATGGACTGCAGACTCTGGGGAAATCGATTTTGGTGTCTTGGGACACAGAAAAATGTTTTCCCAGGCATCATGTGCACAGCACAGCCGGCTCTGTGACTTTTCCTCTTTTTCCTCATCAGTTCTTGCTCCTAGCACAAAGATGATTTTTAATGCCAAATCATTGTGCTTCTTTCCTCTTTATTTCAGGCCGCAGGCTCACCACATTCTGGACTGGTTGCAACCCATCTGGTTTCACTAATACTTCTAATATAATATTTATAACTAGCTAAGGGCTGATCATATGACGGGTGTAATCAATAAGTCATGTGCCAATTGTGGTTATTCTAGACCTCAAGCCATTTTTCTGTATTTTGGTATCCACAGCCTGCTGGGGTATTTGTATGTTTTGTTGTTGTTGTGCCTTTCCACCTTTGCAGCCTGGCCATAAAGAAGGCTGTCTTGAGTCTTGGTAATTGAGAAAAAAGAAAATTCTCTTTGTTTCCACCCAAAAAAGAAAACGAGATGAGAGAATCAACCAAAGGTTCTGCTTGCCAGATACCACTTGCCACCATCTTTGCTGAAGGAACTTGTTCTTAGGGAAGTTGTTCAATCTAAACAAAATCATCTTCTCAACAAGTTCCTCCTTCCCATTGCCAGAAGGATCACCCAACAGAAACCAAAACCAGGTCTGACAGTTTTAGCTCAGCCCTAGCCAAGTGTGGCAGCTCAACTTCGCAATTCATGGCAGATCATTAGGTGCCAGAGAGTAAAGGCTCCATATATTAAAGGGGGAGGTACCGTTGCATGCAGATACCTTCTCTTTGTTGCTTCTGCCCTTCTGCTCAGATACAGAAAGAGGTGTTCTTGACCCCTCCCCAAAAGTACTTTATAAAATGTCTTCAAGAAACTTTGGTTGAGACCATCTTTGAGGCGGGGGGGGGGGGGAAATAATAAAAGAAAAAACCCAAACCAAAATGAAAAACAAACAACACTTTTAGCTTCGTTTTGAAAAGCGTGAATATCCATGGTGTAAAACCACTGGAGTGGCACCAGGCTAGAATCTGACCCTGTGTGGCTGCACAGAGACAGGAGGAGAGCGAATTCTCCCTTTCCACAGGTGCTTGTAGCTGGCCACAGCCTGTAAAAGCAGATGATTTAATGATTCCTTCTGGCAAGCAGGGAAGGATGACTTCAGGTTTGAGCTTCCCACACCACTTGTACCAGCTCCCCTGGAGAGCCAACACGTCGGTGGCCAAGACGATTGCGCACTGCAGAGCCAAGCGGTGCTGCCTTCTCAGTCTTTGCAGCAAGAGCACAAAGGAGGGTCCCTCCAGGACACACGGGAATTCAGCAGCAAAACAGAGGCTGTGCATCAGCCCCAGGAGGCCAAATTAAACATCTCCTTTTTATGCAGAGGCTTTCAGCAGCAACAACTGCTACCTTGTGAGTCAGTTTATTCGGAACGGCTCTGTGCTAACGGGATTAACAAGTTCTTCATTGCTTGGATCTCTTCACAGTGAGAAGATCCAAAATCAACCGATGGAAAAAAGGATAATTCCTCCTTCGGAGAGTGCAAGATTGTTTGTAGAAGCAACAATCAAACAATGACTCTAAGTGCTGCAATTAGGCCATGCATGGAGTCACGTACCCAAACTCTGTTGGGCATTGGGCTGGATGATGCAGGCTCACGGTGTCATCGCACAGTTGGGACCCCGTGCCCTACACTCAGGTGCAGCTCTGTGGTATGGTCAGAGTTTAAAGGTAGGTGACGGGGGGAAGGAGCAGCCATTCTCTCAGGAACTTCTCAGCTGTGAACCTCAAGGCTGGAGGCTCAGCTCCAGTGAGGAGTGAAGAAGAATACCTGAAGAAACAAAGTCCTGAAATTCCCCAGCACTGCTCCTACTGAGCAGACACAAATAACATGTCCACATCCACCACAATATGAGGGCGTGCAAAACACTTCTGTTCTTAGCAGAACTGGGTTTCCTCTTCCCCACAGGCACTACATGGCCTTGTACCCTGCACAAACCCCTCTCTCCAAGAAGAAAGATACTCTCAAATTCCTTCAGTGACAAACTAATTTTTGAGTTCATCCAGCTCTCATGGGATTTGGCACTGAAGAAGCTGAATTAGCTGAGCACCAGCAGGCATTTAGAGTTTGTGACAGAAGAGCAAGGCAAATTATGGAGACCCATCAAGTCACCACCTACAAGCATGGGAGTCACTCGACTGGCTTTGTTTCCTGCTCAACCATTTGCCACACAGCACAAATAAACTTAGGGCCCTGCCTGTGCAAGGCACCCTGATGCGCGGTCCACCAGTCATCTCAAATTTGTACGCATGTCAGAGGTGGGCAGGACACCACAATGCTAACACTCTGGTGGGAATCAGCTATCTTGCCAGCACCAGTCACCAAAAGCAGCTGGTCAAAAGAGGGTCGTGGCTGTCACCTGAGGCAACACGGTAGATTCCTTTCCTGTTCACATAGCCTGGTATTTGGAGTCCACGTTTTAAGAAAGAGGAACAGTTAAAGAGCCTTCATGAGTGCAAACGTTTTACACTAAAGGCAGTCACACAATTAATGTGTGTGCATAATTTAAACTGTGAGAAGTTTTAGGACCTTGTCAGAAATTGTTACTAGAGGTTTCATACATGTCTTGTTTTCCTTTGGTTTCTCCCACGGCAGGGAGTGAAGCCATGCGACAGGCATGAGTCAAACTTATCTAGCCAGAACCCTGCTAAGGGTTTCCAGTGTTCACACAGAGCTTGACGCTTCGGAATGACATTATTCAGGCTCTTCTCCATCTGGAAGCGTGAATGGGCTACAGCTGGTCTGAAAATGGAGTTTTCGTCTTCTCTCACAAAAATTCTAACTTTTACTTGAAAAAAATAGAAACAGCTGAAAATAAACTTTCTGCTTTTAGCTGAAAAGCTTCAGTAAACATCTGAAATTTCACGCTGAAAACAGACACTTCTCAAAGAAAGTTGCTTAATCCATAACGGCATTTGCTGTTACAAAACATTTGAGAGGTAAACATTTTGGAACAGCCCTGGAAATGCTCTTTAGCCTAGCTCAGTTCAGTGCACATTAGCCACTTTAAATATCAGTTGGAACACTGTCATCTGGGCCTTTAAAAAGAGAAATCTTTTTTACCCTCCCTTCCAGGTAAGCTCAGCAATAGATCTTCGTAATGGCTCTATGGCTTTCCTCCCATCCCATTTCCACCTTGATTGTGACCAGGTTTAATAGTTATCAAGATATTTACCTGCAGATTTGAAAGCAAATGAGTCTCTCAGGAATTTATCAGGGACTCTGAATGTCATTAGAAGCAACCAGTAGGAAGAAAATCATTGTAAGTTAGGGTGAATGCTAAAATTAAAGGGCCTTCATGTCTTGTTTGACTGTGTATCATGTTTGGCTCTGCTAAAAGGTGAGTGGGAAGCACAAGAATAAAAATGCCCACATGAAAACTGGACTCAGGTCCACACCGCATATTTCAATAAGCTTCTGTTTCAGGGTGGCTAAGGTTAGCTTTCCAATCAACTCAGCCTGGTATCACAAAGAGAAACATTATCAGCTCTTTCTGTTGTGTTAATATCCAATTTATTTTTCAGCACTGCAATTTCCTGCCTGCTCTTTGAACAGCTATCAAAGGACAAGACACCAGATCATGGCAGACATTCCTCTAGTGTTGACATCTGCTAAAGTAGTCTGTCTGTTCCTATACAGCCCACTCAGTGCATCCTAAAATATTTTATAAGCCACCAGTGGAACAGAGAATGGTAATGTGGGTCCCTGACCTTTATTTGAGCCACCTTGATGTTCAGTACAGATGGGGAAGCACACTTCAGCAGCCAGAATTTCTGCATCCATTCAGCTTAGGGTTTCTGTGTTACCTCCAAACCCAATAAATTTCACTTAATGCCATCTGGCACTTCATATCCTTTGCTGTTTTTCATCTGAGAGCACTAGCAAATCTGCATATGAGGCTTAATCCAAAAGCCTCCAAAAACCAATGGAAAGATCGTTTTGGATCACACCTAAAAGCGCAAGACTTTATTTAGAAACATACTTTGCTGGAAGATGTCCCTCCTTAGAACAAGCCCTCAACCACCAGTGAACACATTCCAAGAAAACATGTGGACACCTAGGAAAAGGTTGGCCTAATAACATTTAGAGAAGCTAAGAAACATCACCAATAAGGTATTACCCAAACTCTTACGTGTTAGCTCCATTGCTAATTTTGCTTTGGGTAACACCACTGATGATACCACGGATATCAATGTGTTTCACACAGTCAAGTACTGCTAGGGACCACCCACAGCTAATTTTTAGTTATTCATAGGACCTCCAGTCTCTGCATTGCTGTCTCTCATATGTTCTCTGGCTATATCCCAAGATGCCTGATTTTTTTGTTCTGCAGCCAGAAAGAAACCCAAAATGTGTCCAAGTACCTGAGAGTTTTCTTGTAGGTTTGATTGGAGGTTTACCTCAACCACTTACTATTCAAGGAGCCTTTCTCAATGCTCTCTGCTCCTCAACATCTTCCAGGGTTGTGGTTGTATCTCCTAAGCATGATTGCTGCTATGCTTGAGCCCTGGTCACTGATCCACGTCTGCCTGACCTCACTCCCATTCTGTCTAGTCCTTGTCCTGAATCCTCCCCTGTGTCACTGCTTTTCCTAATCTTCAACTTAATCCCAGGCTAAACTCTTATTTTCTTCTTGAAAGAGATCCTAGATATATTTGGGTCAAATCTCTGGCCTTTCATCTCACTTATCTGGACTGCTGTATTCTTCAAATTTGCATCCACTGACCACAGTTGTCCTCATTCACTTCTTTTGAGCCCTGGCTGACCCTGACGACCTTGCTGAGACCTCTTAACAACCAGGGACCTGCTTAAAGGACATGGACAACTAGCAACGTCATTGACTGTTCAATAACCAGCATGCTTGGTTATCTTTTTCCCAGATACTGACCAAGCTGTGAATCTATGAGCAGGCTGGAGGAAGAAAGGAGTCTAGCTCAAACTTAGACCCAAGGCCATTCAAGAACAGCAGTGAAGACTCCAGCGGCATGTATCATGATAAATAAAACAGGTAAAGGCCACTTTCTAACTCTGAGGTCGATTGTCATAGCATAATATGGGTCCAGAGGGACAACGGCTCTGATCTCTGATGTGGTGTGCACCTCTGGGTGCAGACTGGAGGATAGCCCTGATTTGGTAGTCTCTCTGCCCTCCTGAGAAAAGCTTCTACGGCAGGGAAGAAAAGCCTGGCTGGTGCATTGGCACAGCCCCGCTATGAGTGTCTTCACCAGGCTGATTGGACAGGAGCAAATTCAACAGTAACAAACCAATCCATCATCAGCCAGCTGAGAGACTATCACTGCTGTGACTAGCCAAGGGATAAAGTGCCAAACCATGGACATAGCAATTGAGAATCAACCTCTTCACACCATCTCCTTGTCACTCAGGTGGATGGATGTGTCCAGTTTGCAGCACTGAACACTCACATCCAAGACAGAAAAATATCCAAGCCCAAACCTGAAGGCAAACTCTCAGTCTAAGGCAGCTTTATATTTGACAATGAATCAACAAATCTTGGACAAAGCCTAGTTCTTCAGCAGCCCCAACATTCTGGGCTTTCTAGAGAGACTCTGAACTCTGCATTGCAAGTCGACCGCTGTACTTCAGTCCATCACTAATTTCTCTTTTCCTAGTTCTTTTTTGCTACATTGTTCACCAGGACCCCAATCAGTGTAGAAGTAAGTAGTTCACAGACCAATCTGTCAGAAAGTTCATAATGTCCACAGAGGATTCATTTATGTGCTGTGAAACACGTTAGGAGGCCAAGATGGAGAACTTGTATTACAGAACTGTCTTGAATCTTGGCAGGGGTCATGTTTTATGTCATATTAAACAGAGGAAGACATTTACTGACTAGTACTAAGCTAGTAAACTGATGTATAGGTTACCAGTCACATCTTTCCTATGTTAAGTGATGCAGCTTTTTCTCTACTTGTAGGATGCTCACAGGGAGCAACACAGAACTGAAGAATTGTACTGAAAGGAATTTGAAAGGGCAAGTTAAGAGTCAAATTATTTCAGGATTCACAGGGTTCCTTTAAACAGTGCATTTTCAATGCTGAAGGTTAATAGAATGAACAACAGAATAAAGTCTATTAGAAGTAAAATATGGGAATGAAGTTCAAAAAGGGTATATAGAAAAAACATGCACATGGTTAAGCCAATGTTAAAAATTAATATATATCTATTAAAACATTCTGAAGATCAATTTCCTAAAGCTCTGAAAGCTACTAATGAAAACTGCTCCAAACACTTCCAAAGCAAGTAGTATGCCAGACAGCTATTCAGACCAATAGATAATCAGTATGTGATAGATGAGCACTCGAGACACATTATCTCATGATAACAAAGTCAAAGAAATACTGAGGATGCATCCCAAACTACAGCCTTTCCTTACTGGGAGCATGTCTGAAGAGACATCTCAAATTGAAGTGTCAGTAGAAAAGATTTTCAAACAAACCGATAAAGTGAAGAAGACAAATGTGCAAGACCAGATGGTATTCACCCAAAAGCTCTTGGTGAAATCCGAAGAGGAAATTGCTCAATGGTTATCTGTGGTGCAGAGCCAACCTGCTGTTTAAATCAGCCTGTGTCAAAAGAATAGAAGCAGTAAACGTGATGCAAAATGAAATAGCAGGCTCCAGAGACTGCTCATTGCAGAAATAAATACAGACAGGTGTGATTCTAGATAAGAGAAATTGATAATATTCTAAAAATAATATTAGACATCAGGGAGCAAGGTTTAATGGGGAAAAGTCAAGTATTGCATCTATAGGTGCAGTCCTAAGGATACATGCACAATAATGAGCAGTGAGTGGGATACTATTGTTGGGAATAAGATACTGGAGCTACTGTGGATGGTTTTTCTAAAAATGAGAACTTAGTGCTCTATGGGGATTAAAAAGGGAAAGAGAAAATTAAAAACCAGTAGGAAAATACTTCAGAGCAATACAAAGAATTGCTGCACGTAGCTCTAGTGCACCAATCTCATAGCAGATAGAGCAGGACTACAAAAGGCAAGAAAGGGCAACAAGACACCAGAGATGGGTGTTTCCAGACAAGAAGAGCCAAATAGGCCAAAACCCTTCAGCCTGGGAGAAAATAAGACAGAAGGGATCTGCGACAGGTCTTTGAAGTCATGAGTTGCATGGCAATGAACAGAAATAATTGTGCACCATTTCTCAGAACACCAAGGTCCCGAGACCAACTAATGAAATGACGAGGCAGTGATTTTAGAGCAGAAAGGACTTCTCTCTCACGAATATTAATGGAACTCAATGCCACAGACAGAAAAACTTACAAATGAGTACAAATGGGCCTAAAATAGTAATGGTGACTAGGTCCAGCAGGGCTGCTAAACACCATAATCCAAACCCAACCTTTAGCTCAGCATTTTCCTTAGCTGTTGACTGCCAGAAGCTGGGAGGTTGTACCATGGGTAGGACCACTCTGCACTCAACCTGCTTCTTACTGTTTCTTTAGTTACTTACTTACAGTCTTTCTATTTTATAACTCTGGGACAATATGGCTCTGGATTCCCATGTCCTTATTCACTAGCATGCTTCTACAGTAATGTATCTCAATGTGAAGTTCAGACTTGTCCAGAAACAAGCTGCTGCATGAAGTTTTGTGGAAAAATACCAAGTTACATTGTAGATATACTCTAATAATAAATTCAGCCCTTCTGATGAATGGTGGAGAGGAGAGGAGAGGAGAGGAGAGGAGAGGAGAGGAGAGGAGAGGAGAGGAGAGGAGAGGAGAGGAGAGGAGAGGAGAGGAGAGGAGAGGAGAGGAGAGGAGAGGAGAGGAGAGGAGAGGAGAGGAGAGGAGAGGAGAGGAGAGGAGAGGAGAGGAGAGGAGAGGAGAGGAGAGGAGAGGAGAGGAGAGGAGAGGAGAGGAGAGGAGAGGAGAGGAGAGGAGAGGAGAGATTTAAATGTCATCATTCAGTCTAGGAGAATAAAATTAAGTTGCTGACTGCCATAAGCACTTTTCCCTCTGAGTGCATATTGACTCTGTCAAATAAAAAACAAGCATTTAAAAAGAAATACAATTTTAAGCCAATGACAGATATGACTCTAATATACATGGGGTGTGAATAATTCTCATTTCTTACCTCATTTCACTATCCTTCCTCAGTTTCATATTATCCAAGAGGACTACCCTATAATCCTGGCCATGCACATTTGCCAAGTCTCCAAATAGCTTTAAAAAACCCCGCTGATGAGAGACCACCAACTTTACGGGTTCTTGCAACTCCCACTGTAGATTTTATGGGTATTTAGTAATGCTACAGGGTTTTCCTAATGCTGGAGAAATTTCTCTTCTCTTCACTAATAATAGACATGTGTTTCAGCAGTCTTTTCTCACTTTTTCTCACTTTTTCTCTCTTCTCCTGCCTATATTCTCAAATTGCTGATTTTTAGGATGTATTTTTCATCAAACTATGAAAATAGTTTTCTGGTTTTTCTCTTTTTCTTTTTTTTTTTTTTTCCTAGATGAAGAACTGGAGGAACTTTTAGGCTGCCAAGGGGTTTTTTTTTATTATTTCTTTTTTGTTGTTGTTGTTTAAATACTTCATAATAAAAGAATGTGCTCCTGATGGAATTTTTATTGCAAAGAAAGGAAAGTTCTCTCCTTCTCCTTTTTTCTCTGTTACACACTTCGAAACACATACTGAAATTCTGTAACCCCCCAAGAAAGAGGGCTGCTCATATACTGTCAAACCGTAAATGATAATGTCTGAGTACATGACATATATTTAAACGTTAAAAGAAGAAGGATTAAGGCTGTGTCTCAATCTCTCTTTGATGACTCAACTTTACATTGATATGCTCAGCATGCCACTTGCAATCAGACTTCTGGTTTTGCTCTTCAAGAGCATTTTAAAATAATTCCTCTTGCCTAAGGAAGATGTTGGAAAGCACACATGAGAGTAGACATTCCTTTTTAACAAGTGCAGAGCTCTGGTTTTTCACAGGATTTGGAAGTGTGTTCTGATTTTCAGAAAGTACAAAGCTGTCACCAGCGCAATCACCTCTCAGAAATGCTCAGGATGCTTTCCCAGGGAAGGTGTCCTGTCCTCCAGGCTCTGCTTTGAAGACACCTCCCTGGCACCCACTTGCAGCATGTCCTTCCCCTATTGTCTGTCCTGGACACTGACGACTAGCCTTTCAAATACCCCAAAACCGCACCTACCACTAAATCTTGTCACTTAGTAGATTGTTTCCACTGCCTTCTCCTTCCCTCTTTTTTATCCTTTTAAAAATTATATTATCTGAAGACACATTCTGGGGTGTCAGTCATTTCTTTCCACCACATCAATTTTTAGCAGAGTGGAGAGCTGCCCAACAAGGTGTTTCACCCACTGGCAGAAGGCAGAGACTGGTTTAGGGCATGGTGCTGTACTGTCAGGGAGAGCTTGACCCTGTACTGGATGGAGTTAATCCTTGACTTTGAGTAATGCAGTTCCAGAGGATGCTGGGATGAGAGGTTAACACAGCGATACTCTCTGCTCATATTTTCACGCAGGACACTCATGTCCTTCCCAGGGGCCTGGCAAAGGGTTTATTTCCTTATTTATTTATCCTTGAAGGTTGAGGTAGCAGAGCTGCAAGACAAGCTTCTTGGTTGGTGCTTACAGGGAGTTGTTTTCTTGGTGGGTCTCAAAGCAGCAGAGTGACCTCTGTCCCACTCACCAGCGTGCAGCCACGGCCACGCCACCACCTCACAAAATGCCAGGCATGTTGAACAGGACCGGGGCAGGTCAGCTTTGCTCCCCCCGAAGTGAAGAGGACCCCAGAACTGGCAAAGTGAGGCAATGGGAGTATGACGAGAAGGAGGCAGGGCAATGGAATCAGACAGTGACACCGGACCACCAGCTTGTCTCTGCTATAGACGAAACCTGGCCCTGTGTGTGCCTATGCCCTGCAAGTACCTGCCTTACCCATATCTGTGAATACTCACCCTGTAGGACACCACAGGACTGCTAAAACAACGTAAGTCTGAGTGCAGACAGGGCTGACATTAGGTGGCCTGCAGAAAGGTCAGAAACCTCGCTACAGCTCATAGCCATACTCCTGTTACTCTGCACTTCTCCCACAGGCAAGCGATTCCCTCCATCTGTTTTTCACCTCATGTCATCCTTTTGGCATGTAGGTACCAGGCAGCAGAATGAGCTGCTGCATCCATATGGCACAGAGCAGCCAGCACCGCCTGGAGATATTCTTGCATTCAGTCCCAAAAGCCGTGTTGCTCCAGTGGCATGGCGCAAGGCCGCGCTGCTCAAGCCCAAATGCTGATGCCAGCACAGCCTCCCTGCTTTGATTTCCAGAGGCAAGATGGTCTCTCTGAGCTCAGGCATTGCTGACCATCCCCACTGCACGTGGAAAACGTGCCAATGGCTCTGGGGATAGCACGGCTTGCGCTGAAGGGCAGGGTTTACTCTGCAGGAAATTCGTCTTTGCTTAATTCAAAGAATAACTTCCACCTAAAAAACTTAAGCTAGCAGAAGAGGTTGTATGGACCTTTTTATTGCAGCTTAGATCCCTCTCTCTTCAGTTTAGTCTCCAGCAAGCTTTAGTTTCAACCACCTTAACGGTAAACAGGAGCAACCCAATCGTATGATTACGAGAGTCCGCATGCAGTTTGCGCTGCTTTAACTAATGAAGCAAAAGCAGGTTAATGCAGTCAGTGCGGGTTTGTACGTACACGGCGTCTGCGCCCCGCGGTTGGCAGCTGTCGCTGCTGTACCCTCGGCAAACGGGGCACAGACAGGGACAGGCTATGTGCACCACACAGTGCGTCACCCTGAGGGACAAGGACCATCGTGACCCAGCCCTGATTTGGGCCTCCCCAGCTCTCTTGTGATACCCATAACCACAAGGATACTAAAATGAGAGAAGGGGAAGGTCTGACAGGCAGTTATGTGACTAGGGACGCTCAGGTTAGATTTCTTCTTGGAAGCACTCCGTAATGCAGCTACCGCCAAGGGAGCAGCTATATAACCAGCACCCAGAAAATACAAGCGCTTAAGGGCAAGACATGAAAAACAAACTGCGTAAATGGCTGCAAATTCCTTGGGTTTTAACGGGCTTTATCTACTTACCCCCCATATAGATTTGGTCCGTGGAGTCAAGCTGAAACAGAAGGGGTGTTCTAGCTAGGCAGAATTTAATGGGTGAGACTGAAATTTGGCCAAGATCTTGGGTTTAATCCTTCTCTTGTGAAAAGATCCACCAAATGTTTAATGTAGGCTTCCAATGAAAGATAGATGGTGCTGAAGTGACTGGTGCTGCTGACACTCACTGGGACATTTGGGAGAAACCAGGTCAACCAAAAATCCTTTTGTTGGCCCTCACCTTCGAGAGTTAGGGGAACTCAGAGGCAAAAGATGGAGAAAACAGTCATTAGGGCATGCCCTGACATTAACTCACAGGTTCTAGCTGAGGATATCGCAGCAGTTTGCCAACACCACCACAAGGCAAGGGGTGACGCTACCTACACTGGGAATTCAGGTTCTTCTGAGTCCAATTGGTTTATCTACAGTTCTTCTGCAAAAGAAAATCCAACTGCAGTGACATGCAGTGATTTAATGGAGGAGGCAGCGTGGCTGTTACAGGTATGGTGCTGGACCAGGACTCACCACATCTTCTCTAGCACTATATTCTCTAGTTTCTCCACCTGAAGAAACCCTTGCTACATCTGGCCACATAGCTTGAAGCAGAGGACATTAGCCACCAGGCAAAGCTTGTCTTGCTTCATGGCCCTCAACTAGGGGAACAGGAGCTCCCTCTGCTTGGCCCATATGGTGCCGATGGCTGCTGTGTTGACATGACATGGGAGGAGAAGGAAGGTTTGGAACCAACATCACTTTCTTTGCAGTGAATTGGACCATCTCACAGCTCACATCCGTTATTCTCAACATGACTTGATGTCTAAGGGGTTGAGGTGAGTTAAAAACAGAAGCCTGGTGCCCAACAGATACTTTTTTTAAATGACAGAGGACCTCCTGAAGTCCCTTCTGTCCTGGATATTCCTACAATCCCGTGGAACGCAGTTTATTCCCAGCTGTGCCACAGCTCTGACTGTGACCTTAGGCAAGTCCCTGCATCTCGGCATCCCTCCCTCCCACCCTGCCCGCTCTGTGGAGGTCCCTGGCCCTGGGGCTGCTCCCCCGGCGTGCCTGGGGTAAGGGAAGTTAGGGGGTTTCGGGGTGCCAGCAGCAAGCAGCCCACGGCTGATAGCGGACACGCACGAGCGCATGTTACCGCTGTGAAAAACAGGGCAGCGCTTCGCTGCGGAGAAATTCTTCCAAGCGGATCCGAAGTCGGTAGCTGAGCAGCAACCGGAGGCTTCAGGGAGGTGTGAAAGGCGACGGGAGAGCTGCTGCGAGGTGCTGGAGCTCCCCCGGCTCCCCATCCCGCCGGGGCGCCCTCAGTGCTCCCGGGCACATCCAGCGAGGCAACGGTGAAGTCAGGCACCCCCCAAATTCCCAGAGGAAGATCTTGACGAGGGAAACGAGTGATAGGAGGCGAGAAGCGGGGTGAGGAGGGATTGGAAATCAAAGCGAATCACGGATTTCCCGGGGGAGGCAAGGGCGGGGGGTGGGGGAAGCGCACACGGTGGGTCGCGGCGAGTCTCAGGGGGGCAGGATTTCTCTTCCATCGCATGGAGAGCGAGATTAAAGAAGAAAGTGGGAGTGGGGTGGGAGGGAAGGGAAGGGGGGTGGGGGGATGAACAAAGGAGATTGGCAGCACAGCTGTTTTGGGAAGAAAAAAAAAAAAAAAAACCAGCCTTCCTGTTTCTTTAAAGCCGCTCATCTGCGCGGCGGGCCGGCTGCCGGCGGTGGGAGGCAGGCTGCGGGGAGCCGCGGACAGACGGACGCACGGACGCACAGACGGACGGACGGAGGGAGCCGGCCCGCCGGGGCTCCGCTGCCCGCCGCGGCCGAGCGGGCGCAGATGGGCGGCGGCGGCAGCGGAGAGGCGGCGGCAGCAACAGCAGCGGGAGCGGAGCGGCGAAGCAGCCGCGGCTGAACGCACCCGCGCAGCGCCCCGCGCCATGCGCAGCACGCCGCTGGCGGAGGGCGAGCCCTGGCCGCGCCTCTGCGCCGCCGAGCTCGGGGGGTTACGGCGGCTGCGGCGCAAACACGGCTGTAAAAGTTTCCGCGTGGAGCTGAAAGTGCTGAGCGGGAGGCGGACGGGGCTCCGCGCTGCACTCCCCCCACCGCCGCCTCCCGCCGCACCGCCGCCCGCCTGGGAGCCGCGCAGCGCCGCGCTCGGCGCCGCCGCCTTCCCCGCCGCGCCGCCGCCGCCGCCCCCCGCCGCCCGCCCGCCGCCGCCCGCCGCCTCCCCGCGCCCGCGGCCGGGCGAGGCGTCCGGCGTCTCGCCGGAGATCAAAGCCCTGCAGCAGACGCGGCGGCTGTTGGCCAACGCCCGGGAGAGGACCCGCGTCCACACCATCAGCGCCGCCTTCGAGGCGCTGCGGAAGCAGGTACCTGCCGCCGGCCGGGGCACCGAGCCGCCCGCCCGGGCTGCGGGGGGCGTGGGGTGGCGCCGGGCATCGCTCGGCAAATTCCGCGTCCCGAGGGGATGCCCGAGGGGCGGTGGTGGGTGCGCGGGGCACGGGGAGAGCGCCCGCTGTGCCGTACACCCGAGGCCGGGGGAGGTTAAAGGCTGGAGCCTGGAGTGGACGCCTGACAGAAGGGGAAGTCGGTTCAAAATGCCTGGAAGTACCAACCCTAGAACTATGCTAACACTCAAGATAAATAAATAAGGGCCTTTAATTTGCTTGCACTTAGAAACTTTTGGACTTCTTTTTTCCCGACAAGAGAATGGCGAGGGGGGGGGGGGGGGGGGGGAAGGCAAAACCAAACTGTGAAAGCCCTCCGGGTGAAAACAGAAGGTGGAGAGAGGAGTTCGGCCAAGCTGCGAGCTGGGGTGATGCTCCAGTACCAAGAGCACGTGTACTCGCTAGCTGTCCTGCTGGGATGGGCAGCCCCAAAGGGATCACTGGGAATGTGGGCAGCAACGTGTTCCCGTTGACTTTTGTGCAGGGTGCCTGACCCCTCGGGGTTCCCCCAGCCACCTCTGACACAGTCACTGTGCCCCACATCTGCCAGGGATCGGCGAGTTAGGTTGTGGTCCCCTGCCAGTGAGTTTCCCGTGATTTTTACTGTAGTGTGTGATTCAAGTGCGTACGGTGCTGGGCTTTCTTCCTGAGAGGCGTGGAAAATCCTCATGGTCATCTGTTGAGGATAACACATATTCTCACTGCAGGGTGAAGCTTCTGAAAGGTAAATGAAGGTTTGGACAAAATCCCTCCATCACCTCCCTGGCATGTGGAAGGTGTGGAGGCATTCGGAGAAGCTATACCCAGCCTTGAGGTTCTTGTATCTTCCCCGCAAGGATAAATCACTGCCCTGGCCCCTGTACTCAGCCCTATACTTCTGTCTGTGTGTAGGCACCCTGTAACAGCCCGCTGATAGACAGATATGCTGTCACACTGTGTGAGCCCAGCTGTCCCAGCTTTCTGCCTTTCCAGTAAATGCTGACGGGACTATTCCAGGTGTGTAGGAAGGAGGAGATGTGCAGGGTTGTGAGCTGAAGATAGGTCTGATTGTGAGAGATGCTGAGCATCTCCTGTCCCAGTATGGACCCTCCAGCCCAGCGGGAGCAGCATGCTCTGCTTGCAGGGAGGCTCACACACCCAGGCTTTTGGCTACTATCATTCAGACATTACTTACCCAAGCCATTCCCAAATTGTGCTTGCTTTAGGACTTATCCCTGCACAGAGCAGCTCTGCTTGTTCCCATCTCCTGCACATTCTCACAGTGATGCCTGCAGCCCTTCTCAATGACTGCTGTGGGTTGGGTACCTGCACCCCAAGAGTTAACCCTCCCCCATCATCCGCTTCTGCAAACAGACTTCCAGCCCTGACCTAGGAAACGCAGGCTGAGGCTGGGGCTGGGTGTCAGGAGGGAATTGCTCATGAGCATCTAAACTAGAGCAGTTTTAATCACCATGCGGTGGTGGGGTCTGACAGCTTCTGTGATCATCGCAGTAATCCGGAGTGTGCTGGATGCTCTCCCTCTGGTGCTGAGAAGCCACCCCTTGTAAATGCAAACTCCAGACTTGATGTATTTAGTTTCTATAAGCTGCTTCCGTATTTCGGTTGTTTGGCGACTGTGTGTAACGCGCTTGGAAGTGTCAGTCTAATTCTCCGTGGACAGACATCTACACCACCAAAACCGCAAGGGGAAGTAGCACTGATTTCCCAAATCACTGACAATCTTGTTCTAGGCTGAGCCTCAAGCAGAAGGCAGGCAAGCAACAAATTAAAGCCGCACTCTTTTGGGAAATGGGCAACTCTTGAAAAGCCTCAGATTCCTGGCCTTGGCCTTGTCTCCATAAATCATTTCAGCCTTGGACTCAGCTGGGAGCCCAAAGAGCCTGGAGAACAAGTTGCTGTCCTCTCTTCCCATGAAAGCCAGTCCCTAGTGAGCACGGGAACATACTGGCAGAGCTGTATTCACTCTGCAGAGAGAAAGAAATCATTCTCTGGGAGATGTTTGCTGTGAGGTGTTCCTAGCAATTTGCTGAGGGGTGGGCTGGCTGTCCTGACCATCATTGGATGACATTTGGATTAATTTCTTGTTGGGCTGCCAACGGCGTGCTTGGTGCCGTACGTGACATCAGGTGACAGTCGGCTTCATTGCACATACATGCGGCGCCGGCTTGTCACTCAAATCCTTCACACCGGTGCTGGTGGTGAGGTTTTTGAGGAGCAGTTTGGATCAGAAGAGAAGACGTTGCTTTCTGTCGCACCTTGGTCAGCAAGGCTGGGAAGTGGGAGTACGGAGAGATGCGTTAGTGCAGGTAAACGTGGTAGGGAGGCTTTCTCTTGCTTCAGTTAAGGACCATCTTTTCACATCCCCGAGCGTACAAAGGGCCTTCAGCCTCGTGCAGGGGGCAATCCCTGTGTGCCGTCAGCCGCAGAGCCCGGTTTACTCCTTGTTCCTCGGTTATTCCTCTGTTCCCTCCTTGTCATCACGTATCAGGCTCTTTTAAGCAGCTGGGAGGCTTTTCCTGAGGCACTGAAACCGATACCTCCTGCAGACAGGCGAGCAAGGAGCACAGGAGAGCGCTGCCCTTGCACGGAGCCGGCCCTGCGCTCCTGTGCGAAGGGGTTGGCTGCTGGATGCAGGCTCCTGCTTCCAGTGACAGCAGCCATTGGCACCCACCACCCACGCAGGTGCCATCCCCTTCCCCACCTTTCTTGGGTGTACAGGGCTGGGGATGCCCGTTCTCACTGGCAGGCGTGAGATGAAACCCCAGCGCTTGTAAGGTCAGGCCCACCACAGCCACGCCATAGGAAGCTCGTCTGTGCCCGGGGAGGAGGAGGAGGAAAGGGAAGCCATGCCTCTCTGCAGGACACGCTCCCCATCTCGGCAGCCCACCCGAAGGTGAGCGACTGGCACGCAGTGTGCCAGGCAGATGGGCTGCCAGTGGCGTCCCTGCGCTCCGCAGCTGTGTACATAAGGCACACATGTTTCGGCTTGTGTCAGCTAGCTCTCCAGATGGCAGGAAAGGGTGGGTTGTTTTTTTCCCCAGTTCTTCGTGGAGGAAGAGACGACCACAGTTGTTTCACACAAGGAGAGACTAAACCAGCCATGTCCCTGAGCACTTAGCTGGCCCCAGCTCGCCGCTGAAGCCAAGGCCTCCTCAGAGGTGGGAGGTAGATGGGCGTCTGCCGGCTCTGGAAAGCTGCCTGCTGTTGGGAGAGATGTGTCATTGCCATTGTGCTCACCCCTTGGTGTCATGGCCACCAGGAACGAGGATCTCCCCCATCTCTCTGTGTCGAGCTACTGCCTTCCCCATAGGGCCATAACACCAAAGTGGGGCTGAAGAGTAGATGCTCCTGCGGTACAGCTCCTTCTCCCTAGTCTTGGCACTTGTGACCTTCAGCTGCTCAGTCTGGAAGAGATTTCCTCCCCTCAATCCCCCAGGCATCATTTGTCCAAATGGTCCTTCCACTGACAGTGAACTCCTGAGGCTAACAGCGTAGTTCCCCATGGAAAACACTCACCTGCTCTAAAACACTTGGATATGGTGGAGATACGTCTGCTCTACTTATCCCTCTGCTGCTGCCTTTCTGCGTGTCCCTCCTGGGTGCTGCTCCTGTCCTCCTGGCTGGGCGGTTCCTACCCAGAGCACTTCTTCTGCCTTCAGAAGTTCTGGTTGGTCAGCGGGTTTTTGCATTGTCCCAGCTGTTCCAGGACCCCCGATAAAGGACAAGTTGTCGCTTCCACCCTTTTTCTCTTCCTCTGCCTGCCGTTGTGGGTGGTCATCAAACCCCAATGTCTCTGATGCAGACGGAGATGCAGCACTGGGTTCACAAGAACCCGAGGTCATCTCCTCCTCCCTCCGAAGTGCCCTTGGGCTGGTGGATGTTCCAGTTCGTGAAGCAGTGCAACCATTCGGAGAAGACAAGATGCAACACCATCACTGCACATCTTCAGAGCAACTGCTGGCCGGGCCACGGTTGCCAGCAATGCTGGCTCCTTTTCTTGTCTGCAAATTGCTTTTGGCAGCAAGAGTCTTTTACTCCAGCACATCCCAAGTGTGAAACTGAACCATGTTAATGTTTATTACAGCATGGACTTAGTCACCAGGTTTGCTCCTGGAGGCCTTGGCCAGGAGGAGATCCTGGTCACTGTTAGGCTGCAGCAGGCACCGAAGCAAACTGACTCCCAGCAGTATATTGCACTTGCAGGAGTTGGGATCGAGCTTCTCAGCTGTGCTGACAGACCCTAAGGTGGCAGCAAACTCTCCCTCCATGGATGGAGACAACCACAGCAGCTTTCCTGATCTGGAGCCTGCCTAGGCTTGCACATCTGGTTTCTCTCTGGAGCACTGCTGTCCAGCTCCTCCTCAAGAAAGCGACGCATCGAGCCACAGCGAGCTAGAGTCTGCGCCGGGAGCAAATGTGTCCACAGACATTTATTTTCCCTTGAAGTATATTGGCATTTTTTTAAATCTTTTCACCACTGCATTACCAGGGTGCTCTCTGCCTTAGCAGCTGACAGCCTCGCTCGCCCCACTCATGTGGGTTCTGGAGATATTTTAGAGTTTTATAGGGCTTTTTAGCTGCTGGAGTGGAGGTTTTTTCCCCCCAGTAGCATCCTTTCACTATTTGCTGCCAGCATGCACGTGGCTGCTGCGGCTTGTTGTTAAATCAGTGCAGAAAAGTCCCTGCTCGCTCCCATCGGGAGCATGGTGGGACGTCAGGAGCTGCAGCCTCAAGGCCGCAGGAGGGGGCTGCGTTGCTGTGGGGTGGCACGGGGGCAAGCTGTCTGCAGTGGGTTTAAGGGAGAAACCAGGCACTAAATGCAGGCAGGACCTGCGGCTTGAGCAGTGCCTTAGCCACAAGCCCGTGGAAGCTGAGACTATTCTGGGGATGCACCATTACGTGCTCGCCCTCTTTGTGTGTCATCCCAAAGGCAGCTGTGGTTTGTCACCTCTGCAGGCGGGACACCGTATGCGACCAGTGTTGCTGGCGTGTCCGTACTGCATGGTGGGGAGTCTGAGAGCTTTCCTCCATCACCTGCTGACATCTCTCAGCCCTATTCCCAGTGATTCATCCCTCCATGATCCCACCAGCAGGAAACCCTGAGATGCCTTAAAACCCAGTTCCTGAAGACAAACCGCCCATTGAGCTCCCTGGGGGTGGCAGCCAGGCAGGAAGGTTTGGACCTGTTCCACAGTGGCACTTGGGGAGATGCTGCTGGGCTTCGTGTTGTCATCGAACAGCACAGTGTTAACAGGAGCATCATGGTGGTTTCAACCAGTCCAGAGTGACGCTTACGGTTATTTAGAGCCTGGTTGGGGCAGGGCAGGGCGGCACTGTGGTTTAACAGCTAAAGAAGATGACAAAATACTGGCCTGGAGCAACACGAGGGGAGAGAAATAAGGGACAAACCAGACAAAAGGACAAAAATCCTGAAAACAATGACTGTGTGTCACCAAGAACGGGGCTTGTTTGCTGCCTTGGCTGCTGTCTAACTGATTTTGTCCTCTGCTACAAATCCTGCTCCTGTTGGGAGGTATTTGCTCTGTCTGCTGCAGCCACCCCCAGTTAACCTCTGTGTTTTCTTATGGCTCCCACTGAAATCGGAGGAAAGAGCATGCCCCGAGGCTCTTTGTTCCCGACCTGCAACTCCTTCGGTCCATGCCATGTGTGTTCACAAAGTGGTATATCCCATGCTGGTCCCCGTTTGCACCATCCCCCGTGCCAAGCAGGGATACAGGGATGTGACCAGAGCCACGCATGTGCTGCAGGAGGGTTGTGTTCCTTGCAGCTGGCCATGGACTTGGGGCAGCTCCTGGGTGTAAGCAGCGACAGCAAGGGAATGGAAAACCCTATGGTGTCCTGCAGTGGCCAGTGACTAAAGAATGCCCAGGCCAAGCTGGGGCAGGTGTAATGCCTTTAGCTCTAGTGGAGCTTGTTCTCCTGTTCCCCAAGTGAATTGGACCCAATCGACCTCAGAGATGAAGATAACCACTAATAAATATACCCAAAAAAAGTGTTTCTCCACTGTAGTGCTTGAGGGTAGCCCCTTCTAGAGGAGATTTTCTGTGCTCAATGGCCCTGGGATTTCTCGTGTGATACCCCACTAGTCCTCTGTGTAGTTACTATCTTGGGAGGTGGTTCAAAGAGTTTGCAGTAGGGTAAGAGCTTTGCTGCAGCCCAGCAATGTGGTATTTTTCATGCATGATATCGAGAGTGCGTGTTGCTTGCCCTGAGGATGTGCAGGAGGCTTTGGGGGTGCAAAACATCCAGGGATAGTGCAAGAGGAGTGTCCAAAACAGCGGAGCCAGGCCTGGGGCAGCTTTAACCAGACTGCCGTTTGGAAGAGATCCCTAGGGTGAACTCACCCAGCACCACACCTAGGTTTTGTTTGGAGGAAGCCAATTCATTCGCTCCAAGGAGTGAACTCATGTTTCTGCAATGTGAGCGATGGGGGAGCCAGGAGCTGGGAGGGAACCGGGAGCTGGGTTATTTGACAACGTGGACCCACCCGAGAGGCGAAGGCGCCTCGGTCGGGACTAATGCTCCCGCCTGAGCGATTCTGCTTTTGTTCTTGTTGGCATTTTTAAGCTAGGTTTGGTCCCTGGCTGGATGCTTTGCTGCCTGTGGTGAGGCAGGGATGAGGCTTGCTTTCAAGCTGCTGCAATTTGCTAGCACGGGGGCTGCCCATTCCCCACCGCTGCGGTCTGGTGGCAGAGAGACAAAAGCCTCCCACACCCAGGGTATGAAAAGCAGCTCATCACTGGCCGGAATAGAGCTCTGTGGAGCAGCTCACAGTGACACCCACACACGATTGAGGGAGGTGATTCTCCTTCTTTACTCTGCTCTCGTGAGATCCCACCTGGAGTACTTCATCCAGCTCTGGGGCCCTCAACTTAAGAAGGATATCAACTGGTTGGAGTGAGTCCAGAGGAGGCCACGAAGATGCTCAGAGGGCTGGAGCACCTCTGCTATGGGGACAGGCTGGAACAGTTGGGGTTGTTCAGCCTGGAGAAGGGAAGGCTCCGGGGAGACCTTATACCAGCCTTTCAATACTTAAAGGGGGCTTATAAAAAAGATGGGGACAAACCTTTCAGTAGGGTCTGTTGTGATAGGACAAAGGGTAATGGTTTTAAACTAAAGGAAGGTAGATTTAGACAAGATCTAAGGAAGAAATTTTTCACAGTGAGGGTGCTGAAACACTGGCACAGATTGCCCAGAGAGGTGGTAGATGCCCCATCCCTGGAAGCTTTCAAGGTCATGTTGGACGGGGCTCTGAGAAACCTGATCCTGTTGAAGATGTCCCTGCTCTTTGCAGGGAGGTTGGACTAGGTGGCCTTTAAAAGTCCCTTCCAACCCAAACCATTCTATGATTCTGTTACTCTGTGGGGCCCTTCTCCAAAAGTACTCCCCTGAGAACCCTGCCCATTTATCCACAAAACAGGATCTGGCCTTGCTACATTCAAACCCATGCCATACTGCCCCAAAGTTCGAGTTCTGTGTAGTGAGCACCAGTGGTGTGGAGGAGCCACTGGTGGAAGCCTGATGCTGTGCTGTGGGCAGGAGGAGGGGTGTTTGGAGATCAGGGCCATGCAGCAGGCTCTGCTGCTGCACGTGGGAGTAGTCTTGCAAGCAGCAAAGCTGCCTGTCTGGTAGCTGCAAGTTGTTTGGTGGCTCCGAACCATGCATGGTAGTTCTCCTGGGTCCTAAATTCAGGCAGTCCATGGAAGCTGGCAGCTTCCATGGTGCCACTACCACAGACGCCAGATCCACCCACTGACAGCCAACTGCACTGCAGGGGTCTGGCAGGACTCTGAAAGGATGTCCCAGCAATTCTTGCAGGCTTTTCCATCGTACAGCCGTACCATCCTACCTGGGATGTTAGAAGGTCTCAGGGCATGTAGCTGTTGAGAGCATGGTAGGGAAGCCAAGTCCCTCGCTGGTGTATCTGAACACACCAACTAGCTCATCAACCAACAGGTCTCCCGCAAAGTAGGAGGACCCATGTATGTTCACCTTTTCCCTCCTGGAACTGTGTGGAAAGAAAAAGGCTGGCTCCAAACCCTTCCCAAACATGCTGCACAACATAACATATCTTGAAAACAAGCAGTGATCTTCTGGACAAGGTCTTCAGCTTGTTAAGGCTGTTACTCACAGAATCACAGAACGGTTTGGGTTGGAAGGCACCCTTAAAAATCACCTAGTCCAATGCCACACTATGGGCAGGGACACCTTCCACTAGACCAGGTTGCTCAAAGCCTCATGCAACCTGACTTTGAACATTTCCAGTGATGGAGCATTCACAACTTCTCTCCTCCTCCTCCTCCCAGTAGCTCCGCAGACACCAGCTATAGAGATGAGACTTTGGAATGGTGAGAGAGAGAGGTTTCCTCTGTACTTGGGACCGACAAGCATGCAACACCAGCAGTCCTGCTGTCCCAACCTGCCGCCTTTCCCTCGCAGTGACTTAACCCCAGGAAACATCTGACTCACCCGCAGTGGAAGGAGGGATGTACAAAAGCCAGAACTATTAAGCACTGGACATTTATATGAACCTTCTGGAAATATTTTTGGCAGGAGGCGCAGCACAAACAATGAGACAGTGCAGTTGCGCTGTGTGTTCGGATGCAGGGAAGAGGCAGCCAAATACTCTCCCGGGGGGGGCGACCCTGATGTATTCTAACTCCCAGCATAAAAATAAACCAGATGAATTAGCAGACAGGTAAATTCAGCAGCTTATTATGGCATGTTGTGGAGGAGCTAGCTGTCAGGAAGGCTTAGCTTACATTGCACTGCAAACATGGACGTTTCTCTGCCTTGGAGCCACCCTGTCTTCCCTGCTGTGCCCAGGGGACCCAATTCTGCCCTGCGTGACCTTCATGTGGAGATCTGTGCAAGCACTGTGCTGCTAAGTCCTGTTTCTAGCACGATAACAGAGAGGTCTGGCCCCCCAGCACCCAATGCCCTTCTTTCTTTCAGTGTTTTCGTGCAGTGTAAAAGCAGAGTGGACTTGGCTTGACAGATGTTATCAGTACAGGTCCAGAGAGTGTTTATAGAAGTTCTGTCTTACAGATAAGACAGAGCTACCCAGCCAGAAACTTAGTGGTGTGAACTGGCTTAATGCTCCTAAAGTCCACAGGATGCTCCTGGTTGTGTGCCACAGACCCATCATGGTGAACATACCCTGCACCCTCATATGGCAGGGGTGGTTATTGTACCCTCTCACCCGTCCTTTTCTCTCGTTGTTCTGCAACCTCATCCCGCATTCTCCTCTCCTGTGCCCTGGGTGAGAATCATCTCCAAGACCATGCCTTCGGTGGATGACAGTGACCCTCTGGGGAGCTGCAGCAGAGCTCTGCCTTCCTTGAGAGGGCTGGCTGCTGGCCGAGAACTGCTCCGGTCAAGTGCGCAGCAGACTTCCCACAAACTTCAAAGGGAGCATCTTCGGTCTTCCAAGGGCGCTGCCTCTGTATTGCAGATGTCAAGGATGGAAAGGACCTGTTAGGTCACATCCCGTCCTATCTTCCTGCCAAAGAAGGGCTGCTTTGCAGAGGAATAGGTCTCAAGAGTGTTCATCTTGTGTTGCTTCAGCCCCTGCCAGCCTGGGGATCACTGATAAGACCCATGAGACTCTGCAGAGCCCTTCGCAGACACAACCAACAAACATCCTCTGGCTGAAGCTCTGGTTCCTGCTGGTCCCAGCCCGCTGCTGTGCTGGTCTCCCAAAGTCGAGGATGGTGCCAGACAGCTGCATTCCTTCAGATTGGTGTGAAATATCAGTTGCAGTTCCTTTCTAATTCCTTTTAATCATTGCAAATATTGCAGGCAACTTGGTGAGCTGTGCTGCCGCTCAGCAGAAATCAGTGGGGTCAGATAAGGGAAATATTTTCATTAACTGTGCAGGAACTTGAGCTCTCCCCTGGTTCCCCCTGGCTCTAAACGGAGCTGCTCAGCTCCTGTCTTCGCAGCTCTCCCACCAAAGCACTGGTGTCTGTTCGGCTCAGGCATGATGAGCAAGTAGGTGACAGAAGGAAGGGGCTTGGTGCTCACCAGGAGCGTGACTGATGCCTGCTCACATTACCTCCTGCCAAAAATCTGTGCAGCGCAGACCCCATGGGAGCTGGGAGCGTTACACCTGCGTGGCCACACTGCATCTGGCATTTTTCCTATTTCTAAGATGCTCGCTCTGTTTTGGGTTGGATTTTGAAGATTTCTTAGCATCCAGGTGTATCATCGACACTCTTCACTCCAGCTTGTGCAATTCTGCCCCCTCTTTCCTGCTGGCTTTATGTTAATGAAGGGATAAAACCAAAGTTCTCTTTCCTTGCTCCCTCCCGCCCCACTGCTTGGGGAAGCTTTGGATCTGGATCTGAACTAAGTGGCTCATTCCTTTCTCAATTTCCCATGTTTAATTCAAAAGGAAACATTAAAATGGCAGGAGCTGAGCCAAGACAGGGAGGGTTCCTACGAAATAGTTATTCTAACACTGTTACCATGGCAAAAACTCTTTATCTCCTAGTGTTGGTGCCCCGCACCCATCACAGCGGCATCTGAGCTGCTCCAGGTGAACCTCTTCCCGGGGACGTACGGGCCAGCTCCAGTTTGGACTTTGCAGCAGCATGTGGGAAAAGTGTTGTGTAATCCCAGTCAAGGGATTTGTCAACTGTGTTAGCAGTGAGATCTTCCTTGGGATTTGTAGCAAACATGTCCTACAAAACAGTTTGGGGTTTATTTTGGGTTGGTTTTTTTTTTTTATATAAAAACAAAACACACAGAGAGCAAAACAGATGAGGAAAAAAGACATTAGCCTGCCTGCTTGTGTTGTAACTGGACAGCATCTGTCCATCAGCCTCAAGGATTTCGTGGTCTATTTGCCTTCCACTTGATTTAACTTCCTTCTTGCTCTAATTCTGAAATTATTCCCACATTTCACTGAATCCTTGCATTTTAGTTTCCATCTTGCTTTGGTCTTTCACGCTGCTGTTTGATCTGGGATCTCCACTGGTCTTGTTCCATCGGCGTCGAAAGAGCCTTGGGTGTTTCTGCTGCCCGAAGCGCTTGCTTTCAAAACAATTCTCAGCTTCTTGCATCCGGGGGCCAGGTATTATGGTCCGAGGGCAAGCGCAGTTGGTGGGTGCATAGTGCTGGCAAAGAAGTGAAGACAAGGATTTAGAGAGTGATTTTGTCAGGCAAAAAGAGGCCCTTTGTTCCACCAGACTCCAGCCGTTTCCAGCTAACCCTCTGATTCACTCTGGAGCAGCGGGGACAACACGTAGCCTTGTCTTTTCCTTGACTGCCAGCTTTGCGAAGAGGTTCTTACAGGCTGTATCTCAAATCCCGTGGGACACCTACTGCCATTTCCAGCAGGAGGGTCGTGGAAGCGGCTCTGTCCCTTTTGGGTTGGTGTTACCAACAGACAAATTCTGCCCTGTGCAGCTGCCACCAGAGGTCAATGCAACAGTGACACGGTATTCCCAGAGAATAAATAGATTCCCTACAATGTCCCTGCTCATTGTGGGGAAGTTGGACTAGATGACCTTTAAATGTCCCTTCCAACCCAAACCATTCTGTGGTTCTATGATTCCTTCCCTCCTCAAGGTGTGTCAGTAGCAGATGGTGTGTATTAAAAATGCCCCTTTGAAGCTTGCTGGGTTGCTTCTGGAGAGGTTGGGTACTGCTGGGCACCTCAGCTCTATCATACAAGCCAAATGGCCCACAGAGTCAACAGCATTAAAATCCACCTGCTCATGAGTAAGTGTGATCCAACCAATTGTAGTAGGTTGGGATTTCCTTAAGTGTTATGGCAGAGCTCCTCCCGAGGAGCGTTTGAACAAACTGAGCAGCGTGGGCAGGAGTGGTCGGCGGACAAGCAGGGAACAGTGGGTAGGGAAAAAAGGGCTGGTTCCCGCGGGGAGGGATGTCACGAGCGGACAAACCAGGGTCTGACTCTAAGCTTAGCTCTGCTTCAGGCAGGGAGTTGGGTTGGAGACCTCAAAGGTCCCACCACCTGCAGTTGTGACTCTGTGAGCTGTGCTGCTGAGTGTGTTTATAAATTACCTGGGAAAGTGGGTAAGCAGTGTGATAGGAAGTTTGGTGGCAATACTCCAGCAAAAGGTACTGATAATTTCTAAAGGTAGGAAAGGTAGGAAGAATTACAGAGGGACCTTATGACTCTGAGTGACCAGGTAATAATATGGCAGATGAAATAAATACGCTGTAGATAAAGCAATGCATATGGGAAAAATCATACCAGATTCTACATATGAAGTGATAGACCCTGAGCTGACTATCATCTGAGAGAAGAGAGACCTCAAGGTTTCTGTAGATGGTTCAGTGGGAGTCTCAGGTCAGTGCCTGGTAGTGGTCACAAACCAAATCAGGAGTTATGAGAAAAGGAACATTAAACGAAACAGAGAACATAAGCATCTCTTAGATAAATATACAGAGCACCCACAACATGAATACCATGTGTTGTTCTGATCCTCTCAGCTCCAAAAGGACTAGGGGAGGTTCAGGGAAGAGCAGCAAGGGTCATCAGAGGTATGGGATGGCTTCCACACAACTCTCTGCTAAGGAGGTTTGATCTTTTTCTTCTGTAAAAGAGGCTGAAGCAATGATGGAGAACTAAAAACATGTCACAGGGGAGGAGAATAAAAATCTATTGTCCTCCCTTCTGGTGCAAAAACTGTGGGATCTCAAGTGAAGACAGTAGGAACCAGTTCAAAACAAGCAAAAGGAGGGCAGTGTTACATAGACTGGGGAGAAAACTTTGCAAAAGGATGTTGTGGGTGCTCAGAACTTATACAGATTCAGCTTACCAGGTCAAATTCATGCACAAAAAAGATCTGTCTAAATACAGGGAAGGCACATCTAGCTGAGGTCATGGAGCTGACGTTAGTTGCAGCCTGGCAGAATACTTGTGGAAATATTATATATGCCTGAGCTGTTCTACTCCTTCCTTGCATCTGTGTATGGCCACTGTGGGGTTCGTGTTCTGTTATGGGTTGTCTGAAGTCAGGGCTGTCACTCCAGGGATGAGCCTGGCTTTGTGTCTCTGTGGAGAAAAGAGAAGCTGAGGTATGAGCATAGCAAGAAGCACTAAAAAATCTTCAACCCTAAGCAGAGTGTGACACCCCAGAGGGATGAGAAGGATGGAGACTGGTATGGAGGCAGATGGTAGAGGGACATTGAGGCATTCCAGTGATTAATGTAGTATGAAAACTTAGACTGATGGGTGGTCAGACAACCTGAGTGGCTGGGATGGATTTCAGATAAACGCCCGGCTCCAGTTTCCCATAGGCAATAGACTCTTCTGCATAAAAGGCTGAATGACCTTTAGCAATTTTGCAAACTAGCAAACGGAGCCCCAAGCCTACTGAACTCACAAGAAGATCTGTCTTTAAGCTGGACATACAGAAGTTGTGTGCCTAAAATTGAGTGTATGTGTAGTATTTTGCTGGATCGCGATCATAAAGCAATCAAACCTTCTGCAGCAGGAAACATACACAGTTTAGTTATTTAGACGCATAGTGTTTAGTATGTATTGTTGGAATGTTTCACATTACACTA
The DNA here is from genome assembly GCA_027574665.1 of Rhynochetos jubatus. Lineage (NCBI taxonomy): Eukaryota > Metazoa > Chordata > Aves > Eurypygiformes > Rhynochetidae > Rhynochetos > Rhynochetos jubatus. Next base: position 47,952,872 of record CM050651.1, on the reverse strand, counting down.
GAAATCTTCAAGGGTAAAGAAATTATAAGATCAGGCCAGGGCCCTTAACCAGGCTCTGGTTTGGTTTCTTCTGGGAGGTGAGGTACAGTGATGGGGTGTTTTGGCAGGTAGGAATGACTTCCTCCAGGTCCTGCTCCTGCAACAGCATCGTGGTTTTGCACGGGGTGGGAGTCATGATCGATGCTGTTTGAGCCCAAAAACACCAAGTTGTGATATATTTGCTCATACCCCACTTACTGCCTTATTCTACAAGACCTGTGATGGCATTGGAGCTACTTACGGGGAGTAAGTTACTCAAGACGAGGAACTGGGTGGCATGGGGGTTGCAGGTTTCGGAGAAAAACAGGACCTCTGAGAAGAGAACTGAATGGCAGGCAGACATCCCAGGCCATATCCTGACATCGTGTTTTAAGCAGAACTGCCCCGCTGAAATCAAGAGGCTTCGTGCTGCTTTCATCCCCATGGAGACCAGCGGGGGAGTTCTTAAAAACCTGTTGGGACCATATGGCCTTTTATCACTAGAGTTCCTATTTATGTTAAAAACTGCTAAGAAAATAACCTACAGTTGTTTTGTCATGCTTCAAGCAAGATGTTTTGTTTATCTGGCCTAATTTTTAATTTTTTTTTTCCCTGTTACCCTTTCTAGGTTCCCTGCTATTCTTATGGTCAAAAGTTGTCCAAACTGGCCATCTTGAGAATAGCCTGTAACTATATCCTTTCCCTGGCCAGACTAGCAGACCTGGATTACAGCGCTGACCACAGTAACATGAGCTTCTCTGAATGCGTGGAGCAGTGCACTAGGACCTTACAAGCAGAAGGAAGATCTAAAAAAAGGAAGGTAAGTTACAGCCTCCCCACCCTCACCCCCCAAATAACGGTAAAAGTTACAAAAGGGGGAAAAAACTAAAAAAAAAAAAAAAGGGAAAAAAATCCAAAGCGGTTTCCTTCCTTTCTCAGCTTCTTGAAATTTTCCTGGGTTTTTTTATCCCTTGCCTTTCTCTCTTGCTTTTTCTCCTCCATCCGTCTGATCTTGTAATAACCGCATTCCTCTCTAATCAAAAGCTTTTCTCTCCTCCCTGTCCTCCGTGACGGGCTCTTCCTCTCGTTAGTTGCCCATCGTGTGCTTTAACACGAGCATGATCCTATCAGAGTCATCTTGGGGCTGTTATTTGTTAAACCAAACCAACCTCGCGTTGCCTTTTGGAGCCCATAAAACACGGTCACCCGCCTGTGTTTTCTGTTTTGTTTAATCTAACACTTATCTCCGAGAAAAATCACCCGACAACAAAAAAAAGTAGCTAATGGAGACGTTGTATGTATAAACACATTTGTAAGATGTATGACCTGAAGGACATGTGGGTATCTTGAGGAAACAATGTTAAATCTAATTACAACTTGCATTCCTTTAGGTTACTTAACACTGAACCAATTAGGTGAAATCATCGTCAAGCGGCGGGAGGAGGAAGCAGAGCATTCTGCCAGTTTTCCTCTCGGAGAGTGACATGGGTGAATTAAAGGAGTGATTGATGTCTTTGTTCAGGCTTTTATGACAAAAAGAGTTTTGTAAACTTGAATTGAACTTCCCCCTGCATTCTGGGCTTGCTTGTCAGGCGGGATAATAAATCAGTGGGATTTTAATGGATGAATGGGCAGCTAAGCCAGGGAGCGGGCTCCTTCCCCGGTGTCGTTAAGATCTGCCTCCCATTCGGGCAGGTTTCCTTAGTTTTCCTCCTCTTTAGCCCAGCAAATCATCCTTCAGAAATTTAGTTTATAAATAAACACAATAGCACACTCCCTGTCGCTTCCTCTTGCTGTCACAGGCTGTATTTATGCCCCCGGAGCAGCGGTGCCAGGCGGAGATGCGGCACTGCTCACCCACGGCCAACAGCCCTGGCAGAAACCAGGAGGTGCCAGGGGAGCACAGCCCAAAACTGGGGTTTCACTCTGGGGTCCGTAATGCCGTGAGCAGTGGTGTCACAGGGACACCGATGTGACACCACCAACCCTAGGGTGAAGGGAGAGCTGGATCTTGGGTTCCCTCCCCAAGACGAGATGGGAGAGAGGAGGGGGATGAGCATCCTTTTTGGGGCTTTGGCAGATTGCTGGGCTGGTGTTGAGGCTTTCGGGGCCCGATGGGCTCAGACCCATTGTCTTGGCTTATGTAAACCAACACAAGCTTAAAGACAGAAAATGCAGAGCCAGATTTCCAAAGGCTCCAAATCCCAGGGTGTTCACATCTGAGGGTTAGGGCTGGGCCCACCCCTAATTAAAAAAATAGGTTAAGAATTAAGAGCCTTCCATTTATGGCATTTGTTCTCTAAAGTTTGCTCTGGAGCGGATGCATGGAGAAAAGCCCCGAGCCCATCGAGAGCGCGTGAACAATGAAACTCTCACGAGGCATCGGCACATCCCGCCTCCCAACAGGCCACCACTGATCCGCAGAAACAGCATCACCGGAAGAAAATCTGCCTTTTCTCCAACTTTTCAAAGGACGCCCACCCTCACCCTTCCCCAAAGGCCCTCTCCAAAAAGAAAGCCCGGCTTTGTACCCAGGGCAGGGTCCTGGAACCTGCTCTGCCTTGTTTTTCTTTCTGGAAAGTGTTGGGAAAGTCCAAGTTTAGGGAAGCCCAAGAACCTGTGGACTCCCCTGTCTGATAGGTATCATTTTATTTTGAGCAGTATTTGTTGTGGTGATCACAAGAGCACATTCAGCTGACAGTGAAGCCAAAACCAGCAGGCACCGCTCAGTAATACCAGTAGATAGAAGTGAGGATGCAAAGCCAGGGTTGGGAGGACTCATCTTGGTATCTCCTTTTCTCCTTGAGCCAAGCAAATCAACGGCATGAGCATTAGGGAGGGAAATGCCATTGTCAGAGGGAAATTACAGATCTGGGATCACTGTGCAGGGAAGATCCGAGCTCTGGATGTCAGGTGGTGTGAAGGGATGTCTCTCCTGGGGGGTCTTGCGCGGACGGCTGGATGAGGATACAATGGCTTGGCCCAAAATCACCGCGCCCTCATTAATTTTGAAATCGGCACGTTTTTCTAAGCTGTGTGTGTTTTTAATCAGGTCTCTGAAACCGCTGCTCACTGAGAAGTTCCTCTGAATTACTGACTTTAGGGTGGTTGTTATATTTTTGTTGCTGTTGTTTTTGGGTTTCCTTTTTTGTTCTCTCTTAAAAATAAAATCACAGCAAACCTGAATGCAGATCGCCGCTCCTCGAGCTGTACCCTTAGGCCCACAGCACCCTTATCTCCTCTCAGCTCCATTTTATTGTGTCTCTGCCTCTGTCGCTTGCTCTCTCAGCTCTCTGATTGCAATGTGCTATGGCACCGTGAGCTTTTCACACAAAAAAGTAGCCGGTTGGAGTTTGTTTTGGCAGGCAGGGGCTCCAGATGTTGCGTTCGCTGGATTGTGCGTCGCCTTTAGCTTTGTTTTTGAGGGCAAATTATCTGCTGTCCCTAATGTTAGGTTGTTGTTCAGACTTTGCTGTTGCAATAGGAAATTTAGTGGGGTGGGTTTTTCCCCCTTTCCGCTCCATTGTGTTAATTAGAAAATTTGGCTTTAGCCTTCCAAACTTGGCCAGGAAAAAAAAAATCCCCTTTCCAATCCTAACTGCAGTTATATGGTGATTTTTGTTGTTGCAATTGAGACTTCACCGAAGGTGTTTGGTGATGGGAGATCTCATTTATAAGTGGCCAAGGCAGTAATTGAAGGGCTTCGAATGCCTTTTCCTTCAAAAAAGAAATAAAAAAGCTGCATGGGGAGTTGGCAAATTCTGATGATAGTCTTCATTCTTTAAAGCTGCCTTTTGCTTGGTTATACAAGTGTTCTGGACTGAGCCTTGCCCTTCACCATGCACGCAGGAATTGCACCACATTGGAGATTTGGGTTGCGACACCCTCAGCAGAGCCCTGAGTCCTGCTGGGGCCACACTGATGTCCTGGGAAAAGGGGGAGACCTGTCCTTGGCTGCAGACAAGAGCATCCTCTGGCAGTGCTGAGCAAAAGGAGGTGTATCAGAAAGGGGAGTCCGAGTTTCCTCTTTCCTGGGGTACCCCATTTCTGCACAGGACATGATCCTGAGTGGCCAGAGGTTGTCTGAAAGCCTCACACAGATTTTGTAGGGTTTCAGGTCCAGCCTGCTATTTGCAGTCTCTTTTTATATCTGTTCCTCCCGGGGCCAAATTCCGGTGCCCTGCAGGAAGGCAGAGTTATGGCTTGGGGTAGAGTTAGGGCTTTAGAGGAGCACGGCGGGTGCACTCCCTGGACATTGGTAATTTAATGGGTGCAGAGCAGGGTCTGACCACTAACAAATACCCTATGCAACGCACCCAGCGCTGAACAGAAAACCCTGAGCGCTAAAAAAAACAACCCCCAACCCCTCACCGCGAGGTTCGTTTTCTTTTCCTTCCCCTTCCCTCTTTGCTTTTGATTAACCCTCGTGCTAGGCAGCAACATCGCCGCGGCCATGGGAGCTAAGCCGGAGCAGGGAGGGATGGGTGAGGGATTTTTTTGCTCCATCCTCCCCCCGTCCCAGCTCTTCTGGCAGTCGCAGACTCCAGATGTTCGGAGCGCGAGCTGGGAAGTCCTGCTGGCGCCACTTGGGGCAGAGGGCAGGGGAAAGGCACGCGAGCTGGAACCCGGCGTACTCAGTCACTGCAGGACTTGGCGCATTCCCCAGCTCGCTGTTGGCACATTCCCCGGCTCTCTCCTGGCCATCTGTTCCAAAAAAACACTTTCAGAACCTCATCATCACTCAGGATACAACACTGCGAGCAGCTGTTAGCAAGGCAGAAGGAAAAAAAAAAACACACACACACATTTAAAAAAAAAAAAACACCACCAAACCATGCGAAAGGTCTCTTTGTGAGAGAGGAAACTGGGTTATGAATAACAGGCGAGCAGTTGGAGCTCAATAAAAGTTTTCGGCTGGAATTTAGTTTCTTGGGTTTGTGCCTTTGTGTGTGGATGCGCACAGACGCAAGGAATTAAAAATTAAAAATTACATGTATACATGTATATATATATATTCCCCGATAATTAAATTATATCGAAGCGCGTGTAGAATGAAAAGCCACCCTATTTGTTGCAGTCTGCTGCACTGGAACGGCTCACGTTTTGTATGTCATTACTGCGTTATATGAAATAGTTATTGTGGTGCTCTGCCACGCCTTGATGCCGCCTCATTGCTACTTCGCTAAAAGCAGAGCTCCCGCTGTAGGTAACGCTTATTCCCATCGAAAAATTCAAAGGCGGGCATTCTGCGGGAGTATTTGCTTGCAGGAGTGAACAAGTTAAAGTTATATATTATGAAAGAGAAACGGTAGTGGCAAGCTTGATTAGTGTGGCACTGAAACCATTCGCTTGGAGCATATTTTTTCTATAACACGGTATCATGATTTATTTAGATAGACCCCGAGATAAAGCCACAGCTCCCACCCCCCGGTTTGCGCGGATTATCCTGGCTGCCGGAGCTTTGCATTATTGATCATCTGATATTGATTATTATAACACATTCAGAGCCAGCACAGTAAAAATCTTGACGATCCGCATGGCATTTCTTCCTCGCCGCTTCCCGTCCTGTGCGGGTTGGGGGGGGTCTGATAATGAGGTTCGACCTTCCTTTCTCTGCAGTTTGACTTAGCAGAGGTTCCTCTTTAAAAATAGCTTCATTTCCCTGCTAGGATTCGCAGGCTGGAGCGGGCAGCCAGCCAGTCTGCTTCCCCACGGCCGCCGGCTCCGCGGACTCCAGGCAGGAGCTGGACCACAGGAGAGCAGCGACCCGCTCACAGCCGTCCGTCTGCCTGCGGGACATCCCCATGGCGGGCGGGGGGGGCTTGGATCTGCCTGGCCAAGACTTATCCCTGAAGGGACTAGGCACCCAGGGAACAGACCTGCCTAAAAACAAGGCAGCGAGGGGATAGCGAGGTTACGTAAGCGCCGTAGCGGATTCCCGTGCTTATCGCTTGTGTCTGATATGTCCCTGCAACCTGAAGCAGCAGTTGTAAATGGGGCAGAGGTGTGAGGCTAAGGGCACGTTACAAGTTCACGAGCAAGTTTACCCAACGCCAGGCAGGGCGGCAGCAGCAGCTGCCTGCCTCCCCGAGGGCACTGCACACCCAACGTTGGCCAGTTGAGAGGCTGAGTACCAGTGTCCCAAAAAGCTGGGCTGAAAGATGTTCCTTGCGAAAGGGATGTGATGTAGGACCCCAGGTTGCACAACAGCACCCAAAATTCACTTTGCTTTAAGGGGTGTTGGAGCAGCCGCATCGCAGCGTGCAACGGCTGGGCCCGGGGATCACTCCCACGGTGGGAGCAGGCTTCCCTTTGTAGTGAGCGTATTACCAAGAATAGGGTAAAATCCACCCCACAGATATCAGGTAACTACAGCAACAGGAAAATGTGAGTAGAAGAGACAGGAGAAGCCCTGGAACAAAGGCTGACTCAGTTCCAGAAGTACTTGATTTATAGAGACTGAAATGCTCAGGGATGCTGCAAACTCACCAAGGTCATTGGGCCAGTTGTCAAATTCAAGAGCCATGGGAGTTCTGATATTATTAGTTTAACGCAGCCCTTGGTTAATAAATCTGTCTTCAGAGCTCCTGGCTGGAGTGGAAAAAGGTGGAAAGGGAAAGAGAGGAGCCTGTTCCCACCTAACATAACCCATGGCCAGCACTGGGCAGCACCTGGGGACCAACCAGGCGTCGCCAGCAAGGTCTGCTGAGATCCTCCACCACGTTGCAGAGGGATCTCTTCATTCCCCTTTCCATTTTCCTCGCCTTGAAGGTGCAGCCCTTACCTGCCCTTGGCTGGTTTGTACACAGTCCCTCTTACCAGCATCGAGCACCCTGAGCAAAAGGGTCCCTCTGAAGGCGTGCAGGAGGTGTTAAACTGCAATCTCTGGTCCTGTTTGTTCAGCACTTTAAAGAGCACTGGAGACAGGAGAGGGGGGACGGGAGGAGGCAGGAGAGGGGGGGACGGGAGGCCCTGTGATGCTGATGGCTTTGGCTTAGGGCATGAGGCTGCTGTTGCTGGGTAATTCGTTCCTGCAGTGGAAAAGGTTTTGCTTGCTAAGACTGCTGTTCCAGACGGGAACAGGGGGGATTTGTCTCTCTACTGTCTTTTAAATATTAATGAGAGCAGTCATTGCTTCCCTCCTTTTTCTCCTTTTACATTTTCTTTTCATGTGGGATAAATTAAACAAACTTTTTTTGCTATTAGAGGAGATTAATGTATAATATTCATTGTTGGAAAATAATTTTAGGGGTTTCCTAACAAAAACATTTGTGATACACAAGGCTGTTTGTAATTCTCCCATCTAAACCTCATTTATTCAAAATCTCTAGTCCCAATTAAGGTCTTGAATTAGGGCAATAGTTTCTACATTCTCCTGCCCTGAGCAGCACTAGGTAGTGTCTTACAGTCAGCAGAGACACCTCCTTATTGATGATAATTGCAATAATGAGCTCCCTTTGCAGATCTGGCGTGTGCCAGATGTGAAGAGTTCATTATTGCTTACGTAGGAGAGCAACCGATGCGGGCTGGGACTGATGGAGTGACGTGTATCCAGGGACTTTGTTATTGCCAGCTTGTGCCAGGTTGCAGCCAGCCCACAGCACGGCTGCTGTGATGCTCTCCGGCTGACCTGCACAGCCAAATGCCTTCCCTGCCCTATCCGGATGTGCTGACCCAAATTTCACGAGTCTGGGGTGCAGGAGAGATCAGCATTTCCTGCATGGAGGATGACCTGGGCCCTGTCAGCAAAATAATCTTATTGAGGGAAATCCTGATGGTTCTGGGATGATCCTGTGCTTCCCAAGGTCTGCACATTTCAGGAGTGGGTAGCAGAGTTTTGGGTCTCCCTGTCCCCTTAGCCTGATGTGGATGCTCAGCTGTGATGGGTGTTCTCACAAGCAGCTGCCCTCGTGATAGAAAAAATAAAATAATTTAAAATAAAATAATTTAAAATAAAATAATTTAAAATAAAATAAAATAAAATAAAATAAAATAAAATAAAATAAAATAAAATAAAATAAAATAAAATAAAATAAACATCTGGTATCTTAATAATATTTTATACCTTCATGTTACAATACCCAGTAATGGAAAGGAGAGGCAGTACAGAAACAAAATGGATTGAGGAAAAAATGGTTTTCAGGCCAAGCTTTAAGGAGTTTGACCTTTTTAAGACTGTCAGAAAGACAGCTGATCTGTCCAGGGAATTGATGACCATGTCCAAAGGACCTTTGGAGGCTGTACTGCACCCTGAAGGGCTCTTAAATCCACTGGCTAAAAGCAAGAAACAGTGGTTGGACTCGGAAAATGGGATCTCATTTCCAAGTTTCTAATTCCTAAGTTACTTAAAGGAGGATTTAGGAGCCCACGTGATGAAGGCAGCTTGGACAACAGAGATGTGATCTCATGAAAGAGCAGGCCCTGAGGATTTTACTCTGTTTTGAACTGCGCTAACAATTGTTTGTGGGATATTCGCAGGGCTTATTTTAATGTTAAAGGGGGTTTAGATGAGTTTTTCCCCGTCTGAAGCTGCTGTGCTTTGGAGTTGTGCATTTTCCAATGGACCTGGCTGTAATACTCTGCAGCCACATGTAATTACACAAGTACATCTGCCACAGCCGTGACTTGCAGGGGGATGCACAGGCAGGAGGGACAGGTTGCAGTTTTGCAGGCTGAGAAGCCGTGCATTCAGAAAAGTAAATGCAATCACTAAAATACAGGAATAAATCCCACCTCCAGGACAAACACAGCTTGTCCCAACACCTTTGCTTTCTGCAGTCAGCTTTTGCCATAGAACCAAAAAGCTACAGGTCTTGTCAAAGAACGTAATTTCTAATATTATTTGTGGCAGGTGCTAGAGCCAGCACCTAATTACCTGGTTGTATTTCCTCCCCAGACCTTCATCGTCCCCTCTCTGCCAGTCCCTCTGCTCTATGCAGGGTCTGGCCACCGTTGTGGCACCTACAGGTGGTTGCTCTGCAAGCCCAGCCGGTCCCATGGCCAGTGGTCCCAGAGGACACTCCAGCATGTGTCAAACAATGACAGTCGTTCGTGCAAGGAGCCGCCAGGACATCACGTGTTCGATGCTCTGATGGTGTATCTTTCTCTTTCCAGGAGTAATAACCAGGAAGGGAGGATTCAGAACAGCTTCCAGCCGGAGTTACATCTGGACTTGGCAAAGGTTGCACGATCCAGATGAAGACTGCAGGCAGCATTTTTGCAGAAACCCCTTTTCAAGATGACGATTGGCCAAGGAACTTTCTTAACCTCTGGAACAGAAAGGAAAAAAGGAAAAGAAGAAAAAAAAAAAAAGGACGAAGATGCTTCTTATTGTTGTTAAGCCAGCCACCTTTTAGTACGTGCAATTTATTTAGCACTTTTCCCTTTGCTTAACTGGGAAATGTTACCCTCTCAGCTCATGTGTACAGTAATTTTTTGTTGTTGTTGTTGTTGCTGTTGTGCCAAAGATTTGATGGAGCTTCTACACTGTGTCTTATTTTTGCCTTAACGTTAAATCTTTGAGCCAAAGAAGAGTCAGAGGTGCCATTCAGATGGTGGCGAGCAGGCCAGCCAGCTGTCAGCGACAAATCTGAATTTCTGAATCCTTCTTTGAGTTGCCTCTTATTTCTCCTGCCCGCACTTCTCTGCCTGCAGCCCTGGAGCCAGCGTTCCGTGTAGGCAAGAGCTGGGACAACACCAAACAGTGCTTCAGCGTTCAGGTTTGCTTCTTTCTTTGAGCTACTCCGTAGTTCTGCCTTTTGGGCCCGTGCGATACATCCACAGGGTAGAAATACTGACACGAAGTGAGAGCTGAAACAGGAGCTATTAATTGATTTTTTTTTTTAATAAATAAATAAAATTAAATAAGCAAAAGCTAAGTGCCATGTAAAGAAAAAAAAATGGAAATTAAAGAAAGTTCAGCTAGGCAGAATGAATGAATTGCAGCAAAACGATTCAGCGGGCGTTTCAGGTTGGTGAAGTCGATTTTTCCGTGGGGTTTTTCAAGTGGTCAGAAACCCGTGTAATGCAAAAGCATTTGAATCCTATACTCTACCTTTCACTTCAAATTGAAGTTAAAAAAAAGAAAAGATTGAGAAACATTTGCTTGGAGTAAGCAGACTTTATAGGTAATGCAGTTCGTATGCAAGACATCTGCTAATGATGGCGGGACAGAGCGCTGTGTTCAACGTTAAAAAAAATACACGTTTCCAAACCAAGGAGATGATGAACATATTTAGTTTCCCACTCAAGGGGAAAGGTTATTTGCGAGGCCAGATTCTGGCTGCAGGTTCCCGGGTGTCTGACTTACTCCAGTCTGAATCCGGCCAGGCATTGCCAGGGGCTGGGGTGGGCAGCAGCAGGCAGGGGAGGGGAATTGCCTCCGTTTTGCTGACGTGAATACAAAACTGGAACTCCTCAGTGCCTGCTCGTTTATTTCCCAAGCCGAGCAATTGGCAGATGAACGCGGAGCTGGGGAGCCGATATGCAAAACCTGAGCTCGCGGAGCAGGGTCTGCGTCTGGGGGCAGCCGGGCTGCAGGGTGACGGTCTGCTGCCTGCCAAGTCCCCTGGCCCTGGCAAGGATGGGCAAGCTCCCGGTGAAGATGCTTGAGATGTCTTCTACCTGATTGCTGGGACACACGGGGAGCGGCTGTGCCAAGCCATCTCCCAGGAGTTCCTTATACTGCTCACCCCTCTGCCCTCACCGCCGGTCATTATTAGCAGCCCAATAAAATACATTTTTAGATTGTCATTTGTCTTTCTTTATTAAAGCACAGTTTTTACCCCTTCTTTCATTATATACATTAAGGCCAGCTTTTTAACTTATGACAGGGAGACTGGCTGAGCTCCTGGACCGCAGGAAACACTCCAGGGGTGTTTGCACCCATGTCAAAGGGTTGGGTTTAAAGTGCCATTTGCTTTCGAGAACCAGCAAGTGGCTGGACCTCACGGATGTGGCGCAGACACAGAAAACAAGGGAGAGAAAAGGAACTGGAAGGCAGTAGAACAAAAAAACCATGGCATTGCAAGGTGACATAAAGGGGGAACTGCAGGTTTTGTACAAGGCCATGCCGCAATTCCCCATCTGGGTTTTGTACAAGAGTGATGGGGTTGTCCCCACCTTGGCACACACACAGGCTACACCATGTAGCGAAGGGGCTAAGGAAACCCTGTGGGCATTTCTGTCTTAGAGCAGCTTCCAAAATTCACCAAGCATTTTTCTTCTGAGAAATACCATTGTATTGCAGTCATGAGTTCTGCAATGGCTCTCAGTTTGTGAGAGTTAATTATTATCAGTAAGGCAAGGTCTGCAGGGAGAGTCAGCACTACAGTACTGCTGATCTTTATTTACTTTTTTTCCTTTCAATTCCTGTTGATGGGTAAGGAATTTGCTGCAAATGACATAAGTCACAACTTGGGTGGCATCATCGGGTTGTGATTGGGGCTTTAGGTTATGCAATATTGTTTGTCCCAATGATTAGAGAAACATTAACCCTTGGGATCAAGTTGCTCCGTTTACAAATTCCCAAATTCACTTTTCTTAAACATTCCCTGCTATTCCCACCCTACTGCTGCCCTCCAGTAAATGCAGGCAGAAAGGTAGCCTTTAAAAGTTTTCTTTAAAAAGTGTTTTTTCTTGGTTTAAGTGGGCAAACCTCTGCAAGAAGCTGCATGGATGCTTTTGCATCCCAGCAGGAGGTCAGCAGCAATGGCCATCCCTACCACTGCCCCATGCTGCCCAGCCCAGCTCCACCAACCAAGTCTGACACCAAGCGTACATTTTTACCGAAGGGTAGCAAACGTGGGTTGAACATCATAGCGAAGGTGACACTCCGCTTTCCCTGCCAGGCACACAGCGGGGGTCAGCCGAGGTACAGAGCCAACCTTGCCTCACTCCTCCTCAGCAAACATACTGAGCGATTGCTCTCCTCTGCCGACAACAAGGTAATGATGTTTGTTATCATGCTGGAAAAGCCAAACAGTCCACATCCTGTCACCTCCCTAGGGTCAGCAGAGCCAAAGCCTTTGCTCCCAACTGGGACCTGTCCTACCATTTTCTATCCTTGAATGCTGAGCATGAAAACACCACAAGAACAGTCTCACTGCAAAAGGACATGGCTCACTAGGTGCCTGGGCCTCTGAGAACATCCCTGCCCACTTCCCATAAATCAACAGCTCCCACTTCTCAGCCTCTTGGGCTCATTAAGCATCAAGGAGATAAAGCACAGGGCAGGCCATCAGTGCAAAGCCTCTGCACGAAGGACCGGCCTCCTCCTGGCAGGCACCCCTACAGTGGTGCTGCCCTGCTTGAATCCCTGACCAGATCAAGCCCAGGCAAAAAGCAGGGCGGGTTGGACCCCAAAAGGTTGCATCAACCCTGGATAGGGAGCCCTGGCCACCACACTTGCTTATTTTATACTGTGAAGTGGCTGGTGCTCTGCTGTGTGTCTCCATTGAGGGCAGTGGTAGTATTTTGGCTTTATCCTGATGGAAACTCATGCTGGCTGATTTTCTTGGAAGTAGCTGTTTGTATACCAGTGCAACCACATTTGCATAACTCTCACCAGACTCAGGTGAGCACCTCCATCTCCATCTGCACCACATGAACAGAAATACTCCCACTCAAGCTGGCCCATCAGTATTTCCATGGCCCCATAAAATGGCTTGGGCAGGTTGGTTCCCGTTCATCGCCCCTGTTCTAACCAGGCTATTCCCATACTGAAACAGGATGGCACAGGCAAAGCGAAGACCTCTGCCCAAACCAAGGTGGCCAAGTACAAGTCAAGTCCTGTCAGTAACTCCAACTACGTGCTTCTGAGGATATGCCTCAGGGCAGATGCCAGCCCACGTGGTTTTCTCCTCATTTTGTCAGTTTGAGGTGCTCTGGAGAGGTAAACAAAATTCTCATTAACCTGGGTGAGGATGGTTGACCTTTATCCTGTTGCTGTGGAGAAAGGAGGCTTGATGTTGCAAGTTAGTGCGGTCAAAAGTGTTGCTGGGATGCCGCAGACAGAGTCCAGAAACAGGTTAACCTGTCGGCAAAGAAATTAAACCATGCAGCGGATAAAAATAGGTAGATCTTGAAACAGAAGTCACTACCTGAACTTTTTGATATAGTTGTATAGGAAAACAAGTCTGTGTTGCATGTGCCCTTCACCTTCCTTCCCTCCATGCCAAGGGCTTAGATGATGCACCTCGGAGTGCCAAGATGGCAGTGCCTAAATGAACCCATTAACCAATGTGCATCATCCCAAATCACTCATAAACCTGTATGCATCAACCCAAATCACTCATAAAGCTGCATGCAAAGGTCAGGACTGGCCTTGCACCCCTCCTGTGGCATTAATCCACATGACACCCGGCGCTGCCTGACAGATGCCAGCGCTAACACATTTTCCTTACAAGGTACCTGCATTTGGCAGGGATCAGAGGTCACCTTTCAGGGAAGGTTTAAAGTGCCTCGAAGCACTTTTACTACAAATCTTGGGCTGAGCCTAGCTCTTCCATACTGGAAGGTGAGACGCATCATTTACACAGCTCACCTGGTGACCTGCTGATCTAACTCTGCTGGCTGCTGCATTTATGGGATTTATTCCCTCCCTCTACAGCTCTGGGGCCTGGAGAACCATCTCGTCCGTGTAACTAACTAGAAGGTGCATCATCTAAGCAAGACAGTATAGACCCCTCTTCCTAGATGGCTGCTTCAATGAATGTAATTGTCATATGTACGCACATGCACACACAGACCTACACAGAGGGAGTTTCCACTGTGGTTCTCGGATCTTGTATTTCACGCACTCTACCATATTTCTCTGGGAGTTTCCTTATTCCTGCCCCTGTCCTGCTGTATGTCGCAGTGGTACCAGCTACACTGCAGCTGTAAGATGTGTATTGTAATCATTAGTAATTGTATTCACTTACTCCATATAAAAATATCAGCACAGTAACATGAATGATTTGTGTAATGATATATTTGCTGTTATTAGGACCTAATATGTTATGCCTGTAATTACATACTATGCCCCATATAATAGTCCTGGAATTGCTGTGTAAATTTTGGGTAATTACAGAAAACTATGCTACAAACAGGTCCCCCTAGACCAAGTTGAGCATACACTACCAGGAAATAACCATTATTAAAGGCTCTGCAGTAGGCAAACTGATAGAGTGAAAGCCAAAAGCCGTCTGGATATATAGCAGTAGTGATGGGGAAAAAGAAAGAGCATTCAAATTACTGGGAAAAATAATCAGTGCAGGGGAGCAATAGAAGTACCGGTCCAGGTAGTGTTATCCCTGAGGAGCACTTCTTTTGACTCTGATTTTGGCAATACTCCGGCAAAAATCTGAGGAACTTCCAGTGGGTGCAACATAAGCTCCAAGTAGCACAAATTCATTCAGAGGAAACTGTTTCAAAGGATTTAGAAGCCATGCTCAACATTAAAAAAGAAAGTTATAACACTTGAATCTAGATTAAAAGTCTGCCAGAGGTCATTACAGCTTAATGCATAGTCAGGCTTTTCTAAATCAGCTGGAAACATTGTCATTGACTAAAATTTATCCTCTCCTTCCCACATCCAAGAGCTTTTCCAGATTTCAACGCACTTTTTTTTGGTGAAACTGATCCTTGCCCTTCTCGCTGCAGTATCTGCACATCTTCCATCTAAAATCAATAGCAATAGCACGGTCCCCCATGGGCTTCCTGCAGTCCTGAGCGTTTCTCCCAAGGATGGGACATGATAGGAAGAAATGAGATCAGCCATTTTTATGGCTGAGTGAATAGTTACAGGCTTTGAGGGCTTTCTCCTGGTCATGAACCTCAGAACAACTTCTGATTATTTTAATTTCACTGCAGCCTTCCAGCTTCATCATCTACACTGCCAACTTCTATTAAGGTTCCATTAAAAGCCAATGAAACACAGGGCTTTTTACAATACCCTTGACAGAACAATTTCCCTTTCTGGATACAGTAAAATTTTTTAGCCAGAAATACATCCTTTTGGTTTAAAAAAAAAAAAAAGAAAAAAGAAAGATAAAAAGACAGACAATTTCAAGCAGATCAAAATATTTCATATAATGTTGTCAAACAGTCTCGACCAGAAAAAACACTCCAGAAAAGGCTAATTTTCAAAACAAAACATTGATTTTTCCTTTCTGCCTCTCATAGTTACATTTGTTTCCACTTGCCTGTGAAAAGCCATAGATATCAGACAATATTTCATGTTGTGTAGAGCTAAGTGGTTTGTTCAGATCAAAACATTTTCCACAACACTTTGTCATTGATAGATGTTCGATAATTGAATTTTGCTGTTATTAGTTGGATCCTAACATCTCTTCACTTTAAGTGTAACTAAACTTAGCAACAGAGAGAAGGACAAACTCCGCCCTTAGATATAACCGGGTGAATTCAAGCAAATCCTGATTGAAACAAACTGTGTAGTAAAAAGTAAGGGTTGAGTGTGAGGATAAAATTTAACCTGAAATTACACATAGAATAAGCTTGCCCAAGATAGAGTTTTAAAAGTTTTAACCCACAAAATACCAATAACTTCTACAATCTGTGGCCTTTCATACAAGTATTGAAATGACAAGTCTGGTTTGGGGGTATCCATGTACATGCTTGACCTTCCTGAAGTTCGTGGGACTTCTCGCAGCATTAAGCATGATAACCGGTGTGGTGCCCCAGTGACCCAGTGTCGGGGATGGGGTTTGTGCAGCGATAGATCGCGTAGCTTCAAATATTGGCAGATATTAAAATTGAGTTCCTGTCCCCATAAGCATGTTCCCTCTCATTTGGCACATTGCACTAAAAGAGATGACTAGGGCTGGCCGCTGTCCCACATACGTCAGCGTGTGTAAAACATGGGCTTAAGTATAAGGGTCTTTGCAACGAAGCAGAAGATCTCATTGCTCCATCCCTTTCCATGACATGCATTGTAGGAGCCTATAACTCATGAATTAATTACACCATAAATCATTCCTGGGGTTGCCGTGTGGAGGAAAGCAAGGGAGTTGTTCTGGAAAAAGCCTGAGAGGGCTGAAAGTGAGACACATTGGCCAGACCCGTGGACAGATATGAGTCCCTGACTGACAAGTCAGCGGAGGAGAGCGGGACTGCGTGGTGAGCAGGGCCCTGAGCAGCCAAGGCTGACATGGGGAGAGCCGTGACGGACTGAGTTCCCCACTTCATTGGTAGTACACCTGTTGGAGCAACCACGAGGCTGCCACAAAACACTGAGCAGGTGTTTCTTGCAAGAGTGATGCCTCTTCAGTGAGCTGAATGGAGAGGATCCTGCACAAAAATACCGTATAATGGTCATGAGACCTTCATGAGACATGGGCTTGTGAGAGGTAAATGAAGATGAGAGATAAAGCCTCCATTCTGGAATCTCTTAACTTGTCCGTGATGGAGTTCAGTGCAGTTTATAGGCATATACTACCTACGCACTCCAACACTGACCTGAGTTTTACAGACTGCATGTTTGCATGTCTACAATTCAAATCTAATTGCACTGACCTCACATAAAATAGTAATAATCAACTACCAATAATACTTTGGGAATTGGGGGAAAAATAAAGGGAAAATGCTCATGCTTAATAAAAACTGGTGCTGACGGTCAGGAAATTGAACCTTCTGCTAGCATTAGTTACAGGAGCCAAAAACATTGCTGCTGAATGTTTCTGGGGAGCATATGCTTCATATACTTGAAGGAAACTCTCTATATCAAGTCTTTGTAATTGCAGAGACATGGAAAATAAAAGCAGAAATCATAAAGATTTCCTTTTTCTCTGGTAGCTAATCAGCCCAGGGCGTGTTTATGTACAAGCAGAGAGCTGTCTTCATCCCACCCTCTCTCCCTGCATCCCCAGGATGCAGTCCTAAGTGCAGTTAGCTGACTATGATCCCTAATGAATCAAACCATTTGCTCCAGAAATACAAGATGCAGGGCCAATATTTTCAAAAGCTGCCTTTAAAACTCTGGCAGCAATTTAGTGTGGTCATGTTTCTGAGTGTGAAGTTCTTCATGTATGAATGCTTGCACTCAGGATTTATTTGCTTGGACTGCATTCACATCCGCGCGGGGAGCGTGACCGTGAACCCAAAGTTTTCCATGTGCTATCTACTACATGGGGTAAAATGGGTTTAAAGGATTAGAAACCAGGTAAGGGTTGGAAACCTGGTAAGGATTTGCAGATCCAGGGTGGTGTTTAGGGCTATAGAGCAGGGAGTGAGTTAGAGGAAAGGAAAATGAAAAATCTTGTCATTTATGTGAAGCAAACCCAACAGTTTTGCTACATTGACTACAATCTTTCTTTCCTTGTGCTGCACTAGGGGGGCGAGAAGTGCCTTTCTTTGAGCATTTGGGAGCATAGCACATGGAGCAAGGTGCACAGATCCCAGAGGTGGCCTCAGACTTGGAAGTGGTCTGACCACATCAGCATCATCCAAAATCAAGACTAATTAGTCCTTGCGGGAACAGATCAGCTTCGGTGCTGTGATGTTAACATGACAGGAGACTGCGATCAGGACCTGAATGGGGACTTGCCATTTGGATGTACTAACCCTTGCTGACTTTGCCTGGGGACCCTTAACACACCCCTGCCTCACACCTCACCTGTTATCCGCTGTGCTTAGAAGGGAAGGGCCACAGCTCAGCCTGAGCAAGATGTTTGCAATGTGTATTTTTGAATGATTAGCGACATGAACTGTCTGAGATGTACAGGGCAGGACCACACCGTATCGTGCACACCCTAAGTGCAAACGAGAAAGATGCTCCTTGCCCCAGTCCACAAGCAAATCTGCCCCAGTTCTGTACCGGCCCCCATTTTTAGCCTTTTCTACTTTTAAAGAAATGCTAAATTTAATACAGGAAAAAAACCCACCAAGAGTCTTGCAGCTTTTATGGAGAAAAGTGTGCTTGCTCAGGAAGCATGAAATTAAAAGCTCTCGAGCGTGCATTTGCCCGGCTCCACACCACGTGTACCTCACCAGCTCCGCAACGGGCTGGGAGCTCACTAATTTGCTCCATGGCCTCATCCTGCAAACATGCACCCCTGCACGCAAGGCTTACTCATGGAAACACTATGCCTGCATTCCCATTAGCGAGCGGCTCAGGAGGAACCTGCTCCCCAGGCTGCCCAGGGGACATGGCTGGCACCAACCGAGCCGTCAGCCTGGCACCGCTGGGGAGGGTTCCAGCAGCACAGCAAGCCATCAAGCCTGGCCAAGAGCGTGGGATCCCACATGCTCTGAAGGACACCCTCTGGCCATGCTTGAGGCCACACTTGGATGTTTCCTGACAATACGGACACCAAAATATCTTCTTGAAATAAAGTGCCTTCAGGCAGCATTCAGACTCCAGAGACATGCCCGGAAGTTTTACTAAAAGCAGATTCCCTGTCTGTCCATCCCTGTGTTATCAGAGTTTGCTTTGTGGTGCATTTTCCTTAGGAAAATTTGGACATTGTTGTTCCACAGCCCCCTCCAGCAGCCTTCACCTCCTCAAGGCTGGGCACGATACACACAAAATGGGCTCTTGCCAGTTGATTCCCTGATCACGACGGTGCCTCGCACATTTGCAAGGCTGCATAATGGTCAGCCTCCCACCCCTCAGCTTCACAGGTCAGACACAATGGGCCAAGCTGGCCTCCGATCCCCAAACCATGTTTTCTGGGGCAAGACAGGACCACACCGGGTCTGGAAGCTGTGTCAACTCCCAGGGCTCCCAGCTCAGATGATCCCCATGGAGGCTGTAACCGCATGCTGTGACACATGACCCTCTCTCCCTGCCCGTGCATCCTCCCATGCCCTGCTGGGAGGCTCAGTATGTGTGATCTCACACTTTGGAAGAGCAGAAAGCTGAGGGACCTGCCCTTCATTGAGAGAGGGTGTAGCAGAAAGTTGCTTGCTTACTGTCAAAACCAACAGGGTTTGAAAGGTTTGTCTCTCCTGGAGGAGACTCCCCACTGGGTTTGAGGTTTGTCCCCACCACGACAGAGGCTGAGGTACTCCCCAGGACCTCAGAGATCCCCTGAGGACCGCAGTGCCTTTGCAGAGCTTTGGGGAGCGCCTGCTGTGACCCCCTCCCGCACGGCTGCAGCTCTGCTGGTAACGGTGCACCAACGTGCGTGTAATACATTCCAGACTCCTTTGGTTTGACTGAGGCATATTTTGACATCTCAGAGAAAACATTTTGCAAGATGCACAGTCAAAGGCTCTTTCAAGCCGAGATGTTGTGGAAAGCCGCGTGAGCTCTCCAAGGCACTATCTCTCTCTCTTTGCCAGCTGCTCTAATGAAAGCTCCCTGTGCAGGCCAGAAGATACAGCAGGGAATAATACATTCCTTTAAATAGCATCCTAGCTGGCTTGAGGAGGCCATGGACATTTTAGCTCACTTATAATTTTCCTGCGGTTCAAACCTCTCTCCTGCAGCAGTCTCCTCGGGCACCAGGGCCAAGCGAAGACATGGGAAGCCTTTAAAATGGCATTAGCTAACCCATGACCGTTCAGGGCGTGCTTGTGCTTATGTCCTTTCCTGAGCAATACTGCACGCCACACAATACCTACCCTGTAGTGTGCTGTTTAGACCTTAATTACCTGGAGGTAATTGGCAGATGAAGACGCAGCTCTGAGGTCAGCAGCGGAGACCTTGTTCCACCAAGGGACTGATCTCAAAGAGATGATCGCTTCAATAACACGTGATGATGGCCAGAAAATGCTCCTCTAACATCTTCCACGTGACATTTTTCCAGAGGCAAAGCCGTTCCAGGGGTCCCTGAATGTCCTCCTCCTTCAGACCCATGCAACCATCTATAAACCACGTCAGTGAAAGAATACACTCAGGGTCAAGGGGGGAAATAAATTAATTGAGATTAAAAAACGTGCACAGACCCCATTTGCAACATGATCCACAAGCAATTCTTTTGGCACAACAGCGAGACAGTAAACTGCTGAGAAACTGCAGGAAAACATTTGGGGCTAAGGAGCATAGGGATTCCCTTAAAGCAGCTTTGCTGGAGGAGAAGCTTGAATAGAGGACTGTCTCCTGGATGACTAGAAGGAGCAGCATGAGAGCAATGTTGAGTGGTTTAGGATTTTTATACAGAAAGTGTTATTTAGAATAATTCTCAGTCTCCTGTCCCATAGGAAATTTCTAATAAAAACTTAAGATTCAGTGGCAACAGCAATCTCCAGCCTAAATACGAAATAAAAAGAGGAAAAATTGCTATGGGAAAAAATATCAAAAGGATCATTTTCTCTGCTGAAAGCTGAAATTCTTCCACAAAAAAAAGCCATTTTGCCACTCCCCAGAAAACCAGAAAAAATACCAGCATTTTTCCATGGGTGATTTTGAACGGTTGCCTCATTGTCTTCTACGTCAATGTTCCTGCCGCAGAGCCTCCCAGCCCTGCTCTCGCCTCACTGCGCCCATCAGCTCACGTACAGCCTCCCCAGGACAGGACAGGTTTCTCTCTCATACAGTGTGAGAGTTTTAATCCAACATATAATATTCATCATGTCATCAATCCATCATATAATAAAGATCATATTACTGATAGTGGTACTCTGATACAGCCACAGCTTTGAGATGCTGAACAAGTGTGATACCAGAGCATGTCAAAGGTGCTGGGGTTTCTCTTTGGTTTAATTTACCTGCACCACCCCATGCTGCTTGTCTTACTCTGCCACTGTCCCAAAATACATCTACTTCTTACCCCATGGGTTTGGTGTTACAGAAATAATTGGTGTCACTTTCCGACATCGTGAGGCAAATGGTGTCAAACAGCCCTAAAACAAGTGTCCCATGTTTCTCAGGGGCATTTTAGGCAATATCCTAAATTTTATCAGGTGTTTTCCTTTGTTATGCAGCTCTGCAAAGGATATTTTAAATCACCCGTCTTGGCACGGCTTGGCTTGCTGGTCTAAACGATTTGTGTTGCACTGATCTACCAGCAATCCACTCCAGTTTATCACGGAATATTAGAAAAAAAATTTGCACCTTCATCGAAGTCTCAGCAGCACCAGATCTTCTCTCAGCTGGGGAGATCTGGTTTCTCAAGCAGCCTTTATCCTGAAAGAAAGTTGTTCTTTGTATCTGCCTTACAATGAGAAATTTGGCCCTCTTGGGGGCCAAAATTACCTTATTTTCAAAGTTTGGGAATGGGTTAATTTGCAATGAGCCAAACCACATTCAGAGTTCCTTGGAACCAAAACACAACTCTGTTTACTAGAAATTCATCTCCAGCACAATAAGAGTCCACCAAAATGGCTTTTTATTGGACCTGAA
The DNA here is from genome assembly GCA_027574665.1 of Rhynochetos jubatus. Lineage (NCBI taxonomy): Eukaryota > Metazoa > Chordata > Aves > Eurypygiformes > Rhynochetidae > Rhynochetos > Rhynochetos jubatus. The sequence goes on along the minus strand of CM050651.1, from coordinate 47,931,568 downwards.
CCATTTCCACACCTAAAGCTGCAGCTGTGCGAAAGTTGTCTCGGGTTTAACCGTAGTGAAATACTGCAGCTCTTCTGCTGACGGGGAGGGCCCGTGGCCTTTCCCTGCTTCCCAAACTGAAACGGCAGCAGCTTTTCACTTTGTAAAGCAGCCCCTTGGCAAGGTGGCAATGAGGGTGTGCACCACGCCCTGTCACCAGCCTAGCACAATGAGGACTGGGGCATGCTGGCAGCGCTGCCTCCGGGGAGCAGGCCCTGGGGGGAGATGAAAATGAGCCAGATTAGACACCAAATCTGCTCTCTTGTAAGATGTTCCATCTCAGGTGTCTCACACAAATGCTGACCACAGATGGTCACTTATCTTACCCTGCCCCATTCCCTCAAATTACACGTAGCTTCCAACATCACACCTGCTCAGCATCATGCCTTGCATGGAAAAATCCCTGTTCACCCCAAATCTTTCCATTCTTTCATTGCCTTCCATGTAACACTCTCCCATTTTTTTCTACCCACATCCCATCACCACCTGTGGGGCAGTTCAGTCGCTTTTTTTCTTTGTCTCCTGCTCAAGGAAGGGAACGTCAGAATTGACGTATCCAAGAAAGGAAGCCTGTTATCCCAGCAAAGCCTGAACCAAAGACATATTCCTGCTCTGGGCTGGGTTCATACCATACTAGGGCATGGACAAGTTTGTTTAATTTGGGGATCTTCCCATGGCACAGCATTCAGATCCTTATTCAGGTCCTGCACCTGGGTCGGGGCAACCACTGGTATGAATACAGGCTGGAGGATGAAGGGATCGAGAGCAGCCCTAAGGAGAAGGACTTGGGGGTAACGGTGGATGAAAAGCTGGACATGAGCCGGCAGTGTGCGCTGGCAGCCCAGAAAGCCAACCGTATCCTGAGCTGTATCTGGAAAAGTGTGGCCAGCAGGTCAAGGGAGGGGATTGTCCCCCTCTGTTCTTGGGAGACCTCACCTGGAGTACTGCGTCCAGCTCTGGGGTCCCCAACATAGGAACAGGGACCTGTTGGAGTGAGTCCAGAGGGCTGGAGCACCTCTCCTAAGGGGACAGGATGAGAGAGTTGTGGTTGTTCAGCCTGAAGAAGGGAACGCTCTAGGGAGACCTTATTGTGGCATTTCAGTACTTAAAGGGGGCTTGTAAGAAAGATGGGGACAGACATTTTAGCAGGGCATGTGGCAATAGGACAAGGGGTAACGATTCTAAACCAAAAGAAGGTAGATTCAGACATGATATAAGGAAGAAATTTTGCACAATGAGGATGGTGAAGCACTGGCACAGGTTGCCCAGGGAGATGGTAGATGCCCCATCCCTGAAAACATTCAAGGTTAGGTTTGGACGGGGCTCTGAGCAACCTGAGCTAGTTGAAGATGTCCCTGCCCATTGCAGAGGGGTTGGACTAGACGGCCTTTAACGGTGCCTTCCAACTCAAACCATTCCATGATATCAGCTGCAGCCAAGACTCAGACAGCTGCAGAATCTCAGTGATGGCACCATTTAAATGTATGTACAAGCCAAAGCCCTACAGAAACACATGCAACATATTCCTTGCATCTCAGCACACAAGGAAGCAGCTCATGCCTGGACACGAACTCCATGGAGAGCACAATGTAGAGTACCCAACCTATGGTCAGAGCTGTAGTGCATTCTCCATTACCATCAACAATTAACTGTCTGAAACCCTCCAAATTATAAATCTACGCGACACGAGTACTCAACTCCTGTACACTAACCTTTCCACCCAGCTACTGCTCTTGCCCTAAGTCCTTGCAATCTCTCAACCAGCTTGTTCAGTGCGGAGACACCACTTTCCCTGGGAGAGCAGGAGGGGGAGGAGGAGCAGTCACCCAGGACCCCAACCCTGAGATGAAGGCTGGTACCTACAGAGGTCCCAGCCACGACCCCACCAGGGTTTGCTCTCCCCTGGGCAGGAAGGAGCAGGCGGCGAGCACATCCATCGCTTAGCTGCAGGAGCCTGCAGCCCAGCGGATTAAGTATTCAGCAACCACTAAACTCACAAATAGACAGTAGGCGCCAGAATCCTCAGCTGTGGCTCCTTGGACTACACTGGATTTACACTGATTTAAGACAGCTGAGGATCCGCGCCACAGGGCCAAGTCCCGCTGGCCTACCTCAAGCTGATGGCTAGTTGACGTGACTGATGACTAAGATTTCCACTTAGCCTAACTCGAAGCATGAGCAGTGCCTATGTAGTGCTACCATTGTTGACTCCAGCCTTTTGTCTCGGGCTGTAACCGATAGGCCTAATAACCGAAATCATACTGCATGCATTCATTCACCCTCTTCACAAACAGCATGTTATTGAGCTCAGTGGTGAAAAGGCATGCACAAACACAATGGGGCTGGGATTAAGCCCAGCTGCATTACCAAAGTAAATACTTTTGCTGCTGACAGTTTGTCTGTAGGGATTTGGAGAAAAGTTTTGTGCATCTACTTAGGCAACATATGGTTTTATTTTCCCTGTTAACAAAAACAGTAGTGGTCAAAAGTCAACACCCTCTGATGACTGTTCGGTGGCCAATGTGGAATGGGCCTGGTGGTCTAAGTCCAGTTCCTTACATGTCCACATAAAAATGATCCTCTTCCTGCATTCCTCTCTCACTTGGCACTGTGGTTTACAGTCTCCACAAGGAAGCCGAGGGGTTTTTGAGGTTAATCTCATCTGTCCTCTTTCCTGACGGAAAGCCATCTGTGGCGTGGTTCGGGTTAAGATACCTTGCTAGCTTCTTTAATTCCTCTTGTGACGAAAACCCCTCCACAATCTGTTTCCTTGAAGCCTGAAGAGAGTCAGAATTATTCTGTGCTAGCCGGCAGATGGGGCATGCCAGCTAGTCAGACTTCTAAAGCAAACACAGAGATGATGAGGACGAGCATCATGCCAAGAGCACAAATGGTCTGAATTTAGCCCTTCGTCTCCAAGCCACACACGTACTGTTCTCCAAAGATCTCTGCAACACTCAATCAACAGCTGGTCACCTTGACATCTGAAACCGAGAAGAAAATCCACAAGGGCCTGGCTTTATATTTGGCAATGACTTCAGTGGGGTGCTAAAGGGCAAAATGTTGGCTGAGCTTCCATGGGTGCCCATCTCACATAGCTCCAGTGAAGTAATTGGCAGATACTGGCACTCAGCATCTTTGGGAAGAGAAAAATCAACCACCACCACCATCATCAAACCCTCCGTAGCTGATCCCCCTGGAAGAGTTTAAAGCTTTCAAGGTGCAAACAGGTCTTGTCTACACTGAGGTAATGAGAATTACAGCAACTCCAGCACAAGTGCTAACACTTAGCATCTGCAGGGTCAGAGGCAGCTCCAGAGCTGTGAAGGGGTGTTAACTAGACCCAGCACATGAAGTAATTGTTTTTAAGGGAGTGTATCCAAGCTGGAACACAGCAATGCAGAACATGCACACTAAAACAGGTGTAATCCCAGGCACAGTGGGTGGGAAGCAAGGCTGGAAAATCATAATTAAGAAGCCAAGAGGTGTTGCATAATCCAGACTTCCCCGCCAAGACGAAGGTAGTTGTATTGAAGGCCAGAACCTGCGTGATGCTCAGCCACACCCACAATGTATTTGCCATCCTGAGATGCTGCTGGCATCTCTGGAAGCTGAAAGTCCAAAGTATTTCACAGGGGATGCTCAAACCTGCCCACGGACAGCCAGTGATGGGCAGGCAGCCAGGGCTGGAGGAGCTAAGCCAGGAAGAGAAAATGCTGCAGCTCAGGTTGACACGCAAAGGGAGCTCAGAAACGCGCCATCGCAGTCACACACGCATCCATCCACAGGGGTAAAATGTAAAGCCAGAAATGGTTTCTGTTCCTATGAAAGTCAAGCAGTGAAAACAAAAGCTTATCTTAACATTTTTCTGCAGAAGTTTGGGGGTTTTCATTGAAAAAGCAAAAACTGAAAAATGTTTGGTTTCTGGCAATCAAAAAATGGAAACATCTTGGCCACAAACCAAAACAATTTGGGGTTTTGGTTTTGTTTTGGGTTTTTGCCAAACTCCTTAGCTTCCCTTTGCCAAAAAAATGCACATTTTTCAAGCTTTTTCTTTCTCAATGAAAACCCCAAAATTGTTGTTGAAATTGGACATTTCCCACAGATTTTTTTTTTCTTTTAAGGCATTTTCGGCAAAAAAGAATGTCTTGAGTGAACAACTTCATCCAGCTCTGTAAGCAGACCCCTTGGAGGGACTATCACACCCTCACTGTTATCCCCCCCCTCCCCAGCTCACTTTTCTGGCCCATGGGACTCAGGTCTGTGACCATGGTCTGGTTTTGACCACCCCATGGCCAAGCTTTACAGGTGTGGAGCAGCTGTGCTGACCCACCTGTGGACAAACAACTCTGAGGAGGGAATGACTTGAGCTTTTTCTATTAAATACAAACTATCTCTGTGGAAATCAAGAAATGTATCAATGGCAAATAATATCTGGAGTCTAAATCCAGTAGATACTGTACTAGGACCACACTTGTGCCCGTGGTTCTAGGAGATGATGGTGCTGGTACCTGTCCTCCAAAGCATCCAAACAGCATTTACCCACATGTTTGTTAGAGTTGCTGGCCCTGGGTCCACCATAAGCTCCATAAAGTACATGGCTGATACAGTCTGCCTTAACATTCAAGGTTTGGCACAGGAAGAGTGGACATGAAAAATGTAGAGGAAAAATTAAGTATTATGGACTTCTAACACAAAATCAATACTACCAACTAAAGAGAGAATGAAGAATTTAAATACTTTTCTACCCCAAGCACTGAACTCAGAGATGGACCTGAAGAGCAAACCCAACTCAGAACTGAGAAGGTGTTTGCACCCTGTCTTCAGGGATAACTTTGATCTGACCCAGTGCTGAAACCAAAAACTGCACAGAAGTGAGGGAAATTTGGACCGGAGTCTGAGTGCCAGAGTTTAGACTGCACTTTTACAACACGGATCCAAACTACAATAACAAACCTGAACTTCCTGAAGCTCCACGAATGTGAATTTGGACCAGGTTTTGAATTTCAGTCTTCCCACCAATATCCCATTAAATGGCCATTGAAAGAGCCATTCTTTTCCCAGTTAAAACTTCGAAATCTTGGAGTCTTTAGAATAAAGCAGAGCCATCTTATGGCTGCTTTTTTCCTGGAAATATCCTCTTTTCTTGCTTTCAAGTTCTGTTTGGATGTTTTCTTTAGTTGAGGCACTGAACTAGGTATTTGATGACCCTGCCAGAGCTACGACTTTGGTGAGGAAGGCCAGGAGAAGGAAGGCAAACACAGGGAAGGCAATGTCAGTGGCAAGTGGAGGAGTATGCCATGGGGGATAGGGAAGGTGAAAAGTCTCCAACTTAGGCAAAAATGGGGTTGCCATGCAGCAAAAATGCCAGCTTGGAGGACTGTGAGCAGTATGTTTGGGGGGATCAGCCAAGACAAGAAGCGATGACAGAAAGAGATGGATTTGGGGCGGGTTGGAAAAGGGAAGAAATAAGGAATGTGTGGGTGAGGAGGCAGGTCAGGGGCTGGTTATGAGGATGAAGTGTCTGTCAGGAGTTGGGGACAAGTCGCGGATAAGGAGGAGGGTCTGAGGGTCTGGTAAGTTCTCAAGGGACAGGTGAGGAGAAGGGGATAGTGAAGGATTAAGAGGACTGAGTGGATGGTGAGGAAGAGAGGCAGATGAGGTTTTGCTTTTCTGGGGTTTTTTTCCACATTTGGATAGTTAAAGCCCTCACAGCATTTTTAATCTGATTTTCAGCAAAGTTTATTTAAGCCTTGACATAGTGCACCGCTGCCTGTCAGCTGAGCCATGGTTAACAGTGCTGTCCCCTAAGCCCAGGACAAGGAATAAGTTAAACCTCTGCAAAAGGTTTCCCAGTGGCAACAGGGTGAAAGCACACACACACAGTAAATTACTGTGATCCAGCTCACTGTTAAGTCATGCATCTAAACCCTCCAAACACAGAAGAGACACTGTCATCAGTACAAATGTAGAAACAAGCTAAAATACCAGCACAGACTGGAGTTAGAAGCCCTTAAGCAGAGCGGTTAGCCTGGAAGGCGAGCTGGGGCTGCTCATGATGAAAGCCCCACAAATGGAGAGGCAGTTGACGTGCCAGACAGCCCTAACAGAGAAGGAAATCTATAGAATAGTTCTGAGATTTGAACAGTAATGTCCTTACAATAAACCATGCCCCAGAAGCGGGTGTTATTACAATTGTCTCGACACACGATAGTGAGAAAAGCAAGAAGGGGAAACTGAGGCAGGGCCAAGGTTTGACATCCAGCTGTATAAGCTCCCTCTTTATCAGGACTGTTTTCACCCATCATGTACTCACATAGTTAAGAGGATCTAGGAAGCTACAATTCCTTTGCTTTCCAAAGCCGTTGCTCAGGAAAAGACTAATTAAGTGGTGGTGTTATTACAGCAGGTCCTGGAGTCTCCAAACACAACCAGCAGCGATTAGGCAGGCGTCAGCTACTGGGCGGGATTTCCCACTGCCCAGCTGTGTAATTATCACGGCAGCTAAGCCAAAATCGTTTGACAAAGAAAACCAGCTGCAGGCTGCAGGTCTGGGAGATAGCACATGTCCAGCAGAGAGAGAAACAATAACCCCCCTCTCCCCTGTATTTTTCCGAAAGAAAGATCAATGAAGACAAGCATGCCATGTTCCCGCAGAGGAGACGATAGCAGTATTGATTTCTGGGGAGCACCTGGAATAAGAATCAGGGGTACAACACAGCTCACTGCGGTTTTCTCAGAGAATTGAATATTCACTGCTGCCTCCCTCTCACAGGGACATGGGGTGGGAGGAACTGTTGCATTGCTTTGTACCAGTGTGGGCAGCAGGACCAGGGCAGGGATTGTCCCCCTGTGCTGGGCACTGGTGAGGCTGCACCTCGAATCCTGGGTTCAGTTTTGGGCCTCTCACTGCAAGAAAGACACTGAGGTGCTGGAGTGTGTCCAGAGAAGGGCAACGAAACTGAGGAAGGGTCTGGAGCACAAGTCCTGTGAGGAGCGGCCTTATGGCTCTGTACAGCTACCTGAAAGGAGGGTGCAGAGGGGTGGGGGCCAGTCCCTTCTCCCACATGACAAGTGATAAGACAAGAGGAAACTGCCTCAAATTGTGCCAGGGGAGGTTCAGATTAGAAATTAGGAAAAAATTCTTCACCAAAACAGTTGCCAGGTGTTGGAATGGGCTGCCCAGGGAGGTGCTTGAGTCACCATCCCTGGAGGGATTTAAGAAACTTGTAGATGTGGTGCTTAGGGACATGGTTTAGTGGTGGATTTGGCAGTGTTGGGTTAATGGTTCAACTTGTTGGTCTTAAAGGTCTATTCCAACCTAAACAGTTCTACAATTCTGTGAAATACGGTCCCCATACTGCAGCATCACCCTTGCAGAGAGGGTATGAAGCTGTCATTAATACTACTAATAAAGCACTAAATTGGATTTTTGAGTGATGGAAAAGCTTTAGGTTTGTTTCCTGAAAAGAGATCATTTCTGTTGTCTGTGACCTTGTGTAACCTTCTGTCTCAGTTTCCCCATCTATTTCCATTTATATGTAGTAGTTCCCTACCCAATTCCAATTTTATATTATGATCCAAAGCTATCTCTTTGCTCCCATCTAAATTTCTTTGAAGCAATCCTCTCCCTTCCTTCCAAAAGCCAGACAGGACTCTTTCAATAGGTCCCTAATGAACACTGTTTGCTTGGTGGACCCTGTAAGCAGGGACAGAACTCACTTGATCTACCGCATGAGGAACTCATTGTTTTCAGGAAGGTCCCAGCCTCAACCTCTAACCACTTTCTCAGTGTCTGCACAAATCTGCCAACCAGTAGCAAATGCCTTCTCAGAGGGCTCTTCAACCTGCAAATCCATTTGCACTTAAATTGCCGAACACACAGCACTTGGCCTAGATGAGTAATGAAGTGTGTGACCTTCCAGCGATCAAGCATTGCTAATATCTCAACAATTTCAAATGTTTAATAACTTAATTTAATGCAGTGAGAACGATTTGATTGAATGCACAATATCTGTAGCAGCTAATTAACCGCAGCAGCCCAGAGAGGTCTTGGACTTCATACAACCTTTCAATATAATTACAAATTTTTAACAGCAAAATGAATTTAAATCCAGCCTGACACAGCAATCCATCTTCATGTCTAGATAAAAGGTAGGACACGCAGCGTTAACATTTAAACAAAAGCCATGGGCAGCAGAGAGAGACAAGGAGCATTAGCAGATGTGCAGAATGAATTACTAACAGTGCTGTGGGAGGACAAGTGCATTGCATTGTACAGGTCAGGCTTACAACACAGCCGGTCACTTTGGTGGCTTTGCCTGTAATCCATGAGTTTAGATTCCACAGCAAAGCAGGGCTCTTTAGGTCTACCTGCATCTCCTCTGGAAGAGCAGATGTGTTGTTACGGACTCATCCTCCTGCACGTGCTGCATGCCACACACCGGCAGGCACGGGTGATCACATCCCTGCTTTTATTAGAGCTGTTTCTCAGCAAAGTGGATCTGAACACAACCACCCCCCCACCCCTCTGTGCCTGGGTAGGCAAGAAAGTGTTCCACTGGCCTTCTTGCTCCCATCTTGCAGTACCTCGTGGGAACCCTCTACTCTCTGAGTGATGCCCAGAGCTTCTCCTGGAGATTTCCTCATTTCCCATCTTCCTGGACATAGGTTATGTGCTATGGCTTGCAGGGACATGAGGATTTGGGTAGAGAGCTTGCAGGGTCAAAGGTTGACCACACTTGCTATAGCCATGATGGGGATTAAACTGGACTTTGGGACACTAGATGGGATTCACAGCCCCCTAACATTTCAAGTAGATCAGGGGAGTTGAAGGCACCTGTTCCTCTCCACTGGCTGGACAACAAGTCAGACGTGATTTAGGAAGGGACTAGGTTTGGGTCCATCCCACACGCAGAGCATCTCTGTGCACAAAACTGTTGTTGGCATTAATCGATGCAATGAGCATGGCATGGGGTCACTTCTATCTGACCCAAACAACAACTACAAGACACCTTCCCAGACACCTCCCAGGTAGTAGCAACAAGAGGGGAAGAGTGTATTTGGAGTTTTAATAACTTTCTTGGCGTGAGCCTTCCGTATTCAGAGAGCCTATCCTAAGACCCATGAAGGTGAAAAGCAGATTTTAAGTGAAGGGTGAGACTTCTCCTTCAGCGAATAACCACCTGCCCTCAGCTGCTTGGATGAGGCATTTTAAGCCTCTCAGGAGCCTGTACTACTGTAAAGTTAGCACAGTTAATTTCTGTGGAAGTGGTCCCAATTTACACTGTGTAAGAACGTGTGTACGTAAGAACAGGATTAGACTGACAGTAAAACAGACAAAAACCCAATAAGAATAAAACACAGATATCCTACGGTCATGATAGTGAGTAGCATTAGATGACATTAGTATCTCAGAATAAATAGATAGGACATGAAGGAACTATTTGTTCTTGCTGTTAAGAACCTTTCGGATTCCCACTTAGCTTGTATCTGTCAAAGACATTTTTTCCCCAAGAGTTCGTGAAACATTACCATAAATCTGTCCCATGTAGAATTTTAATTGCTGAGTTCAAAACTAGGCTGATCCTGCCAAATGTGATAGCATCAGCTGGTGGCGTCATTTGTCATTGTTACAGGCAAATAAACCAGTGAGTTAATCAAAATGGATGAAAAATGAGGTGGTTTCATTTTTTGGAGTCCTGAATCCAATTCCTTCTCCTTTCTTCTCACCAGTCTGCACCAAAATGCCAACAGCACCAGCTGGCCAAAAGGCATTCATTCAAAAATCTGTTGTAGACAACACATAGGCACATTTTCAACTGATAAAATCAAGGACAAACAGGAAGAGATAATAGTAAGTAGGAAACAGAGAGAAAAAAACATTTCTCTGAACAGTGCAGCTGAGGGAGATGAGCAGATAGGCCATCACTGCTGCTGAGACGGCACTTTAGTCCAAGACCTCTCTGTATCAGACTGACATGAGGTCTCTCTAGAAGGACAGAGTGGTGAAACGTATTTTTTTGAAGCCCCCCTAGACTACTGTATAAAATCAGCAGAGATCAAAATTGGAATGAGTACGAGCGTTTGGGAATCCCGTTTGTCAGCAATATGTTGCCTCGAAGCTCAGATCTGGGCTCCTGCTAATCCTACACAGATCCCAACCGTGAGGTGCTGTTTGACTGCACAACCACTGCCCTTCTCTTGCAGACAGAAACAGGGAATCTTTGCTCGCAAATCTTTGCTCTTAATAGGCCAGCGCTAGCCTTTACCAGACCCAAAGTAGATGAGAAGCGGTCAAAAGGTGCCCTGCTTATCTCCTTCCTAGACATCTTTAGCGGAAAGATAGGAACTATTTACCACATGGAGACCTAATGTATTTCATGCAGTACGTCAGACTGATAGAGCAGGCTCCCTAACGCTCAAGGGATTCAAAGGGTCCTCTCATGCAGACTTCTAGCTTCCCTGGACCACTGTGAAGAAATGCTGTGGCCGGTACCACACTGGAAGACTACAGAGATGTACAGGCACTCTCAAATGAACACTGTGATGGGCTTAGCTTTTGACCTGATAGCTGAGTGTACATGCTCCTAGCCCGTTACAACTCCAGAGTAAATGCATGAGCTGAACCCTGTGCACCTTACAATTGTCAATATGTGCCTTATGGTTGATCCCAGAGCCAAAGTCTTCCAAGTCCAGGGCCAACACCAGCAAGAGCTTCTCTCCTCATTCTGAATATTTTGAAGGTATCTTCTCATACTTTCTTCTCCCCTTAAGCCCATCCCTCACTACCTCTCCAGGCACACTTTACTATGAATCTAACCCCAATAGTCCTGAGCTTACATGTATTTGTAGAGAAGTGGAAGACTAAGAGCAAAACAGGGTCTTCTGCACAGCTCTGTCCTTATCATCTACCCAACTGCCCTTAGCCCAGCCATAAAAGACCCCAAATCTTTCATGTATAATAGTTCTCATTCCTCCTGCCTTTTTCTCTTTCTTAATTTGCTGTGTCTTTAACAAGAAAATCACACTTTACTTTCATCATCCCTTGACGTAAAGTTTGTTCAGGCAATATCAGAACAGATAAAAGGTGAGGACCAGATATTTTTCCACAACCAGCTGTGACTCCTTTAAACTCCATCTTCTTGGTCTCTTCACATCCAGAGATGAGCAGGTCTGGCCCTACCCAGGTGCTGCTCTCCTGACTGGGAGGTCAGATGGGGCAAGATGAGCTACTCAGCTTTGCACTTTGAGATGCTGAAAGAAAAAAAATGCTGTTTTCTTCCTCAATATATGTGGAACAGATTTCTCAAGAGATGTGGAAAAGGTGGAAAGAACAGTGACATTCCCTTTGCCCAGAGCTCCCACAGTTTTTAGGACTTCTAAACTTTCCTCAGAAAAGTAAGTGGGGACCTACCCCAGAACCCAACAGCATCTGTGAAAAAAACCAAAATGGCCATTTAAAGAAAAACAAAGTCACCTCTCCCAAGGCTTGATCTTATGTTCTCTGAATTTGACCTCCTGTCCGCTAATGCATATGAAAATACCCTCCACAATGAAACATTTCTTCATAGGCAATTATCTTAATTTTTATTACACAGGAATTCCTTTTCCTGTCAGACGGGGTTTGGGTGAGCTGAGCATGGCTCATGGCATCTCTAGTTCCTCCCAACAGATATCACAGTGGATGATCTCACAGAATGTGCATTTCCCCTCCACACAAGTTTCAAAATGGGACCACATCCCTACAGATTTCCTACAGCCTAGAAGGAGGGTGCATCTGATTTGTCCCTCCAGCTCAAGAACAGCAGTGGCCAGATATGCCTCAAGTTTTTAGGAAGCAAAGGTTGAGACAGAAGAGAGGAATGCCATTGTAATAAACACGGAAAGCAAATATATGCTAAAAAGAAGGAATAAACTGCAAGAAAGAAGCAGTCTGAAGGAAATTTGGAATAATAACTGGTACAGTAGCAAGTTTCTGCAGGTAGGATGTATGACCGAGATGTCTTCTGTTTGTCTAAAATGCAGCAATTAGCACACCGGCTCAGTGCATACAATAGCAGTTGGCCGCAGAGGTCAGATCATCCTACATGGCTCAAGATCATCTCCTTTACCACAAGTGAGAGATCCTATTGCTGAGTATCTTGAGCTGATGTCTGCTGAGGATAGTGTTTGTATCTCCACTTCTGGCATTGCAGAGCATTGGTCATGGTCTCAGACCCCAGAGCCCTGTGCCAACGGCTCACTCCATCGGCATGTTCCCATTCTGAAAGCGGAAACCAAACCAAAAACGTGTCATCTTGCCAAAACTCACAACTCCACCCCAAATCTCATGACATTTGAAATCTCAGATCCTAGAAGCAAGCCTTTTACCTCTACCTGGAAAGAATTCCTGGGTGGGAGCATCCCGTCTCATACACCCATGCAAAAGGAAAAATAGCGCATGTTTTCATTCAGCACAACCAACGAGCTCTCAGGGCCGCTGAAGAGAGCCATTGTGGAGCAACTGCATTATAAAAGATGTTAAGACCTCTTCCAGACCATAAAATATGCAACAAAACAGAGTGCCAAATACCAGTCCTTTCCATGGCCCAAGACAAAGAGCCGCCCTGCAAAGCATTAATCCCTGCAGCTGCCTTGAACTATTCATGTCTCTCGGCTTTACGTAAGGAGCTATTCCATTCTGGCTACTGCTCTCCCTGAAACAGAGATTTGCAGAGTCTTTAACACAATTAAAGGTCATTTCATGAACAGAGAACCCAAAGATCTGAATGGGAGACTGTGACTTCTTAGCAGAGAAGGCCAGACTATTTCCAGTGGAGAGTACATTTACCAAAAACGCAGTTATAATTGTTTCTCCCTTACACACATCAACACCCCTTTCTTTTATCTAATAGCTTCATGGTTTGTACATTCATTCAGACTATGAGGGACCCTGCTTCAATTCCTCCTTTTCCTGGGGTGATCTGAGCATCTCCCTCCCATCTTCCTGTCCCAAACCACCAGACCACAGGACAGAGCTACACAATTAAGCATTACCAAAGCCCAGTGGGTTGTCTTATTGAGGTCAGCTCCACAGGAGAAGCGTGCTGTCCCATGTGCCAGCCAGGGACCACGCACCACCTCCTACTGCTGGGGGTGGCAGCACCCAGCTTCAGATGCCCCCCAAGAGAAGGTGCCCTGTAGGAGAATCACAAAACCACCTGCAGAAACGTGGGAAGCATCATGGTTTGCTGAGCCCTGGGCAAAATATATTCCCAATATACAGGCTTCAATGTGCCATCTGAGTCAGCCTGCTACAGACCTCTGGTGGGATTCCTCATTTTCTCTTACTGACACAAACTTTTCATGCATAAACATGAATATTGGGAAACCTAATCTACAGGCTAGAGAGAAAAAGACACAGTCTCTCCTTCTGCGGCAGAAAAGATTTTTAGGGTTTTGTCATACAAGGCTCTAAGAAGTGGGTTTGAAGAACATCCTCTGCTGAATATCATATAGCTTTGTGGTGGGACTGATTGCCTTGGGTTTTGAAGCTGGACCCTCCATCGGTGGGGAAGGAAATTGCATCTGTTTTCTTCACTGTAAATGCCCCAAGAGATGGGCCTTTGGATATAAAGCAGCTACCACTTCCACACGGCTATTTGGTTCTTTGCTTTTTGTACAAAGGCCTGAAAATAAAATGTTGTGCTTTAATCCAAAAGAACATTTGGCTCGACACAAGAATGTTTTTTAATTTGTTGGGTTATTGAAAGAAAGCTAAAAATTTTAAGCTTGGCTGGAGCAAAACCTAAATTTTTTACAAATGTTTGGTTCTGTAACTAAGGCACACAAACAAACAAACAAAAATCTGTTTCTCACAGCTCGGCTTCTCATCCCTATAAAAGGTCTTTCTTCAAACCACTAGTTTTCAGTGAGTGAGAGATGGCACCTTTGGTGGTTTGCTTATTTGGAGCCTAGAAGACCTCTGCTTAAAAGCAACTAGAAGAAATCCCCTGTAGTGACAAGAAGCCCATGTTTCTCGCACAAAAAGCCATTTGCACCTTCAGATGGCAGTTTATGTCAAGATCCGTAACAGCGAAATTCATTGCACCAGCAGCCCAACCTCAATTTGACTCAAAAGGACACGAAATGGGAGTCTGTGATGCCGCACCTCAGCTAGAGTAGGTCACTTGGAGGGATCTAATAGACAAAAGACTCTGGAAGGTAAGTCCCCAGCTGCCACCCAGCACGGTCCCTCTGAGGAGTGACCTGCCCAAACCACTTCCCAGGGTACCCAGCTCCCACGCACCTTTGGATGAGCACTATGGGAAGCCTCCTGTGACCAAAAAAAACCCCAACAAAAACCACTACGAGCTGGCAAGATTAAGCTAAACTGTAAGGCATCAAAGTATTTTTTAAATGGACCTTGAATAACAGAGCCCTCCTCACTTGCATTGTCCATGTGGTAGTTGAGAGCTTCTAGCCCCAGGCAATGTCTTCTGGGCATCATTCTGAATAGGAAACAAAAAAACATAATGAGAAAATGAGTTTTCTTATTAGTGAAGGGACTTATTTTCCCCACCTTCAGGTTCCCGGCTGTCCTGAAGGCCCTAATGGCTCTGGTCCCTTCACTTGCAAGTGCTTTGATGAAGTACTACCAAATCCTGGCTCCTAAACCTGTTCCACACCAGTTTTATGTGACAGGAAACCCTCAGTTTAGAGGCTCTCAGTAGTTTTACGTGAAGTGACTGAAATAACCTGTCTGTTTGGTGACCCAAAACGGCTTGGACAATTACATATCCATTGGGACTCTCAGAGCTGCTGGGTACATGGAGAGCAGTCTATATTGAGCCGTCAGCTGTGAAAGCATTTTCACTAATGAATATGTGAATTAACTGGGAGAAAAAAAATCAGGTCAGTGTTTTTCCAATTATTATGGCATGGGCAATCTAAATTTTTGGGTAAGCTACTGACAGCAAGCTGGACACAACAGTAAAAGTTCAGGTGTTGGTGCAGGCTCATCCCTCCCCTGTACCAGCTCCAGTGGGGTTAGAGAAGATGTTGTTCCAAAAACCCAAAATAGGGATTATTCACTACAAACTGCTTTATAGTGTCATCTGTCAGTGTACCTGGTCTCAGAGCAGAGTCACAACTAGGGTTAAACATTGGCAGTTTGAGAAAACCACCTTTCAGATCCCATCTCCAGTACTGTTAAAGGGTTATTCAAAAGAGGATATAAAAAAGCAAAACAACCACCCCCCACTCCCGACCCCCAAAACAGGTACATTTTACGATTCACTGAAATGGAGTTTGAACTTCACAGATTAATGGTTTCATGGGTGGCAGACCCTGTGAAGCCTGTTTTCCTGAAGATATTTCCCCTACAACACCCCCAGACTGTTCCGGGCTGGGAATGACATGGCCGGTGGTGTCCTGTGCGCTGCCCAGCAGTGAAGGGGCTGTGGCCTCATCAAGGAGGTGCAATCCAGGTCCCTCATCTCCCTCCCACCAGTTTGCACGTATTCACTAAAACCCAAAAGACCTATGAGATCACTTTGCCTGGATGGATGACTGGATGGCAGAGAGACAGATGAGGAAAGGGAAAGGACTAAAGATGGTACAAAACATATCCAGGATACTTGGCAAGATCCCTGGGCTTTGAGCTGGTAACCAGCTAAAAACCACAGGCAATGTGACTTGAGACAGACGTGCTACAGGCTGCCTAGGAGCATTCACACTGCTGAAATGTCCAGCTGGGGACACATTTCACTGACTTGCCCAAACCCTCCAGTCTGCTCTGTCCAAACTTACAAGGACGTAGGCTTCAACTGTGCTCAGCTACAAGCCCAAACTCAAACTCTGTTAGTAAGGGCACTGAGAACCAGGACAAGGCATTGAAATTGTGGCTAGCATAGACCTTACTTAGGCAACTTCCAGCAGAGGTGCAAACCTCCCATGCAAGGTGGAGATGTTTTCTATGCCTCACCTGCTCCCTCCCCCTGGCTAATTCTCCACATGTCCCAGAAATGTATCAGCCAGAGGCAGTATTTAATATTCTGGGGCAGAGGGTGAATCTCCAATCTCCACAGCCCAGCTTCTCTGGCCTGTGGGGTTTGTCGGGCAGTTGAACACCTGTAAGCAAGAAACCGCTCCATGCCACCATGGGGAAAGCAGGACTTGAGCTTCCCCTTGAAATACAAATGCTGATGCCCAGAGTGGGAGAGCAAGCGAGGGTTTAATCCCCATGGATTTTCCACGCGATCATGAAACCATCTCCAAGGCAAAGTTCAACCACTGAAGCGCAGGGTAGGAAACTCTGGTTTCTTGAGCTCCTGGGCTATGTTTGCCTTTCCTTGGCTTTACCTTCATGCTGCCCTCCCTTTCCTAACTTTCCTTGTTCTCCCCTTTCCCAGTGCAATCTCTCTTCCATAACTCCCACGTTTATCTCTCAGTTTGGTCCTTTTCATGACATTTCTTCACCTGGGAGAGAAATGAAAAAAGGCTTTATGCCCAGTCTCTGGGCTCATTCCTGCATGGCAAACAGCAGCGGTTCCCACAAAACAGGCTGCTCTCCTCTCCGAAATCACAACTCAACCTCCTCCACAGGGGAGGACAGATCCGTGCCGGCTCGTGCCGTTCAGCCCAGATGCACGCTGCAGAGTCAGTACGAGCATCGCTGGGACAAGCCCGACCCAACACCGCTCCTTTATTAATATGTGCCTCGCACTCAGCCAGCAAAGCCCTGCGGACTGATTTGGGCGCGACAGTCGCTGCTGCCGCTGCTGAGCGTTTTGCAAATATCTGATGATACAGCCCCTCTCCCACAGGCACCACGACATAATTAGGCAAAAGCATGATGGAAGGAAAGATAAAAAGAAAACATGGTTAGATTTGGCACAGGGCCTGCTGCTCTCTTCCTTTGTTTATAATATGTAGGAGAGAGAAGCAGCAGAGAATGACAGATTTTGTGTATTTGCAGCGCACGCAGGTCTTGCAGTATTATTAAAGGCTAATTTGATGATCTGCAGTTTTACATTGCGTTCTTCCCAAGATTGGCGAGAAAGTACATGGGATAGGCAAAACAACATGATGCGAGGGGACTCTAAACCTCTCTCCAAAGACAATTAACTGTTTTGATTATACACTAATAACGAGCTCGTGTTTGCAAACTAGCCTGACCGCAGAATATGCTAAACACGTTATCATCAGCTCCAAGCTCCGTGAAACCTGATAGTGCTTCAAAACACTCTGGGTTCTTTGCTGTGAGGAGCATTGCTTGCTTTTTTATCTTCTGCCTCCAAATTTCAGTATTATTTTAAAACTATAATTGAATTTCAACCCTGTGTGTGAGCGTGCGTGTGTGTGTGTGTGTGTGTGTGTGAAGAAAGGAAACACTTCTCCCAAGATTTACTGCATGTCTGTTACTGTGTGGGCTGTTTTGACTCTGCAGCGTAGCAGAGACCATGCAGACCGCGCGCTATTGGAATCGGTTCAAACTTTTACAGTCCTTCAAATTGGGGCTGGAGCCGGAGAGGAAATACTAAAATCCTGTATATACAACTTCTGTCTGTGAGGGGGAGAGAAATTCCATGAAAATTAAGAACTCAATGATGTATAAATTTATATTCTGTTTAAAGGGCGGGTTGGGTTTTTTCTTTTTTTCTTTTCTTTTTTGGGGTCTTTTTTTTTTTCTATTGAAAAAACAATTGAACTCTTATATAAGGAAACCTAGGATCTTTAAATAACACCAGGTCCTGCAAGCTGGTAGTAGAATAAGGGCTCAATCTTTTTAAGCCAAGCCATCTAATTAGTACGTGAGCCAAGTTTTATGAAGGTGAGTCAATTCAGACGTGTTGCTCCTGAGAAAGCCAAGCCAATTTCTTTTAATGGCATGTGCTGTGAGTAATTAAACCGGATTCTGCAATCAGCATATTGTCCTTCCTGGCCACAAACAGCCGCCAGTAGGTTACAGTCAACAGGCACATCCACAGCAGCTCCTGCCTGGCAGGAACCCGCAAGCCAGGGTGGAAAGAGGAGAGGATTCAGGATGCTTTTAGCACCCTCTGATGGTTGCACAGCCTTACCCCCAAAAGCCTTTCAGTACAAAAACCCCAAAACAAATGTAATAACCTTATCTTCTTGTTTCCTTTAGTGCCAGGGCAATGCCCAGAGCCTGGTATCCAACCGGTTACATTCCACCGGCATGGACCTAGTGCAGCACTGGTTTTGGAAACACAGACACTATGACCCACTCTCAGTGGCTTTCCAAAGGGATCACACAGCCTCCCCAGCTTCTGCTCAAGGCTTTCATCCAGAAGGAAGCTGCTATAACCAGGACTATTCCCATATTGTTTCCATTATATTTTTATGACTGTCATGTGGACAAGGGAAAAGGAGAGGCAGGGGGAGACAAATAAGGGAAAAAGAGAAGCAGGATGTCAAGTTCTGCCTTTGAGGAGGGAGCTGACAAAAATGCGATGGTCAACTCCCTCTAGCACATACTTACAGACACTGAAAATCTGCGTGTGAGCACAGGCAGCCCCACGATGGGAAGGACCAAGTGCTTCTTCAAATCCAGTTTTACAGCCCCTCTTGCAAGCAAGACGACTATAACCTCAGTCCTCCTGTCTTACTTTGTTTGGTGGGGTTTTTTTCTGGCCTGGGCAATTTGCTGTTGATCACACAGGTCAAGAGAAAGCAAGCACGGCAATTTGACAAATTGCTTTCTGCCTGGGAACCCTCGCGCGGCTCCAAGGGGACGCAGCGCTCAGCCCTTCCGCAGCTGATACCATGCGTTTGTGCTTCAGCAGTGACACTGCACAACCCTGTGGGTCACAGCACCGCAAATGGGCATATCTCAGAGGACCCTGGCACCGTAGCTGTTTGCAGCTCACATCCGCAGGGTCGCATACACCGATGTATGTCCTAGAGAACCTTGCTGGCTACTGAAGCAGGCCAAACCATCTTGTCCCCCATCCCTGTGATAAACATCTGACCCTGCTTAGTCCTGTCTGGAAAATCGGATAGTTCTATTTCAATCTGGGTCCCTCAATTGGTTGTTGCTAGTGGGTTAAAGCGCTGTGGCTCAGCCCCAGGTTGATGCCACTGTGCTGGAGCAGGAGACCTCATCTCTCTTACCACACGCCAATGTCCATGCCACCAGGGTTTGGCTCTGCTGTGCTGGTCTCCATCAATCCCTGCCCTCCCCCTCCACACACTAAAACATTTCTGGGGTTTGTCCTGCTGCCAAAGGAGAGAAAAATGGGAATCTCAGAATTTGTCAGTGAGAAACAATTTTGCTAACCTGATCAGGGCATCAAAGGCAGAACTGAAGACTTCTAGTCTGGTGAGAAACAGGCGGTGATATCGGGACTGGCTGTCACAGAAAAAGACAAGAGACAGTGATGAAATGGGGAAAGCATCTTCTCCAAGTACTTTCACTTTGTAAAAAACCTGCACTAGATGCAAGCTCTTTCTATAGTCGGTCCTCACTGTCATATTTCTGAGAGCTGTGCCTGAGCACCTCACCTTAACACTACAGTATCTCCTGAAATAAAACATGTACAGTTATTCCCTTTGTGTTAGGGTACAGACAAGGCCCAAAGAGCACATCACAAGCATCCAATATCTTACCTCTTACAACATGACATCCAGTGCTGGGTGCATATAACTAGGGTGTTTTATCTTGTCCATGTGTGGCCAAACATCCGTGAATACTGTTTTAAACTTTCCCCAGAAAACGCCATTTTTGTCACAGCAATATCTGCCCACAAGCAAACCATCAGACCTAAGATTCACACCACAACACTTTATGGGAGCTGTAGTTTTCTCCTGGGGTTTCCAGGGTCAGGAGGCACAGCCAGTCTCCACGAAACATACCACACGAACAGCTTGCAGCCAGAAAGGAAACACCCAGACAGGCAACCAGGTGGCAGAAACAAACTGGGATGGGAAAAGCAAATTACCTCTGACACTATCAGCTGCAACATTTTCAGTGCCATTTTGACGGACCTGAAAAGATGTTTGTTTTCATCATTTCTGTAAAAGAGAAATCTCTTTCAGGCAAGGACTCGCTGTTTCCTTCCTTTGTGCTGAGCAATGACAGATCTCGCAGAAGCCCTGTGCATAGATGGAGTAGGAGAAACACATAAATATAAGCTAAAATGCAGCTACACTTCCTTCCCATGGAATACTGTCCACCCTTGTAAATTCTGCAATGTGAGCAGCTGGGTCAGAGACAGAAAGGAACAATATACAATGCAGGAAGCGATCGCTGGCGTTGCTGGAGAGGCTCCTGGAAACCCCAAGAGCCGGGTCCCCTGTGGTGCTGCAAGCTACGCACTGGGTCCACGTGGTCTCCAGCGGGGTTACAGGCCAAAGAGATGATGAGAAAACAAAAAGAGGTGGACTAGTTGCCGTAGGATCACTTAACGCATCTGTGGCAAAAGCATGCTCTTCATCCCTTGACACCCTGTTTGAAGACCTGTGCGTAGACACCAGAATAAGTCAAAGATGGGCAGCAACCTCTTGCTGCTCCATGCTGGGTAGAAAGAGTGGGACAGGCTTCATTGTACTTTTTAAAAAGCTGTCCAGAGGTAGGGAGTGCACCATGTGTCCAGCTGACTTACGGTAGGAAGAGGCATCTCTGAATGGAAATGTCACGGTTTGGTCTCACGCTTGCATCACCACTTACACTTCTTGGGGGAAAAAAATGAAGCAATTGACTTTGGGGTCTCTCACCAATGGTTTGTGCATGTTTCCTTTGGGCTCCTTCCTGAGCTGCTAGCAATTTCTCAGCACCCTTTTGGATGTGGCACAAAGGCAGCGTGACTGCACCATGCAATGTCACATATACTGGATCTCCGAGGCATCATTACTCTCCTGTGTGGCCACCTGGGACACCGGCTGCCCAGGTTGCCCTGCAGCTCTTCATTGGGACTGCACAGCCCCAACACCCTGGGGCTGCCACGGGTGCCAGCTATCATCAGGCCAGCTGAGATTTGTCTACACATCTCTGCTCCCTAGGTAGTGATCTCCTGAAAAAGTTCATTTAGGCCACAGAAGGAAAGCTGAGAGGAGACACGCTTGCTGTCTATAAATACATCAGGGGCAAGCACCAGGGAGGCAGTTGAGCTATTGAAGCTAAAAGACAATGTTGGCAAAGGAACAAATGGGTATGAAGAGGCCAGGAATAAATTAGGCGAGAAACTAGAGAGAGAAGACAACCCTCTGAGAAGCTCTCGCCTGGAACAGCCTTCCAATAAGGACTACAAGACACAACGTGCCGTTCAGTCAGAAGGATCTAAGTTAATGAAGATGTGGGGTGGCTGTATGTCACTTCTGCCTGAAACACCAAGGGTCACAGCGTGCACCCAGGTAATCATTCCTACATTCTTATGAATGTGTAGCTACCATCATGCTGGACACATAAGCAAATACAGAGATATAACTATAAATGATCGATTTGACCTAAGCTGCCCCAATGTCTCATCAAAGAGCCCATTTTTGGAAATGTAGCTAAGAGAAAAAAAGCCCACTATGACTTTCTCCTCTGAGTTTAGACTTTTTTGTTAGCTGTTTTGTGCTGGTGCCCACCAGGACTCTACTGCAAAAAGTGCTGGCAAGGAGATATGGTTCCTGCTCCACAGAACAGGTCTCCAAAGTGTAGGCGAAACTGGAATTCACTACCTTGACAAGGAAAGGGTAGGACTAGACTGCTCATCCTATGGAAAGAAGTAAGGAAATGGCCTGACCCATCCAGAAGACCAGATGAAGAAAACCACCAAGACTTACTTTTCCTGCTGTCAGTAGCCACTAACATGACACACTCTGCCATCAGTGGTTGCTGCTGCCACCAACACATCATGCCCCCAGCCCTCCAGTCAAAGATGGAAGTGTAACAAAGCCCTTGCTAGGAACAGGGCTTTTTCCCTTTGCGTTGAGAGTGAAGGGAAAACAGTAGCACAGCCCTGGCACAAAGCAACATCACATACAACCATGGTGCTGGCAGTCTTGCACCATCTCACCTCCAGCACGGATATTGCTAGCCAAAGGAATGCAAGCCCCAAGACATCACTGCCCCAACCCAGGGTGTGATATTCCCTCTCAGCAGGAACACCACACTGGCATCCTCAGGGCTTGAAACAGGTTTACAAGGTCCATCCTGCACAGATGGAGCCTCCCTCATTCCTGCTGCAGTGCTCCCCAAGGACCCTTTTCACTCCATGTGCTGCAAAGCCAAGGGTGGGTGAGAAGGTGAGGAGAGATGGCTGCAAGTCAATGCCTTGCTCATGCATACAAATTGGGGATTTATGGCAGCTGAAAGGGGAGAGCACAGCTTTCCTGAGGATCCCTTAACGCTTCGCACCAGCCCTCAAAACTGACATAAGATGAAGTATTAACATCTACTGGAGGGAAACTGTAGGTGCTCCGAAAGACATTCATTATATAATTATTTTTCCTCCTCACGCCATAAGAAAGCTCTGATTTGGCAGCTGAAGATTTGCCAAAAGCCAGCCCTCCTTATAAGATCACACTTTTGAAAAGATTGTAGAAGTAGGTTTGTGTTTAAATATATATGATGCATTAATGCATACGACAGATGGGTTCCCTGACATCCCGGAGATAACGTAAGTATAGTTTAGTTAACTCAGGTACTGCAACTCAGATTCGGTCTGTGAACACTTCTAGGCTACACTACCTTTTACATCTATTTTACTCAAGCTATATTATCACAGTCATCCCTAGCAAGAGCAAGTAAACCCTTCCTACCACACTCCATATCATATGTTCCCTATATACTTCATATTTAACAGACAAAGTTCTCTACGGATGTTTTCATCTGATTGTTTAAAAAAAATACAGCTATAAAGCCAATTCAGGGCAGATGGGTAGGTGAAAGGTCTAATTACCAAACTTAGAATTCATACACAGCTCTCAATTCCCCTATACATTTAGGTTCAATCCTGGGAATTCTGTTAGCAAGCACAGCATTTGTTGCATATATTTATTTTTTCAATTAAAAAATCAATGGCTGTTCTCACAGGCACAAAGTCATCCTCCCTAAAACACCACAAGC
Organism: Rhynochetos jubatus; assembly: GCA_027574665.1. Lineage (NCBI taxonomy): Eukaryota > Metazoa > Chordata > Aves > Eurypygiformes > Rhynochetidae > Rhynochetos > Rhynochetos jubatus. The sequence goes on along the minus strand of CM050651.1, from coordinate 47,908,470 downwards.
TCTTCTTCTGGCTCGCTGTCTTCAAGAATTTTTAGGATCTTTCTGACCAGAGACTCTGAAAGTGCGAGCGATAATACCAGGTTTAAGAGATGTTGGATGGGGGACCATCAGGAGAGGAGCCGTTTCATGTAACTCTCCTGATTCTCAGAGAACCACAAAAGGCTCCACCACATCTACAAGTGCATCTAGAGGAAAACAACTGAATTTAATTCACTTGAACAATGGAGATAAATGCACTCTTGCAACTGTGCAATAGCCCACGTATTACAAGCTTAATAATTACTCCAAAAACACTTTCACCTCAGATGCACTTGGTTTGCAGTCTTCAGAAACATGCTCTGATTCCTCCCAGGGGAGATGCAGACATTTGAAAGTCCTCTCCATTCTGCATTGCCCAGAGACGTTCACTCCCTCACTGCATGCCCTGAAGGAGCATAGCATGAGCCCAGGAGCTAACCCCACACTTGTGGATTGAGACCGTCTTCCCATTCCAGCACACTGCTCTCGCACATTCTTGTTTCAAAATGAAACAGTGTTAAGTAGGCCTTTGGGAAATGAAACAAAAATAGTGTTTTATTTCTTCTTTTTTTTTTTTTTTTTTTTCTTCCTTTTTCTATCCATCACTTCTCTTCAAGAACTCAAGTCCCAGGACATCCTGCTTGACACAATCCAGAGCTGGCCCCTTCAGACTCTAAATGAAGTCACAGGTTCAGGGTTTCCAGGCGGAAAGTTCACTGGAAGGGCCATGGGAGGGGTTTTGTCCTTCCTAAGGAGAATGAGAAGTAACAAGAGAAACCTGGATGCTGGTTGCATAGGTAGGAACCCAACTCTTTGAGGAGCAGGACAAACCCATGAATAATTTTTCTTCTTGTGCCCATATTGACAGTTTTGACAAAGTACAACTTAATTTGAGTGTGTTCATAGCAGCTCACAATAGTGACAAGAATAAATGAGCCATGACATTTCACTCCAAGAGCAGGAGATGGAGAATTCATAGATGGGAATTTGTAAAACCTATGAAATCCCTGTAGCCCCTTCCTCTTTCCGTATTTGTCTGAAAGATTCATTTTTCAGTTCCCTGTTATAACACAGGAACAGCCTCCCCTTACTCACCAGGGAGCCACAAGAACAGGAGATGCTTAAATATTCTTGCATGGGAACATGTCTTATGTACCCAAAGAACACCCCTCCCTCCATACCCTCCTACACATGATAATAAGCCCCAGCTCTGCTTAATTAACAGCCTCAAGAAGGAGGAAAGGAGGTGAACCTTTCATCCTTTTTGTGCACCGTAAGTAAAGGAACACGCTGCAGCTACATCTTCTGTTTCTGCAGAACTCTCTCCTTTATGATCACGCGTCACTTTGCTGTCATTGTACAGGGAATTCAGTGGATATATCTGCCATGTCTTCAAGCATAGCTCTTGGGAGCTATGGGAAGTCTTGCAAGTCCCTAAATTTCAACCTCAATTTCCTTGCTTTGCATATCTTTCAGATGCAGTAAGAAAAAGGGATCCACCTTGAAACCCAGTGACAGTAAGTTAGCCCGTTTCACCCCCACTCAAAGCAAGCAGGAACATGCAATCTGGAGATCATCATCACCTTATAAAAGTGGCCACTTATTTTGAAGACCCAATATGTCAGAGTTTTCTTTGTATGTGACACTTGGCACAGCTTTCCTCCCAACTTTCTTATATGAAATTTTAGGTTTAACACCTTTTTTTCTGCAAAATTTGCTTTTGAGCGTTCAACTATTTTCCTGCTAAAGTTTGCCTCATGCTGAGGTATGAAAAGCACAGATTTTGGCTAAAAATGAATCACTGAGGTCAGAAAGTTTCTACAGACCTCAAACTCCATAGGCCTAAGTGATTCAAGACTAAAACCCTAGGGTTTCTTTTGGGACAACCTTTGACCCAACCAGGAATTTGGTTGACCATCGTTCAGTTCCCAGTGGAGACTGTCACTTCAGGAGATATTTTACAATTTGAGGATGATTTCAAGATGGTGGCTCTGACAGAAGCATCTGTTGTGTTGCATGGACCACCAAGACAAACGTTGTTGCAGCAACAGAGCTCTGACCGCCATGCACACGATGAAGCGGTGCAAGAAGGGAGGAGGAATCCCTCCCCCAAGTCCTTCTCCTTGGTCTCTGGTCCTCAGTTTCACAGGCTACCAGCTTCCCACACCATACTCATACCGCTCCATTCTAAAGCATCACAAGATCGTTTTTACAAATCTTTCACCATTTCCCCTCTAAAACCCCATCCTCTGCCTGCTGAAAGGTGGCTTCACCTCCCACGTTGGGATGCAGAGGAGCACGCACCCCAGTGCAGCCACCTGGGAGCCTCCAGCCACCCAGGATGCCAGGGCAGCTGTTTCCAGCACAACAAAAATAACATCAAGACTATCAACCTATTTCAGGACTGTTCCCTCATGTGGGGCTACCCGGCCAAACTATTCCAGGCTGCTACTGTACTTGCTGATGGACGCTGCCTGTGTGTGCCTGGCATACTGTACATTCCCTTGTAAGGGCTTGCCCCATTCCCTGCTATGCTCTGAGTTGTCATCTGGCCCTTTGCCCCACACCTGCTGACGGGAAGGTCTGTGCAACACCCACTCTTGAAAACCATCTCCTGAGGCTCTCCTGGGAGCTCCCCTGCAGGCTACAATGGCTTCAAATCAAAGGAAGTGCTCCGGGGACAGAGCCGAGATGGTGCATCGTTGTCCTGCAGTGCAGGGTCACGGTTCTCCAGCTGTGCAGCATCCCATACAGCAGATACATGCTTCTCATTAGGAAACTGCTTTAAAAAACACACCTATATTTATTAGATCCTCTGCAGTCAGCTAGAGCTTGGGAGTAGGGCATGGGAGGAGGGAGGCAGACACGAGAGCTGGGTCCAACAGAGGATCCCTTCCTTGGGTCTACATCAGAGACCCTAGAGTTGGAGTTTCTCTCAGGGTTTATCATCACTGACATCAGCGATTTACAACAGCAAAACCAAACTTTTACAAGGTTCACAGGGGAGCTTCGATCATTGCTTAGGAGCAGGATGGCAGCAGGCTGTGTTGGTGTAACACCTTGTTAAATAGGATTCTGGGCCACACCAAGGTCTGCAGGGATGAGTAATATTAATGAGGCAACCTTAGAAGAGAAATAGGTGATACTTCCCAAGAGTCAAAACATTTGAGATCGCAACCCAGAGTGCTAAGAACTGTGGCTTGAATTCATCTTATCCCACTGTATTTTTAATAAGATGTTTCATTCCTCTGTGTTTTCTTTACAGCCTGTGAAGACAATTCAAACTCTAGGTCTAGTGCAACTCATCTCTCTCTCTTTTGACCTTAGGAGGAACTTAGACCAGATGTCACTCCAAAGAACCTGAGTTAGTGGGTGAACCTAAGCTGAAACATCCAGTTTACCACCAGACCAAACAGAGCTCCTACACAAACATCCCCATAACCCCCCTCTGAAGTTACAAACTTAACCTCAGTAGTACAAATGTGTGTTTATTTTCCCATATGCTTTTTTTGCCCCACTGAAAGCACAGAAGATGCAGTGCTCCAGTAGTATTTAATCTTCCTCACCACACTCGCTTCAAAATCTGCCCTGTATACAAGCTACTGTCACCATACTAAGGTTTTCAAGAACACATTTCCTCCAGCGGCCTGCACCCACCAAAGATGCTGGGCACCTAAAAGACACACAGCAGGGACTTTCAACTCTTAACTCAAAACTCACACAGCTGCTGCTTACTCCGGGAGATGCCCAACACTGGCAGGTACCACAATACTCACTAGCACGGTGCCTAGCTTTCTGTTGGTGGATACTGCCTCTCTCTGTATCACTGTTTTTTCTTTCTGTTGTAAGGCTTTTCCTTACAAGAAGATGTTTAAATACCCAATTTAAAAACAAGCAGGACCAAGCTATGCTCATCAAACTAAAGAGCAGCATGAGTGTAGAGAGCCACAGCCACAGTCCTCACAAAAGACTCAAGACACATTTTGGCGTTGCTTATTTTTCATACCACGCACAGTCACGGTGCTGTCAGAAGCTTAGGTTTTGCTCTGGAAACGGATCCCTCCTCAGCACGAAGCTCAGCGGCTGTGACAACTCCTGTCACAGGAGGCACTGAACATCTGCCAAGAGCAACAGGAGCGTTCGGGGCCATGCACAGAGGCAACCTTGCATCAGGGGATGCTGCCTGCTGCTCCAGCAACCTGCAGCCACTCCACACTCATATCCAAGGAGCTGACAATGTGACTAACTGACACTTAAGCATGAGATTTTGCATTTAAGGAGCCTCTCCTGCTCATTTGCGGCAGGACGTCCTTCACATTTGCCATCCGCAGGGGTAAGTCTATCAGGATAGTTAGACTTCCAAAAGCGACAGAAGCTCTGCGGTTTTTGGCAGCGATGTGTCCCTGCTGTCTCTGCAATACTGCTTCCAGACACGCACAACCTACTGTCAAAAGCACTGCTCGACACTGGGCACCCTCAAACCTTCCCCCAGTAATCCCAAACCAGCTCACTGCTCCATCAATCCGCACGCAGATGAACCACTTTGCAAAATCTGGAAGCCATTCCCTTGACCCATCAGATAAGGCTGCTACAGGAGCCAATTTCTCAGCAACATTCCTGGCCTGCAGATGAAGCAATTCCTGCAGTAGCCCAGCCTGATAAAACTGCTGCTAGATTCCTCCCTTTTTGGCTGAAGATTTAATTTGAGATCTAGTATCCCACTGTGCACTCCCCCAGACTTCCAAAGTGTTCTTCTCTAAACAGTCTTCCTGTCTCGTGCTGCCAGGCTTTGCACATCTGGAGTCCAGACTTCATTGTCACTGACCCAGGACTCACCATAGTTCTCCTCCTCCAGCTCAAAATTAAACACATACAGTCATCCTGATCTGAGCACAGCCCTTCTGCCAGGTGGTGTCAGCATCCTGCAGCGCCAGGTCCAACAGCTCACGTTCACTTTTAAAACAAAACCGCCCTGGCTCAAGGCGCCCACGCTGAATTTCTAGAAACCCCAGAAAACCCCCATGGTGTCCTTAGTAATCACTATTGCCCCTCCATCCACATCAGTCTGAGGATAAAATCAGGGAAAATCTGTTATTGGGCTTCTTATTTCTCCTCGAGGTGAAAAAAAAAAAAAAAAAACCAAACAAAATAGCCTGTGGAAATGACCTGTAATGGTATCCCGCAGAAGCACTGGCAGTCAGGGGTTAAATCCCCACTGGTGGGAAGCCCCTGCAGACAGACACAGTGGTGGGTATAATTTCTGTCCCCTACCGCGTAAGCCCATGCAT